>CM022541.1:8033008-8705633 GCA_012273795.1 Dendrolimus punctatus | reverse complement strand
TACTTTGACGTAAGTTAACATGGTTTTTTCTACCTTTGATACCTGCTACCTAAGAAACGGCCCCGCTTTCAGCTACGCAAGTATCCATTCCTTAAGTTAATATTGAACTACCGATCCTAAAAGTGTCATCTTTCCTAAAATCACGTAAGACAGTGGTGACTGGGAGCTTGGACCACAAGTAGGTTTTGAGTTTATTCGTTATAAACAAACATAAATTCAAATCTCACCTCATTGCAATATTAGTGTAGATTTAAAATTAGTCATCGATTTAAGAATGTAATTAGAGACAAATAGAATTTAACGGCGATAAGAAATAATAATTGGGTACTCCTCTCACGTAAAAGATGCGACTACAATGCTCTATGTTCAAGAATTAATATCAAAGATTTCTTTTAAGTAAAATTAATTTAAAATTGAAAACATGTACCATTTTATTTATTGGAAGCGGATATGTAATTTTATTTTTTTTAATGGCGGCAATGACTTGTAAAACGAGTTATATATTAAGTGATATTACATGGAAGTTATATTTAGATCTTACAAATTATTAGATATTAAATATAATTATGTTAGATGTTTAGGAGAGATGAAAATCATGTGTTAAAATGATTGTTAAACTGGAAATTTTAAGTGAATACAATGCGGATTGACAAGCTTGACGTATGCTAGAATAAAGAGTATGGAATGAATGGATATATTGCGACTAAACACGACTGTGTAGCTCAGTGTATGCCGCTCAAGTACTTATGCCAAGCAAATGCTCATAGAAATATATAGGCTGTTGGTAGCATCCCGATTTTACACCACTGCACCGACAAATTAAATATCCGCTCTAAGTCGCGGAGAGACTTTGCGTCCTCTGAGTATTTTACCGCCTGTATAACGGAGTGTTCCGAGGAACTGTTTGATCTGGTGCCAACGACTCACTTTTACAACCAGACCGCTCCCAGCGACGGGATATTCACCCCCATTTCCTTGAGCTCCCACGCTCACCTACGTAACAGTTCTCTAGAAGAGTGGTCTTTAATATTTTGAAAAGTTCTGGTGGCCCACCTTGGGTCATAGAGTCAAAGACAAACAAAAAGTTAGTAATTTAAAAGACTACGCTTATGTTTTTTTGTCTAGTTTGTTACTCATATTGATTATTAGGGCCTTATACTTTGCAAAAAGCTGCTGAGCTTAGAAAGTAGCTAAGTAGGTACGAGGTAGAAATTTAAATTGCGTTTTCCCTTTTGCTGGCGACCCCCCAGGCAAGGTTCTGCGACCGCCCTAGGGGTCGCGACTCACAGATTAAAAATCACTGCTCTAGAACATTTATTCCGCGTACAATAACAATCTGGAGGGAACTTCCCGCCGCGGTTTTCCTTTTGCGCTATGACATGGGGTTCTTTAAGAGCGTTATAAAATTTCTTAGAGGTCGGCAACGCGTTGGCGACACCCCTGGTGTTGCAAACGTCCATAGGTAACGGTAACCACTTTCCATCAGGTGGGCCGCCTGCCTGTTTGCCTGCTTCAGGCTTTAAAAAAGGTACCTTGTTTTTAAATCATCTTCAGTGTATATTTGTGGTCGAAGTCTTAAGTCCATAATTTTTAGGATTCGCGCGCTTTGAGTTTGGGACGCGTGCGCTTACCAGTAAGGTACCATGGTTTATTTCATATTTATAATACAAATAATATAGCGCGGCACATTGTGCCTGTTTATTCTCTCGCTCCCGTCATCACGCGGACGGCACAGATGCATCCCACCTTTCGACAGGTGGCAGGCAAACTTGATGAGTTGCCGAGGAATGCTATATATGAAGATTCGTGTAGCTGCCGCGGGCCCGTGGGTTTACGCCGGGGTGTGACGGTCACCTTGCTATAACAATTGTAGTTTCTTCGTAGCACTGACTGTTTCTTTTATGAATATAACAAGAAATGAATTTACCCGTAAGTGAACTAAGGCAACCGACATAGCTCGCAAACTTAGCAAGTTGAAGTGGCAGTGGGTCGGTCACTTCTACCACAAGACTGATGGCTGATGGACTAGAATCTTGGAGTGCAGATCGCTTCTCGGTAAACGTAGTGCCGCTCGTTCTCCAGCCTGATGACTGATGACTAGCGTCAGGGCTCTGGTAAGCGCTGGATGAGGAAGGTTTAGGAACTGATAGTGGATTGCAGTTGGCTGACGACTACATACTATTTACCCTTCTGTCTTTTGTATATTAAATCAGTTATAAAATCGTGACTTTTTATTGTACTCCGCTACATTATGTATTTGAAGTGCTTGTTTCAAGGCCGACGGCATTGAAACTGTTTCCACGCCTTCGGGAAAAAATATATGTTTTATAATACAGGAAAAATGGCCGACATACATAAATTAGATAACCATATCAATTATTATCTGACGCCTAAAAATGGCGCCATAGGGTCCCATATTCTCACGGAAAGGCGCCATTACATATAAAAAACAATTAGATTAATGTTATTTTGTCGTATCGATAAGTTATCAACTGCTCGGATATTGTTTTTAACCCTTCAATGTTTTGGGTTATAATATCACGTGGACATAACTCAAATTCAATAAAGCGAATAAAAAAATGTAGTACGTCATGTCTTTATTATAATTTATAGTAATATTTTTATTTACTTTTAGTGTGTCTCTGTCTTATTGAATATGCACTGTTTGCTACAATTCCATTAATTCTTCAAAAGTCATTCTGTAACATACTTCTGTATAAAACTTATAAAAAAAGAACTTGAAATATAAGAAGAATAAGAGAAAAATAAAGTAAAATATTTTTTAGCTAGAGGTGTTGCTGGGGAGTTCCTTGCCGCTTCTTCTCCTTAACAGCAATAACACGTTGCGAAGCGGTGTACATAGATTAGGAAGTAAAATTAAATTTTAATCTATATGTATGACACTCAAAAAGTGTTCTCCAGTGGAACTTATTATGAATAAAAACTTTTTAATTTGAATGTTAAAATTATTTTACTGCGAATATAAGTAATATCCTAGTAAATAATAGTGATTCCTGAAGCATATCGAGGCTATCGAGGCCTATCAACGCGTTCGATAGGAGTCTCGCGTGACTAAAGGGCTCCCTTTTATTTAAGGTAGCGTTTTAGTGTTGTGATTCAGTGAGGATATGCGGCTAGAGTTTTGGGAACGTTTCCATCTGATGGCGATTTGGGACTCTTATTTCTATACCTAATTTTCGTTACAAAAATTTAATGTGCATAATATACAACTTAAACCCCTACAAAGACAAATGTCAAGTACAGATCTGTAAAGGCACATTTTATTATCTGTCGGCATTCGAACTAATTATAATCCTTTTATGATCGTCTTCTTTTGTTCAGTTATTTATTATGCCAAGAAAACGTAAGCCGCCCACCTGCGGCCATAAACGAGTAAGTATAAATAGAATGTTTTTTCTAATTACAAATGTTAAACACAAAGTAAACAAAAGACGTCCAAACGTGGGAATTGTAATAAGCCGCAGGTGTGCATTCACTTTGTAACAATATAAAGGAAAAACGCATTACATAATTTAGAAATTAAATGCTAAAGCTAACACAAAAGGTGGCCTTATTGCTTACAACAATATATGCTCTATACTTGTTGCAATTGGCACATCTTGAGCATTTTACGGGTTAAATTAAATAAATATACTGTCAAGGTGTAAAGATAAATGTCTATATTGAACACATTAGCAATGACATTAAAAATTATCTTTACGATAAAAGTTAACGGTACATTACGATAAACCATTTTAGATATACCTAATAAAAAAGAATACAAAACTTGACAAAAAAAAAAATTACAACTACATGATTACTAACATCATAGTTAGGTACAACTATATACATAGTACTAAACTGTTATTGTAGATCGATTATAAGATCTACAAAACAACATGAATAAAAAATATCTGATTTCAAGAAATATATTAACGCCCTTAACTTGAGAAAGATTTTAATGAAATTTTTGAGTGATTATTTAGATTCACAATTGGAACTGACGCCTCGGATCCGACTTCAGGAGGCCAGGGCAAAGCCCTCCCGCCTCCATGCTTGCGTTAGCCAGCCAGTATGGAGTGAAGACCACTAGAGCTAATACTCAAGTCTCCAGGGGTGGAAGTAGCTTCGGTGAACTCGCAGCCTACTTCTCCACAACAGTTACACTCATGTTCCTCCTCGTCAATCTTGTATGGCATTCTTTAGGGCTCAAATTGGGAGTGGCAAGTCATCGTTTGCTCATTTTATGCATGTTCCTTAAACATTGAGACAGGCAGACGACAAAATCCCCTTGGCCCAGATCCCTAGTTCCCCTAGCAGTTCATCCCAATAGCCTGGTACCTTTTGTTCTCATTTCTCGCAATATTCCTACCGGGGCTTGTTCTTGGATGCATATTTATGTGGTGTAGACAGGGATAATCGTCGGTCAGTGTCACGCCACATTTAGATAAAATTTGTCAAGTGGCCCTACGCAAGCCCTCTAAAAATCCAGGTAATTTTTATAGCCCGTGGTCTGGAGAGGCATACATACAAATGAATAAAACCTATAACAAATTGTAAGGAATGAGACTGTATTTTTAATATATTATTTAATTTTCAAGAGACTGTTGAGTTTCTATGTGTGGCCTCTTTCATATATATGTGAGTAATAGTAGATGTTATTTTTGCTTATTTTTGAATAGGTGTATCTATATTTATGAACTTAAAGTTGAGATCATCCTAATTCGTAGCTTACATAATCTTGATTACATAAAATAAGGTCTATCAATTATTTGTATCGGCGATTCAGCAACCCCTCTAACTCTAGGAATTGAAACCGCGCTTCGAGGTTCCTGTATATCATCAAATACTAGTGGGTTTTCAGATAAACCTTTACTTTTTCCTAAATGATAAGCACCTATAGCAACTAGAGCCAAACCAGTGACAGTTGCTACCACTATAAGCGTTATGACCCAGGGACCTAGACCGGCAGATTCAACAATCTCTTCTGGTGGATTAGTTATTACCGGTAGTTCAGTTGAAGTAGTTGTTGTTTCAGTGACCAGTTCTGTAGTAGTTACATTTTCTTCTCCAGAACTATCCCCAGAGTCTTGAGTATGTTCATCGACATCTTCTTCGACGTCATTCCCTGAACCACTTCCATCATCATTGATGTCATCAGATTCTTCTACATTGTTTTCGGTTTGTTGGCCGTTCCCGCTACTTTCGCTAGGATCATTGTCTTCTTCGCCTGTTATACCACTACCATCTTCATCTTTGAAGGTTTCATCAATAATATTGTTGTTAATATTATAACTAATATATTCATCTTCATCTACACCGTTTTCAAAGATATTTTTAGTTTTAGGAATGTAGTGAATTGAGTCCACTAATATAAGTTCATTATATCCGCTGTATCCAATGAGTTTGATCTGTAATGATAACAAATGTTTTAACATTTCTATTCACTTTTGATTTTTGATTAGTTTACATGTACAACACATTAGCGGATATCAGCTCTATCATAGAGATCAATCAACGGCATTGGAGTACATTTTGTCTTCAAATTAATTTGTCACGTGATTCCCAAACCTTTTAACACCATATCTTGATAATAAGATCTATTTTATATAGAACAATTGAACCAAAAAACAGACATTAAACATATAATTAGCTGCATATCTTGTAACCGTTAGGTTTTTATTTGATTTGAATAAATAAATTGAAACAATAATAGCAGATTGTTTGATTATTCTTCCTAGAATTATTTAATGGTAGATCAAAATATGAATTAGAATATACACAGATTTTACATATATATTGATATTTATATGATATTTAATTAGATGATGAGTGATATTTAGACAAATTAAATTGTACTGGATTTCATATTAAGTATTATCGACCTGATATACTCCGTGCAGGAACGGAAAGAGAACACTAATTTCTGCGGCCGGGTGGCCGGTCCTAAGAGACGACAAAACACCTCACAGTCAGATGATAGGGCATTTAGCCTAGTCTAGTGTATCAGAGCAGGTTCCAGTTTCCCCATAGAAGCCGGCAGGACATTAGCAGTATCTAAGGTATTTCTAACGTCCATAGGCGAGGGTTATTACTTTCCATCACAGCCTGTGTGCTGTGCTTCAACAATAAAAAAATAATGAACTACTTTCCAGCATATAACTTGATAGTTCTAGTCAAACTCAATGTTTAAATGAGCTATATAAAGACAAATAGGTTAGGTTAACTGAATAAATACTTACGTAACCAACCCTTTCTTCTTTGATTGTGAATGATAATCTACACCAACCAGCTATATATTCCTTAACTGTTCTATTATACATATATTTGATTAATGGTAAATTATTTTCATCCGTTACCAACACAAGTAATCCACTTTCATCCTCTTCAGTGGCCACAAACACTGTTATATAAAGATTTGCTTCTGGTACCAAGGTTATTTGTAATGTCATGGCACAGCTGTTTTCTGATGCACGTATACCTATTTCATTTGCATATGGTCCTTTCACTCCTACTTCACTGTATTTCAACGGTATCCACGACGAACCACTTTCACATCGGGTTAAAGTCCGATTGAAGTCTTCCCCAACATTGTACACAACACTATCGACGGCATTACTACTAACAGCCACTATTAAAATAAGGAATACAGCTATCCCAAACATGTCATAACGATTTTCTCTACTCCAATTGAAAGATCCGGTAAAACTACTTGTGTGCAATGAGTTTTTACGCGTTATCGGAAAACATCTTACCTAAAGCATTTTATTGATAGATAAACACACTTAAAACTCATTTAATTTATTGTATAAATTGCATTTTAATAATCCGTTTCAGGTGTATTGATAAATTTGCACAATACAGAAGTTATAAGTTTGTGATTCGGAAAAGAACTATTATTCCCGGTTTCTTCTGGTTTCACACGTTGGTGCTTTAATGAGAGAGTTTTAGTGATACTTAATTTGGTTATAACTAAATCAGACTTTACTGTCGTACATCATTTTCATTGGATACCGGTAATACACGAACCAATGATACTTAACCTACGTCACAAAATATGTGATTTGAATTATAAAATAATAAAAATACAAATAATTTTCCAAACATAGCCAGATATGGAAATAAAACTGAAGAATTTGATGTTTTAATTTTTTTATTGCAGGAGCTCAGTAGACAGGCAGACGTCGCGCTTGATGGAAAGCGGTTACTATCGCCTATCGATCTTTGCAACACCAAAGGTGCTACAAGTGCGCTGCTGCTCTCGTAAGGGAGACTGAAACCTGGTCACTGGTGGATTTAAAGCTTTGAACTAATTCTCTCATCTAAATGCAATGCAATTTAATTTACAGGTCTGTTTGTAGAATTAATTTGTTAAATTAGTATAGAAATTGCTGAACCTATAATAAATGTATAGAGATAAATAAAATTGGTATGTCTGTTTGTAATGTTAAAAAGCTTTTAAATGCATATCAAAGTATATACGATAAAAAAATAAGATAAATAGTTTTAATTTTTTTTGTGCATCTGTTTGTCTGTCTGGATGTTCCGGCTAATCTTTGAAGCGGCAGAACCGATTTTGACGGGACTTACACTGGCAGATAGATGATGTTATAAGCAGTAACGTAGGTAATTTTTTTTAGGGTTCCGCGAAATAAAATTCCACGTAGATAAAGTCGAGGGCACATCATCATAATTTTGAGCACAATTCGTAAAACATGCAGAACATATTTTGAATTGTTGTCATGAATTTAGAATCACTTTATAAAACTTTACTTCATGTGTTATAAAGTGATTCTAAATTCATGACACCAATTCAAAAATTCTCATGTTGACATCATTTGTACATAAATATTTTCATGTCGTTCTTAATAAATGGTTTATCAATCAGTGGAGGATTAGTAAATCTAGACGATTGAAAAACTTATGTTCATGTATATAATCGTAGTGTCACGTATTTCTGTTCATAATCCGTTATTGTACGATTCCGGTGGCGTCTTGTATATAATTGGATTAATCTTCGTGATAAAGAGCTGTAAAGTATCATTAAAGAGATTTGGAGCTGGTAAAAAAGACAGTGTGATATACCAGGCATTTGTCAGAAGGAACTAGTAAGAAGTGTTTCTAGGACTTGTATTGGAATTTGTTAAACCGTCTGACCTCAAATTGATTTTGAAGAGCAAGGGAAATGTTATCAAAGATTTCCAATTAGAATTGAAGCGGTATTTAGTACAAAAGGAAGTGAAGAAAGTTAAACATCAGATACTAAATGTACAAACCTATCAAAAAGAAGGAAACAAATGTTAAGTGAATAAGAGTTTTTAAGAAGTTAGTGGTGAGTGAGTAATGGAACTTTCTTTCATTTAAGGTGATAATAATATAATTTTTACCTAATGTCCTAGCAAAATATTAAACCTACTGCGAATTATTGATAGCTTAAAATAAAATTCATCAAAGTTTAGTGGGTGTATGTATACTGTGTATAACATATAATCTTTAGAGTGTAGACTTTTAAAGATCGTATCTCAAAAGTTTTAGCCCGATCTAAAGATAATGAAACATCAATTAAAGTATTCGACCATAAATGACGGACCGATGAAAACATTATGATGCTTGATAACAAAATAAATTTATTAAATATATGCTAGAAAACAAAGGATTCATAACAATACAATATGACTCGATACTCAGGAATTTTGTATTTGCTAGAAGGTCGATGAGTATTGGTAAAGAGTACAAAATATTCATATTCACCAGAAATAAAAAAAATAACACTGCCAAAAATTTCATTTTTTCTTTTCATTAATATTTTTTTTGTTTTTGCTTAATTATTTTTAAAGTTTATCTATAAAATTAGCTTCTAAACATATATCTACGCAGATAAAAATAATAATTGGGATTTGATATTAATTTGAGATCTATTTGTTTATTTGCATAAAATCCTTAATTATTTTACTTTCATATTACTGTTAATTGGAAACCTTTTCAGCCAGAGTGAGGTTTCATAACATTAATCCCTGAGATATAAGGCATAAAACATAATTCAAAGATCCAATGATTTTTGAATTGGAATAAGAGTGAATCTTAATATCTTCAGAAAAAATAAAATACTTATTGTCGTGTAAATAACTGCTATGGAGCGAGCTATGTAAGGTGTTTCTCTTATGGATAAAATTAGAAATGATGATATTCGTAAGTTAAACATAGCTCGCAAAATTAGCAATTTGAAGTGGCAGTGGGCCGGTCATGTCTGCCGTAGGACCGATGGCCAATCGAGCAGACGACTCCTGGAGTAAAGAGACCTGTTCAAGGTGGCCGGTAGGCGCAAAATGAGGAAATCAGAGGACAGAGACAGAGATCAGTTCCGCCGTCTTGGGGAGGTCTACGTCCAGCAGTGGACTACGAATGGCTGATGACGACGTGTAAATTATTAAAAGAATTAGGAGATCAAAAGCAAACTAGCCAAGTGCGTGAGCAGACAAGGCCTATTCTTCATATTTAATAATATAAGCATTTGATTTATTGGGTACTTAAGGATGTGAAATAATTGAATTCCGATTTCATTTGAAACTTATTTTTACAGGTAAAGTTAACCAGTCTTATATGATGTTGTGGCCAGCGAATGAGTAGAGCGTTATTACTTGCCACGAGATTTCTACGTAGAAATAGTAGTAGGTACGGCTGAGTAGCTTAAGCATTATTCATAATTATTATACTTAAATTAGATAGTTCTTTGATTATTGTATCGAGCGATAAAGAGCGCATTGAACTGTCACCTTGACAGATCTTGCGTTATAGTCTCCGATTTGAGGTAGGTACGCGCATTACTTCCCTCCCTGAGTTAGGTTCCGGAACGAGGGGGCCCTTAGCTACTAGGTAAAGCAAGGGATTTAACAACTACCCCCGTCTCGAAGTGGAGTGTGTTCTCCCAGGGCACACTTCAAGCACTTTATTGCGCTGGATCGACTGTTGCGTAACTATGTTCTATATCTCAGTCTTTCCATCACAAACAAAAGCGCAGGGTCGTCAGGGAGGAGGGGGTTTTTAGTGGGTATTGAGGTTGCTCGCCCGTGCGGCATCACTCGGAGTCTCCACACTCCTCTGTGTAATCCATCGCGGACGGAACGCAAATAAAGCATACAATTGCTAGCGTTACCGCCCCCTGTGGATTCGTGCCGTTTCCTAGTGACGGCCCAGAGAGTGCGTAAATCGGTTAGTCATTTTCCCTCGCCTCAAAAAAAAAAAAATAGTCTCCGATTTGTAATTATGTTAACGGAGCAACTTTTATTTTAGTAGAAAATGTTTTCCTACAAAATGGCGTAATTCAAAATATTGGTTTGAATGAAAATTTTAATAGAAATATATCAATAGATGTATACATTTTTCAATCAATTAAAAATATTTTTAGTTATTGTGCTGCCATTGTCTAATCAGATAAGAGTCGGACGTAAACTAATTCATTACTTTTGATAAAGTTAAACGTATCATAATAAATTGAAGGTTGCACGCTTGTATTTATTTCCAAGGATAATCAATAGATGGCAGCAGTTTTGTCATGGATGATGATTTAAGGCGAACTTGAAAATCAATATTTGATATTTCTAATTCAAAATTGTGTACTTTTTTTTCCGTTTTATTTATATTTTGTAGACGAAACTCGGTCATAAATAAGAAATTGTGAATAATATCTTGATGATCTTATCCTTGAATAAGTGTCTCAATCAGTAACATCTTTAGTTTATCTTATATATATAAAAATCTTGTGTCACGATGATGTTGCCAATAAACTTCAAAACTGCTAAACCGATTTCAATCAAATTTGCACACCGTGTGCAGTTTGATCCAACTTAAAAGGTAAGATTCTTTTTATCCCGTTGGAACCGGTAGGTGGCGCTGAGATCGTGTTCTAGAATCCGCCTAATCAACTGGACCGATTTTGGTGTTTTTCTTTATGTGTTTGATTGGGTCCCCGGATGGTTTAAATCCACAATTGGAACCGGTAGGTGGCGCTGGGATCGGGTCTTACATTTTATTATCTATATATATATAAAAGAAATTCGTCTTAGTTACACTATTTATGACTCAAGAATGGCTGTATCGGTTTGGCTGAAAATTGTTGGGGAGGTAGCTTAGAACCAGGAGACGGACATAGGATACTTTTTATCCCGTTGGAACCAGTAGGTGGCGCTGAGATCGGGTTCTACAATCCTCCTAATCACCGGAAGCGATTTTGGTGATTTTGCTTTTGTGTGTTTGAGTGGGTTCTCGAATGGTTTCGATTCGCAATTAGAACCGGTAGGTGGCTCTGAGATCGGGTTCTAGAATCCTCCTGATTACCTGGAGCGATTTTGGTGATTTTGTTTTTGGGTCATGGAATAAAGTTTTAGGAATTCAGAAAATAGGCGGTACGAAGTTCGCCGGGTCAGCTAGTTTTATTATAATTTTGGGGTATGAAAGCAGGCAAAAACATTGTTTTGTTTTTTAATAAAAAATAATTTAATAAATAAGTAACATTAATATCAATTTTTAATAATGACATCACTATTATCTTAGATAACAACTAACAGTATCTTTACAATAAATAGTATAAAAATGTTGATTAGCTATATACAAATGCAAGTATCATAGATTGACACAACCATGAAATCTGATGGAATTACTTGACGTGCATTACGTCTTTTTAATGAATATCTCTTTTGTCTCTGCTCCACCTGCATTAGTTTTAGTAACTGTAACCAAATTGGACTTACTTATAACGCTAAAATAACGTGTTGACGATTAGCTACATTAGGGAACTTACCAGAGTTATCTGTCTATGGTGAAGTCGTTGACAATGTCGCATCTTGGCTACACCTGCGTGCCACAGTCTTTAATACTAACATTATCTTAGGTAGAGCAGAGGCAATAGAATGTCTTATACTATATCTATAAACTACCACAAATGACTTCGAGACAGTCTTTTTAATTTATAACTTTCTTATAATATTATTTAGTACCTAAATTTTCTTAGTGTCTAATCACTATTAAGTTTCTCAATTCCGACAGTCAAATGAGTTAGATCACTAAATTACACTCACACTTCGTCATAATTGCACTAATTCAATTAACTATTGCAGATCTAAACTATAGATAGATAGATAGATAACACTTTATTGTACACCAATACAATCATGAACTTAAAGACTAAAATTATATCTACTTATGTACATAGGGCGGTCTTATCGCTAAAAAGCGATCTCTTCCAGACAACCCCATTTTAGGTAAGAATAATTTTCGAGTATGATTCATATAAAGTATCCTAGACCATAATAACTTTTTTTTTAGTAACACAGATCAGTAATTATTTATTTGTCTTTTGATACAATTAGTATAAATGTATACTACACTTCTGTTCCCTTGGGGAATACATTCATACATCCTGCTTTACACCTGTTATCATACTAAAAAGTTCTGACTTCTCGCAAAAGGTGGATCAGGATATACTCTAGTCACTCTTGGAACTGTAATAGGGTCAGGTAGTTCAAGATTTATATCATCATCGTCGACAAACTTATTTCTGCCGATTCTCTTTCCGATTTCATATGACACAGCTGCTACTAATATAAGCAGTATTAGTAATAATAAAACTGCCATACTTATTGTTAAAGGTGTCCAGAAAGATGAACATAAAATTTCTTCTATTACAGGCTCTTCAGTTGGATCAGTTTCAATTGGATAATATGAACTTGCCTCAGTTAGAGGATTGTCTTCATTTCCCGTTGTCAAGTAAGAATCTAGAGTTGTTCCTGCAGTTGTATCATAAAGGTCAGGTTCAGTTTGAGACGAAAGATCATTTTCTGATGTGCTAGGTTGAGTTTCTGTGGAAGCTGTTGTTGGTAAAGTAGTTAATTGAGTTGTTGCTGTTGTACTTGTTGATTCTATAGCTGTAGTAGTCGTTGCTGATTCCATTGTAGTTGTAGTAGTTGTCGGCTCTGTGGTAATTGTTGTTGGTACCGTTGTTGTTGTCGTAATAGTTGTTGGTTCAATGGTAGTAGTAATAGTCATTGTTGGATCCGTTGTAGTTGTTGGTGGTTCCGTCGTAGTAGTTATCGGTGCAGTGGTAGTAGTAGTTGTTGCTGGTACCGTTGTAGTTGCTATCGTAGTAGTAGTTGGTTGTGTTGTAGTTGTAGTAGTTGTAGCTTCAGTGGTTGTAGTAGTAATAATAGGCGTTGTTGGTTCCGTTGTAGTTGTAGTTAGTTCCGTTGTGGTTGGTGTCGTAGTAGTTGTAAGTTCAGTGGTAGTAGTAGTTGTTGTTGGTTGTGTTGTAGTTGTCGTTGTTTCCGTTGTAGTTGTTGTTGGTTCCGTTGTAGTTGTTGTCGGTTCCGTTGTAGTCGTTGTTGATTCCATTGTAGTAGTTGTCAATTCAGTGGTAGTAGTAGTCGTTGTTGGTTCCGGTGTAGTTGTTGTTGGTTCCGTTGTAGTTGTTGTTGGTTCCGTTGTAGTTGTTGTAGGTGCAGTGGTAGTAGTAGTAGTCGTCGTTGTTAGCTCCGTTGTAGTTGTTGTTGGTTCTGTTGTAGTTGTTGTTGGTTCCGTTGTAGTAGTAGTCGTCGTTGTTGGTTCCGTTGTAGTAGTTGTCAATTCAGTGGTAGTAGTAGTCGTTGTTGGTTCCGTTGTAGTTGTTGTTGGTTCCGTTGTAGTTGTTGTAGGTGCAGTGGTGGCAGTAGTAGTCGTCGTTGTTGGTTCTGTTGTAGTGGTTGTAGGTGCAGTGGTAGTAGTAGTCGTCGTTGTTGGTTCCGTTGTAGTAGTTGTCACTTCAGTGGTAGTAGTAGTCGTTGTTGGTTCCGTTGTAGTTGTTGTTGGTTCTGTTGTAGTTGTTGTTGGTTCCGTTGTAGTTGTTGTAGGTGCAGTGGTAGTAGTGGTAGTCGTCGTCGTTGTTGGCTCCATTGTAGTTGTTGTTGGTTCCGTTGTAGTTGTTGTAGGTGCAGTGGTAGTAGTAGTCGTCGTTGTTGGTTCCGTTGTAGTTGTTGTAGGTGCAGTGGTAGTAGTAGTAGTCGTCGTTGTTGGCTCCGTTGTAGTTGTTGTTGGTTCCGTTGTAGTAGTAGTCGACGTTGTTGGTTCCGTTGCAGTTGTTGTAGGTGCAGTTGTAGTAGTAGTCGTCGTTGTTGGTTCCGTTGTAGTTGTTGTAGGTGCAGTGGTAGTAGTAGTCGTCGTCGTTGTTGGTTCCGTTGTAGTTGTTGTTGGTTCCGTTGTAGTAGTAGTCGTCGTTGTTGGTTCCGTTGTAGTTGTTGTTGGTTCCGTTGTAGTAGTAGTCGTCGTTGTTGGTTCCGTTGTAGTAGTAGTCGTCGTTGTCGGTTCCATTGTAGTAGTTGTAGTTGGTTCTATTGTTATTGTTGTAGTTTCTGGTACCTCGTAGAGTACACAATCAGCTTCATCAGTGTTTGGTGGAATGTAGCGAAATGAGTCGACCAATACCGTTGATTCACTTGACGCCATTCCCATTAACGATATCTGTAAAGATAGAAATTCTTTTAAAAAGTTATTGAAGACGCGAAAGAAAAGGTTCTCTGGAAGAGATCGCTATCAACTTTTTAACGCCTTTTGTACATAACTAGTTATATTTTTAGTCTAAGTTCATAAAAGCTTGTCGCGAGATTTACTTGTATACTGTGTGTATGTATTTTATAAAAAACACTTAGATTTACTTATGGAGATTTTTAGATACAGTTGAGTTTATATTTTTGAAATAACACAAAGGCTGCTTCTTTATAAAATCACGATATCTCTCTTCACCGACCACAACAGCCGTTAAACGTATTTATCTAGCAAAAGACATAAATAAAAATGTTCTTACTTTAAAACAATCAATAACCTAATAATAAGAAATCAACTATGTCACAACTCTCCCCTACTACTGTTTATGTGTTAAGTAACATTGTACATTTTATAAATGGAAATCAATGTATTTATTTCACCACGGAATCTTAAACTTATTGAAAGTAATGACTACCACCGCTTCAATTAAAGTAATTTTAGTTACAATGAAAGAAGAAAAAGAAACTACCCAGCAACACATCTTTTACTATTATTAAGTATACAGATTCGTGTTTGTTTATGTATTTTGAGCTAATACTTTAACAATAATAATAGATTTAACGAACTATTTTTTTTTAATTGCAGGAGTTTAGCAGACAGGCAGACAGCCCACTTGATAGAAAGCGGTTACAATCGCCTATGGACCTTTGCAACACCAAAGGTGCTACAAATGCACTGCTACTCTCATAAGGGAGGCTGGAACCTGGTCACTAATGCCGGAATACAACTCAAGGTTGTTATGGCGACATACTTAGACCAGGGTTGGTAGTCATCCAGTCGGGCAAATGCCCTACCACCTGGCAGTGGGTTGTTTTGTCGCCTCTTACGACAGGCCGCCCGGTCGCAGGAAATTGTATTCTTTCTCCGTTCCTGCACGGATTAATAAATAATTTGAATGAATAATGACTAATTTTGCTTAAACAGACTAACTAACTTAAGTATTTCTCGATAAAATTTCAAAGAAGTTTTACATCTGTTCAAGTAAAGATTGTAATGAAAGCACTTTTAGAAGTTTTTTATTCAGATTCAAAAGTTTTTATTTAAAATAAGTTTCACCGGAGAATAGAAGAATCGTCTCTAAAAGTCATACATATAAGTCAATATTTAAATCTACTTCCTATTCTATGTACACTTCGTAACGTGTTATCGCTGTTTAAAGGAGAAGCTGCAAGAAACTCCCCAGCAACACGTCTAGCGAAAGAAATTGTTTCTATTTATCTCAGGTTCTTATTTTAGATAAATATAGAAGTTGTAATACAATTACTTTCAAAGATTTATAATGGGGAGTAATTAAATTACTTAAAGCGGGTTCCTATATATAATCGACCGTTCATTTGTCTTAATCGGTAAAATGTAACATTAGGTCCATACAAGTAATGTCAAAATTCATCCGTGTCAAGAGCAAGTGAATAAAAAGTAAGATATAAGAACCGACTATTAGTAGTGCTGATTGAAAGTTGATCAAAAACGTTAAAATTAAAAGGTATTTGGATTTTAATTAACACTTCACTCATTTCACATACCCTTTTTATTTAGTTCTAGTTTTTAATATAGCTACATATGTAATTTATTTTTGTATTCACATATGTTGTGTTTCAATTATGTTTATTTTAAGAAACCGTATTTTGAAGTTAGTTTAGTTGACAGTAAAAATCTTAGGGTCGCTTACATGACGATTGCCTTTAAATAAAACGAGTTAAACATATTAAACTGCCTAAATATGCGTTTTACACAAAACGAATTGAAAGTTCTTTAAACATATTTAGCGATAATTTTTGCGTTGTACAAGATGCTAATGGTATTTAAGGGTGTTAAATGCGTTTCGTGTTTCTTAAATAAATTAAAGGAACGTTATGCAGGCGGTCCTTAATTTAGATAAATAATAATCCTCTTTAAATATCACTTTCCAGGTGCCAAGTTAATAACCGTCAAGAGAGAGATTCTTCATGTCCGAATACGCAACGATGTTGGAAAAAGAATATAGAAAAAACTTTTTCGAAAAAAGTGTGTCCTGCAGCGTATTGATAACACTCCTGGTGTTGCAAATAAGTAAGTAAGTAAGAATTTTAAGAATATTATTATTGTGTAGTGGAACACTTACAAGCCAATAGATGGTGCTGTTCAATAATTGAAGTCGCAAACTATTCCCGACACGTGGAAAAAAAATATATTTCACCGTCAGATTATAATCTGTTTCGTGAGATTGTAAACTATCGAAATATTGTGAACCGTAACATACGGCTTTCAATTAAACGTATTTTTTTTCAGTAGATTAATCTCTCTAATTGAAATCGTCAATTTGTGAAATAATATTCTATGTAACGTAATTCGCGCGCTGGCTGATTGGCAGTGATTGCTCGGTCTTACGGTAAATAGTTCTGTGTCCGTCACTCTTGGCAGGCGAGCTGCCCTGGCCTCTCCAGGCAGACGTCCTGTCCAGGGTTCGTCGTACCCAGCAGGATGCCCTAGCTAGAGGACTGACCTTCTGTCAAGTCGAGATAGAGACGGTCAGGAAGCGGGAAACCGCTTGCTGCCTCGTCGACTGGTCTCGTGACCTCGAACACCCTGCGGCCGGCGGCTTTACGGTGGATGCAATCAGGCCACAGCTGGAGGAATGGGTCAACCGCACTAGCGGAACCCTCACCTTCAGGACGACACAGATAATGACCGGACACGGTTGTTTCGATCAGTATCTGTTTCGCATTGTGGGCTGCTTGCCTTCTCCGGATTGCCGACAGTGTGGCGCACCCGATACGGCGTTTCATACGCTTGTCGAGTGCGCTGCCTGGACGCCGCAGCGTTTCGAGCTCGAGACAAAAGTAGGAGCCGTCGGATCGCTCGGCGACTTGGTAACGGCCATGTTGCAGAGCAACGACCGCTGGGATGCTGCGGTTTCTTTTTGTGAGGCAGTAATGTCTCTGAAAGAGGCCGCAGAAAGGGATAGGGAGCGAAGTCCTTCGGCGCGTACTACGGTCTCTTCTCGAGGTCGCCGGCCTTCAGCCGGCACCCGGAGAGGCAGGTACGCGCATTACTTCCCTCCCTGAGTTAGGATCCGGAACGAGGGCCTTAGCTACTAGGTAAAGCAAGGGATTTAACAACTACCCCCGTTTCGTAGTGGAGTGTGTTCTCCCAGGGCACACTTCGAGCACTTTATTGCGCTGGATCGACTGTTGCGTAACTATGTTCTATATCTCAGTCTTTCCAACACACAAAAGCGCAGGGTCGTCAGGGAGGAGGGGGTTTTTAGTGGGTATTGAGGTTGCTCGCCCGTGCGGCATCACTCGGAGTCTCCACACTCCTCTGTGTAGTCCATAGCGGACGGAACGCAAAATAAAGCATACAATTGCTAGCGTTACCGCCCCCCGTGGATTCGTGCCGTTTCCTAGTGACGGCCCAGAGAGTGCGTAAATCGGTTAGTCATTTTCCCTCGCCTCGAAAAAAAAAAAAGTTTTGTGTCCGTAGATTTAGTAATAAAATACCACCTGTGTTTTATTTATATCAGTCAAATAAATTAAATGAACTTCAAAAATTGTGACATTCACTATATATTTATTATTTAGTAGATAATCAATAATTCTGACATAATAATAAGAAAAATAACAAAAAATTATCTTATAAAAAATCTAAGGAAAAGAATGACTTAAGGATAACAAAAAAATGAAAAATATATTTTTTATGTTTTTTTAATCAGAATTATTGATTACCTATTTAACAATAAATACATACTCGATGTAACAACTGTGTATTTAGATTATTTGATTGACACCTGTGTTTTATATCTATCTCTATTAATACAGAATGACCTACATCACATGTCATATCACAATTTGATGATTTTAAGTCGATAGATTATAATCTACAGATAAATAATGCGTTAAATTGTAAGCAGTATTTAGGGTTCACAATATTTCGACAGCTTACAATCTCGCGAGATAGATTATATTATACCGGTTTTTATAATTTGGCGGTGATATATACACATTTCGAACTATGATGGTCGAGCCTCGACTTACATGGTACAACGGTAGTGACACGTTTCCTTTAAGATAGAAGAGCATTACAATTTCCACCTCGCTGCTATGAGGGTAATGCCTAAAAATGGTAGACTTAGACTAAAATACGGTTGCTAATTGATATTTAAAGCCGCCTACTCATTTGCTACTTCTGCTTGCTATAACTTTAACCGAGCGGATATAGCCACGTGCTCAAATACGTGTTGGGACATAATTATAAAATGAGTTTAAATGAGGCAAGAAATATCAAAATTTAAGCATTGAATTTTATTTAAAAGCCTAAGATAATGCTGCGTCGGTATCGAAGCCTAGTATCCAAGCTGTCGACGTTTAGGGCTCCAGAGACAGAAACCTCCCCACTATTCGTGCCCTAAAATTGCTCTCTGTTGTATCTGATCCTTGACCTAAATGTTAGCGAGAGCAACTCTAAGCAACGGTCGAGGCTCTTCGCTGTAAGATCGTTTACGGAGACAACTATAGCCACAATGATCATTGACTCGACACCACATGGCGGTAACTTCGTGAGCAAAATTTAAGTGGTAGTTAGTTTTTCATTATTTCTTTATAATGCCCTTCTCCCAAATGTTAGCGAGAACCTTTCTAAGCAAAATTCGAGGCTCTTCGCTATAAGACCGTTTGGGGTGACAAATATAGCCAAAATGATCGTTGACTCGATACCAAATGCCGTAAGCAAAATTTAGGTGTTAGTTAGTTTTTCCTTTTTTTCTTAATAATGATATCGTCATGGGTGATGCTAATAATATAAGCATTAATTACAATTAATCTTGTGGTGACGTTATTGCAAGTAAAATAAAAGCAAGATACATAAAGTGTTTTAGACTTTATTGTTAAATGTATCAGGTCCAGTTAAGTGTCAAGAAATGGTGATTTCACGTTGTGAAGGTTGATAGCGCTAATGGTTTCATAATAGAGCAAATAGTTATGTGCTAAGTGGAGAACAAAAGGTAGCAGCTGACTTCTTGTATTGAAGCAGAATTTTTACGATTTGAAGCAAATAATTATGTCACTCCTCACTGGGTTAATATTTTGGGTGCCTAGTTACCCATACCTCATACGCCTGTATAGACTGAAATATTGCAACCCTCGGATGCATGTACGACACCAACATTTATTTGTCTGAGCAGGAATAGCCTGTCGTAAGAGGTGACAAAACAACCCACAGCCAGGTGATAGGGCATTTGCCCGACTGGTTGACTACCACCCCTGATTTAAAGTACGCCGCCATAGCAACCTGAGTTGTGATTCGGCATCAGGGGCCAGGTTCCAGTCTTTTTTTACAGAGTGTTGCTAATGTCCATAGGCGATAGTAACCGCTTTACATCAGATGGGCCCTCTGCCTTCTGCCATCTGCTGAACTCATGCAATAAAATAAATAAATAAAATGCAATTATTAATATTTCTTTTATAATTTCATTGTAATATTGGTTTGTTACCATGTATGTACATCGCAAGCTTAATAAAACAAAGAAATAACTCAACAATCAGGAGTTTGGAGATTAAATTATAAAGCGTAAGAACTTATCATAAAAAACAAAGTAGCTCCAACGCAATTGGACTGTTAGTTGGTGAAATAAAAGATTATTCCTTTTTTTCTACTAACTACTGCGACAAGATTCATAATAAACCTCAATAAATCTCTATTAAAAACAGGTGAGATTTATTTTTCATATTGTTTTATTTATAAAGCGAATTTTTTCTCTACTCATCTCTCTTTTGACAAAAAGAATCCTTGGATCGCTGGTGTATTTCAACTTGTGCAATTTAGTTCTAATTGTCTTAAGAATTAGTTTACTTTTTTAAATAAGTTAAATATTTACACATTCAGCTAAAGTTGAACATCATTCAACACTATTAAATGATTTTCTTTTATAATTTACTAGCTGTCCCGGGTGACGTCTTCCTGCCCGGAAAAGCTTCAATCTACATACCGACAGCCATTGTGAACCAACTCAGAAACCTTCTTTGGCTCATGCACAACAACAATAAGACAAACATTCATTTTAATGTATAAGAAGAAGATTGTAAACAAACAAAAGAACAACTCGTAATAGACTTATATATTTTATTTCTTTGTTTAATTAAACGTGCGATATGCTGTTTTGAGTAGCATATAAAGTACACTCTTCGGCCTAATTTCTACTCTATAGAGTCAATAGTAAAACCTATGGGAAGACAGACAGACGGAACAACACTTTGTTTTAAAATTTCGTTACAAAAACTTTACATTTTCTTTAAACTAGGTTTAAATATAATGTATGACACGCCGCTACCGGCAGCATATATAAATACAGAAGTACTCAACGACTAATTATAATACCTTCATATTTTACCCATATTCCGAATAAATGAATTAAAAATTTAAATGCGCTATATTATTATATATAGCTATATTTATATTACTTTCTGTTTCAGACGATCACATCACGACTAAAAAAAGTACTTATAAGAAAAAGCTACTACAGTGTAACTGAGTTCCTTAATGATAAGTTTTAAATATAAATGATAAGTTAGAATATTAAGTATGTCGCAGAACGGCCTCGTTCTCACGACGTCTCCTTTAGTTATTGCAGGTTTAGTGGGCGTCATCAGGATAAAATGCGAGCATAAAACACGAGGCCAACGGTTTATACAATTTTAATTTAGATTTAAGAGACATTTTAACATATTTTAGACCGAGCAGCGGGTTCAGGGCACCCGCTCATACTTCCAACTTAAAACACTTTCTTTAAAAATACTCTAAGGTCCAACTCGACCTGCTGCCATCAACCCAATGTGTCACAAAAACTCCTCCGTCTACCGAAGTAGATACTACCAAAGTATAGAGGGCGTCCTAGACCCCGCTCCGCCATATGCTCTGCTCTGATTGGTCGTTTATTAAATTACAATATTCATAACTTTTATTAGGTTAGAACGATCTTTAAGTTATAGAAACATTTAACAAATCTATTTAAATTAAATTAAGAATTTTAGAAGTAATTAAAATGTAAACAAATGATATTGTGCGTTATACATCCAGTCAAAAATACATCCAATAATTATAGCTTCTCTCCGACAAGTATTTAAATATATATATAATAATTGTACTATGTAAATATCACTACAAACCAATCTAAATTTAAATTGTGCGTCGTATTGCATTTGTAAATCTAAGGCTATTATATGTATAAATTTAAGATTAAAATATTAGTCATAATACTTATAACATTATCCAAATAGTATATTTATACTATTTGGATAATGTTATAATTATTATAATTATAGGTTAATATAACATTTCAAAAAAAATGTACGCCTAACCGGCAAATAACATGTGCTCAGCTTATAACAACAAGACCTATTGTAAAACCATGTTTTTATACAATACATTATTTTGGTTTGATTTGATTTGATTAGAATTGGAGCTAATCGTAGTGCAATATGAAAATAACTTCGTATACTGTTGTAATACGGAAACTGTGAGGTTTTTGGAGCCATTGTCTTGAATACTATTTAGTATTTAACTGTTGAATTAATGTAGGCTTCAAACGAACTTTACATTTATTTATTTTTTATTAAAAACAAAACCGACTTCTACCTAAAAAGAATAAAAATGTCTACAACATCTTGAAGTCCGTCAGGAACTGGTCATTAGACTATTTGTATATATGTAGTTAGTCTATAATAAAGTAATAAAAGGCTAAACATGCCGTATCTGTTAAAGAACAACTGGAATAGACTATATAAACGACGCAGAACATGATGCATTTTGTTTTAGATTTCTAGTCTGTTTGTTCGGGATTCACGTAAAAAGTACTTGGTCGATTTCGATACGGTTTCGCTGATCGACAGTCAATTCTTAGACTTCAACTCAGCGCTACTTTTCCTAGGAATTGTGCGGGATTTTTTGTGTAAATGATTTAAAATGACCAGATTAAAAAAATAGTTTGCGTGCAATTCACACATAGCCTACGAGAGAATGAGATAAATGTACAGTATCAGGAGTATTACGATAATTATAAGGTTTATTATTTTTATAATATTTTTACCAAGCTCAAAAAATTATTTTATATTTTAATGCAAAGTATTTCATTCCTGCTTATGACCTCATAAGTTATGTTTTCGGTCGAGCATAACAGTTTCCTATGCTTGAAGGAAATCTACGAGGCCACGACGCTCTATCAGTTTGTAAAAATTTTGCACAGTGTGAACTCTATGTAACGTCACTCGATTTAACGTCAAACTCCCTTAAGCGTCAAAATCGCTTGGCTTTTGTTGGTTTAACTTGTTTTCCATGCAATGACACACTCTATAAAGCATTATACACCCCACTCTCAATAACGACAACAATTAAGTTATAAATAGTAACTTTTAAGTTGTCAAAATTAGTAAATACTGCGGAGATGTGTACGTTCTTTTATCGCTTTATTATTCTACTCGTAATAAACTCGACTGTCGGCATCATGCATACCGAAATTTCTAGGTATACTTCTTTATACCAAGATGCCTCAATATCGCAAGATATTAACAAAATAAGTAAAAAATAACTCCACCAGTAATTTGTTCTTATTTTGTTTGCAAAAGACGTCAGACAGAAATAACAGACTGCTCTATTTAACGACAACTCTCTATAACGTCATAAAATTCACAGTCCCTTTATTGTAGTTATATTGAGTTTACACGGTATTTCAATTTATTTGACTTGTTTAAAGTTGAACCATAGAATATAATAGAATCGATTACATTTTATTGTTCACCAAACACAACTACAAAAGACACGATTACAATAATGTCATTGTAATAGGCGGCCTTATCGCATCAAGCAATAACTTCCAGGCAACCAAACATAAAGAAATATTTAACCTAATCTTGATATGAACTATTAGGTTGAACTTAAACTACATACATATTGTTACGAGTTTACGGGATTTGCATTAAAATGCCGTCACAATTATTATAGAGTTTATTAGAACTATATAAACACCTATAACACAGGTACAAATATAACCAAACGCAACAAAAACAAACGTAATGCAGAAGGTCGTAATTCAATAAAACGCGCAAAGTCCGTCACTATTAAATTCACCAATGTACACACGTCACGCCTAGATCGTAGTTGTTGCTCAACTGACCACCTCTCTCAATCAGGCCATCGTTTTATACTTCACAAAAGCAAATTTTCCCGCCCGGCTACGTCGACATAATTTCCTAGAATTAGCTTGTACTTATAATCCGCAACACATGGCTAATGATGCTCCTAGCCGGCTGTAAACGAATACAGTAGGATAATAGGCTGTTCAATAACTAGAAACGTATGTTAATAAATAATTGAACAAAAGAAGGCGATCATAAAAGGATTACAATTAGTTCAAATGCCGACACGTAATAAAATATGCTTTTACAGATCTGTACGTGGAAATTGTCTTTCTCGGAACCTAAGTTGTAACAATATATACATACAAACATATTTAATTTTACTATAAATTATCATTACTGTAAATATTCTTTATGTACCATAAATAGCAAATAAATTATATTTCATTCAAGTTATAATTAGTTATCTAATATATAAAATTCTCGTGTCACAGTTTTCGTTGCCATACTCCTCCGAAACGACTGGACCGATTCTCATGAAATTTTGTGTGCACATTGGGTAGGTCTGAGAATCGGCCAACATCTATTTTTCATCCCCCTAAATGTTAGGGGTAGTCCACCCCTAAATTTTTATTTTTTATTTTTACCGGGCAGGACGTCGTCTGCCGGGACAGCTAGTAATATATATAATTAGTTATAATAGTATAATTAGTTATAATAGTATAATTAGTTTCATGTAAATACAAAAGGTAAGACAATAGCATATTTTGAAAACCCGATTAATATATAGGTGACTGTGATTTGAACTTGTGAATTATCTATAGGTAATTACGGATTATATTTTTTTTAAATTTTAATTATGATTAAACATTGATTTTGTTGATTATTCAGATAAATTATTTATATTTTTGGAATCGTTTTGCAATGTTTAACATTGAATGTATCGATGATTAAAATCATTGAGATAAAATATTTTTAGCACCATGTTTTTTTTTTGTTGTATTTAGTATAAAATTATACTCTATTATTAGCATTAAAACAAATAACAAATCTCGTTCGTAGAAAATATATAAACAAAATCTTGGATTCCGATTCTAGCGCCATCTACTGTCCTAAGCCCATAACCGAGTATAATGGATTTTTTGTCTATGTTCGTATAAGTCTCGGGATGAGATATATTCATGATTGGACCCGGTAGATGACGCTGGAATCGGGTTTCAATATTCATTTTTGAAAGCAGGAAAACGTCTGTCAGGTCCATAAGTTATTTCTATAAATCCTTGTCTAGGGTTCCTAGGAAGGGATCGCTTTTTATTAGCGAAAAGGCTCATCTATGTCCGTTGTCCTTTCTTATAGGCTTTAATATACAAGAGTTATTTATGCAACTGTCACATGTCTGCATGTTCTAAATGAGGAAATTTATGTAAACAATAATTTACAATCCAATATAGTTTGTTAGCATTATAAGTTAATACGAAGTTTTTATTCTCTATTATGGAGGGAAGAAGTAAGGAGGACCATCTAATATGGGGGATCAGTTGAATAAGTGCCCACTTGTAAACAGCAAATTATGGTTCGAAAACTCGTCAAAATAGCGCTAGTGTAGGAAAAAGAAATGATATGAATTTAGCAGTTATAAACGAAGTGAATTGTGCTGGGTTGAAAAATTGAAAAAATATAATTTGTAAAAGTATTGAGACTTTCTCGTATTGAGATGTATGTATATAGACAAAGAGGAAGTCTTTCTTTCCTTTTTTGATTTAGTATCCGTCTCTAATTATTTGTGGCGCTATTAAATACTTTCCACTTGCTATTATGGCGCCATCTTAATTTGCTGCCCTGCAGTGGACACTTTTCAATATACTGAGATGGTTCTCCTTACTTCTACCAGCCATATTCTCTATTTAAATTAGTGCATTTATATAAAAGTAGTATTTTACACTTGACTGGCCCACAAATTCAAAGTCGCTCAACGGGCTATGGAGCGAGCTATGTTAGGTGTTTCTCTTACGGATAGGATCAGAAATGAGGACATCCGTAAGAGAACTAAAATAGCTCGCACAATTAATTAGCAAGTTGAAGTGGCAGAGGGCCGGTCACGTCTGCCGCAGGACCGACGGCCGAGTCTTGGAGTGGAGACCACGTCTCGGTAAACGTAGCGTAAGACGCCCGCCAGCCCGGTGGACTGACGACCGGCGCAAGATCGCCGGCATGGGCTGGATGAGGAAGACGGGAGACCGGGATATGTGGCGCGTACTTGGGGAGGCCTACGTCCAGCAGTGGACCGAAATTGGCTGAAGAAGAAGAAGTATTTTACTGTCAGGCAATAGTAATAAAAAAATCGTGTAAATACGTGTCGTAAATACCCGACCAATGAGACTACGGGTAAATGAGCCCCGCCAATTCGCTTTGAACACGTGTGACGTTATGTATACCGTCCGGTTTTTTTTAACGTGTAAATAAGTTATCGGAGCTCCTCTATTAAAATATTAATATTGTATTGTGTATGGCAGGTTTTGTAATATTTATTTTTAATGCTTGAATTGCTCTTATTTAATACATAGATCAAATTTAGATGTTTATTATACCTCAGATTTATTAATGTTTAGCTCAATGACAAGGCTGCAAATGAAATGGTTTAATAACATTAGGTACAGAAAATTGTATAAGATTTATAAGACTGTTTTTTTAATTAACTAATTGATTTTACTTAAATGTAAACGAGTACAATATTTATAAATAAGACTTAATGGAATACAACATAATTCCTTAACACGATACAACAAAAATACTTTTTTACTTATTGCTGCAGCACAGCAGACAGGCTGACGGCATAACTATGATGGAAAGTAGTTACCGTCGCCTAAGGACATTAGCAATACCATAGCTGCCATTGTGCTGCCGGCCTTGAAAGAGCAACTAGAACCTGTCTACGCATGCCAGAACAAAGATCAAAGTTGTTATGGCGGTGTACCCTAGATCAAGGGTGACAGCCATCCAGTCGGGCTAATGCACTACCACCTGGCTGTGAGTTGTTTCGTCGCCCGGCTGCAGGAATTAGGATTCTTTTGTTTTCTTGCACGAAGAGTTCTATGTATTAGTTGTCCAGAAGACTGGCTACGATACCTCGCTGGTTTGGTATATTAATCCGTTGTCCGAAGTAGCACCAACTTGTAGAGGATCAAAACCACACAGTTCAAGTCGCATCGTTTACTAGGCTTGCCGCAATGTCATTTTTTAATTTATTTATTTTCTTTATACAAAACATAAAAAAAAGACTTAACTATAGATAGAAAACCAGGGACCCTACACTAAGAAAAATATATGTTAAGAAAAGTTCCATTCGTGTTCCACACAGTCTAGTGACCATCTCTAATTTAAAAATATTTTTCATGTATTTGCAATGCATAGTTGCAACAATGCATAGGTTGTCGTCACTCTTATTTAGTACTATCTACCACGTATGGAAGCGAGAGTTGGGTATGGAATAGAGAGCATGAAAGTAGAGTAAACGCGGTCGAGATGCGAGCACTGCGCAAAATCTGCGGAGTGACGCTCGCGGACCGCATTCGTAATACCGAAGTAAGAAAGAGAGTAGGTCTGAAAGAGAGTGTCGGGGTAAAGGTAAGGAAAGGAATGCTCCGGTGGTTCGGGCATGTGGAAAGAATGTATGATAAAAGAATGACTAAACAGACATACAATGCAAAAGTGGATGGATCAGAAGTCGCGGAAGGCCACGACACACCTTCCATGATCAAATTGATCATGTGTTAGCAGAAGGTGATGTTAGGAGCCTTAAGAACAGACGAGCGTGCATGACAAGAGCTATGAATGTCAAAGAAGCAAGTGAGGTGTGTAAGAATGGGCCTGTGTGGCGCTCTGTTGTTCATGCCTACCCCGCAAGGGACCTGGCGTGAAGTTATGTATGTATGTATGTTATGTAGTTTTCCCCGCGGCTAAGCTGCGTACAAAAATTATAAAATCTCTAATAAGAGATGTATCTCTTATTAAAGATTTTATAATTTTTGTCAAAGATGTATAAATAATTCATTCAAATGCATGTACAAACTTGAATTCTGTAAATATTGTAACGGTCGAAATGTTGAACATAATATTAATTTATTCAGAAAAATATAGATTAAGAAACGTTGCAATTCAATTTGTGTCATATCTATTTCAAAGCAAAGAAAATGATTTAAGAAAACTAATGATTGTGTTTTAAGACAGTCAGAGACATTACAGAATACAAACAAACAAACAATATACCTATACAAAAAAAAACTGACTTTTTAAACAAATTTTTAGTGTTGAGTTTAGAGAGTTGTTACCGCTCTTTGTTGTAGATCCAATCGCCCTTGGGTCAGATCACGTCAAGTGGACCCCCCTTTTACCACTTGATGATAGAAAACTGATTAAAATAAATTTATTGAAAGAAGTCATACCTAAAACCTTCAAAGTTTTTGAAAATTTTGAATTTAACAACAATTTTTTTTACAATAAACATTTTCGGTACTTTAAATTAAAAAAATAATTATAAGATAACTTAACGAAATTTTCAGCGATTATAGTAAAATATCTATAATTTCACATAACATTATTTGCAAATTTCATTTGTTTTTTATCATATTTTTTATTACCTTTTAAATAAATAAATTTAAATTTTAATGACTTCTCAGTACGATTGCATTATTGTTTTTTAGTAATACGCGTTATACATTCAAGTTCTTTATTTTAAAAGAAAATTTCACTGCCCGGCATTAGTTTAAATAATATGATTTTTTATATGACGCAGCGGCGAGCGGTGCAAGTGCTGCGCGCTACTGAGCTTAGCTGTTAAGGCTATAATAGATCGCTACAGATTACACAATTGAAGACATGAGTGGATGAAGGTGATATGTCGCATATTCGGTTTTTTGCTTTTTTTTGCGTAGATGAAGGTTATAAGTCAATACCAAATGACTACAGACCTTAGACCATAGATATAACGCATATTAAAAAAAATAAAGAGTTGCAAAAAGGTGTTAAGTTCAGTTCAGTTTAAAGTAAAAGTAAAACTTTTATCTCGATTTACTCAGAATTGGAATTATGCGACTTATCACCTTCATCCACTCATGTTTTGAATTATTTAATAAATAATCGTTACAGTTCAACTTTTTTATATTTATTTATATTTTTAACAATATATACATGTTTTTACTCACTCGTAAATCATTTTAGTACTTTTAATAAGATTTTAGACTAGCTAATATATTTTAATAGAAATGTAATAATACGATAAATCAGGCATGTTGGAACAAGGAAGTATAATTTCTTGAAAATTTGTTAGAAACTTTTTGAAAGTCGTGTTTAGTGTGTTGGTGTTATTTCATAAAGAGAATCAGCAATGTCATACAGAGTGGAACGCAACCTTTCTGGGCATGCTTTCCTATGGCCGTGATTTGATACATTTACTACCTTAGTTTATTGATGTTTTTGTAGGACATGAATTGTTTTATGTACTTATAAATATATAAAATATAATTTTATATTGATTACCTAATTATTTTTGACGTCGTTCGGTTCATACAATTATTTTGAAAACTTCTAACCTCTTATATTTTATATGTTTCTGCCCATTCATACACTTAAATATTGGTAGTTAATTTACATTAGACATTGTATGGAGTTTACTTATCTTAAATTTCAATAAGATAATGATAAAGATAATATTTAGATAATATAAATAAATCTGGCATTATTGTTTGAATTAATATAATTCATGAGGGTTGATCATAGTAAAATCTAAACCAGATGTGTTTAGGTATAGTTTTAGAAAATATTAACATATTAGATGAATAAAGTGATTTAAATTTTAGAAATATAATTTAATTTAAAATTCACTTCGATTGAAAGAAATGAAAAATGAAAATATTTATTTTATGAAACTTTATTTACTTTACTTGCTATGTTGAGAACATGTTTCGCCTTTTTCTGGCATATTTTTTTTCTTAAAAACTAATATGCCTAATTATCATTTATTTTTTTATTAATTATTAGTTTGTTATTATATAATATTACAGAAGATTAAAATTAACCTTTATGTCCAAGTTTAATACAGTTATATACTTTGTCTGCGACTAACAGAAACTTTGCATTAATTACAACCTCATTTCATTTCGTTTCAATCTTAATATATATAAATCTCCTGTCACGATGTTTGTCCGCGATGGACTCCTAAACTACTCAACCGATTTTAATCAAATTTGCACACCGTGTGCAGTTTGATCCAACTTGAAAGATAGGATAGTTTTTATACCGTTGGAACCGGTAGGTGGCGCTGAGATCGGGTTCTAGAATCCTCTTAACAACGGGGAGCGATTTTGTTTTTGTGTTTTAGTGGGTCCCCGGATGGTTTAAATCCACAATTGGAACCGGTAGGTGGCGCTGGGATCGGGTCTTAGATTTTATTTTTTCAGAGCAAGACAACGTCTGCCGGGGCCGCTAGTATTATTATAAATCCCACATGTCACTCGTCTAACATAAATATTACATTTAAATAATACTTCTAATTCTATGGTACATACATAAAAAGCTGTAAGATCAAATTGACGAATAATATTTTGAAATCATGAGCGCATGCAGGTTATGAAAAAATAATGAAATAAATATATATCATTTAATGTAACTAAATAATTCAGAAACAGACATTTAGCCTTGATTTTTTTAAAGTGTTTGTAATATGTATAAACCAGCTAGAGTTAATATTTATTTTTGTCTAAATAGTGGTCTGCAAGAAGTAATTGTACTTACTACTTGGATTGTAATATAACATAAAATATAATAAAAATATATAATAGAGGGACGCTATCTTTTGGCCGTCCCATGGTCCAAAATACGGGGCCATTCTATGGCCCGTGGTCGTCAACTATATACAGTGGCGGTCATATAATTAAGAACACTTATTTAAAGGGAAGATTTTTTCAAACAATAAATATAAGTAATTGCATGTATTTTTTTATATTCCTCTCGGTATCGCAAACTTTTCCACATTAACAGCGTTATAAGAGACAGAATGCGTTTTTAGATCGATTTCTCAATCATTTTTACAGTATTTATACACACTTTATTGCGGTGAAAAAAATATATGTCAATCTTGATCATATTTCTGACGTAAACTTTGTACTCGGAACGCATTTGCGATAAATTTTCTCGATAGAAAATAATTGCAAAGTAACCTCTAAACGAGTTATTCAATCTTCGTTTTTGTTATTACTGTTAATCTTACATCGATAAAATAAATAACAGTAACATATCATATTATAACAAATACAATTATAGAGTTTTATTCGGTTACTTAACTTAATTTGGAAGTAATTAATTATTTTATTAAAAATGACTGCAAAAATCCCGCCTGCCGGTCCCAATGTATGGAATTTGTTAGATCGCTTTAGAGCGTCGGCTAATACGGACGCGCTGCTCTTCTCCACGACCGCCATTAAAAAATAATTTTAAATAAACGAAGGAGCAATAATAACAAGAATTTTGAAACGGTCGCGCTATACTTATTTGGCTTATACGGTAGAGGTCTGGTCTAAATCACTAGCTGTGTGGGTTCGAACCCTACTAGTTTCACTTGATCCAGAAGATTTTTTTTATAAGAAAGTTGATAAAATGCTCTTTTTCTCTTCCTAAATAATTTTATAAAATGCCATAAAAATACTTTTCAAAATTTGTGTATTTCATTTCATTTGGACTTTTATGCTATTGACAATAAAATTTTTACCTTATCGGTAACATTAAAATTCTAAAGCGCCATCTATGTTTATCAATAGAAATGACGTAGACACATGGATAGTTAGAAATCTGAAGTTTCGTTGTTCAAGTTGAGTGCTCGTTCCATTTTCCTTTTCTAACAATTTTTTTTATTTAGCCCTATTATGTTTTTAACACGCTTTTATTAGCTTCACCTGTATGTATGTATGTATGTTTGTAACCTTCCCTTTTGAGCTCGATTTTGTCCTACTTTTAATGATCAGATTTAATTCAAAGTTTGAACACCTGTCAAAGGTCGATGATAATGCAATAATATGGTACCATGGAGCTGATCTGATGATGGAGTCGGAAGGTGGCCATAAGAACTCCTGTACTAAACAAGATAGACCTGTCGTGTTTGGGCTCGTATGTTTATATCACGAGACAATGCAATAATATGGTACCATGGAGCTGATCTGATGATGGAGTCGGAAGGTGGCCATAGGAACTCCTGTACTAAACAAGATAGACCCGTCGTGTTTGGGCTCGTATGTTTATATCGCGTGACAATGCAATAATATGGTACCATGGAGCTGATCTGATGATGGAGTCGGAAGGTGGCTATAGGAACTCCTTTACTAAACAAGATAAACGCGTCGTGTTTGGGCTTGTTTTACTTGTCTTAGTTAGCACTCTGCTGCTACATGATATGCAGAATCTCAAAAGCTTATATTTAAAAATTTAATTTAAAAAAACATTAACATTTAAAAAATAACAACTAAAAATGAAAAATAAATAATAGTTTAAAAAAAGGCGCTCTTTAAGATTTTAAAGAAGAAAAAGCGCATTGAATACACCCCACGCTTTTTTTAAGACCCCATTCATCAGAAACCAAATTTATTAAATTTTATTTTCTGTTTTTAGTTGGATTTTTTATGAAAGCGTGTTTTTTTTTTAAACTATTATATATATCTATTATTATTTATTTTATAGTTCTTATCTATACAGATAAATAAAAGTGAAGTGCCCGTTTGAAATCTCAAAATAAAATCTAATAAAATCGGACCAGGAGTTTCCGAAAATGCTATTTATAGAATTTTTGTCTGTCTGTCTGTGTGTCTGGATGTTCCGGCTAATCTCTGACACATGGATCGATTTTGACGTAATTTTCATTGGCAGATAGCTGATGTTATAAGAAGTAACTTAGGCTACGTTTTTAGGGTTCCACGAAAAAAAATCCACAAGTATATTTGTCTCACTGTTTGTTATCCTTTTATGGAAAGACTATTGAGCCGATTTGGCTGAAACTGAGTACATATGTTATGTTAATACCGAGGGTGGCCAAGAACTACTTTTTATCCCGAAAAATGAGATTTCCGAGATGAAAATATATTTAGCCGAACGGGTCTAAATGATGAAACGGCTGAATGGCCCAAATGGTCGAATTGACCGAAATTACTGAAATGGCTGGAATGGCCCAAATGACCGCAATCGCTAAAATGGCCGAAATAGCTGAAATGGCCGAAATGGATGAAGTGGCCCAAATGACCGAAATGGCCCAAATGGCCGAAATAGCTGAATTGACTGTAAAGGCCGAAATGTGTGAAATGGCTGAAATGGCCCAAATGACCGAAATGGCAGAAATGGGCGAAATGTCCGAAATTACCTAAATGGCCGAAATGGCCCAAATGGCCGAAATGACCAAAATGGCCTAAATGACCGAAATGGCTGAAATGGCCCAAATTGGCGAAATGACTAAAATGGCTGAAATGGCCCAAATGGTTGAAATGACTGAAATGGCCCAAATGACCGAAATGACCCAAATGACCGAAATGGCCGAAATGACTAAAATGACTCAAATGGCCGAAACAGCTGAATTGACTGAAAAGGCCGAAATGTGTGAAATGGCTGAAATGGCCCAAATGACCGAAATGTCTGGAATGGCCCAAATAACCGCAATGGCTGAAATGGCCCAAATTACCGAAATGGCTGTAATGTGTGAAATGGCCCAAATGACCGAAATGACCAAAATGGCCTAAATGACCGAAATAGCTGAAATGGCCCAAATGGCCGAAATGGCTGAATTGACTGAAGTGGCTGAAATGGCCCTAATGTTTGAAATTACTGAAACTGCCGAAATGGCCGAAAAAGCCAAACTGACTGAAATGACCCAAATGGCTGAAATGGCCCAAATGACCGAAATGACCAAAATGACCCAAATGACCAAAATGGCCCAAATGACCGAAATGGCTGAAATGGCCCAAATTGGCGAAATGACTGAAATGGCTGAAATGGCCCAAATGGTTGAAATGACTGAAATGGCCCAAATGACCGAAATGACCCAAATGACCGAAATGGCCCAAATGGCCGAAATAGCCAAACTGACTGAAATGACCCAAATGGCTGAAATGGCCCAAATGACCGAAATTACCAAAATGACCCAAATGACCGAAATGGCCCAAATGGCTGAAATGGCCGAAATGGCCCAAATGGCTGAAATGGTTGAAATGACTGAAATGGCCGTAATGACCGAAATGGCCTAGATGGCCAAAATTACTGAAATGGCCCAAATGGCTGAAATGACCGAAGTGGCTGAAATAGCCAAAATGGCCGAAATGACCAAAATGGCCGAAATAGCCGAAATGGCCGAAATGGCCAAAATGGCCTAAAAGGCCCAAATGGCCGAAATGACCGAAATGGCCTAAATTCCCAAAATGACCCAAATGGCTGAACTGACCGAAATGGCTCAAATGGCTGAAATGACCGAAATGGCTGAAATGCCCGAAATGACCGAAATGGCCTAAATGACTGAAATGGCTCAAATGGCTGAAATGACCGAAATGGCTGAAATAGCCAAAATGGCCGAAATGGCCCAAATTGCTGAATTGACCGAAATGGCCGAAATAACCGTAACGGTCTAAATGGCCAAAATGACAGAAATGACCCAAATCGCTCAAATGACCGAAATGGCTGAAACGGCTGAAATGGCTGAAATGGCCCTAATGACCGAAATAGCTGAAATTGCCCAAATGGCCAATATAGCTGAATTGACTGAAATGGCTAAAATGGCCGAAATGGTTCAAATGGCCGCAATGACCGAAATGGCCAAAATGACTGAAATGCCTGAAATGACCGAAATGGCTGAAATGGCCCAAATGGTCGAAATGACGAATATGGCCGAAATGGCCGAAATGGCCCAAATGGCCGAAATGGCCCAAATGGCCGAAATGGCTGAAATGGCTGAAATGGCCCAAATGGTTGAAACGACTGAAATGGCTGAAATGGCCGAAATGGCCTAAATTACTGAAATGGCCCAAATGGCTGAAATGACCGAAATGGCCCAAATGCCCTAAATGAACGAAAAGGCTTAAATGGATGAAATGACCGAAATGGCTAAAATGGCTGAAATGACTGAAATGGCTGATATGGCTAATATGGCCCAAATGGTCGAAATGGCTGAAATGACCCAAATGGCTGAAATGACTGCAATGGCCCAAATGACCGAAATGGCTGAAATGGCCCAAATGGCTGAAATGGCTGGAATGAATGAAATGGCTGTAATAGCTCAAATCGCCGAAATGACCGAAATGGCTGAAATGGCTGAATTGACTGAAATGGTAAATCATAAAAACCTGTTCTCCTTTCTGAGATAACCTTTATATAAATCTATCCCACTATCCGGGTTGAAAAGTATCCCTTGTCCACTGTCATTATTAAAATTACATATATACCGAATTTTAGCCAAATCAGTGTATTAGTTTTTCTGTAAAAGCATAACAAATAGAGAGACAAATACATTTTTATCCGGGAAACTATCCCATTTTTCGAGATAAAAATCATCATAATATATATTCATCCTCGGCATCAAAAATATATAGTTTATTATTATTATTATAAAGTTTTTTTTTATAAAAAAAAATTATTATTATTATTATCTGTATATCTTTCAAGACCACGGGCCATAAAAATGGCCCGGACTTTTGGAGGGCTTGCGTGGGGCCACGGGGAGGCCGACACGTAAAGGCCTCTTGACAAATTTAATCTAAATGTGGCGTGACACTGACCGGCGATTATCCCTCTCTACACCATACAATAATGCACCCATGGACAAGCCCCGGCCAGTGTAGGACTATTGTGGGAAATGAGAAGAGAAAGTACCGGGCTATTGGGGTGAACTGTTAGTGGTACTAGGGCTCTGGGAATATGGGCATAATCCCCATCCGGTAGTTTTTCCATAAATGCATAACCAATAAAAAGACAAATATATTTTTATCCCGGAAACTATTCCATTTTTCAGGATAAAAAGCATCCTATGTTCAGTTTCGGCACCGAATCAAATCAAATCAAATTTATTTGTTTAAAACATGGTCAAACAGTTGGTATATATGTCACAATGTACACATGTTTTGCTCCCATAGGAGCATACAAATGTTTCTAATAAATTTAATTAAATTATATAATATTAAATGGATCATAATTATGAAATAAAATACTGATAAATGTCAAACAATAATACTTATAATAATAATAGTAGTAATAATAATAATAACATTCATAAGTCAAGGGAATTATTTATGTACAATTGAGGAATTCGTCCACCGAGTAAAACATTCTATTTAAAAGCCATTCCTTTAGTTGATTTTTAAATTTATTAATCCTGAACTCTTTTATGTGCATTGGAATTTTATTATAGACTTTAATGCACATGTTATAGCAGTTTCTGGTAAAGAGGGTTGTTTTTGGTGCCACATTTAAAACCAGTCGTTCACTATTTCTAGTATTGTTTGGATAGAGGTCTTTAGCCGTCGTAAAAATTGTTAAATTGTTTCTGACAAATAAACATATTTCATAAATATACAAACATGGCAGTGGTAAAATTTGTAGATTTTTAAAATGAGGCTTACAAGAATCATAAAATCGGATACCTACAATAGCTCGGATGCATTTTTTTTGAGCTACAAATGCTCTATTTATGTCTGTAAAATATATATATGTATATATATAATGAATTTCAGCCAAATCGGTATAGTAGTTTTTCCATGAAAACGGAACAAACAGAGAGACAGTTACTTTCGCATTTTAAATATTAATAGGGATAATAGGGAAGGAATAATATGAAAAAATTTTAATAATGAAATTATTTAATAAAATTTACCTATCTAAAAAGTTGCTGGAAAAATAAAAATACGTACAGCTTGATGAGGATTCGAACCCTGCACTTCCTAGTTACTATTGAGCATGGTAAGCCGTTGGGCTAAAGACGCTTAGGAAGGTGTGACAAAATATTAATACCCATTACGCATACAAACAGTCTATCTCACTTTAGGACAGTTTGTCTCGCTCTCGTGAGCCTTAAAATGAAATAAATTGAATCAAGTCAATCAAGCGGTGCGCGTCGGTATGATCAATTGCAATATTTCGCCACGCTCGAAGTTTTATTTGGCGCTGTTCCATCGAAGTAAATGTTAGCCGTGCGGGGTTGATTTCATGAAATGCCGATTTGAATTAGGCGTACATAGCCTCTTAACGGTACATTCGTTGACACGATTGCCTAAAAAATAAATAGGTAATCTTTTACATTAGATCTGAACTTGGTATTAATGACATGTTATTATTTGAATAGTGTATTATATTTTATTAAATTTAAGTAGAAAACACTCTGTAGTTGTAGATCACTCACTATGCGTATAATTTTGGCACCATTTAGTGCTGTAAAATCTTAAAAGGTGATTGCTTTATATGAAAACAATGGGGAACAATGAAAGTCATGACAAATCTACAAGGGAAGTAATTAATAAAACTTCGCGAGAAGAATTGGTCGTTTGAAAATATAGCCGACTATCTGCAATGCTCAAAAACGATGTTTTTCCACGCTGATCTTGCCACGTATCAAATTACTTTGTCTTCACCGCCCCTGTTGTTTTAAGATTTTCCTTTGTTTAGGGGGGTTGCCTGGAAGAGATCACTTTAAGCGATAAGGCCGCCCTTTGTTCAAAATTTACTGTACTTAGTTTTAAGACCGTAGTTTTCATTTTTGGTGAACATAAAAGTGTTTTCATTCATTCATACTTCAATATTTCGCGTGTACTTAAACAGAGAAAGTCATCTCGTTGAGATGATCGAATTATCGTTTGTTTGGCAAAACAAAATCCTTTTAAAGGGCCTAATGAGCTGAGAAAAGAATAGTTTGGCAGAAGAAAGATTGTACGGAAGGATAGCAAGGAAGGTGCTCATGTCGAAACTGTTGCCATAGGCAAGCCCGGATTGCCTTTGCAAGAAGGTATCAAAACTGGGGAGTTAGATAATGGAAAAATGTTCGACGAGACAAAAATAAACAGGGTATGTTCTCATGGAAAACGATATATACGATGCCCTCCGAATAAAGCATTCGGCTTTCAACATCTAAGTACATAAAGTGACACTAAAGCATGGTGGGGAAATGTGAGCATTTGGGGGTGCTTTTGTGGACATGGTGTTGGACCTGCTAAGTTGATAGAAGGAAACATAGTTCAATACCAATACAAAACTATACTGGAAGAAACAATGTTACCTCATGCTGAAGATTTGCTTCCGGTTATTTAGACATTCCCGCACGACAACGATTTAAAGCATACTGCTCGCACCGTCAAAAAATTTCTCACATGGCAATCAGTCTTAGATTGGTCAGCTAACAGCCCAGATCTAAATCCAATAGAGCATCTTTGGTGCGAAGTCAATGAAAAGGTTGCAACTTGCAAATCATCAGTTTGGAAATTTAAGAAAGCTGTACGACACTTTGCTTAGAATGATGGAACACTATATCTTTTGCGGAATGTCAAAAATTTATGCTACTAACCATTAATTTTGGTATAAAATGTAATCAATTGAAATCGATCGCTTCTTAGCGATAAGACCGCCCATTGTGCACATTTTGAATATGTTTAGGCTATAAGTTCATCTGTATTTTCTGTAATGGTGTACAATAAAGTGTTATCTATCTATCTATCAATTGCTTTTTTCTCTTCTCACTTCAGATTAGTGTTTTTTATTTAATCTTAGTTTACAGGTAGACGGCCCACTTGATAGAAAGCGGTTACCATCGCCTATGGACATTTGCAACACCAAAGGCGCTACAAATGCGCTACTGCTCTCTTAAGGGAGACTGGAACCTGGGCACTAACACCGGAACACAAATCACGGTTGTTGTTATTTGTCCAGCTTCAATGTTATTTGAATTTGTTACTATAGACAATTAATATTTAAAAATTTTTTTTAGTGATTTTAGTCCTAATCCCGTTTGCTTTATTTATGTGGCTATTTCATAACATAACTAGTTACTTTTAAGAAGCAATACAAGACATAATTTAGATAAAAAAAAATCTATATGTCGTTCTTATGACCGTATAATAAAAAATAAGGTTGCAATATTAATAATTTATAGAGCGGTCTAAAATTATTTTTTCTTTGTGTTCATTTTATTTGTATACTAGGATATACCCGCAACTTTGTACACCCTTGTTGAAATTCCCGCGGTGTTCGCGGGACGCAAGGAACCACAGCATTTAAAAAAGATTATAAGCTAACGTTTCAGTGTAAACTGTGTTGGAATAAGCTAATTTTTATGCACCCGAACAACTACAAACCGCTACCGAGATAACTCCAGTGAGATTCTCGGGAAAAAAAGTAGCGCAGATTTTAAGTCTAATAATTTACTGTAGATCAGTGAAAAACACCCCGTAAATCGGCCCAATAGTTTTTACGACAAGAAATCTCATAAAATGTATCGAGACGACATGCTTAGAATTTTATAATATCATAAATAAATAGTTTATTTTAAGGTTCTTATTTTAATTATAACTGTTAAAATGTCTATATTAACTTATATTTATTAAAATATTTTTTTAAATTTAGATTTATATCTTTGATGGTATATTGCACTCCTTTGGAAATAAACATTGAGAAGAATTAAGGAATTTAGGATAAAGCCGCTTGCATAAGGTTGCTTAAATTTATTTAAGAGACACAAAACGTATTTAACACCCTTAAATACAATTAGCGCCTTGCACAACTCAAAATTTGTCGCTAAATATGTTTAAAGAACTGTCAATACGTTTTGTTTAAAACGTATTTAGGCAGTTTAATATGATTAACTGATTTTATTTAAAGGCGATCGTTACGCAAGCGGACCTTAAGCTAAAGAAAATAAATATATCAAATAATTATTATTTATTGTGAAATTATATTTAAAAACTTGCAATTTCCTATCTTTCGCCTACTCAAAGATTAGTAAGACCCATGTAAAAGTGCTATGGCGGTTCTTAGTTAAGAAAGAGCCGCTGAAGACTAAACATATTACATATACATACATACATATTACATATTATTTTGTCTTTAGTTTAATTTAACTTTATTTCTGTTTTTGAGGATTAAAATGGTCAAAATCTTTGGAACATATCGAGCCTTTCCCCAATTCTATCGTAGGCGAACATAACTTTTGAAAATAACTCTTGTAACAAAAAATATATTTGGGTCCAAATGTTGCTTACGATAAAATGGAGGTAGAGAGAGGCTTGATATGGCTTAAAAGGTATATTATAATAGTTTTTCGTTACTGATATACAGATGTTAGCATTACGTGTTACAAAAAGTAACAATTAGGTACAAATTTCTTACATAATCGAATTAGATAAAGATTTCCTAAAAATATGAATAGGTCTTTTTTTAAGTTCTCACGACTAATATACATAATAAAAGTACGTTAAAACGGTTTCAAGTGCGTTAATTTATTTGATTTTTATTATCCCGACATTTCGGCCATTTTTCAGTAGCCGTGATCACGGAAGACAAAGACGTCAAGTGACAATGAGTATTGCTAAAATGTTATTTAGCCAACCGCCAACCTGGTCATTTTAAATATTTAGTTTAAATTTTGTTAAGGTTATTTACATTATCGAGGCCTAATCTAACTTACCAACGCTTCGCAACATGTTGTGACTCGAAGAGAAGAAGAGGCGCAAGAAACTCTTCAGCAACATGCCCGTTCTAATAACTAACTCCGTTGGCTCAACGACCTAAAATGAGTCCTGGCCTCCGATACGAGAGCACGCCATTTCCCTCTGTCCTGCGCAGTGTCCTGCCAATTGTGGGCTTGCAGTGCGGTCAGGTCAGCTTCCACTCTATCCCTCCAGCGATACTTGGGACGACCAACCGGGCGCCGACCGATTGGTTGTCCCAAGTATGCTTTCTTCACTCCCCGATCCTCTTCCATCCGCTCTACATGACCGAGCCAGCGGAGACGGTGAGATTTTATCTCCCCAATTATGTTAGGCTCAAACACCGAACAAACAAACTAATTAACAAACTCCGAAATAGAAGACCCGTTCTAATAATTTTATAAAATATTAAAATCGGTCAGAAGAAAAAAAAATCATCAATCAAGAACAGTTGGTTTGTTTTCCGGTGCACGCAGAAAGTGCTTAGTGTCTTGAGGTCTGGCAGTTGGTTGTTGCTGGGTTCGGGTCTTAATAGTTTTCATGATGTAAAACTACGTTTAGTTAAATGTGGTTAGGTACGTACATATTTTTGGAATGTTACACAAAACTTGTTTATCCAAGTAATTTGTTGCTTTCATGAATTCTTAGATGTCAGACAGGATTAATGATTCATTACGTGTATGGAAAGCATCAAAGGGATACAGGTCTAATGGTATGTATTGTAATAATGTGCTGTAGTGTTTTAATTTTGTTTCTGTCATATAATTGTAACGTTTTTATTTGTTTTTTACTGTCAGTTGCAAAGTCATTATTTCTTGGAACCAATCCATATTCTCATGGAAAGTTTCCGGAACTAGGCAGCCAGAACTAAGTTATGCGCGGATTTAAGTCTGGAGAAATTAGATTTGTGTACAATGTACAATTTCACCTCTCCTACTTTTAAGAAGCCAGGAAGGACAATGTACAAATTTGCGATGACCTCCTTGATTGCGGTAAACATTGTCAGAGACATATTAAAATTTTAATGTAAGAGAAGAGAACAAGAGTATAATCTAAGCTATAATAAATTAAGCAAAATATAATGGGGATAATTAACCAAAAAGGGTCAAAGACATTTTATAAAAAGAGATTTACATATATAAAAAATGACCGGGGTAGATATAATAAACTCAATTACACCTATTTATGAGGTTTAAAACAGTGGTAATACCTAACCTAGAATATAGTGAAGAAGGCATAGTAAATAGTCGGCAGACTTGATTTTTGACTTGTATCTGTATTCAAAACATAAATAAAACTCAGTTTGAATAAAAAATACATTTTGGATTTAAATTGTTTTTGGTGGTATTATTACATGTATTATTAGTAAGTAAATCATAATTAATAATCACCTTACTTTTATAGTGTTTAATTTATAAAGAATGCTACTTATTGCTTGTTCCTATTAGAAAGGAAATATATGTTTCTGGGTAGTTTATGGCGATTTTTCTCATTTTAACAGATACCATTTGTTTTGAAAGCGGTATTTAAGTTTGACTTTCTTGTTAGGAATTTTCTGTTTACTAGCGCTTTGTTTATATAACAAAAGTTTAGTTATACCTAAATCTAAAGGCATTCAAGACATCATATCAGTTTACTATAATCCTCCTGAAACATGTGGTTCCTTTCGTAATACATTTGCTAGCGTATACTGTTAGAATGTAAACAAATCACTGATCAAGAATACTTACATATCCATCATAAGTCCCAACTCCAATTAATGTAACCCTTAAAGTATACCATCCACTGACAAAAGCTGCATCCATGGGTGTATTGCTTATAGTTCCGACAACAGCATCGTTCCCTCCAGGTACTTCTTGGTTTGCCAACACTGTAATCTGATCACTTATAGCTGCCGAGTCCATATAAATATTCACTTCTAGAATACCTCCAGTTGTCATTGGGAACGTGTACGAGGACACACAACTTAGAGAGGTCAAAGGGGTTATAAAAGTTACACTTTGCTCGAACGGGCTCCATAAACCGATCTCTGCGTAATCCCGCTGTTCCCACATCGTCATACCGGTGCACACGCCTTTCATATTGCTAAAATTGTTCTCAAAACTGTCCTCGAACTCATATCGTTCGCAAACACTGCTGGCCATAACAACGCCGACGAATAAAATCAACAATTTCAAACTCCGCGCCATATCACCGTGTGAAAACATTGAGTCTCTCACATTTGTATGGATAGATACTAAATCTCAATAATTTAAGCTTTATGTTTTAATCAAATACCTATCTTAATTTTTATAACTTTATCTTGGATAAGATATAATTCGTTGAATCAGGAATATCGATTTTGATAATATAATTTTCGCACATATCAAAAAATTTTTGTATAATGAGTTCTCTTTATTGCTCACGATACATTGATCTGACTAACAATATGATAATTGATTTATTGAAGGAGCGATTGTTTTATCACTTAACTTAAACCTTAAATAATTCGTATAAGATAAAAGTGAAATAGACAACACATTGCAAAAATGTTTGATATTATAATACTGAATGAATGATCTTATTTGTTTAAATTTTATATTAAACGCGATGTTAGATTCCAATATCGAAGTTAATAATGAGTATTCTAATTTGTTTTCGTGTTATACAAAGTTAATCTCGTCCTGATATTAATCTAAATAGCATTATAATTGTTGATATTTTGGAATTCCGAGAAAAACGGATTACAAGCCCTTGAAGTACGTAATATGTTACAATGCCCTGTTTTATAGTGTAGCACAACTAGTTTAGTTAAGATAATGTATTAATTTTTAAGAAAGTGCCTGATAATAATATAAAAGCAATGTGGGAAGCTGATAAATTATTGCTGCTTATTTGATATTCTAAAGTTTTGAATTATTACATTTAGGTCCGCTTGTATAAGGTTGCTTAAATTTATTTTAGAAACACAAAACGTATTTGACACCCTTAAATACAACTAGCTTATTGCACTGGGACGAACTGAAAGAACCGTCAATACGTTTCGTGTAAAACGTATTTATTCAGTTTAATATGATTAACTAATTTTGTTTAAAGGCGATCGTTATGCAAGCGGCCCTAAATAGGTAATTAAAGTTTAGAGAAAAATTGAAACGACTATTCATGTAACTTTTGGTGTAAATTCACTATTGATTACATTTTTGGTACTTATATCTATTTAAATTTTGGTTCAAAAATAGTAATTTACTTTGTTTATTTCGTGATGTAATTAAATAGTGGCAGATACTTGGTTAAGGCTCATTCCAGTGACGTGGGTTCAAATCTCGGTAGAGGCTATATACCATTTATGCAGTTTATCTAAACTTATTTACATGTTTTTATAGATACCCATGTTACCACTGGTAAAATGGACATGGGCCGGTCAAAACTGACAGAATAGTGTATTCAGTTAAAGAGAATATAAAGGAATATGATAAAAACGAGGAAACCTTAAGACAGGCGTGAAGTTTTTGAAGGAAGCCTGTTCATTCAGTATTCTGTATATTCAGTATACGAGTCGAAGTAGCACAAACATATTCATAAAATACGATACACATATTCAAAACGTTTTGTTCTAAATTCAAAAATTAAATCTAATAGAAAAATGATTAGTGCGCTGGTATTGTTATGAAACCTAAGCGTTTACTTACACATATCTGATATTACAAAATTGTTTCGTCAATAATTCATAAAAAGCCATGCAAATAAATATAAGTATACAAATGAAGCCTGTAAAATTTTAAATAAGAATATGGTTAATTATTACGAACTAGGTTTAATTAATAATTATATAACCTACATTAATAATATCGATAATTACGTCTTTTTACTTTTTATTGCAATTTAAATTTGTTAAACATTTTAACAAAAAATTTAGCGTTGTGCAAGACGCTAATTGTATTTAAGGGTATTAAAAATGTTTTGTATTTCTTAAATAAATTTATGCAGCATTATGCAAGCGGCCTTAAGACTAATCTTAGGGCCGCTTGCATAACATGCCTTAAATTTATTTAAGAAACACTAAATTTAACACCGTAAATACGAATAGAGACTCTTTCTTTATTTATTTTTTATTGCAGGAGTTCAGCAGACAGGCAGATGGCCCACTTGAGGGAAAGCGATTACCATCGCCTATGAACATTTGCAACACCAAAGGTGCTACAAATGCGCTGCTGCACTCTTAAGGGAGCACTCTAATGCACAACGCAAAATTTGCCGCCAAATATGTTTAAAGAACTGCCAATAAATACATTTTGTGTAAAACGTATTTAGGCCGTTTAATATGATTTATAGGCGACCGTTGTGCAATCGACCCTTAGACATCTAAATGTGACAGCTAAAAGTAAAAAGCCCTATTCAAACTTATTGGTAAAAATGGATCTAAGATCACGACATGACAGCGGAAAACCTTCCAAAAATGAGCTATATACAAGGTTATCTGTAAATGAATACATAAGTTTTACTTTTAATTTTAATATATAATTTTAATTTGTAGGTACATATTAAAAATATGCATCGAAAGTTGATGGTAATGACGGTTGCTTACAGTAGTTGTTGGGGTGGTTTATAGTAGTAGGAAGCCAAAGAAATATACACACACACATATATGTAAATGTAAATTATGTATATAAGCGTGTTGATTTGTTTCTTTTAATTGAGAGAGTGAGAGTAAGAGAGTGAGTGTGTGTGTGTGTGTGTGTGTGTGTGTGCGTTTTAATTGTATTTGTTCCGTTTTCCTCTACAAATTGTACACTACCATCTTGATATTCGTGGATAATGTAGTAGGATAAACACTGACTTTGTACTATTTACCTTTTTTTTTCTTATGTAACTTTAGTGTATATCTGTTTATTGTCCTTAATAAATAAAATAAAATAAAATATACTTTGGAGACTGATCCCTGGAGTTGCCGGTGCTACTTCGTACCAGTTGAAGTCTTACAAACTTTGTTATAATCTGTTATGGACTTTGTAAGCAACGCACCCCCAAAATAATTGTAAGTGTTATTTATATTAAAATAAACTAAATAGACCGCGTCAGTATAACGCTGTACGTTGAACCTTATAAATATTAATTTAAAAAACGTTGACAATTTGGCAGCGCCCCCCCTCCCCCGATCTTCCCGATACGGCTGTGGTAGCTGGTGCAGCTGCCACCCGACAAGAGGACCTAAAACACCACAAATATCATCCATCCGCATCCGTTGGTAGTGGATACATATTTGCGGTTTATGGTGTCGAAATTTTCGTGCCCTGGGGTCCAGAAGCCTATCGCCTTTATCGAGACCTATCAAAACGGTTGATAGATGTCTCAAGAAACCAAAACGGTGGCCTGTATTTTGGGCAACGCATTTATGCGTTGCCATACAACGTGGTAATGCGGAAAGCGTTTTGGGAACGTTCCCAACTGACGGTGATTCGGACCCTATTTACTATTTGTAGTGTTTATCTTTTATAAATTAACTTGTATATATATTATTAGAATAGGTAAATTATGTAGCATTAATTCATTTATTAAAAAGAAAAAAATTATATACAGAAGAAAAAAAAACGTGCTTTAACTAAATATAGTATTTACAAATTTTTCATACCAAATATATTGTGTCCTTACTGTGTTGGCGGTGTATGTAATTTAGATAGGTATTGCATTGATGATTACTTTATACGATAATTACGTCAGATATTGTTTAATTTATGAATCGATTCTTAGAAATGCTTAGCCCGTTCATAGTTTAATGCGGTACTATAGACAAAAAAATGAATTATGTATGTATGTTTGTTTAATTTGTACTTGTAGTTTATTATAAATGTAATACATTAGTGTTGTTTTCTAGTAAATTTTATGAGAAAATATGTGAAACTGGGTGAGGATTATATACTTTTATGTATAGTTTTATAGCCTTAAATCGTCTAATACTCGGACTGTCTGAATGATAAATTAGAATTAGGCGATATGTAAATTATGATTGGTTTCTAAGAATTTATTTATTATTGTACTCTATTGTACCACGATTTAGTTTAAGCCGATAATAAATATATTTTTTTAACTGTAATATACTTTTGTAATAAGTTGTCAGTTTTTCACTAGCATAACGCCTATACTAGTTTACTTGTTGTTTTATCATGTAATTTAGAGGTGTGCCGAATTGATTTTTTGCAGTTGATAATTTGAGCTGTCTGGGTAAGTAGTTTTATATAACACTAGCTGTCCCGGCAGACGTCGTCCTGCCCGGTAAAAAATAGGGGTTGATCGTAGAGGGTTGAAAATCTAGGGTTGAATGTATTTTTGTATGTTGTATCATAAAAATAATAGAAATTAAAAATTTTGTCTAAAAAATAAAATAAAAAATTTAGGGGTGGACTACCCCTAACATTTAGGGGGATGAAAAATAGATGTTGGCCGATTCTCATAGATACCGGATAAGCACAAAAAATTTCATCAAAATCGGTCAAGCCGTTTCGGAGGAGTATGGCAACGAAAACTGTGACACGAGAATTTTATATATTAGAGATAATAAAGTACATTAAATTTCAAAGATGACGGAATAATAATTTTGCAAAGAGGTTTATCCGTGCAAGAACGGAGAAAGAATACAATTTATTGCGGCCGGGTGGCCTGTCGTAAGAGGCAGCTAAACAATCCACAGCCAGGTGGTAGGGCATTTGCCCGACTGGATGGCTACAAACCTTGGTCTAGAGTACGCCGCCATGACAACCTTGAGTTGCGTTCCGGCATTAGTGACCAGGTTCCAGTCTCCCTTAAGAGAGCAGTGGCGCATTTCTAGCAACTTTGGTGTTGCAAATGTCCATGGGCGATGGTAACCGCCACCCATCAAGTGGGCCGTCTGCCTGTCCGCTGAACTCATACAATAATGTAAAAAAAGGTTTCATAGCCAGTAAATGGTTATACATCAGAAAACCCTCGTCTCGGTGTTTACATAGAGGTCTCAAGACTTGAGTTCCGGTGATGAAAGTGTTAGTCATAAAGCCGGGAAAGCAAGAGAAATTGCAGCACTCTCCATCCTGTTTGTTCTTCTTTTATGTGTAAATCCACTTTCTTCCGTAGTTTTGGGCGTAAACCTTGTATAAGTACATCATCATTTACTTATCTATAAATAAGTATAAAAAACAATTGCTGATCGTTAGTCTCGCTAAAACTCGAGAACGGCTGGACTGATTTGGCTAATTTTGATTTTGAATTATTTGTGGGAGTCCAGGGAAGGTTTAAAAGGTGAGTAAATATGAAAAAAATGTTTGAGATATAGTAAAAAAACAATTTCGTTTTCCCTTAGAAACTGTTTCTACCTGTCAAACCTTTAATGCTCGTTCCGTCGTTTAGAAATCAATTAAATATAAAGTCATTCAGAAATCAAATTAAATTCTAAAGTGATGTTTATTGTTCATCTTTTTAAATTGAATTTCAAACGTTAGTTGTTTGTCCCGTCGTCCAGAAATCAACGTTTTTTATTTATTGATTGAAAAATTATAAAATAACTTATTTCTAAAGCTATTATTAATTTTAATTAAGATGTTTTAGATAATATATATTAATAATAATAACTTTAGAAATAAGTTATTTTATAATTTTTAGTTTTAGTTTTTGAAGTCAGTTTTTTTAAACGAAGTTTTTATTTTTTTAAATCAAGTTTCTTATTCGACAAAACACTACATTACTAGACTAGCTGATAGACAGTTCTTTTCTGTATTTCAAATTGGATGAATTAACCAAAGTGATTAATTAACATATATTGTAATGGTATAATTAGAAGTATTTGCACGCTATTTTAAAATTACCTGCATGAAGGTAGGGTAGATTCTGGTTTGATGGAAGCTTCGAGATAGGGGTACGACGTATTCCGCCCGCGACCACCTCTCCTCCCATGGGGCGCGTTAGAAACAGCCCCACGCAATGAGAGCAAGAAGATGTCGAGGGACAAAAATAGTCTCCCGGAACTGAAAGAGGCCAATGGGCTACCACCTGCCAGGGCCAGCGGGAAGTTAGGCTATTTACACGTAACCCTGACATTAAAGGCGCAGGACGGAATACCTCGGGATTTTAGTCGGTATCTCCGGAGGTGATAGTGCCACCCTGACCTGGTGAATACCACACACCGGCCGCGATTTCCCCAGTTCACTGTGCGGCTGACGGCCCTCAATTGGGTTTCCCTTCGAAAATAAAATGCTTTGATGGAGGCTGGAACTGGAGATCAACGCTCTGTTAGCTTCTGACACAGCACAATGCTGAGTATTGCCGTGAAAATTATTTACGTACATTACTTAAACTGTATGGTACTAGTAAAAATAATTGTATTTTATGTGTGTACAACTATTTGCGACAATAAATATTAAAATAAGCTTGAGTTATTCAAGTTGATTGAATACCGTCGCGTTAGTAATAACCGTTTTCCATAGCTTTCCAAAAAACTTTACAGTTTTTTGGAAAGCTATGGAAAGCGGTTACCATCGCCTATGGATATTTGCAACATCAAACGTAATACAAATGCTCTGCTGCTCTCTTAAGGGAGACTGGAACCTGATCACTAATACCGGAACACAACTCAAGGTTGTAATGGCGACATACTCTAGACCGGGGGTGGTATGTATACATCCAAACGGGCAAATGCCCTACCACCTGGCTGTGGGTTGTTTTGTCACCTCTTGCGACAAAACAACCCCAAGAAATTGTATTATTTTCCGTTCCTGCACGGATAAAACACAGTTCTGACTATTTCAACCAAATTGTTTCAATTCCGTTAATCCGTCTTATATCACTATTGCTGAATACACATTTTTTTTATAAATATGATTATCATCATGAAATAATTACCTGTATGTACTGTTTATTTGAACCGATGCTATTTCTGTGCACTATGATAAATATAAATTACATACTATTGAATACAATGTATGAAAACTTAACTTATTTGTATTGTATTCTACCCATGGTCCCTCAAGACTATAAGTAGAATACTGAGCCCAGATCACCGTCTCCTATGGGTAAGGTGCCCAGAAGACTGGCTACGTTTCCTCGCTGGATCCCCATACTGATCCGTTGGCCGAGGTAGGCACCAGCCTTCTGATCACCTGAAGAGTGATTTAATTTTAATTAATTAGTTTTAATTTTGTTTATGGTTATTATTTACTCTTTGGGAGCCTAATCTAATTTATCACCACTTCGCAACATGTTATGGCTTGAAGAAAAGAAGCGGCGCAAGAAACTCTCAGCAAACACGCTAAAAGCTAAAATTCATTTGAAATATTTTGAGATTTAATTAAAGTGAAAATTAATACTAACGGTTAAATATGATTATCATCATGAAATAATTACCTGTATGTACTTAAGTTGTTCATAAAATTACATCAATTCTGCATAATTTTATGAAGCAGATAAATAGTCTTAATAAATCCTATTGCTACATTAAACATTACGTAAAAACGACTTATAAAGAATTCTATGCTCAATCAATCTTTTCTTGGGAAAGAAATTATGAAGAGCTTAAGATTATTTCGAAATTAGTCATTCAATAAATAGAATTTCATGACGTAAAGCATTTATCACAATTATTGGTGCATTTTTTTGGTCATACATTGATATATGCACTTAGTGTAGACATTTTGGACGATTATGTCATTGTTTGATAATGTTGACGACTGAAACAAATGATACCCATTTTACAAGCTTTTATTTAACTTGAAATGAATGTATATATGTAAGTTCGTGTAGAATCTTGCAAGTTAAATTTGACCAACTGAAATTTTGCACTCATATGTATATCATGTGACAATGCATTAATATGGTACCATGGAGCTGATCTGATGATGGAGTCGGTAGGTGGCCATAGGAACTCCTATATTAAACAAGATAGACCCCTCGTGTTTGGGCTTGTTTTACTTGTCTTGGCTAGCATTCTGCTACTACATGTTATACAGGATCTCAAAAGCTTGTGAATGAAAACCTTTTAAAAAGCTTATTTTGCATTATGCCTGCTTCGATAGCAGGAAAGAGGAAAGTGTCGAGGGAAGTGGGCAGCGCAAGTATGCCAAGTTCGTAAATAATGTCTAAATCTTCTCTATCTCACTTCAAAGGTTGGCAACCCGTTAGCCGGTGAATGTTTCGCGTGCATGATTAGGCATCTTTTTAAATCTATATTTTCTTTAGATTTTTTTCTATTTCTAGTGCCGTATTAACAATATTAAAAAAAGAAAGATATTTTATTTAAAGAATATAAGCACAACCCATTCGTTACATGCCTGCGCCAAAATTATCGCGAGATAAAAACCGCAAATGCGCGCCAGGTCCACTTGATTATTAATAGAAAATTATAAATAATTATGTTTGTATTGGTTTAGCTTGTGTATTTATTTTTCCGAAAATGTTTACAATTACAACAAAATAGGTTATGTACTTACTTACTTACTATATTTGCTTTTAGTTTTATTCTGAATATTTGAAATATTGTAAGATGTCACCTTACAGAAGAATCCATTCATATATTATATCTAATGTTACTGCTCAAACTGGGATAACGTTAGCGTTTTAGTCGATATTTCACGAAGATGTGGCGAGGGTTTGTCGCGTTATTTTATGCGACATTGTTATCAATTGTGAACGATGTTAAATATATTTATAAAATTATCCCCGATGAAGCCCGAGCATGATACAGAGAGTTTAAATAAATTAAGTAATTAATTTTATTTTTTCAATAATTTATTCCCTCTCCAACATCGGTAAGCAAATGTTGCATGCAAAAGCAAACAAGTTGGCGGTAGGCTGAATAAAAACTTTGACAATACACGTTTGACAAATGTCATCTTTGTCTTCCGTGACCACGGCATTCATTAATAACTTAAGAGTCCCGAGGGGAGGGGAGATTAGAAAAACAAACCATAAAAAATTCAATATTTAGCAAAATTTTGTTGTTTCAACAGTGTATATGGTAATTTTTATGGTTTTCTCGGCTCCAACTTCAAAATGCCGAAAATTTTATATTATTTTGTCTTTTAATAAAAAAAAAATCTTGGTAAAAATCGTTATTAAGTTATTTTATACTTTTTAGTTTTTGAAGTCTGTTTTTTTAAACAAAGTTTTTTTATTTGTTACCTTTTAGTGTCTAGCTGTGGGTAGGCCTAAAAATAAAGGTCCCAAGAAACGAGAATGAAAATTTCTCATAAACTAAAAACTACTCCTCCAAACTATGTTAAATTTTTAGGAAACCAAATGGCAACTCTTCCGCATCAAACTAAAGAAGAATCACGTAAATCGGGTCATAAATCTCAGATTAATAAATACATAGTACATAAATAAAAAATCCTAATCTAAACTTTCGCGTAAGGTGTTAGTTATTCTTTAAAACATATTTTTAAATTTAATTAGCCATAAATTCTTTTAAACTTTTAAACTAATGTAATTTACAATTTTTTCTGTTGTAGTGACATTGTCGTTCAATAATAAAGAAAATGTATGCAAGGGAAAATTTCTTTCATTTTGGAAAATAATGTAGTTTTATTTAATTACTAGAATTTACACGCGAGTTCATCCACGTTAGACGGAATAAGTTAATTTATAAGAACTTAAACGTAACGTAACGTAATGTAACAAATTGAAATTATTCCCGACAAAAACCCCGCGGGATTACTGGGATATAAAGTATTACAGATTTTAAGAACAATTCTTTTAATCAAATTTTCACAAGACTCAAAAAAGGAACATCATCATTTTCTGAGTCTTGTGAAAATTTTCTCATTGTTATAAAACTCAATTCAAACTCAACTACGTAATGGCTCCCTAAAATGTTTATTTCGCGAACAATTACGTTTTGGAAGAAACTTTCCTGCGGTTTTTCCTTCGTGCTACGACATCGGGTCAGTTAAGAAAGGCGTTATATTTTATTTTAAGTGTAACTTTTTAGAATTGTTGTGTTATGAAATTCGATGAAACAAAAAAGCGACACTAACAGAGATACATACATGAATTTATAAAGGATTAAGCCTGTGAGAGAATGAGTACGAGTTTTACGTTGTGCAACACAGATTAGACTTGAAAATGATACTTAAGAAGTTTAATTTGAATTGTAATATGTTGACGGGTGTAGGCCAAAGGACTTATATTTATATCAATAAAATTTAGAGAAGAATTATCTGCGAGTATATTCTAGATAGATAACACTTTATTGTATACCATTAGAGAAAATACAGATGAATTTACAGCATAAAAATAATCTAAATGTGTACAATGGGCGATCTTATCGCTAAGAAGCGATCTCTCCCAGACAACCCGTGGCAGGAATAAAAACGTATTATACTGGTCAAAGGTGGACAAAAAATTAGAGGATATGCAGTATATTTTATACTTAATAGACATATATAAATACACTTATTGATATGTAGTATTGCTCGTGTAACTGTTATAAATCAAAAGCTGGTTGTCGATTTCAATAATATAATTATTAATTAAATTTCACGAATCTGTAATGGACAGAAAGCAGCTGGGTACACGGTATCACAACTCAGTGAGTCGCGCGAGCCGTCGCGGCGAGAACCGGTACGCCACAGATATTACATACATAAATATATAAATATATACATACATAAATATATACATACATAAATATATACATACATATATATACACATACATAAATAAACGTAGAAATATCAAACTATGTGAAGTTTCACTTCTACACGCGGTGATCACTTTCCATCAGGTGGGTGATCTGCCTAGAAAACGTATTCTTAGATCGTGCCTACCTACAATTTCCATATGGAAAGGCCAAGGCTTCTCACTGGTTGTAGATAATGTCAAAAACCTAAAGAGGGTGTGGCCTAATCACAAACAAAATGCGTACATTATCATGCTTAGCTATATTTAATATGGAAATCGGATTTGATATATGATTATTTAAGCTTATCGTTCTGACAACCTTAATCCCAGGTGTTATTGATAAAACAAAGAGCAGAGAAGTTAATACGAGTAGCGTAACGTTGTAAAATTCTTTAATGTTTTACCATCATCTATTAATTTTATATACTATTAACTATTGCGCTGGTTTCAATCATAAAGACATTTCATATCAACTTTTTTTGTTAACATTGACTCAAGTTTGACGGATTGCGTCGAAGCGCAACGGCGAGATGCTTTATGACAGACCCGTGGCGTCTTACATTTATTTAAATGACTGAATACAGTCATCTAAATAAATGTAAACTTAACTAACTTAACTTAAATAAATGTAACTTCTTTACTGTACTGAATACAGTAATTTCATCATTCATTTTTTCATGATTTCATTCATTTTGTACACCACTATGTGGTGTAGAATGTACTGTGTGCATCTACAATCGTATAATACCTGTATAAACAACATTCTTGCGAATAAAGATATTGATTGAATAAACAAAACAAGGTCAGGTAAAAAGCATTTCAAATAAGCGCGAATGTATGAAGAGGTTAATGAAAGTAGGTGAAGCGAAAGTTGTTTGTCAGGATCGTCGCAAGTGGAGATCCATAGTCTCTGCCTACCCCCATTGGAAACAGGCGTGATTTTATGTGATGTTAAGTTATGATTGAATAAACGCATCGACTCTAACCCGTTGGAAATAAATATATACATAGAGATTCATAGACAACACTTTTTTGGTCATCAAAACAAAAATTTCAAAAAAATACAATGCAGGTCTATTGCTTTCCAATATAAAATTGAAAATGTTAAAAATTGGAGAAATCACGTAACAAACATACGAACAAATCATACAGTCGAAAAAGAACCTCCTTTTTGAATTGATTAAAACATCAAACCGTACTTTTATGGCCTCCTTCACAGTATAGAGTCTTACAGGCACTAGGCAGATTAATTGTCTCTTCCTCGTGGAAAGGCATATACATATTTATTATCATCAGCAGGGGAGTTAGCCACCGCGGTATCAGCCGTTTCAATGATACGGGTCCCAGGATATGGGGGCCCCGAAAGTGTGTAGCCAAAAAACCTGTTACAACTCTGGTCCCGACAAAAACAAAATCCACCTGCATATCTGAAACAAAACACATTTACTTACTGTCGGCATTTGAACTAATAACATTTAAATTCTTTTATGGTCGTCTTCTTTTGTTTACTTTGTATTTAAAATTTGTTATTAGAAAACAGCCCGTTGTTGTATTGTCGGATTAAGTCGACTTAGATACGGGGACGTTGAAGTTGCAGTTGAGCGATTACCACGAGCGAAGCAAGACTTGTGTACTACAATCGGGAATCTAATAAGTGACGGACTTTGCGCGTGTTACTGAATTACGACCATTACGTTTGGACTTGTTGTGTAATACGTGTTTGTAAAGTTCTAATAAACTCTATAATAATTCTAACGGCATTTTAATTCAAGTCTTGCGAATCGTAACAATACTTAAAATGTTATCCACAATCTTTAATAAATTACAAAAAATTTTGAGAACAATGCTGGCCCAACAGACACGGCTACCACACTTTTCATTATTATCAATATGGTAGAGAACATCTAAAAAAAACTGAAATCGTCTTCAACTATAGATGATTTGATCAAAGGCGAGAGAACTGTATTTTTAATTTAAATTGTGTGTCTCACTTAGCTCCTGGAAGCAGTGAGTATAGGTAATAACTTATATTCAATATATAATTATTTTAATTCAATGCAAGCATTTTTTGTTTTTATTTTTTATAAAAACACGACCCTTCCTTTGAGCCCCTTAACACATTTCGATGCAGGGCCCGTGTAAGGCAAGCTACGCCACAAATTATCAGGACTTTTTCCTGTGGGCAGGGACGAAAGATCTTAAATTGGTATTTTTTAGAATATATCTTTTGCTTTATGTACTTTCATTTCTCATTATGTAACACAATATTTTAAAGCAACTTCAGTTGTTCTTGATATCCTTTTGAAACATTATTATCACAAACGTTTGACGTTACAATTGATCAGACGAACATAGCAGGCGTTTTTATTTCAAACAAAGTCATTATTAAGAAGTCTTAGCCTTAAATCGACTCAGAACATCAGTGAACTATATTGCCAATAGTTCTTACAGTGCACTCTAATCTAATCAATAGAGAAAATACTAAATTAAACTCCAGCCCAGTTTCATTCAAAGAAACTATTTATAAACGAAAGTATGTCGTGAACAGAACTGACAAATGAAAAGTGGAAATTAAACGTCATAACTAACTGCTACATTCAGATATTTTATAGAATGATAAAGTTAACTTAATAAACTTAAGCGCCTTCAAAACTTCTGTATAAGGTTTATACTTGCGTTACGTAAATATGACCATGTCTCTGAATTCCGTAAAAAACTCAAGTGATCCCCATTAATTTTCGCCGGAATATCCATATTCTCACTCTACAGTATATTGTTTTTACCCACTAGTCTTCCTTACCTCAAGGAACGCTTTGAATTTCTATACCTCTCTAACCCCAACAATTTACGCCCCTCAACTAAATACAGAATAAACACACCTGTAAATACATCTTGTTTTTACAGAAACTTTTTACCGTCCAGGCTGTGTGTTTTTGGAATATAAGATAAGCCAAATCCATATTGTCTTTTAAAAATCAGCTTTAGAAGCATTACTTCTCTATTGTATATAAGAATTTCTAACACTGTTATTTGTTTATTATAATATTATAATTATTGTATGTATAATTCAAATTCAGAAGTTTTTATCCAAAATAAGTTCCACTACAGATCACTTTTTGAAGGTCATACAATATAATATACCGTTACAACTTAAGCCCCGACAAAGACAAATTCCACCTACAGATCTGTAAAGCACATTTTATTACCTGTCGGCATTTGAACGAATTGTAATCCTTTTATGATTGTCTTATTTTGTTCACTTATTAATTTGCATACGCTTTTAGTTGTTGTGGAGATCAGCCTATTGTCCTAATGTACTCGCTCATTCATTCTCTTCATTAGTCATGTGTAGAAATACCTAAACTTTTAGTCAAACGTCGAACCTAAAATAATCTTATTCCGGATTTGCCCAGTCTATCCTAGAAGCGACTAGGCAGGCTTGGTCAAACATCGATTTGTACTGCACTTGTTACACGTTTAATGACTGTACAAATTAGTCTCTTCTAGGTTAGATAAAAATTCGTAAGTCAAAAGTAGACATACGTCATTTATTTGGCCTTTGACTAAGATTTTATGTTAGACCTGAGGTTTGACTAGTCGAACCTAGGAGCGCCAGAGCTTCGATATTCGATACTCGTATTACACTGTAACATATATACAATTTTAAAGTTATTTATTTTGTTTGTCACTGAATTCCTGCAAAACCCTAGACCAATTTTGAAGTTTTTTTTAATGTGTTTGAGTGAGTTGTTCAGATGGTTTACATTTACAATCAGAATCGATAGGTGGCGTTAGAATCGGGTCTTAGATTTTTTAAAAGGTAGGATTAGGTCTGCTGGAACCTCAAGAACCTGCGGAAATGACAGTTTTGACCCCGCCAATCTTATTGATGTGCCAGCTGTGTGTGATGTTTATTGGGACGGTATCATTTAGCATAAAATAATTCACACCACAAATCTTTTAAATCTAATATATAAAATTCTCGTGTCACAGTTTTCGTTGCCATACTCCTCCGAAACGGCTTGACCGATTCTCATGAAATTTTGTATGCATATTGGGTAGGTCTGAGAATCGGCCAACATCTATTTTTCATCCCCCTAAATGTTAGGGGTAGTCCACCCCTAATTTTTTTTTATTTATTTTTTAGACAAAATTTTTAATTTCTATTTTTTTATGATACAACATACAAAAATACATACAATCCTCAATTTTCACCCTTCTACGATAAACCCCTATTTTTTACCGGGCAGGACGACGTCTGCCGGGACAGCTAGTAGTTTATAATTTACATCGAAAATGAAACAAAATTAAGTATAATTCTTTAATGACTATACTGTACAAACAAAGGTCTGAATGATTGCATTACTCATTTATAGTATTTTTGCTTATTTTAATCTAACAATTTATTTATTTACATCTGTACTTAGATTTTAAAATAATGAAAATTTAACATGTGTCATATCCTACAGTTAATATATTAAATACAATTACTAAATATATTTAGTTATTTTTATTAAGAAAATAAATATCAAAATGGCAACCCTAAATTAGTTATGAATTGAATACAATATGAAAAAAGTTTGTCTAAAATATAAAACTAATGTAAATGAGATTGAGTCAGAATATTAGTTAATAAATATCAGCCAAGTGCGTGTCAAACATTCACAGTTTATGTCATTTATGTAAGCAACCTTAAAAAAGCACTAAATTGATACGCTATACTTCAAAAATTCAAGTAATTAATGGATTTGGTTGTTCAGGTGATCAGACAGATGGTTACTTTCTCGGACAGCGGGTCCAGCGATCGAGCAAGGTAACATAGCCAACCTTTTGTTAACTTTTCCTATTGACTTGGATGACTTAGGCTCAGTATTCCACTTATAATCATATGGCATTATTCTTTTACATCTATACTAATAATATAAAGAGCTTTCCTCCTTAAACTTAAACTATTAGTATTTTTGTATGTTTGTAAGGAATAAACTCAAACATTAATGGTCCGATTTCAAAAATTCTTTCACCATTCGAATGCTATACTATCCCTGATTTATATAGCCTATATAAAATTAGGAATCCCTGCTAAAACTTCAATAATGTAACAGTAATCTAAACCACTTGGCGCTGGAATCGGATTCTAGATATTTTTATAGGCCGGACGTCTGCCGAGATTACTATTAATTAATAAATCAGAATCTGATAATTTATACTAATACTATAAAGAGGAAATATTCGATTGTTTGTTTGCATTGAAAAGGCTCTGAAACTACTGAACCGATTTGAAAAATTCTTTCACTATTGGTATGCTACACTATCCCTGCGTGACATAGGCTATATTATCAAAAAAATAGGGGTCCTTACTAAAACTTCAATAATGTAACCCTAGGTGTAAAATTACCTACAATCGCGTGCGCAGCGAAAGCTATTAATGATAGAATAAAGTAATGTACTACGACTTTGCAGAACACATCATTATTTACAAAAAGTGTCGCGTACATAGTTATGCCACAATAAGTTTTTATTCGATTTTACAAAATTAATTGAAATGCCCGTGGTAGAAAGCTCTTTATTTGTATCTTGGTATTCATCCATATCAAAACTAATTACTTCATATTCAAAACTGCTTCAATACCTTTATATAACTTTTTGTATTATTCAATTCGGAAATTTCATTCGAAAGATATCACGAGTTTAAAAATGTAAGTATTAGAAAAAAGTTGCGTGGTCACCGCTCATCCTGCCCGGCCTGCTAGGCAGCCCCTTACGCGATATAGGCGTTACTGGGGTACGGGCCGTACGGGAGGGGAAATATTTTGAATTCGCTTAGTACAAAAAAATGCAAGGATAGATGGAAAAACAGACTTGACTATTTTATTGCAAGACCCTAAAAAACCCGTACATATTAATTATGCTTATCACTTAAGAGTTTCCTGTTACACTATATCATCTAAGCGACCTCTGTTTCTTGACGATGAAATCAGTTGGGGCAAATCATCATTTCCTCCATCATATAAAGCTGTTTGGAGCTCTATGTTTTTACCAGATGCACATAAAAACCATACACCACTCCCAATTAAAACTACACCAAAAACTGATCCTAATGTAATCATTACTATCGTAAAAGGAGTAAAAAATCCTTCTTCTTCTGATTCTTCAGTAACAGGGGGTGGAACTACAGTCGTTGATTCCATCTCTGTTGTCAGTTCTGGCAAAGTTTCTGTTATTGTTGGTTCTATAATTGATACTGTAGTGTTGGTAGTAGTTTCCAAATCCGGTTCAGTGTTTTCATTTGTAGTGCTGGGAGTAGTAGTCTCACTTACCGAAGGAAACGGTATTGTAACAGTAGTACTCGGAGTAGTAGTTTCACTAACAGAAGGAAATGGTATTGTAACGGTGGTGCTAGGGGTTGTTGTTTCACTCACTGAGGGAAACGGTATTGTGACGGTAGTACTAGCAGTAGTAGTTTCACTGACAGACGGAAATGGTATTGTGACAGTAGTACTGGGAGTAGTAGTTTCACTGACAGAAGGAAACGGTATTGTAACAGTAGTAGTACTTGGAGTAGTAGTTTCACTGACAGAAGGAAATGGTATTGTAACAGTGGTGCTAGGGGTCGTTGTTTCACTCACCGAGGGAAACGGTATTGTTACAGTAGTACTGGCAGTAGTAGTTTCACTGACAGACGGAAATGGTATTGTGACAGTAGTACTGGCAGTAGTAGTTTCACTGACTGAAGGAAACGGTATTGTAACAGTAGTAGTACTTGGAGTAGTAGTTTCACTAACAGAAGGAAATGGTATTGTAACAGTTGTGCTAGGGGTCGTTGTTTCACTCACCGAGGGAAACGGTATTGTGACAGTAGTACTGGCAGTAGTAGTTTCACTGACAGAAGGAAAAGGTATTGTGACAGTAGTACTGGCAGTAGTAGTTTCACTGACTGAAGGAAACGGTATTGTAACAGTAGTACTCGGAGTTGTAGTTTCACTTACCGAAGGAAACGGTATTGTGACAATAGTACTAGAAGTGGTAGTTTCACTGACAGAAGGAAATGGTATTGTAACAGTTGTACTGGGAGTAGTAGTTTCACTGACTGAAGGAAATGGTATTGTAACAGTTGTGTTGGGAGTAGTAGTTTCACTAACTGAAGGAAACGGTATCGTAACTGTAGTACTCGGAGTTGTAGTTTCACTCACTGAGGGAAACGGTATTGTGACAGTTGAGCTGGGACTAGTAGTTTCACTGACTGAAGGAAACGGTATTGTAACAGTAGTACTAGGAGTTGTAGTTTCGCTCACTGAGGGAAACGGTATTGTGACAGTAGAGCTGGGAGTGGTAGTTTCACTGACTGAAGGAAACGGTATTGTGACAGTTGTACCAGAAGTTGTAGTTTCGCTCACTGCAGGAAGTGGTATAGTGACAGTAGTACTAGGAGTAGTAGTTTCACTGACAGAAGGAAATGGTATAGTGGCAGTGGAATTAATAGCAACAGTTTCACTAATTGACGGTAGTGTAATGGTTATAGGGTCTGTACTAGATGAATCATCATTGCTTAATTTTAAATTAACCACAAAACCTGTTTTAAAACTTGAGGTCGTCTTATTACTAAGGTTTAATTCGAGATTTGACCGGAATACTTGTTGATATTTGCTTGAATTGTCGAATATCTTAGATGACGGGAACATAATACCCAAAAACAGGGCCTGAAATTAGAAACAAGTACCACATTATAATCTTTTATGTAAAATCGAAAATGTTTCTAAAATTAAATCTACATTTTGGAAGTAGAATGTTATTTAAAAACACAACGCTTCTGTCATTAAACACAAACATTACAGTTTTAAATTTTGTCTTTACATAAACCAGATTTTCCACCGGTTGCATGTACTTTAGATTTATTTTCCACGGAATCTTGCTTGGATACATAATATTTTTTTAAGAGAATATAATATAGGTATGCCAGCATTAATATCGTTTAAATTTATGATATTACTGGGCTTACGTAGAAGATCTGTACAATTTGGAGACAGTCATTTTTATGATAATAAGTATTCTTTTCCTATAGTCGTCATCGAAAGATTATGTATCATACTTCTTGAATTTACTATCAGTTTTTAGCGATAGCTTATAATGATAGCTCAGTGGTCAATGCAGTTGTTTAGTTATTTTGAATCTGAGGGAAGATTTATATGCAACGGATTAGGTAGGTCGGACGGAAGGTCCTCGAAAGTACATATTGCTACAAAGTGTTGTTGTCGAATATAACGATAAACCTGTATATAGAGATTACCGACGTGTAAAATGTAATTTGATCGGTGTAAGATATCAAAATGAAACATAAATATATGAAAGCAAAAATTCTTGTTTTGATACCTAAAATCGTCTTTAAAATCTATTGTGCCATTTGTTTTTAATTTTTTTTTATTATGAACTGGAACTTATATAATACCTTAGTATTGTATAAGTTACAGATTTAACTTAAATAATGGCATTTTTCGGAAATAGCCTATAGACACTTCAATTCATTGATTAGTATAGATGACATTTGTTACTTACGTATGCATGTCCGTGTTTTTTTCTAAGCTCAATATCAATAGTTTTAGGTCCATCAAAAGAGTTTTCTCCTTGTAAAAAAGCGGTACCAATAACATTTTCTTCAAATGCATCATATACTAATATTATTAATACATCTTCTTTTGTACTCGATTCAATATAAACATCGACAGTAAGAATTCCATTATCAAAATCGAATACCTCTGTAGATTTACATATATACTTAGCATTTGTATCTAACTCACTGATAGCTCTTCCAGAATCATTGGTCAATTTCCAGTTTGTTAAATTAATGCAAGCTCTTGATTTATGATTTAATATAACATGAGAGTCAACTACATTGTAACAAACTTGACACAGTAAAAGAGAAACATGTATTATGAATGTTGTTTTGAACATTTTATGTATAAACTAAACACACTACTGTATTGAAATCTATCTTCAAATTAATTAAGTGATACGTTTATCATAATTAAAATTATATAAGATAAAGATTGAACACAAAGTTTCAATTTTAAAGAAGCATATTTATAAATAAAACAAGCATTTAATTTTGGTTTTGTTCATTTAATTTTCCAGTACATGAAATGTCAGAAAGAAGCAACCAAATTACTCGTATATATTACCTATATGCTACATATGATACCTATATGATACATGTGTTTCAGGCATCCCCATTTTGAGAGATTAGATACATGAATTGTCGAAGGTGGAGTGGCGTGTTTCACGGCAGTGGGCCGGCCACAACTGCCGCAGGACTGATGGCCGATGGAACAGAAGAAGCCTGGAGCGGATACCGCGTCGCGGTAAACATAGGGTGGGATGCCATCCAGATCGATGGACTGAGTGTTGCGCACGGTCGCCGACACACCCTGGGTGGGGAAGTCGCAGCAGAGGGATGAGTGGCGCTGACTTGGGGAGGCCTACGTCCAGCAGTGAACTGTGTTTGGCTGACGACGATACACAAATTAGAAACAAATGTATCAATATAACAATAGAATCAAAGAGAGAGAGATAACACTTCATTGCACACCAAAATATACGATAACAAAAACATACCATTATTCTAAGCATTAGTATAGGCGGCCTTATGAGAGTGATCTCTTCTAGGCAACCTAAATCAAAGAAATTTGAATCAGGCGATGTACGTACGTGGTTCAGGAAAAAGGCAATAGATACATAAATACTCAAAATAATGTAAGAAATAGATATACAAATATATACATTCTAGCAGTCCTGGCAGACGTCGTCCTGCCCAATAAAAAACAGGGGTTGATCGTAGAGCGTTGCAAATTTAGGGTTGTATGTATTTTTTAATGCTGTATCATATAAAATAAAAAATGTACCTAAAAATTAATACAAAATTAGGTGTGGACTACCCTTAAGGGGATGATAAACAGATGTTGTCCGATTTCGTCCGAAGGATTTGGCTTCCCTGACAGTAAGAGGCAGCATATTCCAACTGTAAAAGAATTACCATAATAGGAGCAAGAGTGTGCAGGTGTCATAAGTTTTCGATACGTATCAAAGCGCAAATTGTGGGCAAAGGTACATGGAATATTTTAAAAATAAATATCCGTTTTGTGTCGGCAATTATGCTCAAATAGATCTAATCATTTCATTCGTGGCCACTAATATATGTATGCAGAAGCTATGATAATTTTTGATAAACACGAAAATAAAAGATATCTATCAAGGGGTTATTATCTTGATTGAAATAATTATATTTCAATCAAGATAGTTGAGATAATGTCGGCATTGTTTATAACACTTCAAGTTCCTAACTAATATTTTACCAGGGTCATGAATACTATCATACAAAAGTGTTGGATTGGTCAAAGCGACACTTTTTTATTATTTTTTATTGCAGGAGTTCAGCAGAGAGGCGGATGGCCCACTTGATGGAAAGCGGTTACCATCGCCTATGGACATTTGCAACACCAAAGGTGCTACAAATGTGCTGCTGCTCTCTTAAGGGAGGCTGGAACCAGGTGGACACTTTGAAAGAGTAATAAAACATTCATTTATTTATAATATTGTTACAACCTGGATGCCGACAAAGGGAAATTCAGTACCTGCATTTTATTACCTTATCGGCATTTGGACTTCTTTTGTTTACTTTGTGTTCAAAACTTGTGATTAGAAAATAGCCCATTGTTGTAATCTTTTATAGTAGTCGTTAGCCAGGTGTGTATATACGTAATTCTTAGAAATTCTTATGAATGGTTTACAATATAATTTATTTATATATTGATGATGATGATGATGATGATGATGATCAGAAGGCTGGTTCGTATTTCGCGCAACGAATCAGCATTGCCATACAGCGTGGCAATGCAGCCAGCCTTCTGGGCACGCTTCCCTCTGGCAGCGATTTGCTACATTCTTTATATTAATTTATCTATTTATAATTTAGTTTATTTTTAAGTTTTGTATTAAAAAAAGTTCTAGTTAAAGTCTAGTTCTCAACCTTCTGGAAATAGACTTGCTCAACATACCTCTCAATATGCTCTATTAATTAAAAATATCACAAGGTGTTAAAGATCTTGTTTATTATTAACTTGGTACTTGCACAATTTTTGACGTAATGCTAAAAACTTGTAAATACTAAAATTATTGTTGAGATAATATCAGAATTGCTAGAGGTTAGAATTTGTGAAAGTGGCGCCTTTATTATTTTCTGCTCTATTTAGCTACACTGTAAGAGAGTGTGTTGTGCATCTCACTTGTCCACTGTTCAGCCTCGCTTCATATACCTATATATATAAAGTTGATAGGACCTGTTTAAACTCACGGAGCTAACTTCTGTTGAGGCGCGTTTTAGTTGTGCGCGTTATTAACATTTAGTTTGCAATAAAGATTTATTCAATTGTAAACATACAAACAGCCAATCCGATTTATCATTTATTGATAATTTTAAAATTATCAATTCAATTTACAACTTTGTTACTCTTATTAATTTTTAATTAGAGTAAGTGAATAATTATTTGCGATTTTGTTATCTTAGAAAAGAGTTCTCACGTATTCGATAATCGAATGTTATCTGTGTAAAACCTATGAATCCAAAATTTTGGCTGATTTGATTACTACAATTTGAAAGGTTATGTTATACTGGGATATGCCTACGACTTTACCCACGCTTGACTTGAAATTCCCGCGGGATCCCTGGGACACAAAGTAGATACAGCAGCATGTCAGCTACTACATACTCGTATTTTTAAGCTGGAGGTCAGGAGAGCCTTAATGACAGGATTTATTTCCTAGTTTGGGCTCCCGGCTTTTCCACCCATAGTTAAGATTTTTTTTCGCTTTATTGTTATGTTTTGTGAAAAGGCAATAAATAATTAAATTTAAAAAGAATGTAAGCTATCATTTTAGCGAACCGTGTCGGATAAGCTAATTGTTATGCATCCGAACTGGAAACAAACCGCTTCTGGGAAAATATCCGTGGTATTGTAGAGATAAAAATATTATATCCCTATTAATATTATAAATGCGAAAGTAACTCTGTCTGTCTGTCTGTCTGTCTGTCTGTCTGTCTGTCTGTCTGTCTGTCTGTCTGTTCCGTTTTCACGTAAAAACTACTGGACCGATTTGGCTGAAACTCAGTATATATCGATGGGTGAAAGGCTATTTGTTTTAAACGACACTTTTATAAATTGTCGAGAGAAAAGTTTAAAGTTTCTAATGACCCAGAAAAACACATCACTAACGAACTATGTCCCATATTTAAAAAAAAGAACATCTGTAGACTGAAACTAGAGATCAGGTTCATTATATTTCTTTAAGTTGAGACATTAGGATGAAAAATCCATGTCGTGTTGAGTATCACACAAAATGTCGCTTAAAACAAATAGCCTTTCACCCCTCGATATATATTTTCGATACCGAGGATGAACATAGGATACTTTTTATCCCGTAAAATGGGATAGTTTCCGGGATAAAATGATATTTGTCTGTTTGTTTGTTATGCTTTTACGGAAAAACTACTGGACCAATTTGGCTGAAATTCGGTACGTATGTATTAAATACTGAGGACGGACAAGGGATAATTTTCATTTTGGCCTTTTTGGTAACTTTGGCCTATTTGGTAATTTTGGCCTTTTTGGTCATTTTGGCCTTTTTGGTCATTTTGGCCTATTTGGTTATTTTGGCCTATTTGGTCATTTTGTCCTTTTTGGTCATTTTGGCCTTTTTGGTCATTTTGGCCTTTTTGGTCATTTTGGCCTATTTGGTCATTTTGGCCTATTTGGTCATTTTGGCCTTTTTGATCATTTTGACCTTTTTGGTCATTTAGGCCTATTTGGTCATTTTGGCCTATTTGTCCATTTTGGCCTATTTGGTTATTTTGGCCTATTTGGTCATTTTGTCCTTTTTGGTCATTTTGGCCTTTTTGGTCATTTTGGCCTTTTTGGTCATTTTGGCCTTTTTGGTCATTTTGGCCTAATTGGTCATTTTGGCCTTTTTGGTCATTTAGGCCTATTTGGTCATTTTGGCCTATTTGTCCATTTTGGCCTATTTGGTTATTTTGGCCTATTTGGTTATTTTGTCCTTTTTGGTCATTTTGGCAATGTCGGTCAGTATGGCCTCTTTGGTCTTTTGGTCATTTAGACCATTTTGGCCTTTTGGTCAAGTTTTGTAATTTATTTTGTTGACAGATAGACGGGGGATGGTATAATTAGCGATATAAAATGAAGTGAATCTTCCGTGGGCAAATACATAAAAAATGTAATATAATATAACCTTTAGCACTTGCTCTATAAACAAGAGAGACGCACTAGAGATTAAACCGCGGCGCAGCCGCGGGGTAAACTCTAGTATTTAATAAAATTTGTTATCGATCAGTGGAAAAATCACATAGGAATGAGATTTTTTTAAATCTGGCTATTTTAAGTCATTCCCACGGATTTCCCGGGACAAAAAGTAGTGCAGATTTTAAGTCTAAGAATTTGCTGTTGATCAGCGAAAACCGCATTAAAATCGGCCCATTAGTTCTTATGGAAATCCCGAACAAACCGACAAACAGATAAAAATTATAAAAAAAATTAACCGTCGTTTATATGGTCTATGCCAGTTTTTTTTAAATAGCTACAATGTAACTATTTAATAGTTATAAATTTAGTTAAACGCGGCATGATTAGATTTTTATAATATTATAGATTTTTTGTTAATTGACTAAAGCTGATAAACAAGCCGACGGCTCTCTTCTCATAGAAAATGGTGACCGACGCCTATAGACCTTCCAAACACCACATTACTACCTGTGTGCAGAAGATTTGCCGATAGCCTCATGTAGTCACGAGTCGATGGTCAGTAGGGTTGACAAAAAAGGTGACATAAATAGTTGTTGCATTAAATTTATTATTCTACTTTAAAATTGTATATACTTTACACAAGTATATCCATACATATGTAAAGTATATAAGTAATAAATATGTAGCATATACTTTACATAAATATATAATAGTAGTACGACGTCATCGGCAAACCTTCTGTGCAAGGTTTCTATCAGTGCATTTTTTAGAACTCCCTATTTTTTATTTGTTATTATTATCTTTTTTGGGATTTTGGGATGTTTTCTTGTCTTTTGATTAAAAAATTATGCCAAATTTATATTCCTTCTGTTAATTCTGTTTTCTAGTATCTTAATCCTTATTAACTTGACTATGAGTACATCTTTATTATTTTCGTGTTAGCAATTAGTTTGCGGCCTTAAAAAAAATTATGTCCTCTTTAAACAACTGGTGTAACAAGAAAAAGACACCAGAAATAAGGGTAAATACCAGAACTGAAGCATAATAAGAGTTTTGCAAATAGCTCCTTTCAAATTTCTTCTTGCAAATATTTACAAAGATAACAAGTTATTAATTAAAACGAGCACTGATTGCACTTTGATTTTTCGATGATAATGTGTGATACTTTTTTTGCAGGCGTTTCTTGAATCTATACCTATAAATATAATATAAAAAAGACATGCGTACACATGTTACGTTAATTCTTATAAATAACTAGCGTTAAAATAAAAAAACAACCTTATCATCTAATTTTCAAAATATCTTAAAAATAATTTTCATTACTCTTCTTTTTGATTCTTTTGGTCTTGTAACTACTCATGACGTTACAAGTATTGTGACGAATGATGGTGGAACCATCTAGTTAGTTTAAGAACTTTTAGAAAAAGCTAGAAAATTCTGGAAGTAAAGACAAGGACGGATATATTTTAGAAAGGGATAGACGATGAACGAAAGTTCTGGAATAGAAAGTTGGGATAAGAAAAGACAGATAGATACATGTTAGAAAGGGATAGAAAATGAACGAAAGTTCTAGAATAGAAAGTTCGGAAAGGAAAAGACAGAGATAGATAGATGTTTAGAAAGGGACAGATAGTAAATAAAAGAATAAGGAAAAGAAGATCGAAATTATGAGTTCCAGAAGATTCTTCCGGGTATATAAGCAGCGTAAGGCGCGCCTACCGGGCAGTTTAGAGTTCAGTTCAGTTCAAGACAGCAAAGCGATAAGTGCGATACGGAAGAGTTGGAAGAGAAGTTCAATAGAAGACAGTTACGAGTTAAATTATGAATTTAGTGACAAGTTTAGTGGACAGTTAAGTGAAGGAGGAGTGTAGCGTAGACCACCTCTTGCTACTGCAGTGCTTACCTCCGACATTATCGCGTGTAGCTCGCTTCTGTTTCGTCTCTCAAACTATGCTACACTCCTTCACTTTACTGTCCACTAAACTATAATATAAATAATAATTAGAATATAATTAATAATCATAGGACATGCAACTCCTTACGATGTATTTAATTATGTAATCGACTTAAGAATATATAATGAATTGAATAATTGAAATACACAGTGTAAATAATCAAGTTTATATGTCATTTAATCTAATTTTAAAACTTGTAATTTTTACTAATAGTTGGGTACATGAAATTGAATCTTCGTAATTATAGGGGGCCTTACTGGCGTGAGGCCGCTATAAGTGCGAGGCCGTGGGCGTAGGCCCGCTTCGCCCACGCCTAGCTAAGCCACTAACGTGTAACATACGATGCACGATATTTATTTAATTAATTGCAGTGATAAAGTCAATCAATAATTTTCCATCAAGTTTTACTCAGGAAAGGATTATTTCGATATCAACAATTTGCATATTTAAATATTCCAAGTATATTGGTGGGGTGATATTAAAGTATTATGATAGTGCAAAATAAAGGCAATATTTACTGTTATCTTCTTGCAACTCACGAAGGCGAGATGGCTTTACTTGTGGTAAACAACTATAAGTGTGTGCGGCGGACTAAAAGCGCGTATGATGATAGTGGCCCACACGATACAATTTTACGACCAATATGAATAGATTGACAATGGAATTGTTTAGTGTGCGTACTAATATGAAATCCAAGGTCGTTGGTTGGTCGGGATTGCTCGATTCGATTGTGTCCAATCAAAGCTGGTGGTGCAGATGCTAATTGGCCAATTTTTTGACGTAGTTATTATCACAGCGGCGTGCAGAGCGGCTGCATGGCATGCGTTGTTGTATATTTTTTCGTGTTGTTGTATTATCATTGTGGTTTGAAGATGGACGACAAAGATGACGGCAACAATGATTTATCCATTCATACTGAATGGCAAATAATGGAGGAGATTTTAAATCTTTAAAAAAAATTGTTTTCCCTATAGTCGTCTATTTTTTTCCTAATCTACATTTGTAGTTAAAGTCAAAATCAACCCAAATTTTTGCTTCTTGCAACGCATCGCGCTAGACAAAAGTCCGTTCATCAAAGCCAACAAAATAAAACTAAAATTGGCGAACTTTTCTACGTGTGGAAGGACAATCGGATTGTGTCCCATTTAATAGGCTCATTTGATTAGCAATCAAATCGCATCGTGTGGAAGAGGTTTAAGCAGCACGCTCCAAATGATCGCTCCGTTACACATGCACACTATCGCAGTGCACATGTACACTTTTAATTACGAGTAAGGCTCGTTGCACACTATGGTGCCGTTTACGGTTCAATTAAGTTCCGGTCTCGATTGATCAAATCTTATTGTGTGTACACTACTACTCTTGCAACACGGTTCAATGTCGCTCCGGTGTCAGTCCGATGTAATCTCGTCGCGACCACACTACTAGTCTGGAATTGACACAAAAAAGTTTTCACACAAAACGTATTCGGTATTCTTTTCGAAGAATTGCTACAGGCGTGAATCAGATCGATAGCGTGATACAATATTGACATCTGTCTAATTCTTTCCTGTTGAATATTTGACCGGACTGGAAACAGCTCGAGGCCGGAGCAAATCTTAAACCCGCTCATCTTGGTTTGCAAGCACTATATGTGCACTGTAGGCATTTTCATGACAATAGAATACATATAATCGTTATGTCAGTTTGTGAATCTATCCGAATACCTTTCTTTGTATGTTACAGTTATTTTCTATAGAGATATATTGTATGTGCAGGGAATGGATGTATTATTAATAATAATTAGAATTAATGCATAAAACTGTTAAAATTGGTAATAAGATATAATAAGATTAATTTGCATGCCAAACATGCAAAAGCTTGTGCAATGCATCATCATTATCAATTGCATATTTAAATGCTGGCTGCGTTTGCAGCAATTGCTTGGATGCCCAGGTTTCGCTTTCCTACTTTTTCTTCTCCACTTTGCGCGGTCTTTGACATCCCTCATATTGAGAACATTGGTAGGACTGTCACCTGTCAAACTAACATTTCTTGGCTTAACCATTCGACCAGAACCTGATGGAGGTAGGTAGCATGGTTAGACATTTGTTCCCCACGTAACTAGCCGGTTTTCATTAAACGTGTCCGTGAAAACTTCATTTTGTCGTAGAGACTGCCGCCGATGCGAGAGTTCTTGACACAAAACCTTGTGAAATTAACATAATACGTTGTTACTTGTATGCTGTTTTAGTAAATAAACAAATTGCGCTCAATTGAAAAATATACTTTTTACCGATTACTGATCCACGTAGTACTTTCAAAAGTATAGAGTACTTTAGAATAAATAGTTATTTTTTTGTCTACGAAACAAAATAATAAAAACAGTAGTCATAGGTCACTGACCATTAATTGTCTATTAAATAAAATTCTTACACTACATGAGTGTATCTGTTGTTTGAAAGTATACGAGTATATATCTAATTTATAATATCACCGTATATCTAATTATATATATGTCGGATTCACTCCCGCCGGGAGCGAATCACACTCGGCGTTTAATGCAATAATAATCTGAAATGAGATAATCAAAGTCACACAAGAATTATTACAATTACAATGTTAAACACAACACAATAATATGAATTATTAGGACAACTCTAAGCGCTGTCTCCACGCTTGTCAGGTGTCGAGCAGCAATATGCCCTCAAAGAATACTGCGATTATCGAACACTAATTATCGACCACAATGCGTCTCTTGTCCAACAGAGCTTCCGCTCTGGTAAACCGACGAACTTAGAATTATGGTTGTAGACTCGTAGACTGTCGGTTTAAGACTTCCCTTCTTCTGCCCGAACACCGCGTATTTAAGGTCCTCGTAGCACGCCGCACTGACACCATCCGGTAATGCTTTGGCGCCACTTCAATAACACTAACTTCCGCCATCCGTTTAACTTCCAACTTCCGGTTACTCTATTTCCGATATCCGTTAGCTTGATAATAAATGTTTCTACGTTGACATCCGGTTACACGACTTCCGATTACCACATTTCAATACTACCGTCATATGATAACACTGGGTTGCCTGGAAGAGATCGCTATAAGATAAGACCGCCCACTGTTCTTAAATGTATCCAACGCTCTAAAACTGAATTGAGATGTCGCCGAACGCCTAAAAGACCTCTCACGCGACCAAAAGGCGTCTATTTTGCTCAAAGGGTAAGAATTGCTATTCAGCGTTGTAACGCCGCCAGCCTTTTGGGAACGTTCCCGGTAAGTGACAGTGGTTTGGGGCCAATATTTTTATCTTTAATTTTGTTCTCTATTTTTTTTTGTTTCATATTGTACAGTTTGTACATTTGTTCTTGGTTGTGGTGGTGGATACTGGCAGTTGTTGGTGGAGTGCTGGTGCTTTCTTGTAGTAGGGTGAAGAAAATACACCTTGTCACTTTCAGGGATTTATTCTTGTAGTAGTTTGGATGCTGATCCCTGGTCGCAGCTCAATAGCGACTCGGTAGCGACTTAGTAGCAACTCGGTAGCAACTCACCCACAATGTATTTGTGAGTGTTATTTATACTAATGTTATTAATATTAAAGTAGCCTAAAGTAGGCCGCAGCGTCAGCAAAACGCTGTACGTTGAACCGTACACATATTAATATCGTTTAATATTACTATTTTCAAAATAAATGTATCCATATCAATTGGCTAGATTTAATATTATATGAATTCATTCATATACGGAATCTTACCAGGTGCATAGACTGCGATGCACTTGCCAGCCTTATTTTGAATTAATTTAGGCGGCGCTATTGACCGTTTCGATTAAATCTTAGATTAATTTATTTTGTTAGATATAACTATATTACAAGATCAGTTAAATCTGGTTTTTTAATCTTAAAGATTAGATTTGATTTAATGATTCAGATTAATAATAATATCTCTACAAGAATTTAGTCGTAACCTTGAGTCAAATACCTTGAAGTCAAAAATAGAACCTTAGGACTACAAAGTAAAAGAAATAATTATAATCTTATTAAAAGCCACATCAAACAGTCTTCCAATAAAGTTTTTAACGGAAGACGAAATTAATATTTTAAGTTTATTGACATCAAAATAGTCGCAAAAATATATTTAGCATTGTTACCTCTTTGTTACACATATAATTAGGGATGTACCGTCGAATTCTAATACTTTAAAAAAAATACTGGTGATGTATCGATTTAAAATTTTGATATAATAGTAACTTTTTGTACTTATTATTACCAAGCCTGCATTTTACTTTCTATTATCAATGTTTAAAACCTATCGGGAAAACCAGTTTTGGCAAATATAGAATCTTTAAAAAAATTTAAATTCTGGCTGTTTGTCTATTTATATCACAGGTTAGAACCATACGTCTCGAAATCTACTGGACTTATATTATTAACGCTTAAGTTTAGCAGGGAGAGGTATTCTGTGTTTAAATAGCTAGACAATGTTGTAATTTAATAGTAAATAATGAATGAAGTAATTTGGTCATTTATAAAAAAGAAAAAATAATACGAATTTATAAGGTGAAACATGTACTATGTAGTATATATGTATCTTTTGGCTTTTTTTCTGCACCACATTTATCGCCTGATTTAAATTTCTTTCAGCTAGATTGCCTGGTAGAGATCGATTTGAACGATAAGGCCGCCTTATTGTATTGCCTAGAAAATATTGCAAATATAATAATATTTTTTTATGTAATTGTATATTTTGGTGTGCAATAAAGTGTTATCTCATTCTCTCTCTCTGTCTATCTAAAACCTATGTACGTCTGCAAATAAACGATTTTGATTTATTTAATTCTGATTTGATAAAAATGTTTAAGATGGCCACCACATACATGACTTTGAATAATACATAGCTTTAGAAATAAGTTATTTTATACTTTTTAGTTTTTGAAGTCGGTTTTTTTAAATGAAGTTTTTTTGAGATATTTATAAATAAAGTAGTAATAAGTTTATTTTATTTTATTTATTACTTTTTTGTTGATGATGGGTAGACTTACGAAAGGTGCCGTACTTCTTAAAAAATAGGTCTCAAGAAACGGGAACATAAAAATGTTCGTAAAATGTAAACTAGTGGGCCAAACTATGTTAAATTTTTAGGGGACCAAATGGCAACTATTCAGTATCAAACTAAACAAGAATCAGGTAAATCAAATCATAAATCTTAGCGTAATCGGTGGATATATGGAACGGAATGGAAGTTTTCATAAAAAATGTTCATAAAATGAAAGCTACTAAGCCAAACTATGTCAAATTTTTAGGATCAATTGGAAGCTATTCCGCGTCGAACAAAAAAGAATCGCGTAAATCAGATCATAAATCTCGGAGTAATCGGTGAACATACATAAACAAAAACCTAAAAAAAGATGTCGACGAATTGAGAACCTCGTCCTTTTTTTGAAGTCGGTTAAAAAGCGTTTATCGATTGTTCGGAAGTTTTATTGTTGGTAGATGGTCACGTGCCTGCCTGTTTATTTGATTACAATCTCCATACAAATTGACAAAAAATCGTGAGAAAGACTACACCATTAGATTTCCTATGTATCTATGAAAAAGTCCTTCTTGGTGTTCAGGGGGTAATGTTAAGGGCTGATTTTTCAATCATTAGATGAAACATGACTACCAAACAAATTAAAACCTGACTAAATTTCAAAGTAAATGTAACTACTTTATTTAAGCAACTGTCATTTTTAATTTTCCCGTGTTGTGTTTTGTTCCATGGAATAACTATTATTGGTGATTGAAAAATCTACCCTATAATTAGGTTCTAATGAACAAATCCATTTATTCCCTATGACTCTTAAATACTATACTGTTATTATATTAATATAATTTCTAATTATTTTAAAGCTTATTTTCGAATCTAATAAGCTGAACGTAATATAATAACACTTCCTTTTGCAGACAAGCAGAATAGTACATATTTATGTCAGAACTTTGTGAAACATCTATATACATGGATATAGCAGATTTTATATCGATATTCGTGTTTTATTCGCATATAAACTAGCTGTATCGACTTAGGATTTTCTTAGTTATTCGATTACTACACATAATAAACGACTAAAAAACGGCGTTTTAAAACAGTTACAACGTATTTTTATTAGTATCGATGTTTCTACTTAAGGAAACAACATCGATTTGATTGCCAAAAATTTATTTATCATTTCTGAATCCGTTCAGTGACAACACTATTTATAAATAATTGCAATATCGACTTGATTAATCGATTACAAATCTTATCATCTGTTAGCCAACTGCACTTCAATACCCTGATAACATGGGTAAAGCGATAAAATGCCATAAATCAAGTAAAATATTTTTTGAAAAACATGCAATAGTCACTAATTACTTTAAGCTAATTATTTAATTAGCCTAATGCGATTAATGCAGCGATATATGTATTTTGAGATGATAGATAACGGGGAAACTTTTAAATCAATCAAATAATTGCATTTCAGAAGTAAATATGTGATTGTATGTTTGCAAGAATACAAAGGCTTGTATTAAAGTGATCTAAGCGTAGTAGACTTCGACTTCAACATATCAGGATTGGTGATGTTTGTACATTTGTACGTCTTTGAAGACACAATGAGAAAGTTATAATAATCTACCATACCATACTACATATGTATTATAACATAGTCACTAAGGCCTTACTTATTATTGAACTGCTTAGCAACTGATTAGTGAAAATCTTACTCAGAAACTCCTCTTTAGTCGAATATTTTGGGTACAACCTATGTTAATCATTCAAATTTCGTTTATCTGTGCTCCTCTTAGGTAAACAACAAGTATACGTTTATAAGTGAGAAAAAGATATTCATTGATTAGGGTCTGATTTTGATTCTCTTACTTAAGAGATGCCTAATCGTTTCTTAACGAGATTATTATAAGTAAGGCCTTAAGTGTTTAGTGAACAGTTTATGCATGTAGTGATGTATACATTAGAATAGATTCTGTTTTTATGACAGGAGTTCAGCAGACAGGCAGATGGCTCACTCGATGGAGAGCGGTTACCATCTCCTATGGAGATTTGCAACACTAAAGGTGCGACAAATGCGCTGCTGCTCTCTTAAGGAAGATTGGAACCTGTTCACTAATGCCGGAACACAACACAAGGTTGTTATGGCGGCATACTCTAAACCAGGGGTGGTCGCCATCCAGTCGAGCAAATACCCTACCACCTGGCTGTGGGTTGTTTTGTCGCCTCTTACGATACGCCGCCTGGCCGCAGGAAATTGTTAATCTGCAGTCTAATGTCGATTATTTAACTCTATCAATAATATGAAAAACTGCTGTAAGATAGCTGACTAGCGATCTCCGCATACATCCTGCCCTGAAAAAATTAAAATCTAGAACGGATTCTAGCGCCACCTGCCGGGTCTGATTGTGGATCCAACCATCCCGGGACCCACTCAAAATGAGAACAAAAGGTACCGGGAAATTGGGGTGAACTGCTAGTGGTACTAGGGGTCCGGGAATATGGGGATTTTTATTATTATTATTTAACAAAATTGGGTCGTTTTGGTCTTACGCCAAGAGGAAGGATTGTACTGTCAATCATCGTTTTCTCAAATATAATTCCGGCACAGCGATTAATGTAGTGCAAGTCCTGTTTTCTGAAAATGTGACGTACAAATTCTGAAAATATGATCTGTGTATAATAATGAATAAGGTATGTTATAACGTCGTTATTTCTTTAAATAAAGTCTTTATTTCTTTCTATCTGTGGTATCTTAAACCTCTAAAAAGCAAACGTGCCAATGAGCCGGTCACATCTATTATAGGACCGATGGCCGATGGAGCGAACGTTTTCTGGAGTAAAGACCACGACTCTGGTCTGATGACCTGCACCAGGTCACCAGCCGGGGCTAGATGAGGAAAACGAGAGACCGGGATATGTGGTGCAAAATTGGGGCGGCTTACGTCCGGCAGTGGAGAGAGACTGGCTGAAGAATAACAAAGATGAAACCTACAAACATTCATAATAATTCATTATAAGCATTTATGTATAAACATAGGTACTTATATGATATAGGCACTTAACATTTTATGGAGGATAATAAACATTATCGTACATTCAATATTTTTTTACTTATACATATTTATCAAAAATTTGTAATCTAAAAAATCAAGTACAATGTCATGTAATCTATACCACTGTAATGTTTTTATGACTTTATTACCATTTTCTTGCGAATTTAGTAATTATTAGATTTCCTGTTTTTTTATCATAAACATTATGCATAGTTTGAAGAATTTATTGCATTGTTTTTATAGTGGTTCATTTATTATTTTAGCATTTTAGAGTTCCGTAGCAATTTTGGACGAAACGGATCCTTCATGAAATCATCATACCCATCCGTGTGTCTCCTTTATCGGGAAATACAATTTATTTAATGTAAGCGTGTGGGATATTGTTACATATATCTTAAAAATCTTAAAAAAATAATACCGAATCTTTTGTACCTTCTTTATTTAATAATTTATTTTAGTGCTTTTCAATATTTTTGAATACGGAACCCCTTTACAGGTTGAAAATTTTTGACAACCCCCTTGGGTCATAGACAGACAAAAAGTTAGTAACTTAAAAGACTACGTTTAGGTTTTTCTCTATTTTGTTATTTATATTTATTATAAGGGCGCCTTATACTCTGCAGAATGCTGCTGAGCTTAGAAAGTACTTAAGTATGAGATAGAAATTTAAATTGTCTTTTCCCTTTTGCCAGCGATCCCCCGTAGCAAGGCTCTGCGACTTAAGGGTCGCGACCCATAGATTGAAAAACACTGATTTAGGTGATAGCGTGAGAATCGTTTTCAAAATCTTGCCTCTGTCTAACATTTTGTTTAAAAATCTAAAAAATAAATCTATGTGACTGAACTTAATAAAATACTTTCGACAATAACTTGTTTGAATAATATGTTAAGTATCATCATGAGTATCATCATATCTTAATATATATTATGAGATGTTTTCGATTGCGTACTTTAATCTTCGATAATAAATGCATCGATTGGCAACGGATACATAGTTCTGGCTTTTCGTGTTGAATCTCTTGGGCCATGGGTCGGAGAAGCTCACCGCCTTTATTCAGACTTATTTACACGGTTATACCTGTACCTACTTTGGGCAACGCTCAAGCGTTGCATTCAACTGTGGTAACGCGGTCAGCGTTCTGGGAACGTTCCTAGCTGACGGTGATTTGGGGGCCTATTTATTATTTGTATTTTTTAAAGGTTTATGCTGTGTTCATTGTATATTTTAATTTATCCGTACAGGAACGGAGAAATAATACAATTTCCTGCGGCCTGGTGGGAGGATATTTGCCCGCCTGGATTGCTACCACCCCTGGTAGTATGCCGCCATAACAACCTTGATTTGTGTTCAAACATTAGTGGCCAGGTTGCAGTTTTTTATGACAGAACAGAAGCGCATTTGTAGCATTGGTGTCAAATGTCTATAGGCGATGGTAACCGCTATCCATCAGGTAGACCGTCTGAATAAAAATAATATTTTTTCGGCTAATTCTTTTATTTTCGATTAATTGTTACAGTTAATGGGTATATTATCAAATGACAAAAACCTATGTCCGATGGTCACTTCTACAGAACCCGTCTATGTGGGGTCAGACACGAACCTGGCATTTTTTTATTAGTCAGGGTACCTATACAAATGAATCAATAATTGCCATTACTACAAACAAGTTTTTAGTCTTTATTGTATCAGTTCAGCAGACAGGCAGACGGCCCACTTGAAGGAGAGCGGTTACCATCGCCTATGTGCTACAAATGCGCTGATGCTCTCTTAAGGGAGACTGGAACCTGGGCACTAATGTCTCTCTCTTATCTCTTTTTTCTTTTGCCATATCCCAATTACTTGGGGTTGGCACAATATGTATTTTCCTTCCTCATTCTTCTGCTCTGACATACATCTTTTGTCACGCCACATATCATCATATCATCCTTCACACAATCCATCTATCTTTTTTTTGGTCTACCTCGACATTTGTACCCATCTTGTAGTTTAACATTCTCTTTGTCACGTGACTGTCATCTCTCCTCATGATGTGCCCACATCAACTTAATCTTCTTCCTCTCAATATTTCAGCCACGGGTGCAACTTTCTTCTATGTGTGTTGTATTCATCCAGCTGTAGGAAAGGAAAAGGAAAGGAATAGGAAAGCTGTGGATAATTGGGCCTAAAAATATTTAAATCCCTTTGCACGTATTCAAAATATGAGACAGTATAACGACAAATCACGTGGCTGGCCTATTATCAAACACGATCACCGTATTTGATAAAACATTATTATATTGCTAAAGTACATGTTTGAGTGATAAATATTGATAAGTATTACTGGGATTTTCCCCACGGATTTATTTGTGAAAAGTTAGGATACGCTCCCGCAAGTTCTCTTATCACTTTCTAGAATTAAACATATCCAATAACGAATTACACCCACATATACATAGACAAATCTGCGTGAAACGGTATATAACTGTAACATTGTCGCAGGTGAGGTTTCGGCATAATATCGATGTATTGCAGTATTACTTTTATTTCAATAATAAATATATATGTAGGATTAAAAACGTTTCCAAACACATGAGCGAATATTCGATAAAATTAATTACTCTTTGTAGATGCAGTCGGCTTTCTATAATTTGACACTCACTCATGGGAGCAGATTTTTTTTTCTAAATTACTGAGAATTTAAAATAACGAAACATTGTAACGAAGAAGGAGGAAGGCACAAAATCAAGTAAACAAATTAACAAATGTCAAATTATCGAGAGTTGACTGTATTTTTTTAATGAAACATTTAGTTATGTTCTTAACATGACGCAGTTTTAACGAAAGTCGCAAAAAGTGACTATAACGGTCACTTAAGTTAGGTTAGACTTTAAACTAAAGTGTGCGAGCCGCGGTGGCGGCCGGCGTGTGCCAGAACAGACTGTCACTATGGGTGCAATATAAAAAAATTGATGAACGAAAAAAAATATATCTCAAGAACTACATAACTACTAACAGTTTAGTGACCGAGTTATACCTACGGATCGGAAAACATTTCTCTTTCACTTTAGTATTTTTCAGATTTCTTCACCTCATAATTAATATTTTTCTGTTACTCACCTATTGACTGAAATTTTAAGTCATTAAAGAGAGTCGTCATAATTTTTTAAGCGATGTTCTAACGACCGCTTTTGCAATTTGCTATTACGACTATGACAAATACTAAAATAAAGTGGAACCTTATAATATATCTTATACCTATCAGTATATATATATCTAAACACGTGCCAATTTCATAAAGTGACTTTCCAAAAGCGCCCACTTTAGGCCCCCTGATTTAATTATAGACGCAATTGTGTACATTTATACTTTTTTCAAAAGTTCTCCATCAACCATTGTTTCTCATCGATTATTATCTCACGTTCACCTCACTAAAGAAGAAAAAAAAAGTAAAACAAAAAGTCTGTGATCCCTTCACAACAGAATTATGATAATAGGTACCTACCGAAACCGCGCGATAATGGTCTGCCATTTTTATTTTCCGATAATAATACATACATAACTTCACGCCAGGTCCCTTGCGGGGTAGGCACGAACAACAGAGTGCCATACAGGCTTATTCTTACACACCTCACTTGCTTCTTTGACATTCATAGCTCTTGTCATGCACGCTCGTCTATTCTTAAGGCTCCTGACATCACTTTCTGCTAATACACGATCAATTTGATCATGGAAGGTGTGTCGTGGCCTTCCGCGACTTCTGCATCCATCCACTTTTGCATTGTATATCTGTTTAGTCATTCTTTCATCATACATTCTTTCCACATGCCCGAACCACCGAAGCATTCCTTTCCTTACCTTAACCCCGACACTCTCTTTCAGACCAACTATCTTCCGATAATAATAAGCCTATATTTTCAAATGTCGAATGGATTTAAAAATTGACAAAAATCGATACCTGTCTTACCTCAGCGCTCGTCGCATTTTTTGTTCCGTCCACCACTTTGAGCTTAGTGAGTCCCCGTACCATGCATGGTAGGTATAGGGGGGCCGCAATGTACAAAACCTCAGTTCTGGTCAAATACATACAGGTAGCCGTTCACTGGCTCTTAAACTATAGTGTTTTAATTAATAGTTCATTTGTAAGTTTGATTGAATTGAATCTATAGTTCTTATTTTTGTTACAGACTGCGACCGCTTTAATAAAACATCACTTCCCAAGGGTTTCGATCCGAGGTTTAGAAACGATGCAATAGAGTATACTCTATCTCTACTCGTAACCTTTCACCTTAATGTTTTCCGTTCGTTAATCCTCGCACTTTGATAAGTACCATAAATTCATAAGGATTTCGCTGTATGTTCGCGTTAACTGCTCCCAGGCAATAACCCGTCGGCTGGCCCGTGATTTACGTCACGCCTGTGACGTCACCACTCCCTTACTCGGCATTGTCTTAAAAACAAGAGCGCTGAACTTTGAATGCCGACTATGAAGAAACTGTGTTGTGATCATTTAACAATAGGACAGGAGTGGATAAAGGGATAATATGATACAATTAATAATGTTACATGCCGACAAAGTAACAAGTACAGTGTCAATGTACACCTGGTTTATCACCTTTCCCGCATTTAGGCTTCTTTTGTTTACTTGGTGTTTAAAATCTGTAATTAAGAAAAATATTCTATCGTTATTGTACTTGTTTTATGGCAGCCATTAGACAAGTGTGTCGAACTGATTCTTGGAAATCATTGTTTTGCGTCCATTTGGATAAAAGGAATGCCCGAACGGAGTGGTGAGTCAGTCAAGTGACGATTACGATACGAGCAAGACGTACATTCGATAGCGATATAATGACGGATTTTGCGCGTGTTGTTGAATCGTGCAGTATGTACTTGTTGCGTTCAGCTATTTTTGTACCGGTGTTTGTATAGTTCTGTGGCGCGCACCCCTGTACAGCATTTTTATAAAGAAGTTAACAAACTCACAAACCTTACTTACCTCTTTGTAATATTAGTACAGATTCATGTTAAGCATGGCGATTACATCGTCTTTCTTTCTGCGTTTGTCATTATCAAAATTGCAATTTTCTTTTCTCGCATTTCTATATTTTATACGTAATATTTATCAAAATGTTCGCAGCACTGCTTTTTGTACTCGTGCAAGCAAAATTCGACTTTAAGGTGACGAACCCTTTCATACCACGACTGTACATTGGGACTTGTTGCTATTAGACTGTTATTATTATTTATTATAAATAACAGATTTTGGTTTAATAATCATGTAGACTGATAACGTGTTTATAACATTTTCTTTATTATCATTTACTGGCTTCTTGTGTTAAGCTGGTAACCAAATCTAAAATGGGATCTAATCTTTTGTAATTACGTCAAACGACCACTTAGAATATCGTTATCAATAGATTTAAAAAATGTTGGAATATTAATTAGGATTTAGTTTATTATATTCGAGAATCGACTTTTTATTTCCATCAATTAAATACATACATATTGTCACGTCTAATTCCCATTGGGGTAGGCACTTAGGCAGATACTATAGAATTCCATCCATTACGATACTGGCAAACACTTTTACTTCATCAACTGTTGCGGACAGAAAGCACCCCCTTGACCGCCCTTTTCTGCACCGCGTATACCGTTGACGCTCGATTAATTATTAGACATAGCACGATTAGCAGCTAAGTGTCGGACGGTTGACTAATGGCGGCCCTGGAGGTTGAAAACGCGGATTCTACTCCACTCTCTCACGATTTATACGTTGTGCTTTTTCTCTCGCGTTACTACATATACATCCTACAGGAACCATATATTTAAAATATGTTTTTTTAAAGTTCGTAAAATAGAGTTTTAAATTATAACATGTCCACTTCATGATATACATATCTGTTTTTAAATCGAGCGAAGCCGCGGAAAAATGTAGTTATACTGTAGACAAATACCTACAGCAAAAAAATTCAAATGTCTTTATCGCCATTCGAGTATCAAAACCCGGTTGCGTTTCGAGCGGTCGCTTTGACGCACAGAGGTTTTTTGTTTTATTTTTTATCAGATTCCCTTGTAGACAAACTAGCAAAAGGACCACCTGGTGGTAGGTGGCTACCATCGGCCATGCGGGCAGCAACATTAAGGGAGCCGATGCGTTGCCTGCCTTGTTGAGAATTTAGGTAACTGCTTACGCCCTTTCTGAATAGTCCCATATTGTAGCGCTCTGTTAAACCGCGGGAGGGCTTCATTCCATAAATTACAAACATAATGCATGCCACGTGCAGTGGAAGACGAGGATAAGGTCCGCTTTCCCACTTTTTAAATCCACTTAAATTATTTAGTCACTCGGTGAATTTAGCCCATAAAGAGCGTTCTCTATCATGTTATGGTTCATATGGAACGTTCAATAAGAGTTCTCATTTTGATCTCAGTGAGATCTATATATTTCGTTTATTCAAATATCTATTATAAATAAATTTGCACAAGGTATGTTTTCTACGCTATCATGAACGAAAGAACTAAGAACGTATCAATGAGTTACACAGATTAGATTCGCCGAAGAAATTACAAAAAAATTGACTAAAATAATCCTACACCACCTGTTATCCAAACAATGTCAACAAACCTAAATATATATGTATATATTCGATTTAATTTGAATCTATTTAGATAACATCTGATCTACATTTTATTAGGTTACATTTTGATGTATATGTCCTTGTAATTGATAAAACGTAGTTAAACGAAAAGGACAAAATCCACAAAACGATCTGTTATCGATTCATCAAATCGGCAATAAAACAAACACTATGGAACGGACACAACACTAGCACGCAAGAGGTTCAAAAACATAACCTAACAAAAATGACAAATTTAATGTATATTCAAGTAACAATTCTTTTTGTACCAACTAATTACCTTTGCAATTAAATTATATAAAAATAAAGTTAAAGTAGTATTATTTAGTAAATTAATAAGAAATAACACAACGACAAAACATTATCATCAACAAGACCAAATCTGAATTAAGTATACCAACGAGATCGTCTAGGTCAGGGGTCGGCAACCTTTTCAGTCGGAAGAGTCAAAAATTACAATTTACGAAGTTTCAAAGTTTTTAAAGTGCCACAATTTTTTTTCTTGCAAACAATAAAATGTTACTTGCATAATTTAAGTGTTTTGATAAAACAAACAAATCTATTTATTCATATATAAGTAGCGTTTTTCACAATAAAAAGATAATATGTATGTGACATTATTAGATAATTGATTATTATTAAATAAAAAATAAAAACAAACGTGAACTTACAACACTTACTAATGCTTCAATAACAAACAATTGGGCAAACAAATTCCATGAAAGCCTTGTCTTTTTAAGTATATAAAAAAGCTTTACATCCAAAGAGCCACATGTGGCTCACGAGCCGCAGGTTGCCGACCCCTGGTCTAGGTCAATACTTTGATCTAGAAAGAATACTCCAGTAAAATAAAATATGACGACACTTACATTTTTGTCTGCATAAATCCTTGCACTGCGATGATGAAGAAGTACAATGTAAACTTTAAACTAAAATATGTAAAAAAGTAATTCAGTGTATGGATTGAGTTCTTTTCACTTAACTACGGCCAGTTGGTACTGGATTGTTAGAGGACTACGTCCTTTAAAGAGATTTGAAAGTATGAAATATGAAAGTATATACGGTACTTAGAATATATCAAAAAATCAATTTCTAAAAGTTTGGTAAGTCTGTCTGGATGGCTAATCCCCGAAACGGCTGGACCGATTTTGATGGGATTTTCAATGGCACATAAAGGACGTAATGAGTAAGTTAGACGCTTTTTTTAGGGTTTCGTGAATACAATCCACGCGGACGAGGTTGCGGGCACGGTTACTTAGTGGTATCATGAGACAGCGAATCCCTTTCATGTAGACCAACGTGACATCCGTTACAAAATATTGGCAACATTTTGCAATATCAAGGTGAGTTTGTGTATAAACATTACTGTTTGTGAGCATTTCATTTTACCTGTTTATATCATATTAGTAAAGTAAAACTGTAAATTAGGATATAAGGTTGCTTGTGCTGTTGCCTGCAATAAAAAGGATTATTCTGAAATTTAGAGAATGATTTATTATATGAATCGAAGTATTAGTTATCTGTAAGCACTTACAGTCTTATTCATATCGAGTGAGTTTGTAGTACTTAAGAACCGTAAAGAAGCATCAAACGAGTCCTAAAGTAGAGACCACGTCTCGGCAAACGTAGCGTAGGATGCCCAGAAGCACGGTGGACTGACGACCTGTGCAAGATCGGGATATGTGGCGCGTATTTGGGGAGGCCTACGTCCAGTAGTGGGCTGAGATTGGCTGAAGAAGAAGAAGAAGAAGAAAGAAGCATCAAATCTATTCTAACTCAATATGAATAAATGGTCTAATGATTTGATTTGATCTGTACCTACGGTCTGAGTGATATAGTGTCCGAAGCGTTGGGCTGCCTAGTTCACTAGAACGCAGAGGTCCCGGATACGATTTTAACTGTTCTGTCTGTATACTGAAATTTATATTGAAGTATTAGTGAAGCATTAGGGATTTAAGAGATTTACTTACCGTGATCATTTGCGCGTCATTTGAATGTCAACATACTGGTAACATAACGTTACGAGAGACCTGTTCATACTACCTATGTTTTTGAAAATACAGGATAATCGATTGACAAGCAAGTTACGCTTCTGTTATTAACACATAAGAAGTGTTCTTTACTCGGCTTGGAAATGCAATGTGTCTTTGTCTGTAAATTTATTATTTACATACCTATTGGATATGTAAGTTCATTAACGTTCCGCTACTGGTTAATCTAACCCGATATTTTTCTTCTTTTTTTCTCAGGAGTACCCTCTCCCCCTAGCACTATGTATCTAGTTTTGCTGGAAGGAAACTATTTTTGGGGTTAAGCTCGACTTTGTAAATCACCATTATTTTATATGTAACTATTTGTACAATAAGGAATAAAAGATACAGTACTAAGTTTGAAGCATTGAAAATAATTATGTAGCAGTCAGTATTAGTATTTAAATTATTTATTACTTATTACACTTTGGGTTATGTTTTATATTAAATGAGAAATAAGTTAATATATATATATTTTCAGTTCCTGTTTTATTAAAGCATTAATTTTGAAACAGTCCTTTCAAGCGGATCTTAATAACAACTTACAAAATATAAAATAAAATTATTAACTATCTTACACATACGTACATACCTATTAAAACCGTTTAATTGTATTCAAAGAAGATCAAACTATCTTTGACGTTTATTTTTAATGAACAAATATACACACGTCTTAATGCTCAGAACAATGCAAGTTATAGAAACCGTATTGATATAGTTAAAAATAGATCCGAACTATTTTCACCTATGACGTTAAAACGTGTCGGAAAGGGATGCTAATATAGTCTGACATTTGAACTAGTGACAACCATATTGAATTGGTCTTACTTTTTACAAATAAACATCAGGGACAGCACATAACTAGATTAAAAACTCCAGTAACAAGAAACCGACTCCAAGAGTAACTAAAAAGCAAAAAGTAAAAGGACAACAACAAATTTTCAAAATATACTTAGTAATAATTAAAATAAAGTCTGTTAGAATAATTAATTGAGCATGTCAATTTATACATACTTTGGAATCGTCCAAAACAATAGAAAGACATGATTTTTGTTTCACTCACTCTCATGTATACTATATTACTTTATATGAATAAGAGAGCTGTTGCTCAACTTTCATTTTAGCACAGTTTCTGTAGCCTTATTGTTATGAGTTTCCACTTGCATGTGTGCTGGAATTAATTTAAAATAACTACAGATTTCACTAATTTGCTTTTCTTTATTCATTTAGTAAATAGCACAGCTCTCATCATCTGGAGAATAATTCGGTGGTATGTACCGGAATGAGTCCACTAACACCGTAGATCCTTCCGACGCTGAGCCCAGGAGTATCAGCTGCAATGAAAGGAAGATAAAATTTGGATGTATTATAGCTGTTGTATAATATATCGTTACGAGTAGCGGGACTCGAATTAAAATGTCGTCAGAATTATTATAGAGTTTATTAGAACTATACAAACACGTATAACACAGGTACAAATATACCCGAACGCAATAAATCGAAACGTAATGCAGAAGATCGTAATTTAATAAAACGCGCAAAGTCCGTCACTATTAGATCTTCGATTGTACACACGTCACGCCTCTACCGTAGTTGTCTACTGAACTGCCCCCTCCCTCAATCAGGCCATCGTTTTATGTTGCACAAATGCAATGTGCCCGTATCGTAGTCGACATAACACCTGGCTAATGAGTAGGCCGCGAGCGGCTATAAGTGAGTACAATAAAACAATGGGCTGTTCTGTAGAAACATATGCCAATAAATAAGTAAACAAAAGAAAACGATCAAAAAGGAATTACAATTAGGACAAATGCAGACAGGTAACAATATGTGTTTTTTTTTCAGATATGCAAGTAGATTTTGTTTTTTTCGAGACCTGAGTTGTAATAATATATTAAGAAATCTATGTTCATTTTATAGCCATACAATAATGTTATTATTATCAGTTTATGACTACAAAACAAAAAATGTAAGCTTTTTTTTGGGCACAGTGCCCCTAATAATTTATTCAAAACATTAATAAATTATTATAAGGGTCTATTATTTAAAAATTGTTACTTTGCCAATCTATTTATTTTGCTATAAAAGGCAAAAATGAGGATTTTTAATTAACGCCATTAACTTATATTAATTTGCCACCATTTTTCATTTTCCTTAATTTTTACAAGTTGTTAACTTAAACATAGGAATTAAGCAAGAAGCCAGTCTGGAAGACTAGATTTGCTAAATATTATTAGCGTATTATTGCATAACATAAGCGTAATGTGCTTAATTTTGGGATATTCAATATGTGTGTTCTTCTGCCGATTATTTGTTTTATTATACCATCATCGCCACTCCTAATCAAAATATTCTTGTCACGGGTTGTCTGGAAGAGATCGCTTTTTAGCGATAAGACCGCCCTTTGTACCCAATTAGATTAATACTAGTACGAAAGTTTTCTGTAATAGTGTACAATAAAATGTTATCTATCTATCTATATATTTCATACTTATTATTTTTATACTTAAATTAATTTAATTTAGAATTTGAAAGGTCCACATATATCCAAATATCCCCGCTCCGATATGGGTTAGAGAAGTGTGCCCTTAGTAACTATTGATGGCTTAATGCTATTATTTCACAATATATATGTTTCATTAGTGTGTTTCAAACCCCTTTGTCTTTTATTATTGATAAACAAAACGCCGATAGACCCTGTATGAGGAAGGTGGTGGACCGTGATTAGTGGCACCGACTAGGTGAGGCCTACGTCCAGCAATGGACTGTAATTAGCTGACGATGAAGACGAAGAAACAAAGGCTTCTTTCTAGATAAGAAAGTAGACAGCAATAATTTAATCATCACTGATTAAATTCGTATAAATCAAAACTAATGCAATTCATAGAAAGCTATCGCTCAGATAGCAATCAGATAAGTCTTCAGCTGAAATACAGTTTTTCCGAAAACTTATTTATTGTACTAACTGTGTACAGACACCAGTTATATTTATACCTGTGTTATGCGTGTTTGTAACTCTAACAAATTCTATAATAATTCTAACGGTATTTTAATTCGAGTCCTGCAACTCGTACCATTATTATAATTATTTCAAAAATATATAAACAAGGGAATGTCAATATCGCAATGTTAAATCTTGATAATATCGTCAGTGGTGTAAGTAAACGTCATAGAACATAATATTATCAGAAAGCGGCGAGATGAATGAGCTTTGCAATAGAAGGCAAAGGCAACCAATCATAATTAATCCTTCTAAACCTGTCACGTTCATGCTTTATGATTGGTTGTTCAGTTTTCCAAAACCGCCCCAGTCATATATCATGGATTTAGTTGAAGATAAGCTAATACTACTAATACTTCAAAAATCCTATCACTCTCCATTATCCATGTATCATAAATTCTAAATTGTTCAGGTACGTCTTATTTCTACGACTAAGCCAAATTTATATATTTTACATACATATATACATACATAATATCCATGCTTGTTTCCCATGGGGGTAGGCATAGACTATGGATCTGCACTTGCGACGATCTGGATAAACAACTTTCGCTTCACCCACTTCATTCATTAACCTCTTCATACACAAATTTGTATATCTTATTTTGAAATATTGAAAATATTATACAAATAAATTTTAATTTCAGAAAGAAATTATACAATTAATAAAACGCTAAGCCATATATTTTATTTGTAAACAAATATCTAACGACATGAAGGAGTGCAAAATATACATTTTTATAAAAAAGAAACATTATATTTTAAAAATTATATTTAAAATATTTCATCGTTCAACTAGTTTGTTTATAATTTGGATGTCGCCTCGCTTTAGATTAAGTGTAAGGTTTGTATTAGAATGTAGTGTTATATCTCATTAAGTAAGAGCCGGTTCCTATATTTTACTGACCGTTCATTTACCTCACATACCGTACAAGTAATGTCAAAATTCAATAGATGGGAGGGGAAATGAATGCATCCCTTTTAATATTAAACATGCGAAACTAAGTTTGTCTGTCTGTTACGTTTTCACGGGAAAGTACTGGACCGATTTGATTGAAATTCGCTAGGTACATATGTTATTTTTATACCAGGGATGGACAAGGGATAGTTGTCATCCCGGATAATGTGATAAATTTCGGGATAGAATTGAATGGAAATATAAAGGTTATCCCGGAAAATAGGATAGTTTCTGGATATCGTCTATTACTTCAATTACAAATACTAATGATTAATTGGCGACTAGTAACTTTCTGAACTGTTTGAACCTTTTGGTGCTTTTTGGCTTTTTGTCATATCTTGCCTTTTTTTAAATGTTGTTTTTACTGTTTTTGTTCTTGCGTTTATACTCTGTTAATAATTTTGGAGGTTATTGGACTTTTTGGATTCACTAATTACTAATATACTGACTTATTCTGTAATACGTTTATACTCTTCCACGGGAAAACTGTCAAATTGTCAAACAAACTGTCAATTTTACCGCTTACATTACTCCATACAATTTCTTTCAATAGTAATGCTGTTATTAATTGATCAAACAAATTGAATCGATTGGTTTTAAAAGCCCATAGCCGAATGGACAAAACGGGATTGAACATTGAACGATTCAAGGTTGTGTTTATTTTATTTTTTATTGTAGGAGTTCAGCAGACAGGCAAACGGCCCACTTGATAGACAGCGGTCACCACCGCCTATGGACATTTGCAACACCAAAGGTGCTACAAGTGCGCTACTGGTCTCTTAAGGGCGACTGGAACCAGGAGACTGATATAGGATAATTTTATCCCGTTGAAACTGGTAGGTGGCGCTGAGATCGGGTTCTGGAATTCTCCTAATCACCAGGATCAATTTTGGTGATTTTGTTTTTGTATGTTTAAGTGAGTTCCCGGATGATTCCAATTCGCAATTAGAACCGGTAGGTAGCGCTAGGATCGGGTCCTAGATTTTTGTTTTTTCAGAGCAGGACAACGTCTGCCGGGGCTGCTAGTCTTTATAAAAAGTTTCCAAGATAATTGCAGACTATACTTCAAATCGAAGATAATGGCTAAAATATCTACATTCTGATTATAATGTGTAACAAAGAAGCTTAAAATTTTGCTTTGTTTATTTGACTTACCAGTTTCATGCAATTTTGTCTATAAGGTCATTTACAGTGTCTATGTATTTTTTTATTGCACGAGTTCAGCAGACAGACAGGCGGCTCATCTGGTGAAAAGTGGTTGCCTGTGGACACTTGCAACACCAAAGGTGCTACAAAGGCGCTGCTGCTCTCTAAAGAGTGACTGGAGCCTAACCACTAATGCCGGAACACAACACAAGGTTGTTATGGCGACATACTTTAGACCAGGGGTGGTAGCGATCCAGTCGGGCAAATGCCCTACCACCTGGCTGTGGGTTGTTTTGTCGCCTCTTACGACAGGCCGCCCGGCCGCAGGAAATTGTATTCTTTCTCGGTTCCGGCACGGATAAAAATAAAAAATAAATCAGAGAGCGTTCACTACGTACATCGTATTTAATGCTAACCATATATTATAATTTATCATATTTTGATATATATTTACTAGGATATGGCCGCGTTCATCTACGCTTCACTTGAAATTCCCGCGGGATTCCCGGCACACAAAATACCGCACCATTTGAAAAAGAATGTAAGCTATCGTTTTAGCGAAAACTGTCCCGGAATAAGTTAATTTTTATGCACCCCAATAGCTACAAACCGCTCCAGGAATTTCTCGCAGTATTTCCGGGTTAAAAAATATCTCACACATTTTATTACATTAAATTTGCTATCGCTCAATAAAAAACTTAACTAAACAATTAAACTGACTATATTAAATAATTCCAAGAAAAAAGTCTCGCGGGATTCCCGGGATAAAAATAGCGCAAAATTTGAATCTAAGAATTGGCTGTCCACATCCGCAAAACCGCATCGAAATCGGCCCAGTACATTTACGTGAATCGCGAACAAACAAACAAACCAAAGAGACAAGAATCTATCCGTCGGTTCATTTAAAACACCGCTCAGGAAATGGTTAGTCGAGCATACCTATGATGAGGAGCTTATTATCCTTTAATAAATGATTTCTGATCTCTATATAAAATTGCATCGTGTTCTCCGTTGTTTATATATCCTACGTATTCCAGTTGATTTTTAAAAAAATAATTTTAATGTACCGACAGACACAGCATTTTTATAATGTTATAATATTTTAGATATCGGAGGAAGAATACAATTTTCTTGAGGCCAGGCGGCCTGTCGTAAGAGGCGACAAAACAACCCACAGCCAGGCGGTAGGGTATTTGCCCGTCTGGACGGCTACCACCCGTGGTCTAGAGTATGCCGACAGAACAACCTTGAGTTGTGTTCCGGCATTAGTGGCTAGGCTCCAGTCACTCTTTAGAGAGCAGCAGCGCCTTTGTAGCACCTTTGGTGTTGCAAGTGTCCACAGGCAACCACTTTTCACCAGATGAGCCGCCTGTCTGTCTGCTGAACTCGTGCAATAAAAAAATACATAGACACTGTAAATGACCTTATAGACAAAATTGCATGAAACTGGTAAGTCAAATAAACAAAGTAAAATTTTAAGCTTCTTTGTTACACATTATAATCAGAATGTAGATATTTTAGCCATTATCTTCGATTTGAAGTATAGTCTGCAATTATCTTGGAAACTTTTTATAAAGACTAGCAGCCCCGGCAGACGTTGTCCTGCTCTGAAAAAACAAAAATCTAGGACCCGATCCTAGCGCTACCTACCGGTTCTAATTGCTAATTGGAATCATTCAGGAACTCACTTAAACATACAAAAACAAAATTACCAAAATTGATCCTGGTGATTAGGAGAATTCCAGAACCCGATCTCAGCGCCACCTACCAGTTTCAACGGGATAAAATTATCTTATATCAGTCTCCTGGTTCTAAGCCACCTCCCCATCAATTTTCAGCCAAATCAGTACAGCCGTTCTTGAGTTATAAGCAGTGTAACTAGCACGACTTTCTTTTATATAATAGATTTTTGTTTTTAAGTGTTTTAAAGTTAACTCAATTATATATTGTGTCATCATGATTATTCCCAGTAGGAGACGGCGGAAGTAATTTCCGCATTAATATTAAAATTCTATACATGAAATAGGTAACTACTTCATTCTCGGCAAAAATATTTAGAAAAAATATTTTAAATTTCTTTAGTGTTGAATATTACCTGGTTTCCAAGGAGTTTCGCTTGCGTAAACCGTAAATATAAAAGGTACTTATCTCATCATCTTTGCTATCATATCTAATTTTATCATAACGAGTGACCCAATTCTGCTATTAATCAAAATCGCCGGACACTAGCTTCCCAATCGTAGAATTGCCCAATTTGGGTATTTTTTTATTCACTATTCGTATATTTATAAGTGAAAACTCACGAAATTAATTTTGAAAATTTTGATACCTGTTCAATATTAATTTTGGCTAATTTCTGTTAATGGTTTTCTGCTAATAATATAATAATTTTTTTCCATTATTAAATCGAGTTTAACATAATAGAAGAAATAAAGCTCACCGCCTCTGCAGGCTCGGTCACATAGAACGGATGGGAGAGGATCGCAGCGTGAGGAAAGAATATATTTTTTTTAAATAATAATCGGCAGACAAACACACCTACTGAATATCCCCAAATTAAGCAAGTTACGCTTGTGTTATGGGTAATTAATATACAACGTACACAACTCTGGGGCCGATCCCAGACACCCAGACCATAGTAAATAACGGAGAAAATACGTTTCCGAAATTTACTATACCAGGAATCGAACCCGGAACCTCTGCGTTGCAGTGAGGTAGGCCGGTAAAGGCTTAGCCCGCTCAACCACCGAGGCCGTCAATATTTGGGTCGGCCGGTAGGCTGGCGTCCGGTCGGCCGTCCAAATATCGCTTGAAGAACAGAATAGAGGCTGACCTGTCGGAGCTAGGAGCCAATCATTGGCATGAATGAATGATCAATGAATCACACAGGACAGAGAAAAGTGGTATGCTCTTGTTTCGGCCAAGACCCACTTTGGGTCACCGAGCTAACGGAGTAAGTAAGTAAGTAAGTAATAAAAATTTTATTCCGCTCCGATATGGAGAAGATATTGTGGATTTAGTTGAATACGATTTTTTGACACTAGCGCAATGGATTCGTACTTTGAATATGTTCGCAATGCCCGTAATTGAAATAGCAGAATCTGGCTGTTCATTTGCAAAGCCTAGAGTATTGAACAAGAACGATATGATTTGACATTGATGTACTTCTTTGATTTGGCTTCACATTCTCCTTGGATTGTAACTTGTTGTTGTAAATAACATATTATTGTTCCATCTGCAATTATTATGCAGATGGAATCATACATCTGCAATGTTAGAACGTTATCCGATATTTTTTTAATTTTCAATTAAGTAAGAAATTTATCAAAACGACTCATCGACTCTTCAGGTGATCAGAGGGCTGGTGCCTACCTCGGCCAACGGATCAGTATGGCGATCCAGCGAGGCAACGTAGCCAGCCTTCTGGGCACCTACCTATAGAAGACGGTGATCTGGGCTCAGTATTCTACTTATAGTCTTGAGGGACTATGAGTAGAATACAAATAAGTTAAATTTTCTTACATTGTATTCAATAGTATGTAATTTTATTATTGTGTTAATAAAGACGAATCTATTTAATTAAGTAAGATATTGACATATATCGTACGCATAAACACTAATATTAGCTATTCGGTAACGGCTTTATTCTTATTGGTTTAAATTGTTTTGCCGAATTAGTATTATTTTCCAGAAACGCATAATATTGTTTAATTATGAATAACACTTGTAGAAATTTTAGTGTATAAAGTGAGCGTGATTGTGTTAAAAATCTCAACTGTGTAGTGAAAAATGTTTTTTCGAACTGCTACAGCAAAAACATTCGTCAGACAAAGACCCAAAGACCATTTGGGTTGAGACTTGTTACATGGATATTTACTTTTGTTTAGATTTCCGTTATGTATCTATATAGATGGTCTAAATGGACTACAGATAATATTATTTTAAAACTAAAACAGTCCTGAATGCAGCGACGTATTTAAAAAGAAAAATAACAAACTTAGCCATTAAAATGATTTTGCTTTACTTACATATCCATTGAAAGTCCAGAAGTCAATAACAGGTATTTCCAAAACACTCCACCCAGTCGTGAAACTGGTTGCCGATGGTTCATATATCGTGAATCCTGCAACTGTGTCAGTTCCACTAGGCACCAACTTTTTTGCCAATACTATAATATGGTCCAATGCTGATTTTGGCTCTATATATATGTTTACTTGAATTACCCCATTTGGAGTCATTGCAAATGGAAAGGAAGCTATACAACTTGAGTATTCATTTGGAGCTATGAAGACATCAGTCTTTGGATCTGCACTATCCATGCCGATAGTTGAGTAATTTGCTAGATGCCACGACGTAAATCCAGTGCAAAGGTCGTTATTAGACGTAAATAAACCACTGAAATCATCTTCGAAGTCATATGTAAGGCAGCCTTGATCGACTGGTCGACTAGTTGTTGTTGGCTCAGTTGTGGTTGGTTCTGAATCTTCTTCATAAAAAATGCACTGACCATCAGTAGCAGCTGGTGAAAAGTAGCGGAAAGAGTCAATTAGGACAATAGAAACCTCCGCTGACGATCCCAAGAATGATATCTTAAAATTAAATAAAACACTTCTATAATCATCAGGATTGATAATATCATATAGATGATTGATGACTTGAAAATTGTGTACAATTTAACAGATTAAAATGTTTAAATACAAATTGTTTTAAGAATTAAAGAGAAATTAATGAATTCGTACTTACATATGCATCATATGATCCATCACCTCCCAAATTCATTTTCAATAAATGCCAACCATTTTCAAAGTCCTGATTCATTGAAAAAAGTTGATATGTGGCAACAACAGCATCATTTCCTCCGGGTATCACCTGGTTGACCAATACAGTGATTTGATCCGTTGCTGATGATGATTCCATGTACACTTTGACTTCAATAACCCCAGAAGACTCCGCTGCAAATGACTGGGACGATATACAACTGACTATATCACTTGGTTTTATAAATTTCTCACTTCTATAGTGTGGAGGTTGTAGTGATATATCGGCGTAGTTTCCAATATTCCATGTTGACGGTAAAAATTGGCAGAGCGAATCAGTATTGGTAAAGAGATATTCAAAATTAGATTCGAAATCGTAAACAAAGCAATCGTTACATAGTATACTTTTTGCTGCCAGTAACATGAAGAACAGTCGAAAGTACGACATTTTGGATCATATGTACTGGCACTTCTGATTTATTGCAACGTTTGGTTTTGAATGGTAAAGCTGTTGATTATTGTATCATTAACAATTTATCATGGATAAGATTATTTACATCGATTCCGGTGTATTGATAAAATACATGTTTTCAGAATTCATTTCTATTTTTATTAATTTATTCATCACTACGTCGTTTTAAATGAAGAAATAAACAGAAACGTTTGACATCAAAGGGAATAACCGCGTCAAAGAAAATATTGATATATTTTATCCGTGCAGGAACGGAGAAAGAATACAATTTCCTGCGGCCTGGCGGCCTGTCGTAAGAGGCGACAAAACAACCCACAGCCAGGTGGTAGGGCATTTGCCCGACTGGATGGCTACCACCCCTGGTCTAGAGTATGTCGCCATAACAACCTTGAGTTGTGTTCCGGCATTAGTGACCAGGTTCCAGGCTCCCTAAAGAGAGCAGCAGCACATTCGTAGCATCTTTGGTGTTGCAAATGTCCATAGGCGATGGTAACCGCTGTCCATCAAGTGGGCCGTCTGCCTGTCTGCTGATCTCCTGCAATAAAAAAAAATATATATACAAAGTAAAAATATTGATATATCTATATACGAAGATTCTGACACATCCTGTCTGTCATACCTATTATATACTATTGTACACTATATCAGGTGTAAGTTTTTGTTATAATTTTATTTTCTTAATGCTATTATTTCTGATTAAAATTGAAATAGAACATAAAATACAGACAGAAGAACATGAGTGCAGAAGTTATAGTTCAAAAAGGTTTGAAGTCAAGCTTTTCTCTTTTGACATGACAAATCTTTGTTGCAGTAAAAGATAAAGAATAGATATACAGATAGAGATTGCAACTGACATTTCATAATATTTCATTCACTAATTTTAAATTTTAGGTGACTATTTTCTAGAGATTAGCATTAATAAAAACGATGGAAGCGTTTGTATCTGCTATTATGATATACTTAATATATTCGTTTTCATTGTGCATATTTAGATCTATTGCTATAAATGTAGCAACATATTTAGGCATTGTATGCTAAGCCAAATACTTAATATAAACCTATTGTAAACCAAATAAAATAATTGATGATCGTAAAACTAGACAGTTGTAAAGAGATCTCATTGTGTGACTATCTTTTAATTTACAAAATCTTAATAAAGAGATGTCAACTTAAACAAGTTTAATTATTTTCCAAAATTATTCTTTTTTAATTTTTGATTTGTTGACCTTATGTGCAAATCTAAATTTAAACTTTATACACTGATTTGTGCAAATATTGTCATATAATCCTATAATCATAAACAAAATTGGTTAGATTTTAATTAGTTGGACTTTACCAGGACGTACAGTTCTTTGGTGTAGCTGACAGAGCAAGTGAGTCAGATAGGAACTGGCTAATTACCTGTAGATCTAATTTCTAACCACGACGGATTCTCCAAGACTCGGTAGAAAACGTAGGGGCAAGAAATATTGTATTAACGTTGTGAGGGATTATATTCGTACCAGTAACGTCGCTGCAGTAGATACCAAGGACCTAGCGAAGTGGAGAAGAAAAATTAGGAAAGCCACGCTCTAAAATAGCTCTGAAGGCAACTGTGATTTACTTTAAAGAAGATTATGGCCACAGTGATAAAAGTATATTATGTTCATATTTCCATTATAAAAATTATACATACATATTTCAAATCAACTAAATCTATCAGTTTAACTTGGGTAAAATCTTGAATCTGAATTTCGCGGAAACTGTTTCGGAGACGAAATTATTTTTATATTTATCTACACTCTAGAAAGTGTATCTTATAATGATAGTTTTAATCTCAAGGTCCAAAGAAAGCCACTTATAGCTGTAGATATTGTCATTTATAGATTTTGTGTTAGTCTGAAAATTGCTACCGGGTCATGGATGTCAGACATACCGAAAAAGTAACGAAACAAGTGGAAATACAAAGACGCACTTATTTCATCAACTTAATTGTATTACAGATTAAGATTAAAATCTACATCGGTAAGATACAGATACATATACGATAAAATAAAACACCGAAACAGGTATTCTTGGAAATGGAAACATTACAACGCTTATTGAAATCTTATCTATTATAATACCTAGACGTATGATGTTAAGGTGAAAATATACATGGTGTGCAATAATCGCGCGTGTATGTCTTTATTGCAGATGATAGAGCTGAGGCAGCTTATACCCTATCACCATAAATAAATCGCAGCTATTTTGAAGAATAGTCACGTATAAAGCATAACAGCAAGCAAGCATAAATGTATAAATATGAAGAGAATATTTTTTATTTTTTTTTATTGCAGGAGGTCAGTAGACAGGCAGACAGCCCACTTGATCGAAAGCGGTAACCATCGCCTATGGACATTTGCAATACCAAAGGTGCTACAAATGCGCTGCTGCCCTCTTAAAGGAGACTGGAACCTGGTCCACTAATGCCGGAACACAACTCAAAGTTGTTATGGCGACATACTTTAGACCAGGGGTGGTAGCCATCCAGTCGGGCAAATGCCCTACCATCTGGCAAATATGAAGCAAAAGGTATATCACGATCGTACTAAGAGGAGATCCACTATCTCTGTCTATTCTTATGCGTGATCATCTTTTAGTAAGCCACTCAATGACTTTTTTGGCTTATGAAGCAATTGGCCTGAAGGTCTCCTTATGTTTATGTCACATATTCAGATCCTTGGTTTTTCTCATTCTACTTCCACGCATGATCATTATTGACGCCTTTGTCTCCATTCTCGGAACAGTCACCACCCTTTGATCCTGTGAAGGATAGGTCATCAGATCCTTCAAATAGTAGTTGGATATTATAGCCATTGCTTATCAAACTATTCTTTTTGCAAAAATGAAGGTAGATACTCAAATATATTATTTTATATTATATATTTATAATTGTTAAATTTTTTATAAAGTGGAAGGGGGGTATTAATCAGTAGGTTATACTAATATTATAATTTATTAGTCTATTATTTGATAAGATTGTAAGTAATAACTGCCAGTTACTTGTTTGTCTTTATATTTAATACCATTCCTCTCGTCATACTATCCGTGTAGGAACGGAGAAAGAATACAATTTCACGCGGCCGGGCGGCCTGTCGTAAGAGGCGACAAAACAACCCACAGCCACACACACACACACAGGTGGTAGGGCAGTTGCCCGACCCGATGGCTACCACCCCTGGTCTAAAGTATGTTGCCATAACAACCTTGAGCTGTGTTCCAGCATTAGTAGTAGACCAGGTTCCAGTCTCCCTTAAGAGAGCAGCAGCGCATTTGTAGCAAATTTGGTGATGCAAATGTCCATAGGCGTGGGTAACCGCTTTCCATCAAGTGGGCCGTCTGCCTGTCTGCTGAACTCCTGCAATAAAAAAAATATTATTCTGGTTTTTCAGTCTTTTGTTTGTCCTATCTAATTATTTTCTGTGTTGTTCTACAGACTTTTTGTGTAACTCGTAGATATTTTTAAAGTGTAGTGCTTGTTTATGATTTGTTTTATGCTTAGTGTTTATGTTTATATTATACTAGCTGTCCCGGCAGACGTCGTCCTGCCCGGTAAAAAATAGGGGTTGATCGTAGAGGGTTGAAAATCTAGGGTTGTATGTATTTTTGTATGTTGTATCATAAAAAAATAGAAATTAAAAAAATTGTCTAAAAAATAAAATAAAAAATTAGTGTTGGACTACCCCTAACATTTAGAGGGATGAAAAATAGATGTTGGCCGATTCTCATAGATACCGGATAAGCACAAAAAATTTCATCAAAATCGGTCAAGCCGTTTCGGAGGAGTATGGCAACGAAAACTGTGACACGAGAATTTTATATATTAGATCTAATAATCACAATGTCTGTGCAGAAATATTAATGAAAACCGCTGTAAATTGAAATGTCTGTTAGAAAACAGTTTTGCAAAACTAAACTTTAGTTTCGTAGCACATCCGCCGGAAGGTGTCGGCGGCGTTATGTTCGGTGTTGCCGCCTACTTCCGGTAGCGCGACGCCTTCTCTATTTATCGAGAATTACCTTATGAGCAAATGTTGCGGTTGCATGTTCCATATAAATAGACAGATATTATTTTCCGTTTAAGCTTGAATAAAAAAACGGCTAAGTGCGTGAAAGTCCACGGACAATAAAGAGTTCCGTAGAGGTGATCAACGTCCACTGTATTTGTTATTTGGCTAGAGACCCATAAAAAGTAAGGAAAGAAAGACCCATAAAAAGTATTCATAAAAGATATTGAATAAACTCATATTCGTAGAATACATTTTTAGTTCTACTACCTAACTTTATCACAATTGCTCAAAATTTAGAGTGATAGTATAATTTTTATAATTGGAGCAGCAGGAACAGCCCAAAGGTGTAAGCAGTACTCCATATGGGGCCTCAGCTGGGCCTTATAAAGCCAGCCTTGTGCATTATAATGCACAAGGGCGTTGACGCGGTGTGAAGTACTGTTTGGACTGGTTTTCTTATTGACTTACTTTCTTTAAGATCTAAGTACCACACTTCTATATAATACTACACTATTTTCTTCATTTATCGCTAACTCCTTATTTTTATCGTTTTCGCAATTAAAGTACAAAACTATAAAGCGCTATACAGGTTATGCTTTTCTGTCAAACCTCATCCATATAGACCTAGTAGTTACTGAGTAAAACGTTTTTTAATTTTTTTACTAATATACTAGTATTCATATATATAAAATTATATTTAACTGTGGCACAGAAACCTCATGGGTTTATTTGTGCTGCAGAGTCATATAATACATAAAAGTTTTGTCACATAATGAACTATAAATAAAAAATAACTACGATGAACTTGCAGAGAGCTTTGTGGCGAAGTCTTAGGTAACTAGCGACACCTCGCACTCGACTCCGGGGAGCCAAGGCGAGGCTTCCCCCGCCTATGTATTTGCTTTAGCACGGAGTGGAGATCGCTAGAACTAAGATTCAAGCTCTAGGGGTGGAAGTGCCAAATGGCATAATGTCGGAAGTAGCTTCGGTAAATCTGCAGCCCACCTCTTCACACCTCTTAGCCTCTCATGCACATATTGCCCTCGCCAAACTTGTACGGCATTTGGGGCCCATGCAGGGAGTGGAGATTCATCGTCTGCCCATTTTATCCATATTCCCTGAACATTGCGGCGGGCAGACGCTATAGTCTCCATAGTCCCAGATTCCCAGATCCACTAAAGCAGTTCATCCCAATAGCCCGATACTTTTGTTTTCATTTCCTACAATAGTCCAATACTTTCCGCGGCTTGGTGCATTTTAATATGGCGTAGAAAGGGATAATCATCGGTTAGTATCACTCCATATGTACATTCAATTTGTCGAAGGGCCTCTACGTGTTGGACTTCCTATGGCCCCACACAAGCGCTTTAAAAGTTCGGACCATTTATATGGCACGTGGTCGTCAAGGCCATACAAATAAAACTATGATATAAAAAGACGGATGAACTGGATGATTTCATCAGGTTTACTGTAACACTGTAAAAAAAAAACAGATGTTGGGCGCCACTGTGACGTGGGGGAAATCGTCAGGTCTTCCTCCTTAACCACAGAATAGGTTTAGGTGGGTCAATGAACACTATAAGATAATTATTATTCAATCTGTTCCGTAACAGCCGGTGGACTTCCCTACACAAAAGGTACACTGGCCTGTCGAAGCCTTGATTGCTCTTCTAGTACATATGTTCCACAGCTCTTGTTTTAACTCGACTGGTAATTGTACACGTCGGGTATATGTTGACTTGGTTTTTAGCGTTTTCCTAGATATGTAAGGGTATCTTCGGTCCTGGAATTAGATGATGAATAATAGGCATTAGGGTTTGACACAGTGTCCTCCTTTAGAAAACTAATCAGCTCAATTATATTTAGTTTTAAGTAGCACAACAGTTACATTTTACCTATATGAATAAGAACTCACCCCAGCGGGAACACGTAGTTATTTAATTAACTTTAAAATAAGTTTTTAATAGTGTGGATTAATATATAGAATAAATCGCCCCTATGGGGACTTTAAGATCTTATGGCGAAGGCAACAGACGGAACAGGGAGCCTACGAGCTTGAACCACACACACAACAGTCAATAACACTTGAACACAACAAACACGTAGGGCAAAACACAATACAGAATCGTACACAAATAATACACACACACACAAAAAGCGCAAATAGATAACAATATTAGTAGTGACAAATAATACTAACAGAAACACATAATAACAGTTCAAACATAAAAAGAAACAAAATACTTTTACTGGAAAAGTACTTGTTTGTAATACACATAACTAGCATCACACCAAGGCACTAAGAACTACACATAACAAAAAACAATATAAAACACACAAAATAGTAAAAAAATTTACTTACCTATCGTAGGCCCCTGTACTTGTAGTAGTACAACCTGAAAATATAAAGTAGAAAATAAGTATAATATATATTGGCCAGCAATAAGTTATAGTAATAAATAGTTGTAATAAATAACCCTAATGTAATATACTAGAGTATATTTACTATTAGAGTTAAAAGAACCTGTAAAATATAAATATATATACACATACAAATAGCAATAGTAATAAGAAACTGTAATAAGGTAAAATAAGAATAACAACTACTACATAAGGAAGCACTGGTTGTAGAAGCAGCAGAAGAATAACAAACCATCAACAAAATGCATAACAAACTACATACATAGAACAACAAAAACAAGGTAGAAATAACAAAGAAGAGAACAAAAGTAAAGAAGAATACATGGAACAAAACTAGCATAGATGTATATCTATAGTAATTAAGATTAAAACAATGTAAACAGATATTGTAGTAAACCACAGAAAATTTGTACTATAGCAAATAAGAATAAAGTAGCATGTAAACAAACAGAATTTACAATGTATCAGAAACTTGTCAAACTAAAATTAAAAATCATACGTAAAATACTGTATTAAATACATATAGATAAATAAGCACATATTAAAATTGAAAAATGGAAAATTATAACTACCTTGTAAAAATATAAATAAAGAAACAAATAAAGAATATATCCCAACCCCTCCCAACCAATACCCAAACCATCCAACACCAATAACCATGTACCTACCCAAATCCTTTCCAAACCAACCACAACCAACCATTCCCAACTTGAAAAAATTATTTGTGTTCAAAGTAGTAATAAGTAGTTCATGCATGTATTTTTGAGAAATAAAGATAAAATAAAAAAGATATGATGACTCTGTCTTGCCATATGACGGAGAGACCGGGCGAAAAAAAAAAAAAAAATATATATATATAGAATAGATTTGTAGCAGCTGATATATTTGAAATTCGAGCGAGTCTCAAATTAACCGCCGTCATAGCTTTTTTATTTGTAACTCTCTTGACAGTGACATAGATTGACATTAGTACTGTTATTGGCTATGTCTGTTTTTTTTAAAGGTGCAAGTGCAACGATACATTACATTTATACCAAAATATCTACAGAACTCGGAATGATACAAAGATTAACGCGATCAATGCGGTACCCTAAAGCACACCTGCAAAAATCATGAGATTTATCAAAGAAAAAATATTTCGAAGAAAGCCAACGGCGGTTCTTATGAAAAATCTCTACCCATTACGGCATCCGGACTGATGTACTTTATAAACTATCTCCCATTAGAGCAATGAGAATTTAAGTCTGCAGCCGTTGGGAATGGTCTGGGAACACCACACCTCAACATTACGAAAATCGTATTATTCATAAAGCTATTTATCTGTATTGCTTTATTTATGAGGTTTTGCATTTGAAGTCGGTATTTTGGATAATCTAGGCTCAAGGTAAAAGATAGATAGAAAATTCTTTGTTATTCACCACATACACATATCAAGGGCTTCATAATAAATGGGCGTACAGACAAAAGTGCAATTTACATAAGAAACAAAATTGTGAACACAACAGAACTAGTTGATTGTATAAGGCTAAAATTTGGAATACCCTTCTTTTAACACACTTACATACTGGTAATATATACGCCTATTTATTATGAAGCCCTCGATATAGTAAATTATTTACAATCATTTCATGTAAAGGCAGGAACAAAAGGCGATCTTATCACTTTAGAGCGATTTTTTCCACGCAACCCGGGCTGTGGATTGTGTGAAGGAACGGAAAGTATGTGACGGATCTCCTTCTTAGATCTTCTTCAATTTTTTATGTGCTGGTCTGTTTCGCGGAGGTTCGCTCGCATACGCACATTTGATCTTTGATAAGGGTAATTGATTTTTCAAAAATGTAATGACACTTCCTCAGTTTCCGTCAAAATCGGTATCGAGACTCTTTTGAATATCTATCGCTATTTCGTATAATTTAGAAATAGTCCTTGAAGGCAGGCCTACTTAAAAAATTCAGCCTGTATACTAAATTTCAATATTTTCGGTGACAGACAGGATTACTTTTTTTTCATTTTTATTGTATGAGTTCAGTAGAGACGCTGACAGCCCACTTGATGGAAAGCGGTTACCATCGCTTATGGACATTTGCAACACCAAAGTTTCTACAAATGCCCTGCTGCTCTTTTAAGGGAGACTGGAACCAGATCACTAATACCGAAACACAACTCAAGGTTGTTATGGCGACATACTTTACACCAGGAATGGTAGCCATCTAGTCGGACAAATGCCCTACCATCTGGTTGTGGGTTTTTAGTCGCCTTTTACGACAGGCCGCCCGGCCGCAGGAAATTGTATTCTTTCTCCGTTCCTACACGGATAGTATGACGAGGGGAATGGTATTAAATATAAAGACAAACAAGTAACTGGCTGTTATTACTTACAATCTTATCAAATAATAGACTAATAAATTATAAAATTAGCATAACCTACTGATTAATTAATTAATAATTAATCATAACCCCCCTTACACTTTATAAATAAATTATTTTCATTAAAAAAACTCTTATATAATTATAACAATAAAATAATACATTTTAGTATCTACCTTCATTTTTGCAAAAAGAATAGTCTGATAAGCAATGACTTTTGTTAAAATCTGTTTTGTCGATAAATCTTCGCCACCCTACATTAGGTATCAAAATAACGGCCAACATGGAGCCGTCAATACAATAAATTTAATTTTAGTGCAGGTAAGTCCCAGGGCATATTAAAATGTAAATCACACGGCCGATTTAATTTCAAGCTTGGAGAAGCTTAGTAAAGATGTGCATGTTAGGAGTGAAAGCGTTTTTGATAGTAGAATAGAATAACTTTATTGTACTATAACATTTATGAAACAGTACATAAGAACAGAATAGAATTAATTAAAAATGGCGGCCTTATCGCTGGCAGCAATATCTTCCCGACCACCTTGGGACGGGGAGAGAAAATAGCATATATCTAGGGTAGGGTTTAGTTGTACAATATTCTAAAAAAAATAAAATATTTAAAATTACATATTAATGTTATTATATACATACATAAATACATAAAGCATAGTAATATATAAGTATATATTTAATTTTCCGTACATTTTTATTGGAATATACTAAATATATGCAATGCAATAACAGCCTATAAAGTTCCATAGCTGGGTTTGAGCCTTTTCATTTATTGGGGGAAAGGACAATATACCTGTCAGGCTCTTTTAAGGCGGGCGGGAAGATGATAGATTACTTTTTGTCTTCAAACAATCTTGAAGGAGGTGAAATAGAGCATGAAAGTTATATCGAGGGCTTTTTAACAAATGGGCGTACAGACAAAAGTGCAGTTTTACACAAGAAACAAAATTGTGAATAAAAAAATACTAGTTGATTGTATAAGGCTGAAATTTGGAATACCCTTTTTTAGGTACATTTGCATACTGGTAAGACTTTCTAAATTGTAACATGCATAGTTTTTAGGAAACAACAAAAAATGAAATTTTTTGCGTATACACCTATATGTTATGAAGCCCTCGACATGAGCAAGTAAACCCACTATCGCTCGTGTCTCGGGCAGCTGGTAAGTAGCTAGTTGCTTCACCCCAGGGGCACGGGGCAAGCACTCACAAAATTACTTAAATAGTTGACCCCTGCAATAACTATGCACGTTTGGATTTCTAACCATGTTTACTCGAATGAGAAATAAACCTGTTTAGACGCCGATGTTATCTAATTATTTAATTAAAGGATAGCGAATGAGTGTCTATGAATGCAAAGGTAATTGTTGAAATTAATTTGACGACCGTCTGGGATTAATAAATTGGGCAATTGCTTGTATTGCTTTGCATTATGAACAATGAAGGATTCGTAGAGGTGATATGTCTGCACTGTTTTCATTAAATACCTACGGTATTATAAATAAAAACAGTTAATACTCATTATCTGAAAAACTCAATAATTCTTCTATGAAATTATTTTTGAAGTTCTACAATATACATTGTACAATATATATTCTACAATATAACGTGGTATCGAACTTTAAATTATCATGATGAAAATATTTTTATTACTTTTTAATTGATACGCTATTTAAGTCGTTCAAAAAATGACGTTAGAACTTGCTATGTTCTTACAATATCTAGCGGCTTCGACGTTTTATAACATGACAGAAAATAAGCTTCTTAGTTGCTTCAGTGGTGGATTTACCAACAGGCTGAGTAGGCTGGCGTCTAGGGCAGTAGCTATTAAGGACAACAAATTTAAGGTCACATTTTTAATGATTTCCAAAGATTAAGAGATTCATAACTATTATTATATCTATATAAAATAAATGTATAAGTGAAGCAAAAACACAGCAAAAACTTTGTACCCCTTTTTACGAAAATTTCGCGGAGAGAGAAGTTTTAAATTTCGCAAACTTATAGTTTATATAGAGAAGGAGGTCAGATTTTTTTTTTAACTATGCATAAAAAATACATTAAATCAATAAAAAAACACAGTTTACGCACACAGTTTTGGTTATTGTTAGTTAAATTAACAGTGTAGCCTTGACGAAATCTGTGATTATAGAAGTTATAGTCTTTGACAACAGAACCTTAATAAAGTTCAAGCTTATAATTTAAATTAATTATGTTCGAATTTCGACAATGGACGACCACTAGTATTAATATAATACCTAAATGTTATTAGGTCCACAAAAATAATTACATATATAATATGATACATCCCCTAGTTTACAATCATAGTAAAAACGGGAAAAAGTTGTAGTTAGGAGTATAGTGCTCGTCTTGTTACAATTTCTACCACTGAGTTGCTTTGACTGTCAACTACCCTATTGTCTACTGTATATTTTAAAAGTTAAAACACCGTTTATTTTTCTTTATGACTGATACGGGAAAAGGTGAAATGAAACAGGAGAAAACATAGGAGATTTCGATAACGAAAAATTGGATAGATTTCAAGAATAAGATCGTCGAAAACTTCGACTAGTTGTATATAACTATATAATAAATTCACATATCATCATAAGTATTCTCAGAACATCATTCTCAGAACAATTGTAAAATCTTATAATAATATATAAAGCTGAAGAGTTTGTTTGTTTAAACGCGCTAATCTCAGGAACCGCTGGTCCAATTTGAAAAATTATTTCAGAGTTGAATAGTACATTTATCAAGGAAGGCTATATATCATTAATATAATAATATATAAAGCTGAAACGTTTTTTTGTTTGTTTAAAGGCGCTAATCTCAGAAACTACTGGTCTGATTTGAAAAATTCTTTCATTGTTGGATAGACCATTTATCGAGGCTATATATCATCATGCTAAGACCAACAGAAGCGGAGCAGCAATGAAAAATGATTCAAAATCGGGGGGAGGGCTTTGAACACATTCCACGCGAACGACGTCGCGGGCAAAGCTAGTTACGTATAATCGAATACAATACAAGAAATCTTTGCTTATTTATATTGTTTTCTACCCATAGTCCCTCAAGACTATAAGTAGAATACTGAGCCCAGATCACCGTCTTCTATGGGTAAGGTGCCCGGGAGGCTGGCTACATTTCCTCGCCGGATCCCCATACTGATCCGTTGGCCGAGGTAAGCACCAGCCCAATTCATAAAGCTGGTATTCAATGTGATATTTTTTTAAAATTAATTCAAAATATATAGTGTGGCGACCGAGGGTGGAACTGCCCAGCAGCGTAAATCAGTTTTAGAACTTTTAGAAAGAACTAGAAATTTCTGGAAGGAAAAGACAAGGATGGATATTAGAAAAGGATAGACGATAAACGAAAGAAAGAGATAGATAGATGTTAGGAAGGGATAGATGTATAAACGAAAGTTCCCGAACAGAAGGTTCGGGAAGGAAGAGACAGAGATAGATAGATGGGTTCTAGAAAATTCTTCCGGGTATATAAACAGCGTAAGGCGTGCCTACCGAGCAGTTTAGAGTTGAGAGTTGAGTTTAAAGTTGAGTTCAGTACAAGACGGTGAAACGACAAGTGCGATACTAAAGAGTTATTAGAGAAGGTTAATAGAGAACAGAGACGAATTAAGTGGTGAATTTAGTGACAAGTTTGGTGGACAGATACGTGAAGGAGGTGTGTCGGCGACGGTATTGAGGGTGCGACTACTTATCGTCGGGACTGTGCAACGTTCGTCGCGCGTATAGGGGCAACCCTGCCGAGACGTACTACGTGAGGCTGTGTAACTCAATAAAAGCTTTCAGTCAAAAACTGGTGTTTTCTTCCAATCCATAAGAACGTACCCCCGCTCGTACGTAACAATATATACACTAGCTGACCCGGCAAACGTTGTTTTGCCATATAAACGATAACTTCTGCCCGCGCCTTTGCCCGCGTGGTGTGTTTTTTAATGATCCCACGGGAACGCTTAAATTTTTCGGGATCAAAAGTATCCTATACGTTGACCAGAGATATAAGCTACCACCATACAAAATTTAATGTAAATCGGTAAAGTCGTTTCGGAAATTAGCTGGTACAAACAGACAGACAAACCAACATACAGACAAACAAAAAATTCGACCTCTACAGTTTTATTATATCTATAGATATCTGTTTTCTCTAAAAAAGTAAAAGTTATGTTGATATATTCCGGATTTGGAAGGCGTGACATATTGTTTTGACATTTGCCGTCAGATGTGAGGAAGTTGGGTTTGTTGAGGTTCGCTTATTTTTCTCGTGTAAAAAATAAGAAATTGAAGGGTAGGTACTATGAGAAAGTTCGTGTTATGATGTACTATGCAAAATAAGTTTTACTCAAGCCAGTTTGGAAAAGCCAGTAAGTCAATTTCAATAAACAGATGAATAAATTAAGTTATTCATTATGTACTTCTTTAGATGACAGGCTCTTCGCTATAAGACAATTGCAATTACAACTATCTAACACGTGTGTCAAGAGGTGGGCTGCAGGTTCACCGAAGCTACTTCCAACGTTACGCTAAATCTCACCCCTGCAGCTCAAGTCTTAGTTCTAGCGATCTCCACTCTTTAGCGCTTTTCGCTTGCTTTGGACCCTGGATTCAGGTCCGAGGTGTCGCTACTCACCCAAGGCTTCGCCACAAAGCCCCTCTTTATTATTATCTTGTATGTCTTATTATTATAATTGTATGTCTTTCAAGACCCGGCCCGTGGGCCATAAAAATGGCCCGGACTTTTGGAGGGCTTGCGTGGGGCTATGGAGAGGCCAACACGTAGAGGCTCCTTGACAAATTTAATGTAAATATGTGGCGTGACACTGACCGGCGATTATCCCTGTCTACACCATATAATAATGCACCCAAGGACAAGCCTCGGCCAGTGTAGGACTGTTGTGGGAAATGAGTACAAAAATTACCGGGCTATTGGGGTGAACTGTTACTGGTACTAGCGGTCTGGGAATATGGAGACTATGGCGTCTGCCCGTCGCAATGTTCAGGGAACATGGAAAAATGGGCAGACGGTGACTCGCCACTCTCTGCATGGGCTCCTAAAAATGCCATAAAAGACAGGGGCAACATCGGTGTGAGGGGCTAAGGGGTGTATAGAGGTGGGCTGCAGGTTCACTGAAGCTACTTCTGACGTGATGCCATTTATCACTTCCACCCCTGGAGCTTGAGTCTTAGCTCTAGCGATCTCCACTCCGTGCCGGCTGATTAAGGCAAGCACGGTGGCGGGGGCCTTGTCTTGGCCGCCGGAATCGGGTACGAGGTGTCGCTATTCACCTAAGGCTTCGCCACAAAGCCCCCTGCGATTTATTATTATTATTATATGTACTTGATTTAAGCCTTTTTATACAATAAGTTCGAAGATAATTTATCATCAAAATGGTGCTTATTCCTTTTAATAAGAATTGGAACAAAATTTAAAAATCGAGAGAGAAGAACGGTTAAAACCGCACAAGCAGACAGAATTCCATCGCTTTCATCGCTGAGCCGTCGACTATGAAAGCGCTTTAAAACTAATGTTAGGAACGAAAGAAAAAGGCTAGTCGTGGTTCAATGAGCACCGTGAATTTTCACAGAATTCTTAATGCACACTCTTACACTTTATCGAACACTTTATTTGCGGGGAAAATTACATCGTATTTTATTTCTAACCCAAAATGTCTGTAGAAATACATCATAATATAATATGATTCCGTACTTTTAGGGTTTAGTTACAATTCTGTGTAGAAATATATGATCGTCATTCTGTCTGATTATGTAGGTACATTTAGGTAGGTAAATAGGAAAAAATCTGTGCTATAGGTATATCATAGAATTTTTTCCAGAAACTATTATGGCTACGTTCCACAAGAGCCTCATAACGATCACGTTCACGGCCGCGTTTTTTCCGTTCCACTTGCTTGCGGACGTTACAATTACAAATTCTATTGGAACGGATAATGAGCGTTGATGGTATTTTTTTTAACTATGGCTTTCGTTGATGGTATTAACGAAGAAATACACAAATGTCATTAGTGGATTGGAAATTTCTATGTCAATCAATAGAGAGAATTAACGGTCTGTGGTCTACGCCCACTTCGACCTAGCTCTTGACATGGGCCGTTGTGAGCACTGTGTGATTGAAAATAATGACGTTTTTGCCACCACCATAACAACCACCGTGGCCATGTGGAACGGCAGACGGAGCATTTTGGGCGTTGTGAGATACTAGAGGAGCGCGCCCTAAATGCATATGTGATTTGCAGCTATATAACAAAAATATTGAAAGTTCCGATGGCTCACTTCCCCCTCACCCTATCATCTTTCCTTTTTTTATGAGGTGTAATTCATCATGGACACTTTACCGTTTTACGGGGACAATACTAGGGTAGTGTCGGACTCCCAATGACATGCTCGGACCTACCGACTAAACCACCTCTTTGATCCATCTCGACGCAGTAAGTTAGGACCTCGAGAACTAATAACACATCTGATGGTACTGATGACGACGGTTCATAAAGCCTGAGCCCTTCTAAATAGAGTGGAATTTGATCCACCACCATTATATTACTATTGATGGCCATTGTCAAGGCGCGAGCTTATAAGTGATAGTCCCTTCTTCGAAATTCTGGTTTACGGCGGCGGAATGATGCCGGGGAAACTACATTCTCCCGTCACCTTTTTGCTGCCTTCTTCTGCGACACCACATCGTACTAAATTTGGACCGCCTTCCAAGGCTCTTCAATGTCGACCATCGAGCGGACCGATGGCCAGCAGTGATAAGTCAGTTCCAATGAAAACTGTGTTCATCAGCACGCTGCGATGATCCGCCCACGCGGGGTATAATTGCAGCGTGCACTGAGCGGTGTCCTCCGGACTGGTGAGGTGGTGACATATCTTATCTAGCTCCCTTACAGAAATCGCTACCCTACCCTATCGTCTTCCCTAGCTTATTCCCCTATCCCATCTCCTGTAGCCCGTCCCTCCTATCCTTCCTGTCCCAGCTTAAAAGCTGGCAACGCGTTGTCTTCGCCTCTGGTATTGCAAACACTTTTAGATGAGGCTAACTACTTTTTATTACATAGCCTGCCTGTTTACCAGCTTAAAAAAAAACAATTGTTTATCATAACTTCGAAACTTATGGCCAGGTGGTAGGATATTTGCTTAATGGATGGTTATCATCTCTGGCCTAGTTCTAGAGTATGCCACAATTATAACCTTGAGTTCTGTTCCGGCATTAGTGACCAGGGTCTAGTCTTCGTTAGGAGAGCAGCAGCGCATTTGTAGTAGCTTTGGGGTTACAAATGGTACAGATGGTAACCGCTTTCCATTAAGTGGGTTATCTGCCTGTCTGCTGAACTCCTGCAACAAAAAATTAAAAAAAAACCCTTCAATATGCGAGATATTACCGACGCGAATATTAAGCGCCTTCTTTATCGAGTGTCTATCATAATCTAAATGTGAATGCCAAAAATAAACTGAATCTTAAAAAAAAAATCTCGATGTTCTCTCTAATGGCATGTTTACATTTTTAATTCACCATTTATTTTCTCTTTGTAGAGTAACGAAAACTACGCAAGAAGTTATTACTAGTAATACGAAGACTAACACGCCCTTTTCTGACTTATATAAGTAACATTATTAATATTTCGGATATATTAAAACTATCGTAAAATATGCTAAATTTAAGTAAATGTTATTCCCCGTAAGCGTTTTATTACAACGCCATCTACCTCAAGCACGTGTTATTAAATCCAAAAAAAGACGCAGATTTGAGGTGCTGTTTAACACATAGATGGTGTGCGATTGATAATTCAGAACATTGCCATTTTTATATGTAGTGTATTATCTATGCTCCCGTGAATGTTACCAATGACTTGACGTACAAATCAAGCAAAACGGGTAACATCGCGTAAGTACAATTTGGTGAAACAAGGAAACATGTCTGATAAGCGATAATTTGTATAATAAATTTCGACGCAATACGACAAATGCCAAAAGGTTTTTCTTTGAAGTTGTACAGTAATATGACGAATGAATGGACGTGCATACGTTCATATGTTTATAAATATAAAACATAAATATACACAATGTTACATTGTTAAAAACTAATGTACTGTTGTAAACAATGTATAATACAGTAATATTGTACAAAAATCATAAAAGAGAGCGCACTTTTTGTACCGTTAAGATTTTAATTTACGTGCATAAGAATACTTTTTTAAGTTACTGTTAAAAGAATAATTGATGAAATATTTAATTTTGACGCATTGGTATTATAACTTCATAACACAGTAGGTATGTTTACATCCATTTAAGATGACATACACATTTTTAAGATGATAAAAAGTTGCTCTAATGATTTGATAGCCAAGTATCGTATTTTCTTTGCGAGTGGAATAATTGGTGATTTTATCATATATTGCGATCTGTTAAAACAGCAGCAAGCTACTTCCACCAAATTATTATTAGACAAAAATAAAAAGAAAGATATGCAATATAATATTTGTTACACGCCGACAAAAGTGAATGCACACCAGCAGCTTACCTTTTCGGCATTTGGACATCTTTTGTTTACTTCATGTTTAAAATTTGTAATTAGAAAAACAGCCTATTGTGTATTGTAATCCTTTATGTTAGGCATTAGAGAGGTGTGATTCTTGGAAATAATTATTATGCGGTCGAGTATTGTGTCGAGACATATTGTATTGGTGCAGTATGAAACAATGCCCCAACTGAGAGATGAAGCAGTCGAGCTATAAGCACGAGTGGAGCAAGACGTGTGTACTACATTCGGTAATCTCTTTAGTGACAGACTTTACGCGTGTTATTATATTTGTACCTCTGTTATACGTGTTTGTATAGTTCTAATAAATTCTATAGTAGGTAATTCCAACGACATTTTAATTCGAGTCCCGTAACTCGTTACAATATAACTGACGAGTAAAACTATAATATATTAAAGTTTAAATTCAGTATTGCCCTGTATGATAGTAATAATATTATATAAATCGTGTTGTTAACGAATTATTAACTAAAGAAATTTATAGGAAATTTGTACAATCATCTAAAAATTAGAATAGAAAACCAGCCCCAAAAACTTCACACAGCGAGTTTGATATCAAATCAAAATACGTAAACACAAAGAAAATAAAATCATTGTTCCAATTTAAAATACAACACTTCAAATGGTACTGAGGGAAATGTAGAATGAATCTCCTGCTATGAATGCCATGGGATTGCTATAAAACAGGCACTCGCAGCGAGATAAGGGCCGTCAAATGACAGCTGTCTTGTCACAAAGACACTGAAATATTTGGACAAAGAAAAAATATATTTGTTTTCCAAATGCTTTGTAGACAACAAGATACAGATTTCAGAAATGAAATGAATCATAAGTAACATGTATGATATTTTTTGCGATAAGTTCTAAAACAAGTTAGAAATAATAATCAGGCAGGTGCTTGTCAGTCTGCGAACAAGAATGAGTTTTGTGGAAGTGATCCTAATATCGTTACTTGGCTACGAAAGAATAAACTAAGTATTAATTTGAATATACTCCGTATCTTAGTAACTACTTAATGAGTATCTATTATGAAAACTTATTTACTCCACACACTCAGTTCTTTTAGATTTTTTTTCACAGCATACAATAAAAATCACAGGGAAGACAAAGAAGTAGTTTGAGCTGTGTGTTGATCTGTCAGTCAGGGAGTCGTCAAGTGGTCGTCAGGCTGTCGTCGGGCAATCGTCACTCAGTCAGTCAGTCACTGAGGCCAAGCAATTATATATATATGTAGATGTATATATTTCCCACTACTCTACAGTACCTTAAAAAACGTTTCGAATTTATTTATTGCTCTCACAATTTACTTAAAGCAAGTGAGGTGTGTAAGAATGGGCCTGTGTGGCGCTCTGTTTTTCGTGCCTACCCCGCAAGGGACCTGGCGTGAAGTTATGTATGTATGTACAATTTACTTCCTTCGAGTCAACATAGACCTATTTACTCCTATTCACAATACAACGTTTTTTAATCATTCTTTTACGACTAAGTCTCTCCAACTTTGAAATATATTGCGTATTGCTATCAGACAAGCTATATAAATATACATGGTCAGGAAATACTATCTGTAATATAATTGTATGTAATTTTATATAATTAGTATTATATTGCAAATAGCTATTTAATATATAAAATTCTCGTGTCACAGTTTTCGTTGCCATAATCCTCCGAAACGGCTTGACCGATTTTGGTGAAATTTTTTGTGCTTATCCGGTATCTATGAGAATCAGCCAACATCTATTTTTCATCCCCCTAAATGTTAGGGGTAGTCCACCCCTAAATTTTTTTATTTATTTTTTAGACATAATTTTTAATTTCTATTTTTTTATGATACAACATACAAAAATACATACAACCCTAGATTTTCAACCCTCTAAGATCAACCCCTATTTTTTTACCGGGCAGGACGACGTCTGGCGGGACAGCTAGTATGTATATATTATTATGTTTAAATAGTTGCATTTTATTACTATATCTTGTGTATGTATATATAACTTATGTGTATATTTGTATATATAGAATAGTTATTTATACATACATACATACATACAACAACTTCACGCCAGGTCCCTTGCGGGGTAGGCACGAACAACAGAGCGCCATTTAGGCTTATTTTTACACACCTCACTTGCTTCTTTGACATTCATAGTTCTTGTCATGCACGCTCGCCTGTTCTTACGGCTCCTGACATCACCTTCTGCTAGTACACGATCAATTTGAGCATGGAAGGTGTGTTGTGGCCTTCCGCGACTTCTGCATCCATCCACTTTTGCATTGTATATCTGTTTAGTCATTCTTTCATCATACATTCTTTCCACATGCCCGAACCACCGGAACATTCCTTTCCTTACCTTCACCCCGACACTCTCTTTCAGACCAACTCTCTTTCTTACTTCGGTATTACGAACGCGGTCCGCGAGCGTCACTCCGCAGATTTTGCGCAGTGCTCGCATCTCGACCGCGTTTACTCTACTTTCGTGCTCTCTATTCCATACCCAACTCTCGCTTCCATATGTGAGCGTAGGTACCAGCACCGCGTTGTGTATGGCAAGCTGGGCCTTCTGGCTGAGGTTCTTAGCGCCTAGAAGTTTACCTAACGCTCCATTCACACTATTCCCCAAATTCACTCTTCTTTCTATATCAGCGGTGCACCTTCCATCCCTGCTAAAATAGTTATTTATTTATTATTAAAATGTAAGTAATCGTACAATGATTACTTATACCACCATCGCCACTCCTAATCAGCAATATTCTTGCCACGGGTTGTCTGGAAGATATCGCTTTTTAGAAATAAGACCGCCCTTTATACACGATCAGAATAAAACTAGTTCGTAAGTTTTCTGTAATGGTGTACATTAAAGTGTTATCTATTTATACTATTAATAATTAATTGTACATTTATAAATCAAAGACCTAATTAAAAATAAACTAAATTTCAAATAAATTAAATTAAACTATATATAAAAACTAAAATTAAACCATAACATCTAGTTCCAGACCGCCGTTAGTCGGAAACGTGCCCTAAGCACTGGCCACATGGCCTCGCTGAATGGCAATGCTGATGCGTTGCCCGAGGTATAAACCAGTATTTTGGTCACGTGACACACCACCAGAGGTTTCGCTGTGTCTCGATAAAGCTTGTGCGCCTCAGGCCCCCATGGTCCCAGGGTCTCGACCCCGAAAGCCGCAAATATATAGCCATTTCCGATGGCTGAATATTTGCGGCGTTTTAGGGCCTCCTGTTGTGCAGCAGCTGTACCAGCAGACATGCTAGTAGCTGGAAGATGGGACGTTGCCAAAGTATTGACGCAAGACGCGTCCCATACTAATGGGCGACCCATTTCCAGGGCACCAATGACTAAATTTGATTTTTATATACCGCGTAGATTCGGAGAAAAATGACTGCGACATACAAAGACGGCAGGACGGATATGAAAAAATAAGGGTCCCGTTTTTGCCAAAACAGCTGTGGACCCTAGAAAACATTAACCCAGTAAACAAGGTTAACGCGTATTGTCAATACTGTTGATAAATCGATCGGAAGCACGTTCCAATGTCATATCTTCCTCCACTTCCTGCCGCTGATTCAATGTTTACACGGAAAACGCATTAACAGAGGGAATCTGTTAGGACAATGATAAATCCCGAGATTATCTTTGAATAACGTCACAAAGAATTGCAGATTATCTTTAATGAATCATTAAAAATCAATCAGCGTCATAAAACTATGTTGTAACAGTTTTAAGCGCGGTAATTTATTTGATTGATAATGATGAAATAAACAAGTTGGCGGTAGGCTGAATAAAATTTTAACAATCCTCATTGTCACTTGACATATCTAATCTATGTCATCCATGATCACATCTACTGAAAAGTGTTTAAAATAAATTTCCTTTTAGCACTGGCCAATAAAAAATCTGTTAATATATTATGTAAGTTTATAATATTAAATAACATTTATTTATAAGGTAGTTAGATTAACTCTGTTTATGTTGTGTTGTTCCTAGGTTCACAGAAGTTACAATTGGAAAGAAAACCGACCAAAATTTTTTTCCTAGCTGCTATTACCAATAACCTTGACATTCTCTGTTACTGTGACATTGGCAGAATCAGGGCTAGTATTATTGAAGCCAAATCGCCAAAAATAGAATAGAATAGAAAAGTGTTCAAAACGTCGGAATAGTAAAAATTAAATTACCGCGCTTAAAACCGTTAAAACGAAGTTTTATCATTTATACTAGTCGCGAAATCTTAAGAAAATACCAGTTGACATTAATTAACTCCGTTGGTTCAGCGACTTAATGTGAGTCTTTGCTTCCAAAACGAGAGCACGCGACATTCCTCTGTCCAGACGTCCTAGACAAATGGAGTTAGCTAAACGTGCTAAACGAATAAAATATTTGGGAATGACAATATACTTAGCGTAACGATATTTTATTCCCGTACATTCTGTATTCTATTTTAGCGCTAATCCCACTTGTTTAGAAGGGCTGGACAATGTCTTGCCAATTGCCCTTGAAGCTGACCTGAGCTTCTACACTATATTTCCAGCGAGACTTACCTACTTGAAAACACGAACTAAATAAAAAATAAATTTCTGGCATACACACACATTGCAAATTGAGGAAGTTATGTTCGTGATTATAGGTAACAACGGACCACTCTGGTGCCGTTTCTAGACACCCAGACCAGTAAGTAAGAAGAAGAAGTATATCAAGCCAGGAATTGAACCCGAGCCTTTCCGCTGCAGTGAGTTGGACCGTCAAAAAAGAGTAGGAATCATAATTTGTCAGACCAAAAAATGAGCATAAATCATAGATAAATAGATTTGTGAATGATATTATCTGACGAAGTGAAATTGTCACACGAAATTGGCTACAAAATCACTCAGTACATTACTTCATAAAATTGCAGTTTAATGTTGCATATTATATGGAATAGCTTCTTTGTGTAAGCGTATGTAAAATAACATGATAAGATAAATTGAGGCAATATCATTTTGTGCGGGAATTTCCTCCTTATTTTTATATGGTACTAGCGACCCGCCCCGGCTTCGCACGGGTGCAATGCTGATACAAAATTAAATACACTACAGAAAAACTATGAACGTTGTATATAAAAACATAGTGGCCCGCTCCGACTTTGCACGGGCATCACTACATAGAAACCTCTAAAATTAGCAATGTTGCCTTAGTATATGATGCATGTATTATACATATAAACCTTCCTCTTGAATCACTCTATCTATTGGAAAAAACCACATCAAAATTCGTTGGGTAGTTTTAAAGATTTAAGCGCACATAGGGATATAGGGACAGAAAAGGCGACTTTGTTTTATACTATGTAGTGATAGTGATAGTGATATAGCTTTATCTACTTTAAGAACAGCGTTCAATATTTTACAAAAATAATAATTTTTTTAACAATACTACGAGCAGTGTAATTACAAAATTATATACAATTGAATACAATGTAAGAAAACTTATTTGTATTGTATTCTACCCATAGTCCCTCAAGACTATAAGTAGAATGCTGAGCCCAGATCAACATCTTCTAGGGGTAAGTTGCCCAGAAGGCTGGCTACGTTTTCTCGCTGGATCGCCATACTGATCCGTTGGCCGAGGTAAGCACCAACCTACTGACCAGCTGAAGAGTCAATGACGCTTCGATAATTTTATTGTAGAGGCTCATGGCCTCTAGCCATCGCAGTTGACTATATCCAAATTATTGTATAAAAGTGAGAACATCAATCTTATAATTGTCCTTGATGTCATCATTCAGGCTCATTTCTCAACAGCTTGTGCTGATGGGTGTGAGATCACAAGGTCATTTTTGACTCCAAAACGAAGGTAAAGCTAGAAGACAGGTTTATACATCCGTGATTAGATTTGTGCTTTTGTATGTACCTGAGCAAATGAAACAAGATCTGTAAAATACGGAAATAAATACGCTGCTGTCAAAAGGTGCAGTCACGCGGGAGGACTGCGTCAGGAACGTATCGATCTCGTATCCATAGTAGTCTATTCAGACGAATAATAGCAGAGAAAGTGCAAGATTGTTGCTTAATCGCTCACAAGAAAAAGAAAAAGTAGAAAAGCGGACCGAGGGCTTCGAAGCAAACGCTTCGAATGCAACCAAGATTTCTTCCTTGATTTTTCAGGAGCAGGTTGTATTGCTTTAGTTATTGTTCTTATGTTGAAATGGATATGTGGAGTTACAATAATGGATAAAGAGAGAATCAAGTACATAAGGGGCCTTTGCAAGTTTATCTGAAAAATTTAGATGAAGGAGATTAAATTGATATAGACATGTAATGAGAACCGGCTAATTATTTGGTGAACAATTGTCGAGCGATGCCGTCTCCGCCAGGTATAGGTCGGTGGGGAAGGCCAAATAAACGCTGGCTTGACGTTGAGAAGGATGACATGCTGAAGACCGCGCGAAGTTGAGAAGGAAAGCGAACACTGGGCATCGCAGAGAACGCTCCGATCGCAACAGGGATTTAACGCTCGAATGGTGCTAATTTTATGAGACATGCAATGAGATGAAAGTCATGTATCAAAAGAAATTAATGTTACCTTGGAAGATCGATGGATACAAGTGTAAGTTTAGACCTAAACAAAAGAGAGATGGATGGATTGTGTGAAGGATGACAAGATGATTTATTGTTTGACAGAGGACGTATAGCCGAATCAAGAAGTGTGAAATAATAAGACATTGTGGTGAAAGTAAATGATAAAGAGGTGAATGAAAAGAGAGTGTTAGTTGTTTCGATATTCCAATGCTATAAGTTGACTGTGGCATATTGACATATCAAAAACTCGCAACACCATTATAGACGACTTGCATTGTGCAAAACCGTATAAACTTCAAGCTGAACTTTTAGTAAGCCATAAATAAAGGAGTATATTTTCCACGGTACGTTTAATATTAGATTCAACGGATACTATAGTTTCGAAATTGTTACTGTAAACTTCATCTGAAGTTATAATAGTCTGTTTTGAACTCTAACTATCCCTGTATGCGTTTCGCTTTGTCGATTTTATTTTTATATCGTCCATTGTATTGTATGGATTGAAGTTATGTGTTACATGATTTTGGCAAATATTCATTGGTATATGAAAATGTTTCTTAGAACATTTTTTTAAAGTGAGACTTCTATACAGACGGGTCTTACGATTTTTCACTCACGAAAAAGAGTCACGGCCGCGTGTTCTTATACTTACATTTTTAAACTCGTGATATCTTTTTCGTAACTAACTAACTGCTGCGGCTCAACGACCCAAAATGAGGCCTGGCCTCCGAAATAAGAACACTCCACGTCTTTCTGTTTAGTAGCTACTGTTTCCTGCCAGTACTAAACAGAAAACTTGAAGCTCGCGCAGATCAGCGTCAACTACGGCACTCCAGCGATATCTGGTTGGTCTTCCCAAGATAGGCTTTTTTCACCATTTCACCACAGGATTTTTTTTGTTGATATAACATTTATATACCGCAAAGCAAAGCAAAAACTAACTCGTTTATTTTTTTTGGTATTCACTTGGTATTACATGGACACCAAACCACCGAGGGATAGCAGTCGCAAGCTCACCTGTGGCGGTCGGACGAAGAACTTCTACAATTTTGTCATCTAAGTACCACCGCCAACCTGGTCATCATCATCATTATCATCCGAGCTTTAATTCCCGGTTGCGTTCGGAGCGTTCACTCCGACGCCTAAGGTCCGCTTTCCTACTTTTTCTACTCCGATACTCGCGATCTTCCGCATTGCTTTGAGACCATTGGTACGCATGTAATCCTTCACAACGTCAAGCCAACATTTCTTGGGCCTTCCCCTTCGAGCGGGACCTGGCGGAGGTGGTATGGCTAGACATTTGTTTTACACATAATTAGCCGGCATTCGTAAAACGTTGCCGTACCAGCGTAAGCGACACTCTTGCAGTTTGTGTGCTATGTCACGGAAAGGAAGACTACCGCGGATGCGGGAGTTTCTGACCCGGTTTTTCCGCGTCACTCCATACATCCATCGCAGCATATTCATCTCCGCGACACGTAGCTTTAGCTTGTGTCGCTCAAGTACAGGTCACGCTTACACTGCCTTATAAAAGGACAGGTCCAATGATGGCTTTCCACGGGCAACCTGGTATAAGTCGTTAACCCTCCGGATTGGTGGGCGTCCATGCTATGTTTGCCGAGACGCTATTAATATATATTTAAACCCAATTCAAATTCACCTTAATTTAAATTGTGATCCATTTGTATTAATCAATTGTACTGGAGTAATTTAGAAAAACTCAGGGTATGAATTACAGCTATGCGACGGTCCTATCAATTTATCTGTGGGCGGTTGTACTTTAAGTGTCACCTACAGAAAGGACAAAAAGGGCACGGGTGTCTCTATGAAGGATCGATAGAAATTCTATACTATATTAATTTATGCATGCGATACAATTTACTTGACATATGGTTTTTTTAAGGTTCCGTAGGCATTTTGGAAAAACATCTATCATTATATATATAATTCTTGTGTACGTGTGTTGGCAGTGAACTCGTTTAAACGGCTGGACCGATTTGAATTTTTTTTTCGTATGTGTTCAAGTGGATTCGAGGATGGTTTAGATTCACAAATAAGCCCGGCAGTCGGGTTGTAAATTTTATTTCTTCAGGGCAGAACAACGTCTCCCGGGACAGCTAGTAATATTATAAAATTCTAAATATGCCGTGTCTGTATATTGCAGCCATTTATAAAAGCAACGGGATTACACTTTATAAATGATGATGTTAAAAAAACTTTAATTTTTCTAAATATGTACCAAGTTTTGATGATAATGATGATGATTGTATTATTGTAACTAATAACAATAGTGAGAATACTTCAGTGTCTCCTAAGGTAAAACAACCTTTTGTAACTAAAAGTGGTCGAATGGTCAGACCACCAAATAGGTTGCACATATAAATGTAACAGTGTTTATTATTGTAATTCAAGTTTGTGTTTTATAATTTAGTATAAGTATCAAGTTTAGTTTCAAGTAAGTGTTTTTTTAAGTTTTCTAAATTTGTTTAAATATTGTCTAAGAGGGGAGGTGTTGTATCGATTATTGGTAAATTAGATTTAATGTGTGAAGTCTGTTTAAAATATAAATGTATGTCTTTGTGACATATCATCAATAAAAGAATATACTGCAAAATGGTCTTTTCAATAAAACAAGAACAAGATATTTTTTTTAAATTTCTTGTCTGCTTGTTCGGGATTCACGTAAAACTACTGGGCCGATTTCGATGTGGTCGTCGCTGATCGACAGGAAATTCTTAGACTTAGAATCTTCGCTACTTTATATCCTAGGAATTATTTTGAAAAAATATTGTAATTCCAAGGCGATTTTTTCACCGATCGATAACAAAATCTGATACTTTTCATCCCGGGAACCCCGCGGGAATTTCGAGACAAACGTGACTTCGTGTCAAGTTCGACTTGACTCAGTCGCAGGCATATTCTAGTAATGTTTATAAAATTGTGTTACCCCATCCATTCAATTCCAACATTAAAAAATTATCTACATATGTCACATCCATTTTTTTTTCAAGAACTACAGGTATATATTTATAGATGAATGTCTGTGAGATGTGTTCTACATAACGACATAGTTTGTTGATTGTATAATCAGTGCAAAATAAAAAAAAAACAAACATATTACAGATTGATGATAAAACTTATTGTTCCGTCTTACTTAAGACTAGCTGACCCGTGCCCGACTTCGCTGGGCATCAGAAAAAAATATTAAAGACAATTAGATATACTCTATATCACTCAGGAATAATATAGCATTCCACTGGTGAAAGAATTTTCAAAATCGGTTTAGTAGATCCAGAGATTACCCCCTACAACGTCAACCTCAACAACTATTAGTATAGATTTCACGTTTCTTATAAGTTTTGAGAATTATTTATAAATTTTATTTCAAATTTTAGAGAGGGATCACAATGGCGCAGTGGTGGCGCGGTTGCGTGCGTCTTTACAGTTTGACTGCGCTGCAGCGGTGAGGTGGCAGTGTATACAAGCTCTTACGCTCTAAACTAGTAATATAGTAGTAATATAATAGTAGTAGTAATGAAGAAAACACTTTACCAGCAATTAAATTTACAAAGATACGCGATGTTGAATTTATAAGGCACGGGCAAAAGAAACCATTAGTTGTCATTCAGCAAGGAACCCTAAAGCCTCCCCTTCCATTTCATGTAACAATTAGAGGGGAATAAAAAAAGGCCCAGGCTTACTACGGTCTACAATAAATTATTAAACAGACAAACTTTTGCTCGGTGGTTTACGTCTCGAGCAGGGCTGTCTTACATGTGTCAGCGGAATACTTTAAAAATCGCTAGTTTATAATCTAACTGCTCAGATTATAAGACGTCTATAAATTGCGAACGACTCATAAGTTCACATTTGATCTGGGCAATTTGAATAAATTAGTTACTAACATTGATTTTTAAGTGAATTATTGTGCATTCATTGTCTTTTTCTTTAATTAATTCGCCTTCTTCCACCATATGTCAGGGTAGAGCTCGTTTTTTATTCTATTTAACACAATTCCGAGGTGTATATAAATGTGGGCGTTGGTTCTTTATTTTTGTTTGTCCTCTTGAAAACTATTTTCAAATCGTTGGTGGTTTCAATTCATGATATTTTATTTGTGTTGTAAAATTTCTTTAATGGCACTTATAAGATAAAATTCGATGGCTTTATCGTCAAATTATAAATTATACATTTATATAGTCTTTGTATTCACAGAATACGTATTGTTAAAAATAATAATTTATATAATTTTGTATTATTACATAACTATGAGGCAAAGAGTGCTTGACCTTTGCTTCAGCTTTAACATATTGTTACGAATGCGTGAGACTCGAATTAAAATGCCGTTAGAATTACTATAGAGTTTATTAGAACTATACAAACATGTGTAACACAGGTACAAATATAACCGAACACAACAAGTTATGCAGAACGTTATGCAGAAGGTCGTAATTCCATAAAATGTGCAAAGTCCGTCACTTAAAGATTCCTGATTGTAGTACACACGTCTTGCTTTGCTCGTGGTTCTCGCTCGACTGCCTTTCCCCTCAATCGCGTCATTGTTTTATACTGTGCGACTGCAATATCCCCGTATCTTAATCCGACACACCTGGCTAAAGACTGCCATAAAATATAACAATGGGCTGTTTTCTAATCAAAATTTTTAAACACAAAAAGTGAACATAAGAAGTCCAAATGCCGAAAGGTGATAAAATGTGTTTTTACAGGTATGGAGGTGTGAATTTGTTTTTCTCGGCATCTAGGTCGTAACACTATATACGTCCCGATATGCTGTCACCGTGTTTTATAAAAATAAATATTTTTAAATTTGTATTTGAGTAACCCCGCATCATTGTGTACCTTTTTTGGTTAGTCGGTGTTACAAGACAGGACAGAATACGTAGAGAAATAGTTTTTGTTTAAACCAAATTTACTGTTACCACAATCCTCTACAGTCTAATTTGTTCATGGATTACAATACAAGTTTTTGTTTCTGACCCTTTAGGTACCATCTATAGACAGTTTAACATATCACTAGATTTATTATAAACCAACTGTATTTACTATTATACGGTGACATATGTATATATATTAAAGAACTGCTTTGTTTTTCCACTATATTATTCATATTATACGAAGTATATTCGTGTAAACAAAATGAAACGATATCCCCCAGATCTTGTTTGTTTTTCGTGAAATTCCTCGACATATTTCATAATATTACCACTAATAGAGACACTTAATGTTGCGTGGACTTTGATAATGATATCGATAGTTAAGACAGAGTTACCAATAACAGCAAACAACAATATTTTTGTAGACATCATTAGAGAGCCAGAAAAGATTCGATTGATTTAATCTGTAATAACATCTCAAGTATCGGTTTACGTAAGACTTTTGGTTATAACTAGAGAGGCCTGGGATTGTGTGATTTCTTTCATCTATATACATAATTGGGTTTTTGAAAAAAAAAATTTTTTGTGATAAATGGAAAGATTATATATTAGTTTTATAACAAAACTATTTTTTTTTTGCAATAATTCAAAAGTTATTTCAAAATAAAAATTAATTTTTGAATCCAGTACCGAAGACACGCCGACAACTCCCGAACAAACCCGAGCGCGTGTGACGTCATAATGTTAGTTTTCACTCATTGCAGTTGATAGAAAAATAATAAATACAGTGTTTTGATCTATTTCATTTTGTTGTCATTATTAAATATTTAAATTTATATTAAAAATGTCGAACCTCAAAAGTTATCGTTCTTGTTTTGTACCATTATGTACGAATACTACAAAGGCAACTCCTGATAAAACGTTTTTAAATGTTCCCCAAGATGTCAAACGTTGAAATAAATGGTTTCAAGCAGTGCACCGTGATAATCCCCAAACAAAATCGATTTTTTTTTGTTGTGAAGATCATTTCGATGTAAGTATTTCTTAATACCATTTTTATTAATTATTATTTATCTAAGTATACAAATCAAATAATTATTATATATTTAAGTAAAGTTCAGTAAATAAATTTTTTTAACTGGACTCCAAATCATAACCTTTATAATCATAGCATTAAAATTTTTTTTTATTGATAATTTAAAGTGCTTAAATAATAAATTTATGTATCTTTATCTAATGATTGGGATTCAATTTGATATATTTATATTATATTATATTATACTTAGTTGAACATAACCTATAGCTTTGTCGCCGTAACTCTCACGCGATGCTCTACAATTTATGAAATAAATAATTATATTTAATGTAATGGAGAATAAATACTTAAATATTTTCATTTATTATATTATTTTTTAACAGACTTACCTTGATGCCTTGGCACCTCGAACTTCAGCAGAATTAAACCGAACGTCATTTTTTAAAAAATCGGTGATCATAAATATATCAACATCAGGAATGTTATAAGACTTTGCCTTAATAAATCCTTTATCACACATAGCTAATCGGAACCAACTAACAATTCGTATTTTAGCAATAAATTTTTAATATTATTGTCTAGTCACGTGTAATAGCCGTAAACGCTGTACTGCTATTAAATAGCTATAACATTATGACGTCACAACTATGGTGACCAATCATGGCGCGCTTATAGTCACGTGATTTTTATTTAAATTTCATCGATTTTTAATTGTTCATAATTAATTGAAAAAAATTTTTTTTGAAGTTTTTTGCATTAAATATCAATATTATTAATAATAAAGTTTTAAAATACATATAAAAATCAATAAATTTTTTTTTTCAAAAACCCAATTGTGAATATGAAAATGTGTGTTGCTATGTAAGAGATTGATAGACTGAAACACTGTTTGATCGAATAGGTACATACTTTGTTTATTTATGGAAAAGGTTTACCATCGCCTATGGACATTTGAAAACCTAAAGGTTACTACAATGTGCTGTCCAACTCGTAGATGGGAGAGACTGTTACTTGGCCACTAATGCCGGAGCACAACTCAAAGTTGTTATGGCGGCATGCTCTAGAGTCAAAGTCAGAGTAATTTATTTTGTGTATACAGGTTTGAATATGATGTCCATAATGATAACAAATTCGGTATCACTGTATCCTGCCACATAGAATAGAATAGAATGTTCTTTATTGCACACAAGAAAATAATAATACACATGAATTAAGAATCTTATAACTAGTACAATCGGCGGTCTTATCGCTAACAGCGATTTCTTCCAGACAACCTTCTGGAGATAATTTTACATTTTTAATAATGGGTCGGTAATTTGGTGCGCATAATTTAGAATATATATACAAACATATATTACAAGTGAAAAATAAATAAATACACATATATATTTGTATACAAATATATGTACATAGGGTTACATAGACATACATAAATTACTGTTTACAACTTTAAATAGTGATCTTTGAGGAGTTTATTAAAAGATGTAAGTGACTTGCCACATATGTAGCTACAAAATAATATATTTCTCAAATAAAGTTCTTTCTTTCTTTCTAAAATTTTAAACTAATAATGTCTAGATTAATATACAACTTATAGTAATAATGCTTAATAATAATTAGACCAGGGGTGGTAATCATCCAGTCGGGCAAATACCCTACCAGCTGGCTGTGCGGGGTTTTGTCACCTCTAACGACAGGCCGCCGACTATAGGAAAGGCTATCACCCCTGGTCTTAAGTATGTCGCCGTAACAACCTTGAGTTGCGTTCCAACATTAGCGACCAGGTTTCAGTCTCCTTTAAGAGCGCAGCGCATTTGTAGCACATTTGGTGTCGCAAATGTCCATTGGCGATAATAACCGCTTTGTATCAAGTGGGCCGTCGGCCTGTCGGCTGCACTCTTGCAATAAAAAAAACTTTTTATTTGTCGATTATGTGCCGGGATATTAGTTTTAAAATCATACCTTTTTCTTTTCCTAAAGGTCCTAGTGAATGACTTTTTCTCTACTTAATACTAACTTTTCTTGTCTATCATTTTTGCGCCGGGAAGTTAGTTCTCTACTTAATACTACACTTCAATATCACTAGAAGCGGCAAGCAACCCTAGAAGTAAAAGACGGTTGCCCCATTAATCCCGCGGTGGACGTATTAAACGGTATAACGCGGTTTATGACCTGAACTTTAGTTACACGACCGATTTAAAATAATCTCCTTATCGCCTATCGTTTTCACGTTATTTGTAATGGTATGCTTGAATATATGAGTTTTGATGTTTGGTTAGTTCTAGAAAATGATAAATCTCTAATATATAATACTGTAACAATTTGGGCCACCTGCAAAACAAAGCACATTTATTACCCGCCGGCGTCATTTGAGCTAATAACATTGAAGCGCTCTTATGACCGTCTACCTTTGTTTACTTTGTGTTTAAAATTTGTAATTAGAAAAACATCCCATTGTGTATTGTAATCGTTTTTGGTAGTCATTAGCCAGGTGGGATTCTTAGAAATTGAGTCTGCAGTGCCGAGAGACATATTGCAACTGTGCAGTATAAAGCAAAGCCCCAATGTAGAGAGGGGCAGTCAAGCGATAATCGCAAGCGAGGCAAGACGTGTGTACATTCGTCAGTGACGGACTTTGCGCGTGTTATTATATATTTGTACATGTGTTATACGTGTTTGTATAGTTCTAATAAGGTCCATAATAATTCTAACGGCATTTTAATTCGAGACCCGTAACTCGTAACAATACTATGCAATTGTCTCATTATTATAAACAATAATAATAACATTCTTCTGTCCTCTTACTATGTCTTTGTCTTACTTAGCAGGCACTGTTTGCTACAACTCCATTAATTCTTCGAAAACAAATTCTTTAACACACATCTGTATGAAACTTTTTACAAAAATTTAGATATAAATAGAATAAGAAATATAAAGAAAAACATTTTTTTACTAGACGTGTTGTTGGGGAGTTGCTTGCCGTTTCTTCTCCTTACAAGTAATAACACGTTGAACACAGCAATAACATGAATAGGAAGTAAAACTAAATATTAACTTATATGTATGATGTTCAAAGAATGTTCTCTAGTGGATCTTTTTGGAATAAAATATTTTGAATTTGAAAATATAATCGGCCAGCCATTTGTTATCCACAGCTGTAGGTATCTTGGACTTTCTAATTGAGCTGGTGATACATTATTTAAAAATACGTTTATTTTCCAATTCAAGGCCGATTTTTCTATCGTTAGATAAAAGTTGTGAGTCGGTGTCTAATCTAATTTTAGTCGTGAATTATATTATTGTTGCCTATATTCACGGCGACGGATAAGAGTTGCCATACAACGTGGGAATACGGCCAGCATTTTGGGATCGGTCCCCACCGACAGCGATCTGGACTACATTATATACTTGTAAATATGTTTATAGTATTTAATTTTTAAAATGGTTTAGTTTATTTTTTATAAATAATAATGAAGGCCTAACTATTTTTTTTATCACCACCGACATGGGATTGTCGAACCATGCTATTAATTGCGGTTAGATTAAAATACTTTTAATTTTTTACCTACTTTCATTTAACCTTAACTTGATTATATTTTCTTAAGTTTTCCCGATTTGCATACATAACAAAAAAACTACGTTTTAACAGTTTTAAGCGCGGTAATTTATTTGATTTTTGTCAGGCAGGCAGTAGGTTAAATAAAACTTTAACAATACTCCTTGACTCTTGACATCTTTGTCTTCCTTGAATTAGAAAATGGCCGAAATTAAATAATTAATTAAAACCGTTAAAATGTAGTTTTCTTAACTAGATTTATTTTTATTTTTGTTAGAACTGGTATAATCTGGTCATACCTTGAGTTTGGGGATACCCGGTATACATTTATATATTAATAGTTACATACACGCAAGTCAAGCAAATAAAAAGCGCGTAAACAAATTTATTCCCTTACAAAAATACGGCTTAATATTAGCGATGTTTAAAAAAATATTGCGTCAAAAACTTCCGTTGTAATATAAAGTTAGTTTCAATTATGCCTTAAATTCACAATGGCGCAAAACGTAGTCAGTTTTAGCTCAGACAAATTTCGGCGAAACTAAGTAATAAGAGTCTGCATACCGGCGCAGTCATAATATTAATACTAAGTTTATGTCTACACTTGCAGTATAACTTGTACTAAAAATAGGAGAATTGTTTAAAAAAATAATAATTTTATGGTTTGTGTTTTATGTTTTAAGCGTCACTCCGCAAAATCTGCGGAGTGACGCTCGCGGACCGCGTTCGTAATACCGAAGTAAGAAAGAGAGTTGGTCTGAAAGAGAGTGTCGGGGTGAAGGTAAGGAAAGGAATGCTCCGGTGGTTCGGGCATGTGGAAAGAATGTATGATGAAAGAATGACTAAACAGATATACAATGCAAAAGTGGATGGATGCAGAAGTCGCGGAAGGCCACGACACACCTTCCATGATCAAATTGATCGTGTACTAGCAGAAGGTGATGTCAGGAGCCTTAAGAACAGACGAGCGTGCATGACAAGAGCTATGAATGTCAAAGAAGCAAGTGAGGTGTGTGAGAATAAGCCTAAATGGCGCTCTGTTGTTCGTGCCTACTCCGCAAGGGACCTGGCGTGAAGTTATGTATGTATGTATGTAATTTTATGGTATAATAAATATCCGTAACCGAATTAAACTTTACTCTATGTTCATCTCAGCCACCACTAAAAGATGCAATTGGACATACTGTACGTAATTACTGTCTAAATCCGCACACAGTAATTTAACATTTGTTTTTGTTCAAATGTCACTAAGTTACTCTGACAAAGGACATTCTTAGGTAGTAGGTAATTTTACAAATCAGGGTTCGTGAAGAACAGAAAAAAATGGAAACGTGCAAGGCCAGAAGTGGAAAGCTTCAAGCACGAAATTTCTGCAACACGAAATATAAAACGCTTTTTTGCGTACGAGGGTAGAGTGGTGACTACTCTAACCAGCTCTTCCAGAAAATCTCATACGTGAAACGGATAAGCTAATATTTAATCATTCTATTTAAAATTCATGATTATGTGTTTTACTTTGTTTCAATAATTTTTCTCTGAAATAATCACATTGTATAATATAATTTTTAGAAATATGAAAGTAATGGAAACAACTTGTCTACGACAACGTGTCGCGGAATGGCACAAAACCATTATTTAAATGGCAACACTAAAAAGTTGTACAATTGTTGTGTTCTTAGAGTGCAAACACTAAAAAGTTGCGCAATTTATATTCCTTACACTGGTAACACCTAAAAAAGGTCACGCAAATTGTATTGGTAAGAGTGGTAACTGGTAACACCAAATAGAATAAAGTCTTCTTGAATACGTATCCGTGTTGACAATTTCTCTAACAACCTAAAATCCACATATATCTATTTAATCACTAAACCGAGCTTCCGAATAATTGAAGCAAACGCAATTGATATCCATATCTCAAATAAACTTGCTGGTAATAAAAAGTATTTAGTAACCAATGTTGACTTAAAAAAAAATGTTTTTGAATTACCTGAGATTTTACTACATGCAACACGGCCTTCAAATTTGAACCGGGTTATACTGCAAGATGTGTAACAGTAGCGACATCTGACGGCAAGTAAGTGCAACTTTCCAACTCCTACAGGTACTTAAACTATAAGCTTGGACACCGTCCGACTTACGTGGCATAATCATTTCTGCACTGAATTTAGGCGGTAAATTAATTATTATTTTATTTATGTAGTTAATTTCATATTAAAATCCATTGACGACCTCTGTGGCTTAAGCATTGTTCGCTTTGTTCGCTGGAATACAGGGGTCCTGAGTTCCCCCCAGGGGGTGCCGCCCTGGACTCCCCTCCGTCCAGGAAGCGGTACAAGGGGATGCGTCCCCGGGGCTCCGAGCGGCCACTGTCACATTCCCCCCTTCACTCCGTGACAGTGGTGTCCCACCTTTCCGCCTCCTCACCCTAAAAGCCTTCCCTTCCTTCCAAACCTCCTCCCAAAACACTCTTCCCTTCCGAAGTTAGGTGGCCTCCCCCGACTCCGACCGCTGACGCTGCTGTAAGCGCGAGGCGGCGGGGAAAAGGGGAGGAAGGAGAGGGAGGGGTGATGGCGCAGGAGCAATCCTCGCAGCCTCCCCCTCCCTCTATCGCGAAGCCCCCCCCACCGCTGACGCTGCTGAGAGCGCGAAGCGGCGAGGGGGGGAGGAAGGAGAGGGAGGGGTGATGGCGCAGGAGCAATCCTCGCAGCCTCCCCCTCCCCCACCGAAGGAGGATAGCGCCCGTGACTCCTGGCAGACACGGGCGGGCGGCAGTGGGCGCGAGAGGCAGCCGCGCGTCCCTCTCAGGGCCGGGGAAATACGGGAATACATATATATATATAAAACAATTTGCTACAAATTATGACTTTACATTTTTTTGTAAGACGCATAGTTTCCGAAATATCGCGTGGCGACCCCACAAACTTGTATCTATCAATGTATTTTAATTATTTATTATTATGTAATTCGCTCGTTTGCTCACAAATTGAACTCAGAAAAACCTACGTTATAAATACTTGTCTGTTTGTTTGTATTATACATATGCGCTGTGGGTTTTTTCCAATAAATAAATACTTTAAAACTGATGTTGTCTAACCAGTGCGAAACACAAAGGAAATGAGCTTTCAGGAGTTAAGCGCAAGTCAGCTGTCACGGGGCCCTATTCACGCCATTCGCATCCCCATATTTTCTTGACGGTGCAATTTTTTCTGTTGTGATATTCGCGTTTCCTTGTGGAATAACGGGACAGTGCTCCTTTGTGCTTACTGTAATAAAATGTGGGCGCCTATTCGGTTCGAAACAAAAGGTCACGAAGATACGTTTTGCTAGCGGAATAGTGCTGAAATTATTACACTGGTGACTACTTCTACTTCCCAATGGATATCTAATCTAATATGTTTCATAAGCATTGAATTGTATCCATTATTATTTTCTGTTGTGTAAGTTAAATACTAGAGTGGCGCATAAAAATAGACTTCTTTTCTTTGAGTTTCGAGTGAAAAAAATGTTACTTTAAATTACCAGTTTAAAAGACAAAAAGAATGTGGTTTGACAGAAGATGTATGTCATTGAGGAGTGTGGACGGAAAAAACATAGTGTGCAAACCCCAAATAATTGGGATATAGTGAAAGAGAGAGTTTACTTTTCTTCTAAATATTCCGTACATATGTGTATTAAGTAGTAGAAAGTTAGTGAAACACAATCTCTGTATAGGTATATATTTTCAAATACAATGGTTTTTTTTCTAAATAAGTTTTTTTTTTTATTATTTTTTTATTGCAGGAGTTCAGCAGACAGGCAGACGGCCCACTTGATGGATAGCGGTTACCATCGCCTATGGACATTTGTAACACCAAAGGTACTACTAATGCGCTGCTGCTCTCTTGAAGGAGACTGGAGCCTGGTCACTAATGCCGGAACACAACTAAGGGTTGTTATGGCGACATACTTTAGACCAGGGGTGGTAGCCATCCAGTCGGGCAAATGCCCTACCACCTGGCTGTGGGTTGTTTTGTCGCCTCTTACGACAGGCCGCCCGGCCGCAGGAATTTGTATTCTTTCTCCGTTCCTGCACGGATAGTTCCACTGAAGAACACTTTTTGAAGGTCATACATTTAAATTTATTTTCTATTCTGTGCACCGCTTCGCAACGTGTTGTTGCTGTTTAAGAAAACAAGCGGCAAGAGTATATGTAGGTATGTATTTATTTTATATAGTAGAAAACAGTCATTGATATATTGGAGTACTGATGAAATATATTAGAATAGATAGCCTTTCAAAAAGTATGCACTTGGAAAATTTAACTATTTATTCCTCGTAATACAATAAATACACAAGTGCTATGGTCATGAGAGTTAGATGAATTAGTTATAGAACATTTCCGACTAGGGAGTTGCATTTGCCGATTTAGTCAAAACGAGCTATATGCTTCTCAGAATAGGGCTGCGATGTGACGTAGCTTTGTCCGATGTCCCTCGGCCCCTTTACGGGCAGTAACTTTTCTTCCCTGTCGCCAGTGTTTTATTTGAACATAATTCAAGGCGGATAGCGGCAGAAATCCCTTTGTTTCATTAAATTTTGGATTATATATGGTACGTCAGCTTTATGTTGGTCGTCTTCTTATTATCCTATATCAACACGACTGTGCTAAATTTCTTTGTTTTTTATTAAGTTTTATATTATATGTTTCATTTTTATCTTTCAATTTTGATGCCCATCTGAGAGAAAGCGGTTACCATCGCCTATGGACATTTGTGATACAAAAGGTATCAGTGTGCTATTAATCTCTAAAAGGAGAGTGGAACCTAGCAACTAATGCCGGAACACAACTCAATATAAATATTTAATCTAATATATAAAATTCTCGTGTCACAGTTTTCGTTGCCATACTCCTCCGAAACGGCTTGACCGATTTTGATGAAATTTTTTGTGCTTATCCGGTATCTATGAGAATCGGCCAACATCTATTTTTCATCCCCCTAAATGTTAGGGGTAGTCCACCCCTAAATTTTAATTTTTATTTTTTAGACAAAATTTTTAATTTCTATTTTTTTATGATACAACATACAAAAATACATACAACCCTAAATTATTAACCCTCTGCGACAAACCCCTATTTTTACCGGGCAGGACGACGTCTGTCGGGACAGCTAGTAATATATAATATAATAAGAGCCCATAAATGTAGCCACTGCTAGGCAGCATGGCAGGTTTCACACATCGGTTATTTCGATGTGCAGGTTGCATCAGGATGTTTTCTTTCACCGTTGTTAGCACGTGGAAATTGTAACAATATGGGTCAGAAAACTGCCATGCGTTACAGCCAGGATTGAACCCCCGCCCTTTGAGTATGGTACGCGTGCGCTAGCCATTACGCTACCACGACTTTTTATAAATACATTAATTCAATATAAACATTTTGATTTATTAAAAGTCACTGAAAACCATCATGTCCTTTCAGTTCTGCATATTTCATATTAGCATTATTGTCAACTGTTCTTTACATATTACTAATATGTAAATATATTATAATGACTCTAATAATGATAATTATATGATATTTCATAAGATTACCAGGAAGAGATTTTTGCAGTTTTATTTCTTAAAATTGTTATAATATTGGTAAGAAATAAATGATCAAAAATAATTAATTATAGAGATTTGTTATTTTTAAGCAAAACTTTAATGTTTGTGAGAAAATCTTAATAGTTGCGTGCGTTTGAGTTACCACAAATCCTCAGTTGTATGGCGTCGATCCAAGACCTAAAGTTTGGTTGACTACAATTAATTACAACAATATGGACATTAGGTTGGAAAGATAGCTAAGTGGTGCAATCCGCTTAGGTTTCGAAGCCACGTCATTTGAGATGCGTCTTATTCTAACACAGCATCTTATTCTGCCATAATGAGGAATAATAAAAGTATATTAAATCTTAAATGCAACTTTACTTCACTTTCCTAACTAATAAACCTGCAGAAATACCTCTGAAGGAACCAAATTGGGACTTGCAGACAGAATAGATCAAACTAACTCTAATAACTGTACCCAGTCTACGTCTTGATATAATTTGAATATGAATAGACTTTAATCAACAGACTGACTTATATTAAATTTGCTTGAGGCATTTTAACATAACGAATTTGCTAGCGAATTGTTGGCAGAAGTGTGATTTTAAATGACTATGTTTAAATGTATATATGTACACGTGGAACAATAAGTTAACTATTTATCAGTTGTACCATAATATTGTTTGATATGTCATCTATTTAGATTGGTCCCAGGTGTAGTTTATCAAAATATTTGAATGTTATGCTATATGATTTTTTTTTATTTGCTTTCTCCTCCATCATGGGTCATGATAGAGGTTCTTTATTTCCTTTTTTGATTTATTTTCTTATAACTATAAATCAACACGGGGAAAGGGGGGTCTTCATTTTCCTATATTTTAATTCCTTTGTTTTCTTATTTTTCTTGTCAAAAATATGTTATATGTTACGCATAGGTAGGTGTATCTGTATGAGGACAAATGAATGTTATCCTTCAAAAACAAATCTATCGCAAAACTTCAGATTATCTCCTGATGTTTTGGTTTGGTTATTGATTTGGTCCTTCATTAAGTGGACTAAATCAGTGCTAGTCATTAATTAATATATAGACATAGAGAAAAAATATTACTAATCACATAATTGCGTGTGTTTTGTAAATGTGTATTGAACTGTGTTCTCTTAAAATAAATACATACATACATACATACATACATAACTTCACGCCAGGTCCCTTGCGGGGTAGGCACGAACAACAGAGTGCCATACATTTAAAATAAATAAATTATTATAATATATTATCACCATGATCGGCTTGTAAATGTAACAATATGCACAAGCGTTATTCAACCATATTAGCTTTATAATATAAGTTCTTATTTAAAAACTCGCATCTGCCTGCGCAACTTCGTTCGCGTTACCAAGACGACGACGCATTTCGTAGTTAATTGAAATGGCGGCACCAAAAACACTTTATCGCTATATTCGTCTATTCCATGGAAACAACGTTATTTATTGAGATATAAAGTATCCTAACTTCTGAACAGGTCGAGTTTCATTTAAATCCGTTTAGTAATTTTACCGTAATGCTCGAACAGACAGACAGATAAAAATTCCAAAAGTTGCATTTTTGGAATCTCCTGGTCCGAAGTATCCCCCTGACTTTTTTCACGTCTTTGAACGCATTGTACAAATTCGAACCATTTAGAAAATTATTATATTACTAATTATTATATATTATTATCCGCAACTTTGTCCACGTTTGATTTAAAATTCCCGCGGGACTCCCGGACACAAATTGAAGCACTTAAGTGAAAACTATTGGAATAAGCTAATTTTTATGCAGCTGAACAAGTTCAAACCTCTCGAGAAAATTCTCGCCGGATTCCCGAGAAAAAAAATATAACCCATTTTATTACATAAAAAATTGCTATCGATCAGTCAAAAAGCCACACTGGAATTCGATTTATTTTGTTAACCTGGCCATTTTAAATAATTCCTAGAAAAATTGCCGTGGGATTCCCTGGATATATAGAAGCGCAGATTTTAAGTCTAAGAATTTGTTGTCCTTTAGTGCACCGCATCCAAATCGGACCAGTAGTTTTTTCGTCAATTGCGAAAAAACAAACAAACAAACCGATAAACACATAAGTATTAAAAAAAATTACAACGTCTTCTCCATCGTTTATATAGTCTATTCCAGTTGTTTTTTTTTTACATAACTTCAATGTACAGACACTTCAATGTTTATGGCTGGGACCTATATCTTACAATTCATTTACTTGCTCTGCCATCGGTTGAACTTTGAGATTACTTGTATGGAGCTTCTATCAAATTTTATCCGATAAGTAAGGCAAATTAACACTCATAAGATATAAACAATGGGCTTTAATTATATTTTGATCCAAAATTGATCGTCCCATGTATCTATCATCAATAATATAATTCCAACATATCATGTAGATATTTTTCCCTATATTACCTACAACTGTCTGACCAACCATTCGAAATGCAATAAGCAAAACGGTAAGCCTTACATCGTGGAGTCAAATGTCGCAAAATCCAATACCTTGGAGGCAGAAATCTTATAAAACTCAATTTAGTTAAAATCGGATCATGGGCTGCCTTGCATCGGTCGCAATCTACCCCTAAGCCGGAATGATTTCAATTCAATTTAATATTTGTGACTTGGTGCATGTATTTTTAACCAAGTTCATATTCAAATTCAAGTCTTTATTCAAAATAAGTTTCACTGGAGAACACTTTTTGAAGATCATGCATATAGGTTAAAATTTAATTTTACTCCCTAGTCTATGTACACCGCTTCGCAACGTGTTATTGCTGTTAAGGAGAAGAAGCGGCAAGAAACTCCCCACCAACACTTCTAGGTAAAAAAATATTTTCTTTATACTTGTTGTTCTGTTTATATTTCTAGTTCTTTTTTGTAAGTTTTATACAGAATTATGTTACAGAATGACTTCTGAAGAATTAATGGGGTTGTAGCAAACAGTGCATATTCAAGAAGACAGAGCGCAATAAAAGTATAGAAAATAATTATAGTTATAAATATAACAAACGTACTAAGTTATTTGCATATATGAAGATATGCTGCAAAAAAACTTAGTGTTTTTTTGCAACATATCTTCATATATTCCTTAGAAGTACGGCAAGATAAAACGTTATACTCGTACACAACTCAGTATAAGCGGTTGGAGGGAGCTGCTATATAAATGAAGTTTTGTCATTTAAATATTATTCAATAGTGTAGTATCCCTTGTTTAGCAAGATACTTTTTAATTGGTTTTTCTTTAGTGGTAGGCAGATCTGGCATAGCTTTCAAAACATAAGTTAGGAAGATAACGTAATTTTTAAACTTATAATACGAGTATGAATGTACTTAACCTTCAGAACGCGTTTCTTTAGTAGAACTTGGTTTGATGTTACGTTGAGCTTGAAACAAAAAGAAAACAACTAAGTTCAATGAATAAAATATATTGTATAAGATTAAAATAGTAATCAGGGCGTAGGTTGCATGAGAGAAAGGGTTTGCGCCGGCTTATCTACCACACGATACTTCTTTAAGTTGCGTTCAATTCGCGCCAGGCCCAGTCAACCTCTTCCACCCAAGTTGACTTCCGGGGTCGCTGAATATGACGGAGAAAGAAAAGGAAGTTATAATGCTTTCTTACTCTTTTACGTCATAATTTGACATAAAATACAATAGAGAAAAATGGATATATTTAATAGTTTTATTTATGATATATTTTTTAGTTTAAAAATGATTTACTCTAGATTTAAATCATTCCAAATTTTTGATGAATAATTTAAAATGAATAAATAAATAGTTAAAATTAAGAATATTACTCAAACTTTTACTATTTCTAAAATGGAAACTCCTTATTTTTTAAATAATATGACAGATCGTGGACAACGGTTGTTTTGAAAGTTAAGCTAACTTTCGGTTTAACTATTTTGTTCACAATTTTGGAATTTCTACTACGCGTAACGTCGAGTTGAGCTTTTTGTTCCTCCGTTCAAGTGTTTGGTGAAATTATTGTGATTGTTTTTAACGAGATAGAGACTCAAGTTTGAGATATTTGACTCTTTGTTATTTCACTATGGAATATTCACGTGAGAACTTTAGAAAGTGCATCAAGTGTAGGGCTTCAGTGGCACAAGATCCTACAATAAGTCTGCATCGCTTTCCAAAACCAGGCAAAACAAATAGTTTGCGGTAAGTTGTATTTCATTCAATCATAACAGGTTAATTTACGTCGCTATACTATGTCAAATTTCAACCGATACTACGGCAAATGACTGATTAGTAAGATATGGGAACCGGCCATGACATAATACTTGCTATAATACAAAAAAACTTCGAAAGAATGAATGTATGTAACAAATGTTGTCATATAAAAAGCACTATTCGAAGTTTAATCGAGGCGCCATATTTTAGAATTGATCTTACGACACAGGTTTTAACCGTCGGTCACCTTTTTACCTAGTATACGAATTCCACAGTTAAACTATGAATTGACGAGCCTAAGAAAACGGAAAACAACACTTTATCTTTATAATTCTGATCTGACTATGTATGTATATTATAATTAAATGTTAAAAAAATGTTGTAATGTACCGTCTTAGTAACATTTTCTTGTATTTTGGATTTCTAGACAGAAGAAAGTCATAATTATACAAATACATTTTGTGATAAATTAATGTGTTTTATTTATATCAACAAATATTTCTTTATTTTTCAAATTATGTATCACTTCTCAATTATAATTATAATTTGTTTTTCAGATATTTAAAACAGTATGAGTGATGGAAACTTGCTCGAGATGTTAAGTTGGATTAAACTAATTTTAATTAAAGGTTACAGCAGCTTCTTCATGTGAACATTTCGCACGCTTAATGAAATAGAAAACTCGTAATTCATGAGTTTGGAGATTACATTATAAACCCTAAGAATTAATAATAAACAATTAATTTCGCTTCAACTGCCACGCAATTTGACCGTTGGTTAGCAAAATAAAGGATTTTTTCTACTTAATCCTGCGACCAGTGAAGCAAAGATATTCTTTTAAAGAGAATAATAAATAATATTCGAACTTTTTCATTTTTGACCAAGAAAGTCATTAGGAAAAGTCATTATGACGCTGGTGGATTTTAACGTCATTATCAAAATATACACTTATTTTAATTGAATATAAATGCTACATCCAGCTAAAGTTTAACCCCTTATTGCATGAAAGATGTTCAATAAAAATGTTATTTTGCAGAATAGGGTTGATTTATGTTTATTAATATTTAAACCAGTTTTCTCTATCCATCTATATTGTAACGATAATAGACTTAATATTGTCTTCCCCACCTCACAATAACTGAGGGATAAAAGGTTTTTATAATCCCTAAAAGAAAGAAGTTTTATGCAGTAAGGGATTAAGAATTACTATTCAACAACTTGGGATAATTTGATTTATAACATATTAACAAACAAAAAACAACTCTTAGTATTGTTCAAAACTTAGAACACTCATTCCCATAAAACGCAAATTTTGAGCTATTTCTCGGTTTTATTAAGCGTGCGATTTTAATAATTATAATAAGGTTTATAATTTTTTACAGGTTTATTGTAAAACCTATAACTGATATTTTTGGTCCTACAGAATTGATTGTAAAAGTTAATTGGTAGTTATAAAACACAGTATTCATAGCATTATTTTACATGAAGGATTAATAAGTAGTCTTTAGTTAGATTTAGTTTTGCCCATTTGTTTAATAGATTTTGTTACATTGCCTTCACCAGTAAGTTTTGCTCATGTAAACGTTTAAGATAACGCGCGTACTACAATTTATCAATAGCAGACTCAGCTGTAAACGGATGCGTCTGACTGATATATTGTAATGCACGCTTAACCCTAAAAGCTTACCTGAGCAAATCTTACTGGTGTAAGATTGGGCTTACAAAGTTTTGAATTTACCGCGAGATCTGATCACATTCTGATTTCAAAATATTCGCGCGTGATTTCAAAATATTCGCGCGCGTTTATTTTTTTAGGGTTTAACAGAGATGGCGCTAGTGGGCTGTCCCTAAATTCGTGTACGAGCTTGGCATTCTTCTCGTTAGAGTACATGTATTCTGTGATTCGCGCACTCGACTTTCCGGAAAAACGCTATAGTCGGCGGCAGAAAAACTGCTGATATTCTCTTACGCAATATTGAATATCGAACGATTATTCAATATTGCGGGTAGGTAATTTAGAATTGTCAAAGTCAAATGCGTTTACTGTCTTCAGTAATGACTTAAGACAATTACGTAGTCAATACAATGTTTACATTATATTTATACTATTTGCAATTAATTTATATGCTAATGTGGTATTATAATAGTGTGAAGAAAAATCACGTAAGTACGCAGTGTAACATTGAATAGCATCTTTTGAATTTGGACTTGTAGAGTTCAGAAAAAGAAAACGGTAGTCATAGTTCAGCTCTGCAATTTCAAAACCTAGCAACTGACTGAATACATTGTTACGAGTTACGGGACTCGAATTAAAATGCCGTTCGAATTACTATAGTGTTTATTAGAACTCTACAAACAAGTATAACAGGTACAAATATAACCGGACGCAATAAGTCAGAAACGTAATGCACGATTCAACAACACGCGCAAAGTCCGTCACTGTATAGCTTATCGAATGTAAATACGTCTTATTACGCTTGTGCCTATCGCTAGACTGCCTCACCCCTCCGTTCGGGCATTGTTTAATACTAAACTATACAATCCGGCCGCGTAAACCATCATTTCCAAGAATCACACCTGGCTAAAGACTACCATAAAATATTACAATACACAACAGGCTGTTTTTCTAATTACAACAGAAAGTAAACAAAAGAATCCAAATCCAAAAAGGTAATAAACTGCAGGTGTGTATTTAATTTTGTCGGCGTGTATCAATATGTTCGTTGTCTTGCTACGCACTTGTATTGTGTTTGCCAAAACTTATGAAAACTGTATCAAAGTTATTAAATTGCTTCCAAGAAACTTAATAAATAGTTTTGAAATGGTATTGACTCCAAGATCATCATATTGTTTGTACTGTGTTGTAAATTATTTTGGAAAGCAGTTATTACGTTTTACAATTGGACCGCTGACTCATTGAATAATATATGTATAAAATTATCTAAGTTTAAACTGAAAGATTGATGAAAATGGTAAAATGGACCAAAAAACATATAGACAGTGTAAATGATGACAATAACTTATGGTGTAACAGGGAGACGTGTGCTCTAATATTAAAATATGGAAAGAGAGTATGTGAGAACGATATGTCAACACATTTTGATTCAATTTGATAAATACGAGACGAATATTCAGATATTCGTACCCATAATGTGTAAGATATTACATAATGTATGAAAGAGGAGTGTAGATGATGAATGTATATATATTACAGACGCTCTGTATATGAGTATATTCAACCTTCAATGAGGGCCAAATTTCATATTATTTTTCTCCGCAAGCTACCATATGCCATTAAAATTGCCGCTTCAAAACAAAGAGAATTACATCGTCTCTTTTATTCTAATACAAAGTAGTTAGAGGGAGAAAGCATCAGTTAAACGTTCATATCAATTATCTGTATTTGACCCCAATTTTGTGATGCTTCCCAATTAGCCGTGTGTGACAAGTTCGGGCAAAAAATCTCTGGTGGTTCCGTCTTAAGGGTTAAACAGTTAAAGTTTGTAGTATTCTTTAAGTAGCATGAAGAAGCCTTCAAATTTTCTCTAACTCATTATCCCGATCCCAGAGTGATCCGTTGTACATATATATATACAGGGTGCTTCAAAAAAATGTATACACACTTTGAACTTCCATAGAAAATTTATTTACCGTTCTACAAAGTTAAATTTCAGGAAAATAGAAAGCTGAAAGTCCAATGTAAATGAAACATAAATAACAAATGTTAATACTGTTCAAATTGGTGACCTGCAGCATCAATACAATTCTGAGTACGAGTCACCACAGATTCTGTACATCGTATCAAAACGTCCAATGAGATTTGGATTGGGCTTCATCCGACCAAATGATGCTACCCATAAATCCCGGTTCACGTATCACCATCTCCTGAATCCATTCACAAAATTGCAACCTTCGATCTGGATCGTCGTCATTTAGCTGTTGCACCAGCCTTGGAATGTAAACACGATACTTGCCTCTCTTCAGAATGCGTAGCACGCTGCTAGCACTTACATCACTTTCACGTGCACCTTGCCTTGAAGATTTGTTAGGAGAGCGTTGAAACAGTTCCAAGACTGCCGTTGATGACTCATCACTTGTAGCTGTTCGAGGCCGACCTGAATGACCTTTATGCACATCACACACTGTTCCATGAACTTCGAATTTGTCTCGTATGCGTGTAATTGTTAATCTTGAAGGTGGTTATGTATCATACTCCCTTCTCCACTGTCTTTGAACTTCATTTACATTCTCAAACTTCCAGTACCACTTAATAACCTGCTTACGTTCTTCAAAACTCAAACGTACGTCCCCCATGTTGATATTACAAATTCCAACTGATAATATAACATAGAGGGACGATTATGCTGGCACCTGGCGAAGAAATATAACATTAGCCTTGTAGAGCGGGAAAACTACAATAGTTTAAAGTGTGTATACATTTTTTTGAAGCACCCTGTATATATATATATATATATATATATATACAACGGATCACTCTGGGATCGATCCCAGACCATACATAGTAAATAACGTAAAACCCATTAATAAAATTTACCAAGCCAGGAATCGAACCACTGAGTGGTTCAGTGTGCTAAAAGTTGACAAAGCCTTAGCATACTCAACCTCAGTGGCCGTCACATGATTATGAGAAGATGAAAAAAGAGAAATACGTATAATAATAGTAAATCATACGTTAAAAACAACTCTGGGCAATTCTCCATCTGCCGGAGTAATCCGGGCTTAATAAGCTGGGGAATAATGTAAATTACCTGGCTGGGAATCGGACCATGGGCAATAACATTAATTGATTTCGGTATACTGCACCTGGTTACACCAAAACCTACCTGTATCCAATATAGCAGATCAAAGTATTACTGTAATATGAACGATTTCATGGAAACAAATTGGGTTGGAAATCAATTAAAAATTACGCGTTTATATTGTAAAACATTGTGGTTTTTGGATTCTGTAGTGACAGGGTAAATATGATATTCCTTTACAATTTTCTTCCTTCGATTTATTTAATGCGAAAATGGGTATACAAAAAAGTGTAAAGGCGGTTTTTGGAGAACTGTACTACGTTAAATATATTAACGTAGTATAGTTTTCCAAAAACCGCCTTTCGGCATGCATATAAATATATGTATTTATACCTGAGTTACCTGCTCAAAAACTATGGTATAATATTTATGTTATACTTTGAATTAAAATATTTTATTCAGGTTGACATCATATACAAATTATAATATTTCTACTTCATTGACTTCGGTGACCTAGGTTTAGTATTATACTTATTGTCTTAAAGTATTATGAATAGAATAAAATATAACTAATAAACTCATCTTTCAGTGACTAAGTCAGAGGCTGGCAACGCTGCTTCAACAGCTGAATATCTAAAACGGTGCAAATATGGAACCCTAGGAAGGGGTTACATATTTGTGCCGTTTGGAGTTGAAACTTCGAAGTCCGTGGGGTCCATCAGCAAAGGGTTTCTTCAAAGAGATTTGTAAGAAACTCTTTGATACCACCCGTGATCAGAAGGCGTTTAAACGGTTTTAAGCGCGGTAATTGATTTGATGATTTGATTTATTTATTTGATGATGGCCGTGGTCACGGAAGACGTGACCACGGCCACTGAAAAGCAGCAGAAACGTCGGATAAACCAAAATCAAATAAATTACCGCGCTTAAAACCGTTTAAACGTAGTTTTAATTCTTCATGTATTCTCCCTTTACTGTAGGTAGACTGATACGCATTAAAAATTCAGCAAACCAAATACGCAGTGGTCTATCGTATGCAACGTTGCTCGTGACATTTTCCCAATGTGATATGACGTGTATTTCTAGTTTAAAATACATGCTGCCATTTTAATCATTTATGTATTAGTTAACCGTACAGCTGCATTCGGGTCGAGAGTCAATATTAAGCTCCAATAATTGAATACGACATGAAAGGCTATAGCAGATTATAAATTGAAAACTTTCAATTAATCCCAAATCATAATTACATATATAGATAAATTAACTTCGAAACGTTTTTGCGTTTGTAGTAGTGTATTGTTATCGCATATATAAATAATGTAATACTTTTTATATATATTTAATATTTATTTAATAATATTAAACGATATTTACAAATGGCATTTATAGAGACTACCGATAAATGTGGATACTTAGAACTTTTAGTATTAAAATTTGAAATTTAGTTATTTACTAATGTTGCACAATACGTCAGCTGTACAGCTACAGATATACAGCTATAAGCATGTCGGTGACGCCAACGCACGAGATTTCACCCATCCAAAAAGCGTCTAACACGCAAAGAACACGCGCGATGCGCATGCGCTAGGAACACACGTCCACCACTCCAGGAAGCAGGACAGTTTAAATTGCAACCGCCGTTACATGATGTGTTTGGGTGAGGTGGGAGGACTCAAAACTTTACCTTTGGCACCACCAGTAGGTAAATAAAGAAAAAACTAAAAAACTAAAATGTATAAAATAACTTATTTCTAAAGCTATTACTATTAATATATATTATCTAAAACATCTTAAAGTCGGTGCTTTGTAATTTTCAAAATATAGTTATTTTTATGTTTTACTTTGCACCAACTTCAAGATGTTTTAGATAATATATATTAATAATAATAGCTTTAGAAATAAGTTATTTTATACATTTTAGTTTTTGAAGTCGGTTTTTTTAAACGAAGTGTTTTTTTATTTGTTACTTTTTAGTGTCTAGCTATGTATGGGTGGACCTACGAATGGTGCCGCGCGTCTTAAAGAATATATGTCGCAAGAGAAAAATGTTCGTAAAATGAAAACTACTAGGCCAAACTATGTCAATTTTTAATGAACCACATGACAGCTATTACGCGTATAACAAAAAAAGAATCACGTAAATCGAAACATAAATCTCAGAGTAATCGGTGTACATAACGAAAACGAAATTTTTTTCATAAAAAATGTTCATAAAATGAAAACTATTGGGCCAAACTATGTAAAATTTTTAGGGGACCAATTAGAAGTTATTCCGTGTCGAACAAAAAACACGTAAATGGGATCATAAATCACGGAGTTATCGGTGAAAATACATAAAAAAAAGATCCCGACGAATTGAGAACCTCCTCCTTTTTTCGAAGTCGGGTAAAAAGGGCAGTTCATTAATATATTACTAGTAGTATATAGTAGTAACTTTAAACTAGCTCATGTCCTGTTTATCAAGCATCCACTTTAGGTTGACGTTAATGTCTGAGAGGTGTAAAGGCGTACTTAACTGGGCTTAATTAAACAAGGCCTGGGTCGAACGGCTCATTGTTGTGGCCCCACGCCATACTCAAATAAGTACTTAATGAGATATACGTATAGGCCTCATGGGCCACACAGACCTAGAAAGTACAGCGTACAAACACAACATGTTAATAGTTTTTTGATGTTTATTAAAATGGTCAAAGTAAATGGTGCCCACATTTTACTCGTTACGAATTTTCGTACGTTCTGCGTTTCTTTTTATATTTTTGAAACGATAAAGAAATTGACATACCTATTTTATTTTTATAAAAGTAATTTTAATATATATAATATTTTGTTCTCTTCTATATATATTTTTTTATTAGTTTAAATTATTATAAATATATAATTATACATATAGAGTCACTAAAAATAAACTGCACCTGCGTACATATTCCAATAAAATTTAATATAAGAAAAATTGTAATAATAAAAACTACATAATATAACTAGAAGAAATTACATGTTGTCAAAAAACAGCAAAAAGATTTTTGAAGATACATATAAAAAATAATTATACTTTATTTTATATGTTGTACGTACACACCATGATCAAATAGCAGAAGTGTTAAAGAAAGGCCACGTAAAAAGCTCGTCATGTAAATGTGCATATGTGAAGAGATTAATGAAAGTCGATGAAGCGAAAGTTCTTTGTCAAGATCGACGCAAGTCTCTTCGCATTGTCTCTCCGTATAATATAAGACTTTCGTAAGTTTCTCTTAACGAACCTATAAACGACTTTGTTCGCGAACAAGTACTACACAATATTCTCTAAGCTTTTGTACAATGTGTATAGATTCACAACTCGTTTTACAGTTATTAAATTTTAGCGATAGCGCCTCGACGTCGGTAGCCTATTAAGAAGAAATGTAGGCACTCTTACAGATTTATTATCAGGTGTAAGAATATATTACGGGAGCCTCAGATTGCCTGTAATTAAATTTGAATATTCTTAACGTACTTACCCTTGGTAGATACACGCAGGAGCTAACATGCCATTAAAAAAACAAAAGTACATATATTAATATATACATTACATTATGCTGATTCCTGGTACTAAATTGAATAGATTGAATTCTATAGATAGATCTTCATCAACAACTATTGTTGATCGAAGAGATAGATAGATAACACTTTATTACAGACCAAAATATACAATTACAAAAACAGACTACGTTTACAATATTTTCTAAGCAATACAACAGGCGGCCTTATCGTTTAAAGCAATCTCTTCCAGGTAACCTAAATGACAGAAATCAAATCAAGCAAAATAGATGATGCAGGAAAAAGACAATCGATACATAAATACTTATACTAATTTAAGAAATAAATATACAAATACATAGATAGTCATATATATATATATATATATACACAATAACACACATAAGTTACTGTAATAAATAAATGTCTTAGCATGGAGTATAAACTCCATACTTACTTTTCAACTATTCAGCAATAAGAATTCAACTGTTACATTATATCCCGTATGGTCTAGTGGCTAGGATACCTGGCTTTCACCCAGGAGGCTCGGGTTCGATTCCCGGTACGGGAATTTTTTAATGAAATTTTTATATTTAAGTAGTCAAATTATTAAGTTACTTTAAACCCCATTTACTTCTTTCTAAATGTTTTTTTTCATAATAAATATTTTTCTGTCTACAGTTCAGTTATTATAACAATATTTTTATACTGTGATCAGATCATAGAGTAAATGGATGAGCAGACACCCCATTCCAGTGATGTATCCAATGGCACTCTGTTAAAACAAACACTCGAAATTTCCAGTATAAATGGACTTCAATCAAATTAATAGCCACTTGCTATATTGTTGATGCAATTCATTTAATAGCTCCGTCGGGATGTGGCCATCTGAGCTTGGTTTAGTCAATACACTATTCATTAATATACAATGTTATACTTGAAGGCATATAACTTAGAAAATAAGGACCTAGAAGCGTAGAGGTATAAACGATCTATAATAACGTGCTAGTTATTTTTGATTATTGTCATTTTCTAGTACGAAAGTACAGCAGATAGGCAGATAGTTTACCTGATGGAAAGCGGTTATCGTCGCCTATGGACCTTTGCAACATCAGAGGTTTTACCAATGCGCTGCCGCCTCAAAAGAAATTGTATAACACCATTTTTTAAAAACCCCATATCGTAGCGCTGTGGGAAACCATGTGTCAAGAATGCCATTGTGCGTAAGAGAAACATTTTAAAGAAACGTTGCATACATGAGCGAAATGACACACATTAGTGCGGATATTATCTGTTTCGATTTTAGATTCCCCTTTTCCGATAATTTATCTGGGTGCTAGCGGGATTGTTACTAGAGGCGGGAAAGCTAATTTTCCGGCCATTTATAGTCGGCAACTAGTCACTAATTCACAGGAAGATTGCTGCAGAAAAGCAGTGAAAAAAACTAATAAATCTTCATTAATTATGTCAAAATTTATGTATATAAAATTCGACTAGCTTAACAAGTACAATACATATTACGTTACATTACGTATCAAGTGGCTTCCTATTCATTTTTGCCATAATAGTCCAATTGTCACTTCAACTGTCAGGCCCCAGTACGTTACGTTTTAAATTTCTTCACCTATTTACTGCCTCTGATTTGCGCTCTGATACGTATCGAAAACTTGTGATACCTGCACACACTTCATCCTTTTATGATAATTCTTTTACAGTGCAGGCTCTGAAAGTTTGAAATATGCTGCCATTTACTGCCAGACAGGCCAAATCGTTGGCCATATTCAGAAATTTACACAGAAAGCACTACTTTTCCGCAAACAGCTATGTTTGATTAACACATGTCCATGGCGATGTTAACTGCTTTCCATCAAGGGCCGTCTGCCTGTTTGCTTAACTCCTGCAATAATAAATAATGAATCAGTTTAAGTATTTATGTATCTATTGCCCCTTTTTCCGGTACCATCTACATCACCAGACTAGCTAAAAATCCTTTATTTTGGGTTGTTTGGAAAAGATCGCTTTTAGAGATAAGGTAGCCTGTTGTATTACCTAGATAATATTGTAAATATGGTTTCTATTCAAAATTGTATTTTTGTGTGCAATAGTTTTATCTATCTACGTTTAGATGGACATTCTGTAATTTAGTCCTTGATCACTAAAAAATTAAACAGCTATTTATCAAGACACGAGAAGTGGCATTCATGCCATGCAAACATAACCGGAGATAATGATCGACACTAATTGGCTATCTAAGAGCCACTTTGTTTTGATTATAAATATTTGTCCTACTAATTAAGAAAAGTTACTATAGTCGTGTTTGTAAGTGATAGCTATGTAATGCTTGATACTGGTATATCGATTCTTAAAACCAATAGCCCCAAGTTACCCTTTTCGCACCTATAGAAGTATTCGTGTAATCCAGATACACTGTTTTGTACAGGATAAGGGAGCAGGGGTTAACTTCAGCGCGAAGTATGGTAATAAAACAGGCTTGTCTCTGATATTACCCCATTAAGTCCGCCAGCTTAATTTATGCCGTTGCTAAGTCATAAGGTGGGACATGGCAGCGTGAAGATGTATGTATATACTGGATAAGGCACTCCTGGACCAGCAAAATGCTGACAGAAAAAAAACGAATAGTTTTGGCATCACGTCATTTCAGAAAGTATGCTTTTGTGTATGACTCAAAAACAATTATTATACAATGGTTCCAAAATCACTTATTCGTGTTAATCATATAGTTAGTCGCATGCATGTAATCAATAATGCTTTTCTTAAAGAACCTATAAATTATTATGAATAAGGCTAGTGTTTAGGGAAAAATGCATAAATTGAAGAAAAAAGGATTGTCTAATATGAATGATAAAATATTGTCTATTATAAGTTTCATTGCTACGGTTGTTGTGATAGACGTAAATCTCTCGCTTTTCTTTCACCATATCAAAATTATTTGGAGTCGGCACAATATACCTTCACACTCCTCTATTCTGATATACATCTACTGTCACACCACAAATCATCAAATCATCCTACACAGAATAATCTATATATATATATATATATATATATATATATATATATATATATATATATATATATGTATGTATATAAAGAAAGATATGCTAAAGAGCTAAAGAACGAAATGAGAAAAGGAATATACTTATAAAGTTACATACTTTTTAAATCTATCTAAAAATGTGTACTTATAATAAATTACTTATTTTCTAAAACTAATACACGTACGAAGCTTTATAATTAGGTGAAATCTTGGTGTAAAATATGTCCCAGGCTTGAGTCTTATATGTTTTACTTTATATCTACGTTATCGGACTTGCCAAACTAGAGAGAAACTTGACAATTTATTATCGCACTGCTATCTAGGAGTTTTATCTTAAACTCTAGCGTTATACAACATGTTTCTTAATCGTTTTATGCTCATATCGCCTAACATCAAATATTTAAACTCAAAAGCTTTTTACTTCTTAAAAGCACTATTTAAATGAATTTTTAATTTTGAAGTTAAGGAAACTTTTAGCAGTTTTGTAACTTCTTTGTATTTACTGAGAAATTTTATTTGATTCATATGTTGTTATATAAATGCGGAATATAAATATGAAAGTAAGTTTTTTTGGATGTCTGCATGCTTTTTACGACCTTTGACCTGTTCGTCAAGTGTACACAGCGGTAAGGTGACAGTAGTTTCATGGAAAGCCATCTTATTATTCTTCTATATCATGGAAAAAGAATACCGTGATACACAATCTTTCAAAATGAAAACTTTCAAATTTTCAACGACTATATAGATTTCAACAATAGTCATCTTCAGTCGCTTTATTTGTTTCCACATCTGTGAATTTATTTAAAAAAACATGTCTTCTTATATATAAAAATGAATGTTTGTCTGTGTCCTTTATAGAATCGTAAACTATACATTCGATCACGTGATGATATTTAGCAAAGTTGTGCATGAGCTAAAGAAGGTTTCACAATTGGTTGGTTCACAATTAGAGCCGGTAGGTGGCGCTGCTGTCGACCGATTGAAGCTTTTCCGGGCAGGACAACGTCTGTCGAGACAGCTAGTATTATATATTTTTAAGCTAAATGTATCAAATATGGAAACCGTCACCATGCCTGCACATAATTATATGATAGGCATCTGTAGTTCTTAGATTTTTCACAATTACACAACGTCATCATTTAACCTTTAAAAATAATACAAAGAGCTTTAAAAGTTTGTCTATAAACCATAAATATAACTGGCTCACAAAAAAACGGTCTGTACTTTTGACCAAACCTATCTATTCTCATTGTTACGAGCTACAGGACTCGAATTGAAATTCCGTTGTAATTACTATAGAATTTATTAGAACTATACAAACAGGTATAACACAGCTACAAGTATAACTGGACGCAACCAGTACAAACTGCACGATTTAATAACACGCGCATAATCCCTCACTATGTCGCTTATCGAATGTACGTCTTGCTCGTGTCGTAATCCTCGCTTGACTGCCTTCCCCTCCGTTCGGGTATTCCTTTTATTTTGTACAAATACAATATGCCTCGACACAAAACAATAACAACAAGAGTTCGTCACACCTGGCTAATCACGGCCATAAAACAAATACAATAATAATTAAATGTTTTTCTTAGTTACAAATTTTAAACACGAAGGAAACAAAGAAGACTAAATGCGGGAAAGGTGATAAGCCAGGTTTATGGCAAGCAGATGTACATTCACTCTTTGTCCGCATGAAACATTCATTTCGATGAGCTGAATCCAAATCTGGGGTCAATTTGGTCCATACACCCTTAAAAAGGGTGTATGGACTAAAAGACTGCAACTGGGGTCAGTTTGGTCCATAAACCTTTTTGGTGGGACGGTGTAATCTTTGATAAATTAATTTTGACTTTTCAGGTGTTCTCAAAGGGCTGGCTTTTCCCTTGGATAATGGATCATTATGGCTATCCAGCGAGTTAACGTAGCCAGCTTTCTGGGAACCTCACCTACTTACTTCGCTGACCTATTCTCAGTTTTTTACTTATAGCCTTAAGTTGTTATAAGTTACAGTATAAGTAGGTATCTGTGCAGGTCCCCCTCCCGACGAAGCCGGTGGCGGCATCGGAGGGTGTCCAGTACGACCTCCAGCCGCCGTAGGCTACGGCTGTGCGGGCGACCGGCGGGGAAACCGGACCCGCCCACACATAAAGGCCGGAGAGGAGGGACGCGCGCCGATCCGCGTGCCCCCTCTCAGCTCGCGGTGAGGTAGAGAAGCCAGAGAGACCCAGATCTCCGGCTACCAAATGGTGAGGCCAGCCCGTAAAGGGGCCGGCCGCCATCCGTCCGGGCCGGTGGTGAATGCGCGAGCGAACACACAGCCCGGAAAAAGGACGCTCGGGATCGGACAGGGGTGGTAGTGGGTATCCCTAATCGCGGCGTGGCAATAGTTCTTTACATTTGCGTGGGATGCTAGTGCCACCTCGACCTGGCGAATCCTACACACGGGCCGCGACCTTTGCCCCTAGCGCGGCCTATGGTCCTCAAACGGATTTCCCCTGTATAAAAAATAACTGTGCAGGAACAGAAAATAACACAATTCCCCGAGGCCGGGCGACCTGTCGTAATAGACGTCAAATATGTAATATTGTAATTAATTGTTTAAAGTAATTAAAAGGTAATATCTGAATAAATCTTTAATTCCCAGAAATGGAATGATCGTCTGGAAGAAACGACACAAATGTAGAAGCAGGCTTACGCTTCCTCATAATTTTCCGCACAAACAACACAATTAACTCTAATTTACTGTATTATAAATAGCTCAAACAATTCAGAAGCCAAAATCAAACAACTCATGGAAGTTATTAAGGCTATATAACGCACACTTGATTGTTAGCATGTGATTTACATACGCATTTCTCGTCTAACGACAATCGAGTTGACTGAAGTTAGCGAGCTTGGAGCGACGTTGTGATACCAGAGTTATGTTTGCTCAACTATATGAATTGTTCCTTCTATAAAACAGAAACAATACAAGATGTTAATATACAAAAAGATTATACTAAAATGTAACCTAGTACAATGGAAGGAACTTAACTTTTTTTATTGCGTGAGTTCAGTAGACAGGCAGACGGTCCATCTGAAGGAAAGTGGTTTCCATCGCCTGTCGACATTTGGGACATTGAAGTTAAAGTTAAGAAAAGAAAGACTGAAGACCGGCCATTAATGACGGAACACGGCCACACACCAGCCAACAACCAGGGGTGGTAGCCATCTAGTAGGAAAATATCCTACCACCTGGCTGTGGGTTGTTTTGTCGTCCTTACGACAGGCCACTTGACCGCAGGAAACTATATGTTTTCCATTCCTGCATGGATAGCAGTTCCAATGAGAGTAGACACTTTTCAACAAGGGTTGCTGTTGATTTTCTTAGGATCTACTCATCAGATCCTGACTTGGTAGCAATGGGATTATATATACTCTTTCTAATAAAAATAATTTTGAAAATCGGTCAACACTTGATGGAGAAATTGCGCAATACAAAACACACAATCGTATTGAGAATCGACTACTTTTGGAAGTCGATTAAAATCTACGTTTTAACGGTTTTAAGCGCGGTTTCAGATTGTATGCTTATTAGAATGAGTGGCGTGGACAACTTGGTCTAGAATAGTCTAGAACTATTAGTACTTACGACGAATGAAATAACGTGTGCGTCACGGGACGTCCGACAGATGTGATAACTTAAACTAATCTAACTTAATTTAATATTGAAGTTGTTTAATTTGAGGTGCCTACCTACCGCGCCGGCAATTTACCCTCCCATAAAAAGTTAGCACTTCAAAAATTCAACTTATCGTTTTTTTTGGGATCTTTACCAGTTCATAACTCTTCACTAATTGTACACCGACAAACACTTGGACGATTTTTAAATTTAGAAGGATTATCACTTCAAGCGTCACTTTACGCTTAACAATAACTGTAGAATAGTTCCAGAGTACAAATAACACAATTGAACTCACAAACAATCCCACAAAGCTTTCTTGGGGATAAAGTTACAAAGATCTAAGACCCGGTTATAAAAGCAAAGTTGAAAGATAACGAGACGCTTTGACGTTACCCGTAACTCGGGTCTTGTTAGGCTAGGGAAAAACTACGTCACACGATACCCATTGTTGATTCGATAGCCTTGTTTAGTTTGAGACACTCCTTTCTGGTCAACTAGAAGTGTTTCTTTGGTTACATGTACCTGTAAAAGATTCTAAACCTCTTTCTTTTAATTTCGATAGAATAGAGCAAAAAATTACAAATAAAAAGAAATTTCGTTACAATATTTTTCATAAGTGATGTATTTAACTGTATCTACTGCTTATATAAAAGGTTAAAAAAGTAATTAGTAATTTTAGCAAATAAAAAGGTCACTTACGATTATGTTCATTTATTTTTTAGCCGACTTCCAAAAGGAGGTTCTCATCTTGGCCGATAGTTTTTTTTATATATGTACACCGGTTACTTCGAGATTTATGATCCGTTTTACGTGACTCTTTTTGGTTCAATGCAGAATAGTTGCCATTTGGTCCACTAAATTTTTGACAGTAGGCCCAGTAGTTTTTAAGCTTATAGTTAATTTAAAAGAGTTCCAATAATTTTTTTCTTGGAAAATGTTGAATTGATCTTTGTTTCTTACGGCCTTGTTTATAATAATCTCGTTAAGAAACGATTAGGTATCTCTTAAGAAAAAGAATCAGAATCAGACCCTAAGCCATTAATGTATTTTTTGTCACTTATAAACGTGTATTACCCGTTGTTTACCTAAGAGAAGCACAGATAAACGAAATTTGAATGATTCACGTAGATTGTACCCAAAATATTCCGCTAAAGAGGATTAGGAGAGGATTATGGGTAAGATTTTCACTAATCAGCTGCTGGGCAGTTTCTTTAAGTTTAAGAAACGATTATAAGTAAGGCCCTTAAAATCGTGATATAATATATAAACTCTCAAACTTATATCGTCTACTTATTTTCTTTGAGTCCTTTACCCATAAGTGGAAGTTCGCGCTCACTTTGAGTAAAACCAGTAAAAATGGAATTGAAAATAATAGCGAGGTACATCATATTCACCACCTTGTCTACGTACAAATGTAAATTTATTGGAACGAAGTTCCTTATCGCGCGTTGCGAAAGGGGGCTAGACGGAAAAATTAAGACCAAAAGTTGTAACGACACTTTTTATTATAGCTATATTATATTAGCTAAAATAGTTTGTTACGAAAAGCAGTGTTAACCTAAGCAATAAAATCACAACTCTGTACTACGTCTGAACCGTCCCACGCGTATTTCTAGCTTGAACCCCTATATGTCGCCCGTGACATATCCAAACAAGCCAATTCCAAAGCCATCTTACGGCTGGGTTAGCGTTCACTGCGTTGTAATACGTGGAAAGATACGCCGCGGGGCGTTGTTAGTATGCGATTTGCATAATGGCCAATCACTTGTCAAGGCTCACGTATCCACGCGACTGTTAGCTGAAAACTAATTTTAAGCAAATAGGGATTTCAAGTTCAAGTGTTTATTCATGAACTTAGTTCTCATCATATTGTTGTTATATCACTAAATCCACGACTTCGTCCGCTTTTATTTAACTTTCTGAGTGAAGTGAAAACGTTTATTACTTTTACTATTAGTTATAGGATTAACATCTATGACATATTTAATATTAACTACTAAACTATATTTTATACTATCAACTGCATAAATCTAATCTATATAAAATTCTCGTGTCACAGTGTTAGTTACCATACTCCTCCGAAACGGCTTGAATGTAGCTACATACAAGTTGGAAAAATAGTACAATATGGTCAGGTAGCCTTGGTTGCGAATATGCATACTTAAAACATCCTCGTGTCCTTAATATTATTTTATTTGGGTAGTTAACCACTGTAGTCTTAAAAACTAAAGTTTTACAAAGTAACGTTACAGAGATAGCTAAAAAACAGCTATTCATAAACCTCCACAGATGACAATATTGGTAGAAGAGAAGTCAAATCTTTCATTAAAATGTTGAAAATTTTGAAAAGGAAAAAAGAAAGGCTAATTTCAATAATACAACTAAAGTAGGTATACCAAACATATAACATAGATGCGAGAGCTCGTAATCCTGGCAAAGACAAGTTGTGAAGTATTTTATCAAATTGAAACATTCCGAGATACAGAACAAACATTTTAGCTTTATTACAATGATAACAATTTCGGTTATTATTTTTGGAAAACAAGAATTTGTTTCATCCTCTGAGGGCTGGCTGTGCAAACTTTTATCTCGAACGACTTAATGTTATTGCCCGGATCTCCCAGCCGGGCAGTCCGCTTTAATTTGTATAAACTAGATAAAAACATTAACACGACTTCCATGACATTTTTCGCTGTACTAAATTACTAAGACGAGGTTTACTTTGACGATGTAATTTTTAAGCTCGCTAATTTGGAAGTTCCGAACCAACGTCTCAATCCTCGAAGAACTCGACATAAAACAACGTCTCTCTTCCATCGCTCAAGGTCGTGTTCTCACTTTCTTTGGACGTATTAGCATGCGACGAGAGGACACTTCAGTGGAGCGACTCGTAGTCCAGGGAAAAATGGAGGGCACGAGGGCGACCGATAGATCACCAATGCGCTGGACCGACCAAGTCAAAACCGCACTCAATGGCCCACTCCACGAATATACGAGGCGACGAATTGTGAAGATTGCCACCACCCCTGTCATGAGGACCACGACCACTCTGCCAAGAATGTGACGACGGAGAAGAAGAATTTGGGAGTAAGATGATTAGTTACCTTTGCTTAGTAATACAGGTGTTAGATAGTTATCTATGTTCAGTAATTTAATAGCAGATAGTTATAGACATGCCTTATGGACCAACTTTTTTCAGCAGTTTCCGAAAATTATAAATGAGGTGTCATTCGATTCGGAATGGCATCTAGATGATTTTTGAAAAAAATGAAGTTCCGTTTGCAAAAATTGTAAAAGTTATTAACAATTGACTAAAAAAAGGGGGATTTAGTTTTTTGCAAATATCTCAAAAAGTGATAAAGATTTTTCAAATTTGAAAAAATATTCGAAAAGAGGAGGAAATTTCCTAAAAAAATTCTTGACTCCCGAAACTGTAAGATCAATATTTATAATTTTCCTAGAGGGATGAAAATACGACCGAAAACGGGACTCTGGCTTACGCAAGCCACACCCACATAGACAGACCCTTTAATGAATAAATATTATTTAAATATACTAAATATGAAAATAAAAAATTGACAAAATTCAGGCACTAACTGAATAGATGAATGAACAATAATGTGCTAGAATTTTTTTATAACAATTTTTCATTTATTTATTCAATAGTTAATTAATAAAAAAATTTTGCTTCAACATGAACATTGCAAGTGTGATAATTGTTAAACTATAAATTTAAGATTATTTTCCTTTCTTGGAGAAATTTTTGATAGGCTTTAGAATAGAACCCCGTTTTAAAAAATTAGAAAATGTTTATTAATCATTTTTTTATTAATAATTTTCGTTTTCGTTGTTTAGGAGTAATATAGTCTGTCAATTCATAGATTCTATATAGTTATGTTTAGTCTGGGAATACATTACTATGTATGTTCAGTCCGTATATCTAGCAGTTGCTAGTGTCCTATATTACTGCACATACTGTTACGGGATACGGGACTCGAATTAATATACCGTTGAAATTACTATAGAATTTATTAGAACTCTAGAAACACGTATAACCCAGGTACAAATATAACTAGACGCAACCAGTACAAACTGCATGATTCAATAACACGCGCAAAGTCCATCACTGTATAGCTTATCGAATGTATACACGACTTGTTTTGCTTATCGCTAGACTGCCACACCCCTCGGTCCGGGCATTGTTTTGTACTAAACTATATAGTATGTCTCGACACAATACTCAACTGCGTAAACAATAGTTTCCAAAAATCACTGGCTAAAGAATATCATAAAATATTACAATACACAATACGCTATTTTTCTAATTACAAATTTATTTTAAACACAAAGTAAACAAAAGAAGCAATAAATGACGAAAAGGTAATAAAATGCAGGTGTGCATTACTTTTGTCGGCGTGTCACAATACTTAACTATGCGTACATAATTATTTAAGCAGTTCGGTAGACAAGGAATAATATAGACAAATACACTTTATTACTCCTAATCGATGTATATACTAAATTACTTAGTAACATATTTATATATGCTTACCAAAGGGAGTAAGCTAGTTACGATTACTCAGTAACTTAGAGTAATGTAATGTAATGTAATTTGTTTGTCAGTTGTATGTACTGAGTAATTTGGGAGCAAAATACTTACGTTTATATTTTCAATTTAGGAGTAAATTCGTGTCACACACTTACACACTGTAATAAGTTCCGTTGAAGCGATGAACGCTGTTTGATTATTGTTATTTGTCTATGGAATTCTATAAAAAACATTTAATCAAAAATAAACTATTTAATTTTAAATAATAATTTTTTTAAAGACAGGTGTATCGTCACCATAACGTAACGATTTTTGGTTGTATCGATGCCCATGTGTTGTGGCTTTCTAGCAATATCGAGACATCAATTTTTTGACTGTCAGCACTAACGAACGGATAAAAGCGGAGAGTGGCAACACCAGTGCAATAACCGACCTCTACGGTCGGATGTCGTTATGCACGACCAAAAAACGCGCGTGCATAAACTTAGTGAATTTCATCCAAAATCTCGCCATTGAGTAGAAAAGGTGCTAGCTGCAGACTCAGGTACGTACAGTGCTTATATCGTTGCTCCTGGATCTAGGACCTTGAGCATCGAATCAATCTGAAATTGACCCAGAGTATAGACCCGATCGCCTTCGCAGGGCAATCGAATGCTACACCAGGAAACCATCTTGAATTTTCTACCCTATGCTACAAAATTTATAGCGAAAGGAACACATTTACATCTGAGTTATCTCCTATAATTAACGTGCTATAATTTTAAAGAGAAAAGGCAAAAAAATATCAGCAACACTCATCCTTCAAAATTTACTAACCTTGTAACTCTGTCAAGAGGCAATGAACTACGTAGAGCTCACCACAGTTATAACTATGGAGTTAAATTAAGGTAACATTATTATCCTTGCAAGTTAATAAGTCTATTTTATAGTGCAATGTTTCTTTGGACGGTAGTTACCTCCGACTTTGGTCGTATAACCCGAATTTAATTAGAAGGTAAATGCACGTTTCTAACAGTAATCAGCGGTTTTTTGTTGTTGCTAAAAACATTTAATATGCGTTTCATAAAGTACACATAAAAGTGTCTGAGGCATTATTTTTAATAGGCCTTGCACATATAACATAAAATTACAATGTACATTTATTTATTGAACGGATTTTGTGTTACGTAAATGTCGTTTAGTGTAGATGATCCTTTACCTCGTATTGTCGAGTTCAATGGCGACTGTCTCCATTGTCCACAAGCCTTCAAGAAGCTACATTAAAGCCACATTCACACACAGCGAATAGTCGTAGATTAGGCACTTGCAGCGACTATTAGCTGTATAAGACAGAATATAATGATTCACGAAGTTTTGAATTAAACATGTTCAATTTTACTCTTTGCGGTTGTGCACTCGCCGCCACAATTCGCGGTGTGTGACTACTCGCTACGAGTAGCCATTTCGCTTATTTTCCATCATACGAAGAGAGTTTCTATAATCTTCTGATTCCTCTGTAGCCAATTCTTTTAAAAGTGTACTTACGACGAATAGTCGACATATTTGTGTTTGAGGGACAGAGTGTCGAAATTGTCGTGTAGAACTCGATGTATGTGACAGGCAGGCGAATACTCGCTGTGTGCGTTCGAGCTTTAGAATATCGCTTATTGAAATTGACACGTGCCTAGATATACCTACAAATAGGAGCCAAACATGGCACAAACTTCCACGTTATTTTGACACTTGTCATATTCATAATACGAATCTGCAAAAAATACTATTTTAGCCTCCGAGGTGTGGCATGGTGTTTTTGCCATCACATAATGAGATTTTTGACAACCTATTTTTATCAATTTTTGCAGGTCGCCCCTGATTTTATAATACACTAGCTGACCCGGCGAATTTCGTATCGCTTAACCAATTAACTATAAAAATAAGATGTAAGCTATCCTATCTTTCAAGTTGGCTCAAACTGCACACTGTGTGCAAATTTGATTAAAATCGGTTAAGTAGTTTAGGAGCCCGTCGCGGACAAACAACGTGACACGTAATTTATATATATTAAGATCTTTCATAGTTTTCAGTTTAAATATAAATATCAATCATTTAATATTTGAATATCTTATAGTAGCTTAGTAGCTTAGGATTCCCGTTTCGAAATCCTGTTTCAAATGTTGTGAGTTCGATTTTTTACCGGAGAGCATGCATTACTTAAACAGACGGCATCTGTGTTTGAACGGACTAAGCCTTTGCCGGCCTAGGTCACTGCAACCTTCTGCGTTTCAGTGAGCTAGGATTCCGGGTTCGGTTCCTGATATGGTAAGACCGCCCTTTGTATCCTACTATAATAATACTAGTTCGTAAGTTTTTCTGTATTGGTGTATAATAAAGTGTTATCTATCTATCTAAATTACCGAAACGCATATTCTCCGAATCGTAACGTGCTTAATTTGAGGATATAAGTACAATACGTGCGTTTGTGTGGCGATTTTTTTTTACTTCCTACCTAATGTGCATTACAATCCCACATGCTGGCGGTAAAGGAACCACAAAGCGCTTAAAAATGGTTTGTTTTCAGATGTGAACATTTGTAAACAAACAAGTGAAATACATAAGTTTCCAAATGCTGCAAATTCGGGCCGGTGTTCCGCTTCCTGTAACAAACTTTGTTGGAAGTTAACCGATTTATCGACAGGGATCTAAGCTGACAAAAGTAGCGGTTTAGCCTCAACTTGGATTTTGTAAATGGGACAGTTTAATATATTTTATTTATTTATGTTCATTCGTCAATCAATACTAGGCATGCTTTTCTTAGTTTCATTTTTCAACAGAACCTCAGCATCACCTAGGTCGTGTCTATTATGGCAAAAATTATTACCTAACGCTTTATGAGTAATAGACTTTATTGTATTTTCTTAAAGCTAAATATGTTGCCAATCTTTTGACTTATTTAACATGATATTAATATAAATAAATTCAATACAGACTATTATTTATTGGAGAAAATAAAGAAGCTAATCAGAGATAACGTATGTACGGGCGACTTAGTTAAAAATAAATATAATAAATAACTACAGCTTCCATTTGATAACAAAAAATCGGGTTTACGGATCAAATATCATTAGTATTTGTTTATAAATAGTAAAAATCGAGATTTTTCGATATATTACATTTTTTAGTTTTCATATGAAGGCGACGTGGTGTATTAGGTACATTAGAAGTAGCCACCATACATGTAATGATAGCGGCCGAAACGTCGGATTAACCAAAAACAAATAAATGATCACGCTCAAAACCGGTAAAACGTAGTTTTATTATCTACGGAACTCTTCATTATGCAGAAGACACGCACTTTGTTGATTTTTATAAATTAATCCCGGTGTACATTTAAAATGTACATCTTAAAGGAGGTCGTCGTCAGTTTCTTTCTGGTTAATTTAAAGTGAGTCCTTGGTTTAATGCTCGAATTTATGTACCGCTTTTTATGTCCCAATAAAGTTCTTTCAAAACGTAGCAACGTCGTTAATCCGCTTCTAATAAAAGCGGAAAACTGCTCGATAATATGGGCCGATACGTTTTTCATCAATAAATTGTAAGCTTATGTATCGTAGTCAACTATAGGTATAAATACAAGTTCGTCCTTATTACAAGCTTTCATTGCAATGGATGTATGTAAGTTCGGGTGGAATATTGCAAGTAAAATTTGACCAACTTTCCGGTTTAGGATTAAGTTAAAAAATTTCGCGCATGTGTATATCGCGTGACAATGCAATAATATGGTACTATGGAGATCTGATGATGGAGTCGGAAGGTGACCATAGGAACTCCTGTACTAAAAAAGATCCGTCGTGTTTGAGCTCGTTTTACTTGTCTTGGCTAGCATTCTGCTGCTACATGATCTCAAAAGCTTGTATTTAAAAACCGTTTAAAAAAAGCTTATTTTAGCGAGAAGCCTAGAACTGTTCACCAAATAAAATATTACAAAAATGCATAACAAGACAATATAGTCTAAAAGCTGGCAACGTTTTCGAGAGAGAATTTCAAGAAGGCCAGTCTTTAGATATGCTATTGCTCTCACTCTCCCGGACGTCAGCCCGTATGAGCCATACTAAAATAATTTGAAAAAAAAAATCAATTCTGAATTGGCGTCTGGCACGGTTTAAACAACAACAAAAATGTCTGGCAATAATAGATTCATGTGTCAAAAATTCCAATTAAAATAATAAGCAAAAAAGAAACCTTCTTAAAATGCTTTGAAAAATTGATATTTTCCCTGTACAGATACGATGCGCACTGATGAACGCAACCACTACCGCCAGCCAGACTGCCCGTATGACGTCCGGGAGAGAGAGGAATAGCATATCTAAAAACTGGCTTTCTTGAAATTCTTGTTTTTCCGACGTTGCTCGCTCTCGTACTAATAGTTACTAGGTAAAACAAAAGTCGGCCTTATCGCTAAAAGCGATCTCTTCCAGGCGACCTGACTCAAAGGACATTCTTAAATTACCAATTATTAGGCAACAAAGAAAAAGGAAAAAAAACATACATATGGACAGCAGATTACAGTCTTAAGTATTATAAAATAGCACATACATTATTGCGTAAGACTAACATAATGATTTCTGAGTAAAGTTTTAAATATAGTAAAAGATTTATTAGCTTTGTTGATGAGTTGTACTCATTATAGCTATTTATAAAATTCTTTTCCAATATGCTTCATAAAAACATATTCGAGTGTGGCACAGAGACCACATCGGTTTGTTTATACCGCAGATAGTCGTTAATACATGAAGTTATGATAGATAGTAAATTTATTTTGAAAAGGAATTTACACAATATTAGTGCTAAATTTAAAATAAGAGCAGAGACAATGAATAGAAGACATGAGTGGATGAAGGTCGCATAATTCCAATTCTGAGTAAATCGAGATATATATTTTATTTAGATATATTTGAAACTGAACTTAACACCTTTAGCAATGTTTTGTTTCTTAAATATGCCTTATATCTATGGTCTAAGGTCTGTAGTCATTTGGTATCGACTTATAACATTCATCTACGCAAAAAAAGCAAAAAACCGAATATGCGACATATCACCTTCATCCACTCACGTCTTCAATTGTTATCATCATTTAAGCGTTCACTTCTGATTTGACAATAATAGGCGGAGTTGTCAATATTGTAGGATGTGATTCTTTAATCTGATTTAATCCTAGTTCTACACATGTGAGCCCAATGGTCTGCTTTGAGAATTAACATAGAATCTTTGCAGATTATATTTGGTGTTATATCATCTTCGAGTCTTGTCCCATATTGTCGTTTATATTACAACACGCGTGTGTGTAATTAAGGCCCCTGTTATGAAAGAAAATTTACAGGAGAAGTACTTTACAACTATACATTATTCATACATTCCTGATTTTTGTTATATTCATAATATTGTATGAATGTATGGATTCGGCTCGGTATAGCGATCCAGCGAGGAAACGTAGCCAGCGTTTTGGGCACCTTGTCCATAGAAGACGGTGATCTAGGCTCGATATTCTACTTGTAGCCTTCAGGGACTGTGGGTAGAAGACAATACAAATAAGTTTATTGTTATTGTATTTTATATTTATAAAATTCATCCGGAAATTATAATAATAATAATTTTGTTATTATTGCAGATATGAGTCTAATAAGTCTTTATATTAGGATAGCTATATTTTAGAATAAAAGTCAACCTTAATTTGTTTGCTTACGATGTTTTTCAATAATATAAATATAATATGCAAAACGCCGATTGATACCTACAAACAGGCTATCCAACCGAACGTTTCAAATTTCTAGGCACTCCCTCCCATTCCTCGGCTCATTAACCTAAGAGTGGCCCGAGGGAAAAGGGGAAAATATTAGCCGCGGTGCAAAACGACATTTTGCTCGTACGCCGTGAGATATCCAGTTAGTGGCAAAATTTGAATGTTGGCCAATCAAGAGCGCCGATTCGGCCGACCCCCGCCGATTCAATTACTGTCTACATACTAGCTGTAGCATACGAATGCTCCCGTCGCGTAGTTTTTATGGGATTGTTCATAACAACAATATTTTATTTGCTTTTAGTTTTAATTCGAGTATCTATAACTATAATATAATATATCCCTTGGAGTATCGAGGTTGAGCAACGAATATATTAAACAGATTAAAGAATTTGTTGAAAACCACGAACATAAGTGTTTAAAGATTAAACATCTGCCCATAAATCTTTTTAAACATAGACTAATAAATGGTTGTTGGTTAAATGTTTTTACTCCGTTAACGAATTTTTAGGATACCTTTTTGTCTAAATTTTTGGTTCTTGTTAATTTTATTATAATAACTGTGATAATGTGTTTGTGGTAATCTTAAAGAACATTTGCACGCCTCACAGTCACCTCAAATTTATGTACCATGTTAAAAGCAAATAAATGAATTTGACTTCTGAATTTGAAGTGTAAGGAACAATATGGTAACGCAAACAACTGCTGTATCATAGTGTTTTGCAATTGTTCAGGCAGCGCAATTGTAAAATTTTATTAAAACTTATACATTTAGATATTAGTTCGTTTTATGATGTTTAATGTATGTGGAAATGTCTAGGTGTATATATGAATGTATATGTATGTTTGTGTATATGTTTGCGGTGTGTATATATGGACCACTCTGGGGCAGATCCCAGACAAAAGGCTGACAAACACAGACATTGTATATACCCAAGCTAAGCAAATTTTGTCCGTGCAGGAACGGAATAAGAATACAATTTCCTGCGGCCGGGTGGCCTGTCGTAAAGGCGACCAAGCAACCAACAGCGAGATGGTAGGGCATTTGTCCGACTGGATGGCTACCACCCCTAGTTCTAGGGTATGCAGCCATACCAACTTTGAGTTGTGTTCCAGTACCAGCGGCACACCCATAGCACCCATATACTTTTTTGTTTATTGTTCACGTCAAATTAACAGAGTAGCCTTGGCGAAATACTGTGATTATAGAAGACTGACTTTAATTATTCTGGTCGAACTTCGAGCGTGGGCGACCACTACTAGTGATAAATGAATAACTGGTCGGTACTTTTTATATACGTAGAACGAAGTTTGCATTTTTATTAAAATCCGTTTGCACAGCCGCCAACATTTTTGAATATTTTATATGCATTTTGATTTTTACTGAAGTCAATATTTGGTTCCGAAAACCGTTTTACGTCGAGTGAATTTTGACGAATATATTTTTTAAATATATTTTTTTAGTATGAAACAAATTGGTCTCAGTTTTGTTCGTCGTTGTCGTTGTCAGCCAACACAATCCACTGCTGGACGTAAACCTCCCCAAGTCGGCACCACTCATCACGTTCCTCACCCTTTCTCCTCCTCATTCTTGTTCAAAAAATTGTAACGAATTGATTTTCGAAGGATAAAATAAAAACATACAGTTGTTTATTATTCATCTGTTGTAAATACTGGTTTGTAAAATTTGTTTTTTTATGTTGAATTTTTTTATTATAGTATCTTAGCAACCTTTGTTACCTGTCTTTACAAAAGAACTCTTCAATAAAAACGTACATGAAGAAGAATCAATCCATTATTACTTCTATTCTATTTATTTATATAAATACCATGAACTTTGTTCAGTAGAATAGTAAGTAGTAATTAAGTAAATAAGCAACACTTGCTCTCCGAATATTACGAGTGCGGAGAGTATCAAGCGAGAAGGCAAATTACAAGTAGGTGTAAACTACTGCAAATATAAGTTGGTAGGATAATAACTACATATCTATTGTATACATCTATATTGTACTTCAATTTTCTATTCTCATATAAGTCGATGGAGCCGTGCCCCAGAGTCAACATTGAGTCATAACCCTGAATGCATGGAGTCGATCAAATGTGTTTTTTATTATAGCACTTCACGTCAAAAGGTTGTTTACCTTTCACGTACTTATTCTGCTGGTTCAGCCGCCCAAATTGGGTCTTTGCTGTGAATAAGGTCAGGCTTTATTTTTTTACTCCATATATTTTTACAGTCAAATATGAAAACAAGCATTAATATCTTCAACTAGTATTCGGCCGCATCATCGTCCACGTTGGGTAGCTAGCAAAAATCTTTATTTTTTTACAAATATTTAGAATCAAGGGTATATTTCCAGCAGATAGATAACACTTTATTGTTTATCAAATATACAATTTCATAAATGCACAATTACAATATATTCATGTTAGAAACAGTAGGCGTTTTTATCGCTTAAAGCAATTTCTTCCAGTCAACCTACCTTTAGGAATAATGTAACTTAATCTTGCGATGTAGATTGTGGCAGTTTATTAGGTACAATATACTTAAATTACATGGTTTATAAATTAAATACATATAAACGTATTTATAAGAGAGATATATACATACACACACACATATATATATATATATACTATATATAGGTATATATATATATATATATATACATAGACATACATATACATATACAAAAACAAACTTATTCTTTACAACTCTTTTTATAAGTGTCTTTTTTAACTCTTTATAAATATAATAATGACGTTTATATCTGCTTAAACAAACCGTTAAAAACGTCATTTATGAAAAACATTCTAACAGTTAATATTTTAATCTTTTTAGACTTTTTGCTCCATTGTTATCGACATTGAAAGTTAGAAGTGAACTCTGTAATTCACTTAAACTTTAACGTACATATACAATGGTATATATGTTTTAAATATATAATTTATATATAATCCATAAACATATATACATCACTTGTTTCTCGCGAATATTTAATGCACAGAAACTTTTATCTATGTACACAGTCACTGAACTGGAGTCTCATGACTTTAATGTAAAAGCAGTACCTTAAAATTCCAAGCACCAAAAGCCACAAGTCATCTCACAAAGAAACTACACCAATCTACCATCTCTTTGCAAATTTAAATTCAACGTTTTACAATTCAAATATATATGAACTTGGAGCCGCGCTGAAAGGTGAAAACTGCAATAAAACAAACTTGATCCGGTCTTAAGTGAACTTTTAATATCTCTTTTGAATAAGTCGATCTACGGATCGTTGGTTTAAATTGTTTTAACTTTAATATGTCGTTTTTATTAGACTGTAGTTACAATAATCACGTTTACAGGGTTCTCTAGTTATCTTAAAATTATTGTAACAGCCAGGTGGTAGGGTGTTTGTCCGACTGGATGGCTACCACCCCTGGTCTTATGTATGCCGCCATAACAACCTTGAGTTGTGTTCCGGCATTAGTGACCAGGTTCAAATTTCCCTTAAGAGAGTAGCAGTGCATTTGTAGCAACTTTAGTGATGCAAATGTCCATAGGAGATGTAACCGCTTTCTATCAGGTGGGCCGTCTGCCTGTCTGCTGAGCTCCTGCAATAAAAAACAGAAACGTGCCGCAATTAACAGGTTAATGAAACGTTACAATGAATTGTATACATAAGCTGAGATTTTTTTTAACCCCTGCTTTGTGCAAAAATAATATAAGATAAATAAGTTAATGTTGAGTATCTTAGACATATTTATTTAAAAAAATGCGCACCTGGTTTATTACCCTTTGACAATAGCCTATTGTTATAATTTTCGACTTTGTTGGCCGTTCGCAGGAATAATTAACCAGGTGTGCAGATTACGGTTTCTCGGTAACCGCACTCAACGCGGTCGATTTTTGTATTGTATAGTTAGTATAAAACAATGCCCGCACGGCGGGGTGGGGCAGTCAAACGAGAATTACGATACGAGCATTCGATGAACGATATAGTGACTGTCTTTGCGCGTGTTTTTGAATCGTGCAGTTTTTACTAGTAATGTCTAGTTATATTTGTACCTATTTGTATAGTTCTAATAAATTCTATAGTAATTCCAACGGTATTTTGATTCGAGTATTGTGTAGCTCGTAACAGATAGATATTATTTTCTAAGCGAGCTAATTTTTTGTGCTCTCTGACAGTAAGCGGCATTCCAGATTTGGACAGCCTTTTATTATGAAATAAATAAAAGTATTATCATAATAGTGTTACCAGATGCAAACATACACACATAGTTGTTTTTAATATATTATGTAATGAATTATTATTATATAAAGGGAATATATGAAAATAATACTTATGTCGTAGGTAAGTTTACGATAATGATACACATTACATATTATCAATGTGCCAGCCATATCGTTCTTTTTTAAATATACTTTAAACATTTTTTGAATATAGGGTACTTGTGACATGCTTCTTTATGGTTCGGTAACCTAGTAAAGAAAATAATTTTGTTTGTCACTTGTACGGTACATTATATCGAGCGACCTCCATCGGGACCTGAAAGTGGAGTTTGGCACTAGCATTATCAGAAACTACTCGAAAGATCACAAACATCGGCGTCACTATCATGTGAACGTCGAGGCGATCTAGCTCCTTGACAACACGGATATAACGAGAAGGCTCAAAGGACAAAACCGTTTGAACTAGTGCTATAAACAAAACTAAAGTGCTAACTTATTAAAGAACACATGAACAAAGTGTCTTCCCCTTAATAGAGACTAAAAGAAAAGTTCTAACAGCACTTTCTTAGTTAGAATGCTTTAAATTAATTTAGGTTATATTTAAATTACTTATTAGTCTTTTTAAGCTATATGCATATTTTATCGCGGGCTTTGAGCGCGGCGAGCGAATCAAGAAATTCCGTAACGAAAACAAAACCTAACACCCTCCACTCCGCCGACCATGTAGCTCGGCCGAGCGTTCGCTTAACGTGTATGTATATGGTACGACTGTACGAAGCTCGCACGGGTCAAGATGAGCTGCCCCGAAATCAGACGAATACGTAAGCAACTGTTTGTGAGAAAGTATATAGATGTATAGGTATCTATCATATCTTCATAATGCCACACTCACCGCATGTGCCCCCGTATGTATACATGTAGGTATAGGTATATATGTATACATAGATGATTTGTTTTCTTATTGGTCACCACGCTCAAAAAGTGTATCTTGAATTAATATCAAAGAAAAAAAAATACGGCATAAATAAAAAATAAATAATTAATTATAATTGCATAAGTTGATAAAAAATGCTACGCAATAGCTTTACCGCGGCAGTCCCCGAGTGCCGCAAGGAGTTTTTAGACAAGATTGTAATAGTAATGTGGTATTTTTAAATAAAAAAATATATGAAAAAACACTTGTATGTATACTTCGTAGGTTGTTACGCGCTAGCCTGACTCGTTACCATAGCAAACAGCAACATTTTCCCAGTTTAAAATTTCCAAATAAAAACCATCAACCGTTAGTGTCCAAAAAGACCACCTAAAACCAAACCTCCCGTCAACTAATTGAATATAACCCTGGGGTCAAATAATTCGTGGTACTATTGCGAATCTGCGACGAGAATATTCACTCTGGGAACCAGTTGTTATACTTAAACAAGGATGTATGTACACTTGGGATAAAAAGAGGGGTGTAATGTAAAAACTGTAGTGTGGTACCAGAATTATTATTTGGTTCTGTAGTCTTTCTTTGTTCTGACTGACAGTCTATGTTTATGGTTAATATAGAGCCTCTAGATGAATTTAGGATCAAGGTGCTTATCGAATATAAATATTTATTATTAAACGACGTTGGACGTTGATTAATTTTTTGTGTATGATTGAGTTGGTACCTGGATGGTTTAAATTCAAAAATGAATCAGGTATGTACAATCGGTTTCCAAATTTTATTTTTACTCTTTTTATTTATTGCAGGAGTCTAACAGACAGGCAGATGGTCCACTTGATGGAAAGCGGTTATCATCGCCTATGAACATTTGCGTCTGCTAAGCTCCTGGATTAAAAAAAATTAAACTGTGAAGCGCAAAATCACGAGGTGATGGAGGGTTTTGTCACCTCTGATTGATGTATTATAGAAAGGTCTGACTTGGAAAAGAACAACTAGTATTAAAATAGTTGCATAAAGGCCCTGACCATATAAGGGGTGAAAAGAGGTCTGAATATATATAAAAAAACATTTGTAATACAAAACTTCATTGTGTTTATTTAAGGAATATTTCACTACGGAACTCTAAAAAGAGAAAAAAAGGCGAAAGCTTTTCGGGGATATAACATTTTACAGAAGTGTTATTTGTTGCAAAACGGATCCTAGAAAATATGATTTATTTTATTTGGTTATTTATGGATATAATAAATTCTGAATTCGGTGTGCCTCAACAAAGCCACTTCTTCTTTTTCATTAATATTCATATGTGACTGCTTAGTTTGGTCAGTTTAGCTTTGGTGGTTAACGCGTTGGCTCCATCAGAGCCTAGTCACCCGATACGTTGCGGCAGCGGCGCAGCGTCGAAGTGGTATCGCTGCTGTGCTTACATAAAAATATCTATTGTATGTCATAAGGCAGCACCACACCATGCGCCCACTGACCATGAAAGCTGGGAGATAAGGCGAGGACAGGTGTACTGCTACTGAAGTCCCACGACTGAACTGCAACAACGTTCGGCGCCTTAACGGTTTTGTGACCGCCAACGTTTCGAAATGATGTCATTGTGATGGAGGGCTGCTACTCATTGTGTATCTACATTCTTAGTATTACTGAAGTCCAAGGGTGACGGTAACCACTTACTATCAAGCTGGCCGTCTGCGTGTTTTCCTACAAGGAAACATAATGGACGCGATTTCAATCTTGTCAAGTAATGAAAATTAAAAAGAATATATGAGTTCCAAATTGCTATATTCCCAAAACGCTGGTCGCATTTCCCCGCTGTAACACAACCCTATTACGTTGCCCCAAGTACAGACCAGCCCTTTGGTCACATGACATCTCTATTAAACGAGTTGTTAGGTCTCGATAGAATCGATGCGTTTCGGGATCCCACGACCCTAGAGTTTTGACGCTGAAAGCCACAAATATGTATGCTTTGCTAGTGGATAGATATTTTCTGCATTTTAGGTCCTCTTGACTGATGTTCCCCTGCTATGCCAGCCACCTTGATCGTGTCTGGAAAATAGGAATCAGCTAAAGTGTCGAAGCACATAGCGTCCCACAAAGGGTCGACCCATCTTCCAAAGAACCAGACATACCGTCCGGCTTTTTGTTATCGTCGCGACTATTTGGCTCAAGAATGGTAGGTACCCCAGCGCTATCAAGAGCCCGACGGATGATATCATAGCGGTATCCCTCCGGCACTTTGGATACATGATAAATGTTCAGATGAGGATGGTGTGGTGCGACGGACATATAGTCCATTCTTCGCATGTGCGAAGTGTGTGCGATGTACGACATATATATGCCTTCCCTAGCCCAGCAGTGGGCCGTTTATCGGCTGACATTATTGCAAGTCTCTGTTAAGTTAACCCGATCTGGGCCAAATGAGACTATAATGGCCAGTATCACAATGGAGATATCTCAATAGCGTTATAATGAATTGTTATAGAGCTCACTTCAGTCTAAGAAATCCTCTTGAAAGGCACCTACGTGAATGGGAGACTTTATAGATCCGTCGCATTGTTGTTATGAATGCTAGTCATTATCGAAATATTGAATAGATATTTTTATTTAAAGAATATTTGGATAGTAAAGTAAAACGATCCAATTAGGGAACGTAACTTTGCTTTGAACAAGGTTTTCTATATGCTTTTGTTATAGATACTTTGTAGTAGCGACTGGTAGGTTGGCTCGATGCTTCTTCTTGGCCCTGCTCTTCTTCTATGTTGGCTTAAATCAGTCTCAATAGACTACTGTGACTTGAGTTAGCAACTGGATCTGAAATACTTGTTATGCCGCTGCAATAACTAGATGTAAGCAGCTCCCATAACTTTTTAAAATACGATTTTAACTATATGGAAACTCTACCTTATATTTAAAAATTAATTATTTTAGGCCATAACTTTTTGTGATTGTGCATGTAATAAAAAATATATACCTAAGTGCACTATTGTGTAGCAACATGTATATTGAGGGCTTCATAACAAATGGGCGTATACGCAAAAATATCATTTTTTGTTGTTTACTAAAATTTATGCATATTAAAATTTAGAAATTCTTACCAGTATGCAAGTGTACCTAAATAGAAAGGTAATTCAAATTTCAGCCTTATACAATCAACTAGTTTTGTTTTATTAACAATTTTGTCCCTTGTGTAAAACTGCACTTTTGACTGTACGCCCATTTTTTATGAAGCCCTTGATATATATGTGTTTATCCGGTATTTTACTTTTATTCATATGCTTGTCCTTTGTTTATCTGCGATTTTCTTATCAATTTATCACTGATATGTGAATATTTAAATCGTCAAAAATATACGCCTAAACAGAGTATATATTGATTATTTTACTTTTACCTTTTAAAGGTCTATGCACACCAGCCTGATCAATGTTATTACTCTTTAATATCGGCGTAGTATCTTCTATAATCGATCGTAGACGATTGCTACGAGCGTAGTTCTTTCTCGTAGCATAATTTATCAATGACCGATTCCTTTTTTGCTTGAATTATGTATACAAGGTATTTTCTCCGGCGGCTTCACTAACGTAAATATTTAACAATATGGAAACTATCTAATTTTACGGAATAAAATTTAAATAGATTTGTAAAATACCACACTGGTGGGCTTGTGTGGAGGGCTATGGGATAGCCAATACGTAGGGGCCCCTTGACTCATGCAAATATGGCGTGACACTGACCGGCGATTATCCCTATCTATATCATAAAGTAATGCACCCAATGAGAAACCCCGGTCAGTGTAGGACTATTGAAGGAAATGCGAATAAATTTACCAGAATATTGGGATGAACTGTTAGTGGAACTAGGGATCTGAGCCTATAAGAAATGTGGCGTCTGCCCGTCACAATATTCGGGGAACATTAATAAAATGGACAGACGGTGACTGGCCTTACAAAATTGGTGAGGATCAACATAGGAATGAATAGCGTCAGATAAGGGGTGTCGAGATGTGGAGTGCAGGTTCACTGAGGCTACTTCCAACGTTATGCCATTTCTCACTTCTAACCCTGAAGTTTGTGTCTTAGCTTTAGCGATCTCCACTCCGTGCGGGCTCGCTAAGGCGTGCATGGAGGTAAGGCCTTGTTTTGGCCCCCCGAGGCGAGCACTAGGTGTCGCTACTGACTTACGGCTTCGCCACAAAGCTCCCCTGCTGGTAATTATTATTATCATTAACTAAGCGAACGCAAAGTCCACGAAGGCCATCGGACGCCGCTGAGTGGCAAACAAGAGCAGGTGAAAGGCCACTGCTATGCTGGAAGGCTGCAATGGCTCCAAACCCGGTCACCGAGCGGCATTCGTCAGCCGAGTAGAAGCCGGTGCATAAAGGTTTACCCCCAGGCATCAACCTCTGTACGGTTTAGAAGGCGGAATTTGGAAAACGTCAAATGCACAACCACTTACCTTGCTTGCTGCTGTGCTTCGGGAACACATCGTGGATTGTAAATCATATTCACTGGCACGATTTTTTGATTGGATAGAGGATTTGCTAATTGTATATTTGAAAAACACTTGAAAAACGGACGAAAAAACATTAAGGTCGATGCGGCGCGTGCGGTGTAGGAAGTTGCACTGACTGTCCGCGTGAGGGCAGCATCGGCGTCTATAACTCACACGGGGCAATGATTTTTAAAAAAATATTCATTATACTATAATTGAAAGTTATGAAAAACGTGGAAAAATTCATTGTGCTTAATAATACGGAACAACCCTTTCTATCTCTAATGGACAGAGAAGAAAAAGATCCACGCACACTACAAACGACAGACATACATATAATAAAAGCCTACAAATAAAGCTTTGCTAAACGACTCTCGTACATATCAAAAGTATTTTGCACATCCTATCTACATTCCTACACCCTTGACCTAGAAATGGTCCCATAAAATTAAAACCAAATACGCCTTTCCGAATGGGGATTCGGCCTAACAGGAATCCAAATTCTGTTAGTCGCATGGACGCAATAAAATGAGTCGTGACGGTCATTACTGCATAACGCCGTCCATCTGATTTATGTTATGGCCCAAATTGTATGTTTGTCATGTGAATTGTTCAATTAAGGCTGATTGTTATTTTGAATGGTTCGATTTCGTTTATTAGCGGCCATAGTTCGTGATTTCCAGTTGAACTAACTGAATGACATTTAATAAACGAGAATACAAAATGCCGTGTTTTATATTCAACAGTTAAAGCACTATCACTATGAGCATTATACCATCTTAAGTCACGTCTAGCATCAAGCCTTAGGCTGGTGTGCACCGACTTTTAACCGGTGGTTAAAATAAGATAATCGCCTAATATGTACGGAAAAACAGTGATTATTTTTAGCTGTCGGTTAAATTTCAGTGCACACCAGCCTTAGTTATTCTTTAATCGGTTGTTTCCAAAAATAAATATTTTTAATTTAGATCGACAAAGCGCTTTTATTGTCATTGGTAACTACAACCAATGTAATTTGTAGATCAATTTTTATTTTCACAATTTTTATATTCACTATTTTCTTAAAGTCTAAAAAAAAACTCTCGATGTATTAAAAAAAATACGTTAATTTATTGGCTAAAACACAGAGTCGTCTATTGACAGCATCAGTTAGTTAACCAAGTTATTGGTACTAATAGCTTGACGTGAACAGTGCTATATTAATCATTAACTGTCATTGAGATAACGAAGTCATGTTGTTTGACATCCATTATAATGTTACGTGAGTTGTTGATGAATTAACTGCCATTATCACTTTATCTATACTAATATTATAAAGAGGTAAGGTTGCGAGTTTGTGACGTTGTAGGGGGTAAACTCTGGATCTACTAAGCCGATTTTAAAAATTCTTGAGGAGTGTCATAGGCTATATAACATGACCCTATATAACATGGAAACTAGACAGAGCGCGGGTGAAAAGATACCAGGCCGCTAGTAGTAGATATACATATACTGCTTTAAAGTTATCGCGTACATAATTATATAAGTGGCAGTAGTAAAATTAGAAGAAAAGGAATCTGGTCCATACAGCCTCATCTGATGTATGAAGTACTCAAAATAGCATAACCGCATTGTATGTCTTCGACTGAAGTCGAAGAACGGAGTTCTTATGACAACCCCAAAGGCAAAATTTGACTTCGCAGTTTAAAAATATCCCCCTTGAAACTTTCGAAATCTGGATCCACACATTCCATGCCGAAATTTGATGTGTTTTTGTGAAAAGTCTCTCTGACTGATCTAATGGAAAATATAAATGTTGAAAAAATGTTGCCACTATTATTTCAGACAACAATAACATCAAAAAGTATTCGACATAAAAGATTATAAAAGTTGAATTCTCAGGGGCGCTACTACTTTCCGTAGTCTTTTAAAAACATGACTTTTAAAAGCTGCCTGTAAGTTGGAAAGTGGAGGCTGGAGTATTCAATTCAGAGTGGGTTGGGGCAAATTCAAATGCCTTATTTGTTTTACAAAGAACTTTGCAACTTCCATCTAGTGCTCAAAGTTGCGACGAGATGAACTATTGCAGTCGGTTGTGCCGGAACATGCAGACTTTCAGTTGGTACTTGTTTTGTATGCAGGGGAGGAAGTTAGTTCAATTTCCGGGAATATATAATGACTGATATAATGACAAGTCAGCTGCGTCAAACGTATAGCAATGCAATGCAATGCAATGAAGGTTATAAGTTGGTGTGTATTTTTAAAATCTCGATACACAAAGGCATATAAGACTTTAGTAATAACGATTGTTCAGTAAAAAAATATAGCTGTACAAGAGTATTAACTCCTGGTTAGCTAGATGGGGCTATATCTTATTATTTTAGACATTTTATCTCTCACTTTGTTTTTTTTAAATTTAAATAATGTTTTTAAAAAAGTATTTAAATTAAAGTATCTATTAAATTTTCTGCTGATTTGGTCAAAAAATTGGGGAAATCCATCAATGTGAGAACTGCATACAACTCTTTATTTCTTTGAATAACCACGACGACAACAAATTTAAAAATAATAAAGCTTAAGACACCAATTAACTCCGACTTCAAATTGCAGTTAACGTTATATTTTTATTTTAAAAAGGTCAACAACAAGAGGTTAACGATCTTACTCCACGGACGGACTTTTCCGTCTTGATTATAACAAAGTATTAAAAAGCGAGAGAATAATATATGGCTCCGTCTATCTCAGGTACCGCTATATACATAGTTAAAGACATTTTTACAGTTACGTTTTTTTAACAGACAATTATCATTTCTAATATATTTCTATTATCCCCGCAAATTGCTATTTCGCCTGGCCGCCATTTTGGTGACGTAACTGTAGCCGAACATTCAGTACTGTTAGCATCACTGGCCGGCGAGCAGGACTACATATCGAGTTGCGAATGACGTCACGTGAATGTTAATTTGATAAGGTTCCAGCGCATTAGCAATTTGCGGGGATAATACCATGAGTTATCGCTATTCTGTTGGCTCGTCGACGCAAAATTTGTCCTGGCATTTGAAACAGAAACACTCCAACTTTACCTGTCCTGTGTGGTGTTTGTCAATTATAGGCTTGATCCTCATACAGATCATCATATTCACTCTCATCCTTCCAGTGATATTTAAGACGACCCACCTATAGATAGGTTTTTGATACGCTTCGAACTTCTCTCACCCATTCTCAGTCTAAGTTTAGTGTGTTGGACACGGCAACGATATTATCTATTTTGGTGTTGTTCGAAGTTCGGTCCCACCAATTACCACCCTCTCATCTTCGTCATTATTATACATATTTGAAATATTGTGTAAATGATTTATAATACTGTTACAACTTAGCACCCCGACAATAACAAATTCCACCTGCCATGTGTAAAAACACATGTGATTAATTACCTGTCGGCATTTGAACTACTTGTAATTCTTTTATGATCGTCTTCTTTTGTTTGCTTACGAGTATTTATTAGCATACGTTTCTAGAGAACAGCCCATTGTTTTATTGTACTTGTTTATGGCTGTTCGCGACGGAATGATTAGCCAGGTGTTACGGATTACGTCGACTACGATACGGGCACATTTGTACTTGTGAAGTATAAAACGGTAGTCGAGTGAGAACCACGATCAAGGCGAGACGTGTTTACATTCGGGAATCTATTGGTGACGGACTTGTTGTGTTTGGTTATATTTGTATATGTGTTATACGTGTTTGTATAGTTCTAATAAACTCTATAATAATTTCAACGGCATTTTAATTCGAGTCTCGCAACTCGTAACAATACCTATTGCTTCCTGCTGAAGCAATAAATATGTAAGTTCGCTGTGTAAAATAAGTTCAAATATAGCTACAGTTATTACTCAGTTTTAAACTTGGTAGGTTGCAGTTACATCGATAAACTTCTTTGTTATTGTTTAAGCGCACTTTGAATTTAGCTACGGTTTCTAGACTCTATTGGTGTTAGCGCCAACAAAGGCAAACTTCATACCCTACTATAATTATGGTATCGGGCTGTATTTGATGTACGTTCAAAGTCGTCGGTGCATGAGAGCTTTAGTAATATATTATGGTAAAGCAACGTGCATCTATAGTTGCCAAAGTTTGGAAAATTCCGAACATTTTCGCTTACATATATATCTTTCTTCTTGGAAGTGACGATAATTCTACAGGAAGAGTTCAGCAGACAGGTAGACGGCCCTCTTAATCGAAAGTGGTTACCATCACCTATGGACATTTGCAACACCACAGGTGCTACAAATGCGCTGCTGCTCTCTTAAGGGAGACTGGAACCTGGTCACTGATGCCGGAACACAACTCAAGGTTGCTATGGCGACATAGTTAAGACCAAAGGTGGTAGCCATCCATTCGGGCTAATACCCTACCACCTGGCTGTGGGTTATTTTGTCGGCTCTCACAACAGGCCGCCCGGCCGCAGGAAATTATATTCTTTCTCCGTTCCCGCATGGATAAATCTACGATAATTATGACATTCTCTCATGTGGGCTTCTATCAGGCAATCTAACTTGATACAAACGTCAAACGTCAAAAGTAAAATAAGCGCTTGGAAACAGTATAATTGAAACAATTAAAATGAAGGAAAATATTAAAGAAAATGACTCAAAATCAATTAATTGTCATCAGTTTTTAAATTAAAATAAAAATTAAAAATAATACTTTGCATTTGTTATTTTTTTGTCAGCGATGTGGTACGTAATCTTTAATTAGTTTGTTATTGAAGTGATAACTTCTTAAACCGCTTCGTTACGTAACGCGTTATGGCGCCAATCTCTCTGGCTTCCCTTTCTCTCACGTTAATTAGTTTAAGTTATCAGTTTTGTCCGGTGTCCCAATGTACTGTCTTTTTTTATATTATTTAACTTTTAATTGTGTTTTTATAATTTATGGAATTTTAGTTAAAAAAATATATAAGCCCTTAATGTTTTTTAGACAACACAAACACTAGGCTACTGCCGATCCATAATCATCAATAGAACTGCAATACCATCAAACTAGGGGTAATCTAAACGATAACTTTAACCGAACAACGCAGCCAATAAAATGCCGCAATATAGTTTGATCGTAATACTGATGCCTAGAGCTCATATTAATTTCATATAATTTCATGAAGCTCTGTGAGATTTTAAAGCCTTCTTCCTCTTCAAGAATAATTTGTAAGAATACAGATTATTTTATTGCTTCGCGGTTTCCGTTTAGTCTAGTTAGGGTTCAGAAATTCTTTTTGGAGGATGGAATTATTTTAAAATGTCTAACTTGTATGCCATAGTTATTATTCTCAAAAAAATTTGTAATAGGTGTGTGTGTATTGTGTATTCCATATACAGGTGTACTGCCATAATGAGCAAGTGAAATCGTAAGAGTAAATTTTGATTTGACTGCCATACATGATGTAACACAGAGGTTTTTTTAACCGACTTCCAAAAAAGGAGGAGGTTCTCAATTCGTCGGGATCTTTTTTTTTATTGCTTTTTTTATGTATGTTCGCCGATTACTCCGTGATTTATGATTCGATTAACGTGATTCTTTTTTGTTCGACGACATAGTTTGGCCCAGTAGTTTTCATTTTACGAACATTTCTTTGTTCCCGGTTCTTGGGACCTATATTTTTTAAGAAGCGCGGCACCATTCGTAGGTCCACCCATACATAGCTAGACACTAAAAAGTAACAAATATAAAATAAAAACTTCGTTTAAAAAAACCGATTTCAAAAACTAAAATGTATAAAATAACTTATTTCTAAAGCTATTATTATTAATATATATTATCTAAAACATCTTAAAGTCGGTGCAAAGTTAAACATAAAAATTACTATATTTTGAAAATAACTAAGCACCGACTTTAAGATATTTTAGATAATATATATTAATAATAATAGCTTTAGAAATAAGTTATTTTATACATTTTAGTTTTTGAAGTCGGTTTTTTTAAACGAAGTTTTTATTTTCAGTGTACATAGATGTGTTGGATGTTACGTCATGTATATGACATAATTTATTGCTACATAATTAGTACGGTCAAAATTGAGGAATCTGTGCACGAAATCATAACGATGTTTTTTACAGTATAGAATGCTAATTATTCCGTGAACAGTTTGCCGAACGAATGCCTCCATACTGAAAGAACTCGAGATTGGAACGGTCGGTATATTGCTGGTAACCAGCAGTATACCGACAACGTATACTGGAGTACTTTCGCCACATAGTCCAAAGAACCCACATAATTTATATTACCCAGAGCTTTTTGCTCACTAGGAAAGATGGAGGAAAGAGACCTTGCAGTATCTCCAAATAAGTGGATTAGCCAGGTTGCGAACCAACTGGGTAATGCAATAATTTTAGTGTCCACCGTTCTCAAAACCGATCTTCGTGGAAGAGAACAATTGGTCACTGCCATTAAAGCCATAATCTTCAGGGGTGAAGGAACGACTTACAGAAAAATATTCACTTTAAAAAAAGAGTGAGAAATTCAAGAAGCTCTTAAAAATACATTCAGTAAAAATTTATTTAAACTATATCCGTTAAATAATTTTGGATATATTTTTTATTAGGATATTAAAGGCTTTGTAGCCAGATAACAAAAACAAGGACACTCATTCCTGTATGGAACCCTTCATGGGCTTCCTAATCCTTGCAGAGACTGACGCACTAGGCACGTTCATTTGAATTCTTTAACTACTGAAGTCACAGTCAGAATCTTTTCCTAGTCTTTAATCACTATTTGCTAGTTTGTAGTATCACTCCAGATAAGACCTGTTTCTCTCCCGGAATGTCTCACATGGCCCGGAAGATCTTGACCTTTTCATTATTACACGCCTCTGCAGTCTTATATTTTTGGCATTTCATTAATATACAGTAGATAATCTAACTTCCCTAAAGCACCAACCAGGTTTTTAGAAAGCTTTAAAAGTAATAGTATTAGGATTAGTTCAATTATTTTGGCCCAACCAGAACTTTGGGGTTCTAATTAAGGATTCAAGTCAATTGACGCTGCACACAATACGTTTCGATGGCAAGTGGGTAAGAAAGGGCGCCAAGTCTCACGCATGCGCCACCCAAAAACACCAGCAACACACACCAGTCATGTGGAATCAGTCTTGGCGGAGTCGTCTGCTGAAACAGACGTAGAACCTCGCATCGTGGTATCCTTGAATCGTACGAAGATCGAATACGGGTATTTGATTTTGACGTGTGCGATCGCTTTCGAGCGTCGGGCGGGTTGGTTGAAATAAATGTATGTAATAAGGTAGTTTCGTGCAATGCACGACTTTCGTGATGCGTGCATATTTTGTGGTGTTTTTAACAGTGTTGGACTCGTGTCTCCCTTTGTATCATCATCACTTTGCCGTACATATACCAGGCGGGGAAGAGGTTGCTCACAGTATAGCGCATAAGCATGGATTCATTAACCATGGACAGGTACGATTCCGTTTTAGTCACCTTTAGTACCAAGCTCAAGCTCTTTAAAATGAGGAACTATATTTTATTTGTCTTATATATATTCAAAAGTCACTTGTACTTAGTTACACATCAATCATGATGCCCTGGAATTCTGAACCCTAGCATTCTAGATATGTAGGGCTCTAACGCTCAGGATTTGATTCTTCATAGTGTGAAAACTATGTGACTGTGTTCTAGGTATTACTGGGATCGAACCCAGTGGTGTTCTTTATACCTATATATTACCCGTAACATCGTAACTACTTCGCTAGTTTACGATGTGACTTTATTTCTTATTTTTATTTCATTATGTCATATAACTTTATATTTGAGGACATTATTTTTGTTATATTTGAATTAATTGTCGTTAGGATTGTTTGTACCCGTGAGTATAATTTCCAACATTGGATTAAATCTACTAGTACTTATCGTGCCCTCCACTTCATTCGCACGAAACTTTCTATTCATAATATGATATCTTCTGTACCATGTAAGACATGGAAATTAACACTCATACACATATGTTTCAATCTATTAAACATTAATTGAAATCTGTTAAACCATATCAGAGCCTTTTAAGACAAATATTTTAGCCTGACACACGGATAAAAATTCTGAAAATGGTCATTTCTGTTTATGTTGAAATTGTCGATTTTCGACCTATTCGACATTCCGAATCGCAGATTAACATTTAATTTCAATTATATGTATCTAGATTTCCCATATTAAAGCCATGTAAAAAGCCATGTACGGGCGTATATTATATATTGTATTTCCCATGGGTAAAGTATAGCGAACATAAAATGATGTAAATGTCAGTAACAATTTTAGCTTTTGAATGGTGAAACGTTGAAAACTAGGTTTACATCGGAAAGCAGTTTTCACGCGATTTCCGAATTAATGTTTTAACTTGAGATTTTTCAACACTTTTTTAGTGTACGCATATAGGTCACTAGGAGAACATAATAAAAAAACATCGTTGTATGACCTAAAAATAAACTGATATAAATAAAATTAAAATTAAATTAGGAAAGTTATTCCTAAACCGCTGTCAGCAGGAATTATTCCCAAAAGGCTGTCTGCGTGCCCTTTTGGATGGCAACGCTACATTGCGGTTAAAATTTAGACCAGCTTCTCGTCGAGTGAGAATTTCACCCTACGTCTGAATATGTCTTGGTCCCCATGGTCTAAGGGTCGTCGTGATTCTAAAAGCTGCCAGTTTTTCTTTCATTTGGGTAAAATTAAATATATCTATTAATATGTGATTAAGGTAAAATTACATTTAATCGCGATGATTTTGGGAAGTTCTATGCAGTTGAATCTATCTTGATATAATGTGTCAATAGAACTATTTACGTCGCGACACGAAATTTAATTACTTTGTAATATGACTATACTTTAGATATAACTATAATTAATCAAAAATAGGAAGAAAGGAAAGAATGTATGATGAAAGAATGACTAAACAGATATACAATGAAAAAGTGGATGGATGCAGAAGTCGCGGAAGGCCACGACACACCTTCCATGATCAAATTGATCATGTATTAGCAGAAGGTGATGTTAGGAGCCTTAAGAACAGACGAGCGTGCATGACAAGAGCTATGAATGTCAAAGAAGCAAGTGAGGTGTGTAAGAATGGGCCTGTGTGGCGCTCTGTTGTTCGTGCCTACCCCGCAAAGGACCTGGCGTGAAGTTATGTATGTATGTATGTATGTAATCAAAAATAGCTTTGATGAACACTTTAGCTGTGACCCACACTTCATTTAAGCGTGACTTTGCTGTCAATTAACCTTGCGTAAAATGGAAATAATACATAAAATATGAAAATAATTATTTTGTATGAAATCACTAAAATTTTCATTGAAATCGGTTGGAGCGCTTTGGAGCCTACTGAAGACAAACTTTTATACCAACATATAGGTAAAATTCTATAAACGGTCATTGATAATTATATATGTGGTAAGTACCAGTTTTTCTTCAAATTTCCGCATTTTCGAGCATTCACATTATGTTTATAGATTACCATTGAGATCTATTTATTGTTAATTTTAAAATAAGTAGGACTTAGTTTCAATGGTCCATACCGACCCTACGATAACGCTTAGTCTTTTTGACTTAAAAAAACTTTTAAATTTTATACTAATATATAAAGCTGAAGAGTTTGTTTGTTTGCTTGAATCTCGGGAACTACGGGCCGATTTGAAAATTATTTTAGTGTAATAGCCTATTTATCGAGGAAGGCTATAGGCTATATCATCACGCTAAGACTAATAGGAGCGGAGCACCAATGAAGAATGTTTCAAAATCGCGGTTTTTTAAACTTATTTTTACAAACTATTCCATGTGGACGAAGTCGCAGGCAGAAGCTAGTATTTTGTAAAACTAACTGGGCATATATATTATATTAGATAATTATCTAAAATTAAATAGTCTTGTTTATATTCATAGAATAAATAGACACTAAAAATATGAATAAAATGTGACACTTTAAGAAATTAGAATTTGGCCACTAAACTTGACATTTTATTTTATGTTCAACTTTATGTCTTCGTATTAAATTCATGGCTCACAGGCTTAATGGGACTTTATGACACCATCTCACAACTGACCTTTCAACTCTAGTAAAATTCTACGCAAGAAAATGCCTATAACAAGTTTAGGCTGCATTAGCAATGTAGGCAAGATGCTTAAATAATTCTATAATTTTAACACTAACCTCAAGAAGTTTATTTATCACAATATTTTTAATGAATATTAGTGAAGTAGACATATAAACAAACCTTATCCCACCACCTAGTTTATTGGAACACAGAGGTCCCAGATACGGTTACCGCCATGGTAAATTAATTAAACGATTTTTCAATTATCGACTCTAGTCTCAGAATCTGGGAACGGTTCCAAAGTTGTCTGTTACATCTTACTTATAAAACTTTTATTCCTTATCCGTGCAGGAACGGAAAAATAATACAATTTCCTGCGGCCAGGCGGCCTGTCGTAAGAGGCGACAAAACAACCTACAGCCAGGTGGTAGGGCATTTGCCTGACTGGATGACTCCCACCCCTGGTCTAGAGCACCCCGCCATAACAAATTTGAACTTTGAATTAGTGACCAGGTTCCAGTCTCCCTCCCTTAAGAGAGCAGCAGCGCATTTGTAGCACTTTTGGTGTTGCAATTGTCCATAGGCGATGGTAACTGCTTTCCATCAAGTGGGCCGTCTGCCTGTCAGCTGAACTCCTGCAATAAAAAAATGTTGATTTCAAAAAATCACTCAACAAAATAAGTTACTCTTAATTTTATTGTTAGTTCTTACTTAAGATCAAAAGAACTTTGCATATAAATGATGGGCAACTTCTGTATAAATAATAAAAGCTTACCTTACTTACTTAAGTTACCTGTTACTGTTAGACAAGCTAAATCTCTAACAATATTTAAGAATATGACAAAAAAGCACTACCTACAACTTAGTGATGTCTGATATTTCTACGTATGTTTATGTATGTGTATATATAATAATATATGTATCTATATATTTATGTATGTAATATCAATAGGAGTATTTATATAGTATAAAATTTAAGTAAGTAGCTGCATATCCTCTAATATTTATGTATACCACCTTTGACCAATTTAATATGTTTTTATTCATGCCTCGGGTTGTCTGGAAGAGATCGCTTCTTAGCGATAAGACCGCCCATTGTGCACATATAGAATATTTTTAGGCTATAAGTTAATTTGTGTTTTCTGTAATGGTGTACAATAAAGTGTTATCTATCTATCTATCTATAAAAGCTAATTAGAATTCGCAGTATAATAATTTGACGTAATTAGTGGTACCAGATAAAATTATTTAGCATCTATGATTAGAGTTCAAGGCTTGTCGAAAGATTACGCTACTTTTAGTCAGATCAGAAAATAAAATTGAATTCGTATTGCAAATTCGACGTGAATCCTGAATATACTGCTAAGCTTGTTGTCATGAACAAGTTCTAAATTTGATATCTAAATCTAATATATAATATTCTCGTGTCACAGTTTTCGTTGCCATACTCCTCCGAAACGACTGGACCGATTCTCATGAAATTTTGTGTGCACATTGGGTAGGTCTAAGAATCGGCCAACATCTATTTTTCATCCCCCTAAATGGTAGGGGTAGTCCACCCCTAATTTTTTATTTTTATTTTTTAGACAAAATTTTTAATTTCTATTTCTTTATGATACAACATACAAAAATACATACAATCCTAAATTTTCAAGTCTCTACGATCAACCCCTATTTTTTACCGGGCAGGACGACGTCTGCCGGGACAGCTAGTTAATCAATAATATAGCTATATCTCTAAAATCTTCCACATGTGTAATTTTCATTTACAAATAGCTTTTTAGTGGTTTGTTAGTCTTATTAGATGTTAATTGTGATGATATTGTGGTATTATATATTTATGTTAGTAGTTAATTGAGTTAGTGTAATGTTAATATTTTTAGTTAATCTTCGATTTTGGACCTTCTTCGCGTGAAGTAATTCATTCTCCATCTTCTTCCAGATTTTCATATTTTGGCTTAAGTTCATCCATCCTAGTCTGCTGTTTCTGATATGTCATCAGCCCACTGTTTTACTGCTCTTTTCAGTTTGCGTTTTCCCATTGGACCCTATGATCTTAAGCTCTCTATTGCCTGTCTTTTTATTTTTCTCTCTACTTTTTAAAGGTGCTGAAGAAGTTTTACGATTTCTTATCTAGTCACCTTTTACTGACCGTCATTTAAAAATATTTACTTTGATCACTTACGCATACACACAGACTCATGCATACACGAATATAAATAAATACACCCCCCCCCCACACACACAGACATACAGAAAAGCATATTGTTATTATTAACATTTTATGAATATTAAATTGTTATTCTTAATTTAACAGAAGAAAGTATTATATATATAGTATACATATAATTTTTTACTACACTAGTACATTATAGTACATTAATTATATGACTGAAGAGAATCCTACTGTGGCCCGCCACACTGGCTCTAAGGAGACCTATTGCAGGAAACAGAATTTCCTTTGGGACACCATTTGTACTGTTCACTATATTTTAATCATTTTATGTACCCTGTACTACTTACTTATATGAATCCTTGTTAAGTACGTCGGTTACTTCTGCTATATACCTGACAGTATCATTTCTCATTTTGTGTATATTTCTGAATTTTACATACTTCGTTCCATTGCTCTTTGTGTTGTTGATATTCTTATGATAGTTTTGTTTGTAAAAGTCCATGCTTCACATCCATAAAGCAGGCTTGGTAAGACGCATGTATCACCTTTTAAAGTCAATTGTATTATTAGTAGATTGGATACCAAATATTGGCCAAATACTCCGAATAAAATATCGATGATGTATAAGTAAAGCAAACATTGGCAGACGATTGTATGTGGGTATACCAATCTAAGCAAGTTAACTTGTTATATTGATTCAATAGCGCCGATTTATCGTAAGCAATGTTCAATTTTGACCTTAATAGCATTTTTGTTTTGTTTCAAATGATACTTATAGCTACATATTATTTTGTTTTGAGATTTTCAATCTTTATCTAATCTTTCAAAAATGTAATCTCTAAATAATATAGTAGTTTATAATATCATCAAAAAAATCAGACAAATAGGTAAAATTGTCGTTTACGATAAATTAGTGGTAAGTCTTGTGTATTACATAACATATTCTACCTCTTATCTTCATTTTGCTGTTCTTATTACCCTCTTGGGTAACGCCTAATATGACATATTGAGCCATAACCGACATTATCGTAAGCGCCATTTGTAACTAAATATACTTTTTGTTGCAAATGTATTTTAAATTAAATTTATGTTATGGCCAAGGCAAGGCCCCGCTTCCATGCTTGCCTTAGCCAGCCAGCACGGAGTGGAGATTGCTAAGGCTAAGGCTCAAGCTCCTGTGGTGGAAGTGATTTAACAAATGGCATCACGTCAGAAGTAGCTTCAGTGAACCTGCACCTCATCTCTCTACACCCCTTAGCCACTCACACCTACGTTGCCCCTATCCTCTATGGCAGTGTTTTTCAACCTTTTTCATGACACGACCCCTTTAGTATGAAGAAACATTTCGCGACCCGTGTCTTTTTTTTCAAGTATTTTATTTCGTTACAAATATTCAATAGCATATTTATTCATTTTCATAATTAGGGTTCGAATAAATACATAATTAAGTATGTATAACACATTTTTTTACATCGTATGCGTCGCCAATAGATAACGCAATTTAAGCGCATACGTACGACTACGTCCGATGCCAGCCGCCCCGCCCTAGCCCCGCATAAATGAGAAAGCGTTGCTATCGAGTGTCTCTTCGGGTATCTAAAGCAAAAAACCTAATACTATTGACGAAAGTTTGATTTTACCAGCGGCTATAGATATAGCAGAGATTATGTTTGGCAAACAAAAGGTCGAAAATCTCAAAAGTATACCTCTGTCTGGCAGTACCATTCAACGCAGGATAAGCGATATGGCGACTGATGTTCGTGATCAAGTCATAGATAAAACAAAAGAAAGTACTTCTGTGTCCTTGCAATTTGATGAATCTACGGATATTACTATTGGACTTTACTGCAATAGCTTTCCTGACCTTTTGCAACTAACTCCGCTATACAAGCTTCGCGACTTCCCTAAAGAGGCTTCGCGACCCACACGTCGAAAAACACTGCTCTATGGCATTTTTGGTGCCCATGCAGGGAGTGGTGAGTTCCTATATTACCAGACCCCTATTACCACTAGCAATTCACCCCAATAACACAGTACTTTTTGTCCTCATTTCCTACAATAATCCTACATTTGGCGGGGCTTGTCCTCGGGTGCATTTTTATATGGTCAAGACAGGGATAATCACGGGTCACATTGGCCTTCCTATGACCCTACGTATACTCTTCAAAAATTCGGGCCATTTTAACGGCTTGTGGTCAATACAAAGACAAACAAGACGACATAGGCCACCATTGTTCCAAAATAGCACCTTAAAAGACGACTACACATTATGTTCCTGGAAGAAACATATTCAACTCGATGCTCTCACCTTTGACGGCAATATTATCAAGATATAACGTTCAATCACTTTATCGATATTACAAGAAACTTCATATTATGCAATGAAAGTAAGTAAACATCTGTATTATGATGGCACATGGTTCCGTTAGTAAATAATCTTCCATTTCCCATTTTATATTTGTTGGATAGCTGAACGCCTTTTGATTTATCAGTGTCAAACGATAATGTCTATGAAGTACATATAGAATTTTATTAATGTCGTTGTCATAACGGAAGGGATAAAGAAAGAGAAAGGGTTAAATGACTAGTTCTAGTAAAGATATAAGTGAATAATCCTAAGAAATTATTAAAAAATACAAATGAAAATATAGAAACAAAGATTATTGTCGACTTTTAAATTCGAAAAATATTAAAAATATTTTTTTTATTCTTATTATAATTACTATTCTAGTTGGATACTTAATAATTAATTTATTTTTTAATAAGTATATTAATCGATTTTTATTAGAAGGTCAAATAATTGAATTAATTTGAACTATTTTACTATTACTTTGAAATATATTTTCTGTAAGGTTTCATCATGTATTTTATCAGGCCATATGACAATAACGTTATTTCATAAAATACTGCTTTGAAAAATTATTACTAAATAAAAATAGAACTGACAGTAACATCGAATGTTTTTCTTGAGGGACTATGGGTAGAATACTTGTACAGTAAAAGAAACCTTATATGGTTTCTTTTATTGTATTCGATTCTTTATAAATTTCTTGTTATGTCTCATATCGTAAAGATATATTTATTATAATTTATGGTTATTTTAATAACTTACTGTTAGTGTATTGTAGTTTAAGAATTTAGGCAGACGTACCGTACGTCCGTCCCACATAACCATGTGGGAGGACCCATTATAGGTAAATGAAGAGTGTAACCGCCACTCGTGTCCCATGCGGTTTTTACTTTATTGGGGAAAAAAGTATTTGTGAATTGTTAGGTTATACAGAGTATGGGTAGATTAAAAATGCACAAACACACACACCTACATACAAAAGGAAAAAAGAAAATATATAAAAGTAAAGTTATAGTGTATATATATATATATATATATATATATATATATATATATATATATATATATATTAGTTCCTGAGATTACCGCGTTTAAACAAACAAACAAACTGTTCAGCTTTATATATATAAAGCTGAACAGTTTGTTTGTTGTTTAAACGCGGTAATACTAATATTAGTATAAGATATAAGATACAAGTCGTGAAAACTTAAAAATAATAATAATACCATTATTGTTTAAAACATATTTTCGTAGTAAAACAATAAATAAATTTTACAAGTGCTTGTTAGTTGACGGCCAAAGAAATGTTGCGTAGAGGTGATAAATGTCCCCTATGTTAGTTTTTAGCTACAGAAGCATGAAAGGGACTTTAAATCCAAAATTACCCATATCGCAAGAACTACCTTTCTTCTATTCTAAACATAGCCAACGCGTTGGCATCGTCACTAATGCTAATATCCATAGGCGACGGTGATTATTTTTCATCAGTTGAACTATCTCCTCTTTGCCCACTTGACACACTAAAAGAAACCCTCGGCGCAAATAATGTATCTAAATTAGGTCCATACAAGTACATCTCAAATATAAGATGGAAAAAGTTTTTCGTACATCAGTTTGTTCATAAGTACTTTCGAACTTGGCCTAAAACTTTCTCTCTGAAAGTTTGGCGACAATTTATGTTGATCGAAATGACAACTATGTTATCATCCACTTGTTATGGCAAAGATTTGTGTGTGTTAATGCAAAATAATCTTGTATGGAAGTATTAATTATTTTTAGTTTTTTTTATTTTGCTAGTAGGCAAACGTGCCACCAGGTGATAGGTGGCTATCGTCACACATGGACATCTGCAACACTAAGGGAGCCGATGCGTCGCCTACCTCGTTGAGAGTGTAGTTATCTGTTCACGCCCTTTTTGAAAAGTCTCATATTGTAGCGCTCTAGGAAAACCGCGGGAGGGTTCATTCCATTACCCGGACACATATGGCCTGAAGGAGCGTCCGCCATATACTGTGGAGGATTCCCAAGCGTCCAGGAGGTGCGATGATAGAGTGGCGACGTACGCACCAACTCAAATAGCTCATCAGAGCACTCCCCGGTGTACAGACGGTAGAGCACGCTTAGAGCGTCGATTTAATGAAAATTATAGCTGCGGACTCTTGTTCCGTACTATTTTATACTAGTACTACGATTTGTGTATATTAGTAAGTATATATGATATTAATATATTACGTGTCAATACTATTATTAATTAATTACGTGCGAGCGGGGTTACGCACTTATGGATTGGAAGAAAACACCAGTTTTTGATTTAAAAACTTTTATTGACTTACACAGCCGCACGTAGTACCTCTCAGCCGGGTCGCACTTATCGCTTCACCGTCTTGGGCTGAACTCATCTTTAAACTGCCCGGTAGGCGCGCCTTACGCTGTTTATATACCCGGAAGAATTTTCTAGAACCCATCTATCTATCTCTGTCTTTTCTTTCCCGAACCTTCTGTTCGGAAACTTTCGTTTATACATCTATCCCTTTCTAACACCTATCTATCTCTTTCTTTATTTTGTCGTCTATCTCTTTCTAACATCTATCTACCCCTTTCTTTCGTTTATCGTCGATCCTTTTCTAAATATATCCGTCCTTGTCTTTTCGTTCCACATTGTTCTAGATTTTTCCAAAAGTTCTAAAACTAACTAGATGGTTCCACCATCATTCGCCACAATATTGTATAGGTATTGCTATCGCTATACGCATATTAATGATGTATATATTAGTATATATATTGTATTATATACTAATATATACATAACATATTAATGTGTTATTGTTTATTCCCTCTTTTTTATTCATTTTAGGTATATGTATTGTGTGATATTTATATATCCTATTTATATGTGTATTAAATTAGCACACCACCGTCATACACTTGCGAAATTCCCTTTCATAGAATCCATAGCCCGGGTTGTCTGGAAGAGATCGCTCTAAAGCGATAAGGCCGCCTATTGCTCCTACTTTTACCGTTTAATGTGTCTACTGTAAATTGTTTATTTGTGTGTATGTGGTGAACAATACAGTGTTTTCTATTCTTTTCTATTTTAAAGAATATTTAATCAATCATTTTATTTGCTTTAAAATATAGTGTATACATAGATCATATTATGTTGCTTATAAAATTTACATGTTTTTGCCGGTCAGACATGCAAATTGTACATAAATACTTAAAACTACTTCAAAATTATACGTCAATTTAAAATTACATAATATTGATTATATCGAGATAAGCGATGTGTCAAACCTGCCAAGCCGCCTTGGACAAGCGTGGCGGATATACTGTCCATTACCTCTATAATGGAAGGCCCGGGCCCAGCAGTGGGACATTTATGGGCTGACATTTTTATATATATTTTATATATAATGTGTTGGTGGTTGGATTAATTACAATATTGTTTATTTGTAAGTTTTATGCTATATACTTATTATAATGTGGAGTGTTTCTGTTACAACGGTCTTAAAGTGATGTTGTGATATAGTGTTTGTTTTGTGTGTGACTTATGTCTACAGTATATTTAATTGTTATTTATTAATAATAATAACAACATTATTATTAATCTCTTTTTAAATAATAGTATATACCTAATAACTTAAAAATATTTTTAGGGTTATCATACGTAAGGGTGAAAAGAACCCTTACTGTTTCTCTGTCACAGCTATGATCTTTCAAATTTTCATTGAAATTACAGCTTCATTACTAAGCCTTTATTAGTGCTTTCTTGATCTTAAATCGTTTTTATAGTTGTAACTTTGAAAACGTTTTTAACGCTCGCTTATAGCTGTTTTACACGTGCTAAGTACGTAATTATTTAAAATTTAAGTGACTAAACAGAAGTGTTTAGTATTTTCTTAAGTCTCGCAACTTCTATACAATCTATACATATAATAAAAATGTAGAGGTCGAATTTCTGTACAATGAAAAAAAATGCTAAAAATCGAGTCAGGGGGATGCAAGAAGTGAAATAGAACGAATTTAGATTTTTTTCATTTTTTTTGTTTCTCTGTCTGTCTGTTTGTACCAGCTAATCTCCGAAACGACTGAACCGATTTAAATGAAATTTTGTATGGTGGTAGCTTATATCCCTGGTCAATATATACAGAATACTTTGATCCCGAAAAATTAAAGAGTTCCCGTGGGATAGTCAAAAAACGTTCCACGCGGCCGAAGTCGCGGGCAGAAGCTAGTACTACATAAAACTGTATGTATTTAAGCGGTTTTATGCACGGTATTTTATTCGATTTTTATTTCGATAGATAGATAGATAACACTTTATTGTGCATCATTACAGAAAACACAGAAAATCTTATAGCCTAAAAATATACTAAATGTGCACAATGGGCGGTATTATCGCTAAGAAGCGATCTCTTCCAGACAATCCGTGGCAGGAATAAAACTTATTATATTGGTCAAAGGTGGTATACATAAATATTAGAGGATATGCAGTTACTTACATCTTATTATATATATAAAAATCTTGTGTCACGATGTATGTTGCCAATAAACTCCAAAACTACTAAACCGATTTCAATCAAATTTGCACACCGTGTGCAGTTTGATCCAACTTAAAAGATAGGATAGCTTACATCTCAATGGACCCTATAGATGGCGCTGCAATCGGGTTCTAAATTTTATTTCTTCAGGGCAGGATAACGTCTGTCGGGACAGCTAGTATATTTTATTTCGGTTTCGGTCACTTTTCCGTAACTAATAAGTTGTACTTAAAATTTACTTATCTACTTACGTATGTAATACGTGTAAACCAGCTATTAATGTGAGCCTGACAAGGCAGTACAAAATGAGACGGTAATTTTAATCCAATTACCAAACGTGTCCTATTCAGGCACACATTAAATTTAATTATTTAAATATAATTTGCCCTCGACCTAATTTTAGGGTACTCGTGGGCAAATAGAAAAGCTGTTAGAAGCACGTCCTTGTGGATTTTCAAATAATTAGTTCAGGTCGGTTAAGGGCATGTTATTTGAGACCCTTCATATTCGAGGAAACCAAGCGCGAGGAACGCAGAACTTTCTGATGTTTTAATAATTAATAGCAAAACTTTTATTACAGAACCCTGTGTCTAATCGTGCTAATGTTTAATAATCTAGACTAGTGGTCGCCCATGTTCGAAATTCGACCATAATAATTAATTTAAATTATAAATCTGAAAATTATTAAGGTTCTGTAGTCAAAGATTATCTAATATATAAAATTCTCGTGTCACAGTTTTCGTTGCCATACTCCTCCGAAACGGCTTGACCGATTTTCATGAAATTTTGTATGCATATTGGGTAGGTCTGAGAATCGGCCAACATCTATTTTTCATCCCCCTAAATGTTAGGGGTAGTCCACCCCTAAATTTTTTTATTTATTTTTTAGACAAAATTTTTAATTTCTATTTTTTTATGATACAACATACAAAAATACATACAATCCTCAATTTTCACCCTTCTACGATAAACCCCTATTTTTTACCGGGCAGGACGACGTCTGCCGGGACAGCTAGTATACTATAAACACAGATTTCGCAATTCTTCACTGTTAACTTGACTTTAACAATAAACAAAAGAGTACCTTTTATACCTATGCATATGTGTGTCAAATGTTAGTGTATGTCATGTTTTTTTATTGATTTAATTTACTTACTATGCATAATAAAAAATATAGTATTCGTCGCTTTTTATCTATATAAACTATAAGTGCGAAATTTCATACTCCTCCGCCTCCGCAATTTTCATAAAAAAGGGTACAAAGTCGCTTCACGTATTAATATAAAGATAATTGTTTAAGTCATGGCTAGTATACGCGTCCCAAATTTAAAGGCCGCGAGTTCTAGCTAAGCTAAGCCATTCTGAAATCCACCTGAACACACACAAAAAATTTCATCCAAATCGGTTCAGCCGCCTAGGAATTCAGTTATATACCTGTGTATATAACACAGAAGCACAGAGGAATTTTATATATAACTAGCGGTTTCGTCAGACGTTGTCCTGCGCGGAAAAAATAAAAATCTAGAACCTGATTTGAGCGCCACCTACCGTGTTTAATTGTGAATGTAAACCATCCTCGGAACCACACAAAAACATTTTTTTATACCTTGAGTTACATTATTAAAGTTTTAGTAGGGATCCCTGAGCAATAAATATAACCTATTATAATCTGGGATAATGTAGCATTCTAATTCGGTTCATTAGTTTTTAGTTTATTCGTTACATGGATACAATCCGCAAGAGTTAACTTGAGACTTCGCTCGGGTGACGTAAGCGCGAGGTACTGACTAGATCGTACGCTTCGATGGCGAGAGCGGTAAGAAGGCGGAGGTCTCAAGTTAACTTTTGAAAACTACAATAACACAAATTTTTACTCTTCATAATATTAGTATAGAAGATAAACATAATATTCTATATAGGTTTTAGGTAGGTAGGTCTAAACCTACTATGAAAAGACCAATTATGATAAGACCCTAAGGTCTTATCATAATTGAGTTTTTCACTTAACTTTTTCTGATACTCTTCTTCAAAGCTTTTACCAAACACTTTTGTTTTAAGCTTGAACAACAAAATTAATGTCAGGTGGATTTATTTTGGGAACGATTTTCACAACAAAATTAATTTTTGATGAACGTTGTTCAACTTTTGCTGTTCTGCGTATTCCTGGTGTGTTTACTGTCATATCCTTCTTCGTGACGTCTAACGTCATTTGTGACATTTAAAACTTTTATCATTGTTCTTGTAGGGTTGTAAGTTTCTTGGAATCTGTGAAAAGTTTGTTGACCTTATCTTGGTTAGTACGCTAGTCATGTTGAATCCTTATTGCTGCCCTTTTTCGTAATTTGATTAAAAAACTTTAATTTACATAATGCACTCAGATGTTTACGACTTAGGATTCAAATTTGCATTTGTGAGTACTTTAGACAATACCTATACGTTTATTAACTAAGTAAGAATAGTTTAGTTGATTATGTTTTTTCTTTTAACTCGTCAATGTATGCATGGGAGTTTATTAATTCAATTGCTAGGACCTTTCACCTGACTTCGGTCGTGCAAATTTATTTTGAAATTATCCTATTTTGATAACTTTCTAATGGAATTATTCAGTATCCAAGTTTTTGTTTCGTGTATGTAATGACGTTACATAAAAATAAAATGATCAGCATTATAGTACTACTACATCTATTGTAATGTTAGTGTTGGTGATCGTTTCTCGCAGATGATTTTAGTGTGTTATTTGTAATGCGACATTGTTATGAATTGTTAATAACGCTGAACGTTGAGGTATGTATATGCATTTATGTAACTACTCATTAACGCCGTTATTTTTAACGCTATAAACAAGACTCATTTGACTGCAATCACTTACACTCTCGTAATCCCAGATGTAGCTTTGACATTATAAAAACGAATCTAAGTTGAACTATTTAATTTGAGGACCCTGCCTACCATTGCCGTATGCGTGATAGAAAGGGAAGCCAGACAGACTGGCGCCGTAACGCGTTACGTAACGAAGCGGTATACCCTCCTATAAGAAGTTATCACTTCAAAAAAGTCAATTTGTTTTGTAGACACGTCACATGTTATAACTGGTTCTTACCATTAATAACAATATTCCGTCATATTTATGCTTAATAACGTTATTAAAGTTTACAACAAAACTTTTCAAAACAAGTAGATACAAGAAGGAGAATAAATTAACATTAAAAGAGCTGCTTGAGGATGCGTAGAACCTCAACTTCCTAAAATTATTGCGAGGCTCATTTTTGCTAAATGGGAAAATAATGCAAAACAATGGGGTAAAAAATTACATCCCACATATAAATTGATTATTGGAATAAATATCATTTTTGTTATGTTTTTTATTTGAAATAAAAACATCACAATTTTTTTATGGCAGAACAATAAGCGATTGTTGCTTAAAGCGATTTCTTCTGAGCGATTTTACTTAAAGGAAATTCTGATCTAATCAATGTAGATGCTGCAAAAAATAAGATAGGGTACGATTAAATATATCTACTTAAATAAATAGTTCAGAAAAAAACAGGAATATGTGTACATGATTTTGAAGTAAATGCAAATGGAAAAGTTTTTAATATAACTCAGTTCCACTGGAGAAAATTTTTTGAAAGACCGTCAATAAAATAAAATTTCAAATCTACTTATCTAAAACAAATCGACATTATTAAGTTATCCGTCATCAAGCTGTCAAAAATAAAATAAATGCTTGGAAAGGGCCAAGAGCCATTGATTTAGATTTATTTTTGTTTATCCGAAATGAGAACGATTTAGGTTCCGCGGCTACTACGGCCAACAGATGGCGCTCGTAGAGCGCTGTTGTTTGTTTAAAGTTGAAGGTAATTTTGTTATTCCACTCAAGATTTATGTTATTTCGGAATTAATTTTCTTAATATTATGTTATACAGAAGTTTCGGGGAAAAATATACAAATTTGTGAGTTCTAAGCGGAAAAGTTTCAACGGCGCATATTTTTAGCCGACGGTGAAAGTATTAAGATTTATAGATAAATACTGGTCGTTCCGCCGTTTTGTCTATGGAAGAGTATAGAATAAGATTCTAATAAAATTTTCTTAAGTCTGCGCGACTAGAATACATGATAAAACTACCTTTTAACCGTTTTAATCGCGGTAATTTACTTGATTTTTATTATTCCGACGTTTCAGTCACTTTTCAGTAGCGGTGATCACTGAAGATAAAGACGTCAAGGATATTGTTAAAGTTTTATTTAGAGTATCGCTTACCGCGAAATCTTTAACAAAACTCTTTGCCACTTGAGAAAAAAAAGAAAAACCATCAACGTCTTGTTCATATTGTAACGAGTTGCAGGACAAATGCCGTTGGAATTATTATAGAGTTTATTAGAACTATACAAACACGTATAACACAACAAGTCCAAACGTAATGCAAAAGGTCGTAATTCAATAACACGCGCAAAGTCCGTCACTAATTAGATTACCGAATGTACACAAGTCTCGCCTTGATCGTGGTCCTCGTGTGACTACCTCGTCCCTCCATCGGACTATTGCTTTATACTGCACAAATGCTATTTGTCCGTGCGGCCGCGTGGACTGAATTTCCTAGATTCTAATGATCACAATACAACAATTTACCGTAAAAGATTACAATACAACAATAGGCTGTTTTCTAAACACAATTTTGAAACGCAAAGTAAACAAAGGAAGTCCAAATGCCGAATGGTAATAAAATGTGTTTTTAAAGGTATGCATTTGTTAAATAAAGGTGTGAATTTGTTTTTGTTAGGACCAGAGTCGTAACAATATTAAAGAAATATATATACATATTTTTAGAAATTTAACTGCACCGTGTAACGTCCTACCATCAGTTCCTGACAAAGAATCCAGAACCTACTTATTTAATTACCAAGCAACGCTAAGAAATCAACATAGAGAGCGCATGCATCACGTTAATTAAGGCATAAAAGCTCACCGGAGCGCGATTTCAATTAGCACAGCTTTTGTTATATCCCACTACGCTCATCCATTGTCACAGACGTGCAATCTCTTTGAATATTTTCATTCACCCACACTAATTATCTCAGCCCCGCTTAGATTATACGGCCTCTGTGTAAGATGGAATGAAATTCGATTTCCCTCGTGAACTTTTTGTTAATTGCTCTGGTTTGGGTGTGTGTATGTAATCGGCCTTAGTCTTCCAGGGTAGCTACCCCATTCGACAGGGTGATGCACCACTATCGGATATACTTTGGGGAGTGTATGATCTTCAAGACACACCGGCATGCGACACCGATATATCTAATACTAATATTGTATTATATAAAGCTCAAGAGTTTGTTTGCTTGAACCCTCTACTCTCAGGAACTACTGGTCTGATTTGAAAAATTCTTTCAGTCTTGGATAGCCCATTTATCGAGGAAGGCTATATACCATCACGCTAAGACCAAACTTTTTTAAGCTTTTCAAGCGGAATAAGTCGCAGGCAGAAGCTAGTAGTGGATATTCCGCCTATAAGACCGAAGCGCTTTGCATCTAACTTCATTACGCGCAAAGCAAAGGAGTGGAACCCATTGCTGGAGTCTGTCTTTGTGAGTAGATATTTTCTTAGTGAGCGGGGTCCATCCTAGACCACACCTTCGCTCTACATCAGGCGAGATCATGGTGAAACGCGAATTTGTTCAACTAAAAAAAATCACTGGCGAAGAGCCCATGGTTCAATCGCCGCAGGAGCTAGGCTCCGGAGACGGGAGTACAAAATAAGACGATGAGTAGTTGTGTTCTTGATGTATTTACTTGCTTTATTCGTTTAACACCAAACTTAAGACTATGTACACAGAAATCTTACCTGATACGTGGTAATATGCAAAACTTAAAGATGTTTGTAGATTCGTCTCCAAAGGTTTTGTCTGTATTCTATAATGATAAAATTTAGGCACGTACTTGGGCCACTCAGTTTCAACCTTGCGAATTATGTAGCAATAAATTATTCCTAGTATGTGACGCTACAATATTTTTTTTATATACATCTAACAAGAGCGCTACATGTCCAAATATAGTATATACGAAATGACTGAGAATTTAATTTCAACAATTATAAATAACACAATTATATTATAAATTACATACTATTGAATACAATGTAAGAAAACTTAACTTATTTGTATTGTATTCTACCCATAGTCCCTCAAGACTATAAGTAGAATACTAAGCCCAGATCACCGTCTTCTATGGGTAAGGTGCCCAGAAGGCTGGCTACGTTTCCTCGCTGGATCGCCATACTGATCCGTGGGCCGAGAGGCACCAGCCCTCTGATCATCTGAAGAGTCGATGAGTCGTTTTGATAAATTTTGGTAGAGGCTCATGGCCTCAGGACCCCACGGTCCAAGCGTGGGGTATATATTTATATATATATATCCAATATACGAAATAATTCTTGTTGTTTTGTATTTATTAATTTTTCTGTACTGTTCAGTTATGGCCCTTTTGGCAAAAACTTTATCCACATGATTGTCCGTCTGTCTCTCCGATCCTGGTCTACAAAATAAGGTAGAAAATATTTATTTCTTCTTTTTGCTAGATATTTTTATTTTAAACGTAGTCTTGTAGTTTTTTTGTATATGATATGTTTGACATGATTTTAAAAATTTTGTATAAACATCAATATTATTTTTAAACCATTTTTCTAACGTTGTTTTTAAAAACGGTTTTTCGCTTGTCTATATTTAGGCGAAGAGAAGTTTGTTTCCAAATTTGTGCATGTTTGATTTGACGAGGTAGAAATTTCTGGAGAAGTCAAGATGGTAGACCGTACTTATAACTATTACACCCTAAGTAAAATTAGGTTAAACAAAATCTGTTACAGACAACAGTAGTTTTGATTAAATGCTTTTATTGGGGTTCTATAGCCAAATAATAAATGTGATCGCTCACCCCTACAGAATATCCATTATGCGTAGACTGATACGCATTTAGCAACCTTGTAACAAATAACTTAAAGAAAGCTTTAACAAAGGAGACCCCGATGCCAATAAAACAATTTATGTTCAATAAAAGTTAGTGAACAAAGCTTTTTATTAATTACTTATGGGTTTTGCACAGATGAAAACAAAGTGAAATATGAAAATATCAATCCTCTGACCTTGCTTACACTTTATTGGTGCCGTATATCACACCAATATGAATTTTATTTTTATAAGAAATTAGTTTTTCGTGTCGCGACTCTCGCAAATCTTTGGATCCATATAAAGAATCAGGTTGCCTGGAAGAGATCGCTTTGAGCGATAAGGCCGCCTTTTGTTTTGCCTTTATATTATTGTAATTTATCTTTTCTGTAATCGTTTATTTGGTGAACAATAAAGTGTTTTCTATTCTATTCTATTCTAAAGAATTCTTCAAATACTTATACACATACAGTAAATTATTTATACTACAGCAACTATTTTGAATAGAAATACTATACACACCATACATACACCTCCAAACGCACACACACATATCGGTTCGATTCGATAATTGATCGTAATCAATGTGTATTTTTATGTATTTATATAATTGAATGCACAATAACTTTTATAATAGCGAGAGTAATTTCATATTTCAGTGTCTAAATAACTATAAATGGCCTAACAAAATGAGTTGTCTGATTAGTGACAAGATAGCAGATGTACGATTTTCCTTAATTTAAACTTTTCTTCTGAAAAACTACATGTCCCATATAATAATATGTCACTGACAAATTAATGCAGCGATATATTATGTATGTAGTTTTGTATTTTTCTAATTTACTATGTATAATACTGTACTGTTAACATTATTATGTCGGTTTACTATAGCTATGCATATAAACAAAATTAATGACATTGTAAATTGCTATATTATAAATTGACTATTTATTGTAGGTCCCAAAGGATAAAGTGCCTTTCCGTTAAAGCATAAAGATATTTTCCTTGTATAACTATTTATGTATGTGATAGTTTATGCAAAAATAATATTCAATTCTCTTATCCTATTATAAATCATATACAAAAATGTCATTTTTTAACCCGTGAAATGTTCTCAAAACGTAGATACTTAAATGGTACTTACTACAAGTGATAATTCAGCAGGGTTTTTACTTTATTTATTATTTCACATATACCAAATCTGTCAAAAGAGAAAGTTAATAGCTAATAATTTCTAGTTTTAAAATTTTGACCAATTTGACCAAAAACGTCAAAAAGCGAAACAATAATGTCTTGCCGTCTAGTTGTGACTATCTGTTCATAGTTACGTCATTTACTGATTTTGCTCCAAATTTACTTTTTCTACTATGAAAGATAGATTTAATATTAATAGCTGCCAGAGAAATTTGGATAGAATAAATTGCTTAGGCATAAAATAACAAACTAAAATAAATCCCTTTAACTCACAAACTGTCGTAAACGGCGAAATTTCCAAACTACTTTAAGATGCCATATTTTAATGAAACACTTAACTAAGTCAATAGAAGCATTAAGAGTTGTTTGAAATGAGTTATAGGTATGTTTGTTCCAGTTGATTTGCTAACAAATTTTACTTTTGGCCTTACTTCTGTCCTTGAATTTCTCTGTTTCCTCTTTTTGCATGGTAGAAACACATTACGGATTTTATCAAGTGAGGAAAATTGTAATAAATTGCTTTGGGTAATAAATTGGGTTAGAAAAGGTCTTAAATGTAACAAAATTATGTGGTATGAAATAAAGTGTAATATAATTACTAATTACTTCGATTAGTTATTGAGATTTAATCTATGAATATAAAGTAAGAATGCATCATAAAATATTAGGGAAACATCCCACAGTTATAGAAGTTTGCTGCCTCATTTTAACATTGTCTATGTGATCAATATGCGTAGTTTCTTTCTTTTTTATAGCCGTGAAGTATACCACTTATACAAAGTTTCTCATATCATATACATATTGTTAAACTACAATGAGTTTATAATGAAGGAAATCTTGATAATAAAACCTGCATCTAGGATTAATCGATATGCGAAAGTGCCTACCCTTCTTAGATATCCGTTGTGCGTTTACTGCCCATCGTCCTTAAAATCCGAAGACCAGCAGTGAGAAATAGAAGTGATGATTCTATGGATACCTAATTGCAGGCAACTCTAGCGTTGATGATATTAATTAATTATTGCCTGTTTTTTATTGGATAACGTAATAAAAACTAAAGATAATAAAAATACCGTCTATACGTCATCCTTCATTGTATCAAAGTATTGTTTGTGCGTTTATAAATTAACTAAAAGAGGCAATAATAAATATTTGGGTAATACTTAACTCGGGATACTATCATTTTAAATATATGAGATGTTGCAGTGAATCACGTCCTATGTACAAACGTACTACTAACAACCCATCTTATAATTGAATTGATAATCGTTGTACTTTAAAGTACAAGTTTTAAGTCGCTCCTGAGAATAACTGAACTGAGAGCTATTAAGTACTTAAGTTTTGACGACCCTTAGTAGGGCACACATAGTTTTAGTCCTTCTTAAACTATGTGTATGTTAAAATTGAAATGTCGCCTGGTTGAAATCGCGTCCCTAAACATGAACGAGACAATGGTTACAATAAAAACTAAACCCAAAGTAAATTTTAAATATGTATCAAAAATTAAATTACTACATTAGTTATACAATACCATCCAATTTTATTTTATGTAAATATAAAATTAAAAATACAATAAAAAATACCTGTGTACAAACTAAAGTAACTTTAAGAAATACAATATATTTTATTATAATAATAATCTTTATTTGCCAGAATGTAGTACAAAAGTTGTTACCATGATAAGGTAAAGTCCTATACATTCTATCATTTTCATGGTGTGCAAAGACTAATCATAATATAATTGTAAATTAATTTAATAATTCTCATTTATATTAATTGAAAAAAAAATCCGTCTTCCTTAACACAGTTATTTTACAATCACTTAACGAAATTATTTATTAAAATGTAATAATTATCATCCCTTTGGATGTGTACATATCACCTATAATTTATTTTTAAATTATATGTTAATTGTATGTCAATCAGTTAATCTACATGTCATGCCTATACGGGTAAATTAAATTAATATTATTAAATAAAAGTCAATTATATCACATTTGTGCTCAGGTACTTGGTTTTTTGTCAACAAATCTAAGTCACAATAAGATTTTGGAATAGTATTTTTTTATTATTATTACGTAGTGTTTATATTTATTTTATGGTCAACAAATTCGTTGAGACTGTAAAATGTGTTATTTACTAGCCAGTCATATAATTTATGTTTAAATGAATTTATATTCATGTCTTTGATTATTTGTGGTATTTTGTTATATATTTTGCCACACATATAGTGAGATTGTTTTTGTAACATTGCAATTTTAGGTGCCTTATTTAAAACTATTCTATTTGGGTTTCTTGTGTTTCTGGAATATATTTCCTTGGCTTTTGTAAACAATTCTGAATTGTTCCGAACGGTTTTTATTGCGTCACGTGTTATCCACCAATTTATTGATGATTGGAGGATGATTGATTTAGTATAGTTCAAGATTATCGTCAATACATGGCCGCGATACTACGTAAATACAGATACATGACATCGCTGTTAGAGCTGCCGATAAGATTGTGCATTTGTCTAAATGATCAAAAATGTCCAATCTCATAAACGAGTAAATATAGTATTTAATAATATTTACAATACTGGTGTGCACATTAAGTAAAGCTAAGTATCTGTACATGTAGTCTAAGTTCAATTAAGAACAATCAAGCAAGTATATATACTGAGAGTATATCAACTCGTCGTCTTATTTTATATTTCCCTTTGGAGCGATTGTAACATGGGCTCTCGCTTCGTCACCCACCGGGGTAAACATCATCGACGAACCACACAAATAAATTAACCCTCACAGTTTTCTATTACCTTTTGTTTTCTTTTTTATACAAGTCATACGACGTTAACGTGCTAGAAAGTTTCACCATCTCGTTCATATGAGAATATATTTTAATTTCAATTGAATACATGTCAACCCTTAGTATCCGAAATATTCTAGAATATTAACTACTATAGCAACCATTTGATTGTCGACGAGATGTATTTGACGCTTGACCTCAACTACTTAAATTTATTTAATATCTACCTTCAAATTATTTTCTGAACTAACAAATCCCTTTAATTATTTATTATGATCACTTTTCGTACGCCATAGCACACCTATTCTGAAAAAAATAACCAGCTAAAAAGAAATTTATATTTCCAAGCGTCAATAAATCTCGTAATTACCAAACAGATATAATAAAATCAATAGAACAATGAAAGTTGTGATAAAATAACAACCACAACATTCGCTACGGTGTAAGAGCCGGCCAAATTCTATTGTACGAGCATAAATATTTGATGTCGTTTGATTATTTCACTTTGGTCTTTTTCCTATATCCATGGAATTTTCTCTTAAACAGAAATTCTTTTATCTCCAAGTATTTAAGGAAATACAAACGTTGTTTACCTTGGTACTTTTAAATACACATAACTGGCTTACGCGCTCCCCTTACATTTTTAATGAGGATTTATTATGACGAATACTTTTTGAGATAAATACATTTTAACGTTTTCGTTTGTGATGTTTAACAAAATATACCGTAGAGTTTTATAAAATTGTTTTACTTACATAATCAATTTAGCTCTTTGACATTCGCTCTACAAATATTGTTCATTAGTCAAAGCATTTAATATGTCAAAGTAAAAAACAGATTTAAAAAAGGTTTTTCTGTAGATGCGTTAAAAATTACCATCCATATTATTAGCTATATTATATCTACTTTTGTATACGATATGTAAATGTTTAAATTATATAACTAGAGTTTGCCCCGTCGATAATAGTAACACCTAAGATGCTACTAATGCGCTGCCGCTCTCTAAAGGAAGACTAGAATCTGGACACTAAAGCCGGAACACAACTCAAGGTTATGACAGCATACAGGGATGGTAGCCATCCAACGGGCAAATACCCTACCATCTAGCAGTAGGTTGTTTTGTCGCTTCTTACGACAGTCCGGAAATTGTATTCTTTCTCCGTTCATGCACGTATAATAACGGAAATTCGAAAAAAGCCAGCCTGATTTCATATTAACATCATGTAAATTGATTTGAAGTCAGTAGATACAGCGCTACCAAGTCTGACTGATTTCAATTTTCCTGATTGAATATTTTAAAGTCAGTCCACTCCCCAAGTCAGATTATAGCTTGATCAATGTAAATCCGCCTTAAGATACCCTGATTCTGGGGCTTCATCAGGGTTAGTGTAAAAAAAAATTTGAGGCATAAAAAAATAATGGCGGTAACACATACCCACATTAGTGAATATACATACCTTATCTGTCAATATTTAATGCCATTAATAATGCCATATCTCAAGAAAGCATTAAACCTATCGTCAGATATGCGTGAAATGACCTCAATCTCTAACAGTAACCCAGATGAAGTTCACACCTTAACGCACCAAACTTGGTAAGGAAACACACACGAAAAATAAACGAGAGAATTCGAATCTGATTATAAAACACCTATCTATATAAAATATCTTTCCGTCTTTGCAGATTGGGAGCCTCAAGCATTTCTTCTTGCTGTCACATCCACACGTCAGTAAACGGTCGCCAAATTCGAGTACCAACCACGTGAATAGGCTGAAAAATGAGCCGCAGGTGAGCAATTCAATCTTATTTATTACAGTCATTGTTGAATGAAAGAATCTTTCCAAGAGATGTATGATACCTGATACTAGTATTAGCGTGCCTCTTCTTAAGTAAAATAGCAAAGACAGAGATTACTTCATCAGTATTTGAAAGCAGAGGATAGTTTTAAATAAAATCGGTCAAGTGCGTGTCGATTTTTAGGACCTGACTATCAAAAAAATCATCGATTTTATTTTCTCGTAATTTCATAATATCATTATGTATCGCTATATCAACACTATATACGTAGGATAACTACGCTGTCGTACTAGTACTGTGCACACAAATTGATTTATAATTTACGTAGGTAGTGTTCAGGTTTTTTTCTGAGGCGGGGGAAATGCATTTCGAAAACTACCCAGTCATTAACTAGGGTTTAGACCAAAGCAACGAGGTGAGACCACTAATGGAGCACCAGAGTCAAATCGCCGGCTTGTGTGGACTCGACTACACAATACCCCACTAAAACTACCCTCCTCCCATGTGCCCCGCGCTTATGGTAGGAAAAGCGTGAGACTTAGAACGTAGTTACGCCCACGCTGATCCTAGCGCATCAGTGTTTGAGAATGCGCCGGGAAAGGCAAACTCACTTCGTCAAGAGGGGGAAGACTCCTCTATTCCCTTGATGCTAGAGTGCCCCTGTAGCGGTAATATGGGAGGAGATCTTGCGCATATCTGCGCCTCCGGGATCCCGACCGACGTCAGTACCCGCGAGACGCATGCGCACCTCTAGGTAGTGTTGAAGCTGCGTAGCTAATCTTAGCCAATATTTACGTGTGGTAATTGTGTGAATTCGCGTAGTTTACACCGATAGTGTCACTTTATGTAGGTACACTACACTACGCTAAGCCGATGTTTATGTGTAGCAGTTGTATGATTTAGCGTAATTTACGTTGATAGTATTGTTTCGTGTAGCGGCACTATCCCACGCTACACTAGGTCCATTTTTTACGTAGTAGTTGTATAGCTTAGCGTAGTTTACGCAAATGGTGTTGATATACAACACCTTTCTGACATTTTTTTTACACGTAGAGACTCTGTAGCTTTTGAGACAAATTACTGTACTTGGTAGTGTAAACCTCCTTTCTGTTGAAATTCTTTATTCAGGAAAGCATGCTATAATTAAATACATCTTGTGACTGTTTATACTTGTTTTATTATTAATCACTTATCGTAAATATGGACACACCCATTACAAAACAGTTCTTACATCCTACGCCATATGTCAACGACAACATAGAACGAGAGTGCAGTTCTCTACGCATAGATAATGTTGGACTGATATTCTAACACTTTCGACCTATTCATACTTTTCTTCGACATATTTAAATTGTTCCTTGAAATGTGACGGCGCGATTCCCTTTCGCATGTCACGTTAATCACTCATTGTCGTGTTCAAAGAGTTGGTCGTGTTATATCATAAAATAAATTAAATCGCTCCGCAATTGTAAATATATAAAATAAAATAACTTAAAATATACCAAGCCCGCACCATATAAATATATTATATAATTTATAAGTAACCCGCTCCGCACCATAAATATAAAATAAATTAACAAAAAATAAATATAATAATCGATGTGACTATTTGTACGGGTACTGGACGAATAAATCATATTTATTCGTGCAGTTATTTAATTTTTTTTAAAATTAAGAATGAATTGGATGATTAGCTTGTTTTTTAATTAGGTTAGGTTAGGTTTTTTTTTAAATGAAATGTTTTAAAGAATTATTGAAAACATGAAAATAAAAATAAATAAATAAATTCTAAAATGAGGGTGGGGTATAGATACACGGCACATTTACTTATTATGAACAAATCGGAAATTTTTTTATATAGGTTTATAACCACCCAAAAATAATTTTCCGACACACACGATTAGTCCCTATGTGTACTGGCGCTGTACATTACGGAACAAGATCTGCTTATATGTTACTACAAAGTATACGCGAGTATTTGCGTACTGCTGTTGTATGGATTGGAAGAACTCCGTAAAATACTTATTTTCAATCTTTAATTAGGTTAGGTTAGGTTTTTTTTGGCCGAGCCTTTTTAAGAATATTTTCAGTACCCTTATTAATAATTATAAATTATTACCCGGTACCCGTATTAATAGACTCAGCCTATAATAATTATACATATAAAATTAAATGCTATAATATAACATACAAACAAACAAACAAATATAACTAGATACTACTAGTACAAACTGCACGATTCAATAACATGCGCAAAGTCCGTCACTATATCGCTCGTCGAATACGTCTTGCTCGTATCGTAATCCTCGCTTGACTGCTCAATTCGGGCATTGTTTTACAGTAAACTGTTGAATACACTATCGACTGCGTTGACTGGGTTTTTCCAAGAAAACGTAATCTGCACACCTGGTTAATTATTACTATGAAAGGCAATAAAAATAGTGTGATTGCAAATTTTTATATACAAGGTAAACAAAAGAAGGCCAAGTGCGGGAAGGGATTACCCTTCTTTTGGTCTTCTTTTGTAATAAACCAGGTGCGCATTTCTTTGTCGGTATGTAACAGTAATATACATAGACAGATTGATACGTTGACATGACGATTGTAAAAGGGTTCCGTTTTCACTAAAAATGACTACGGAACTCTAAAAAATAAGACCTAAATCAAACGAAAAAGTTTTGTGAAATATTAAGGTTGGTTTATCGTAGTACCGATCTTGCTCGCTCGTTTCTGTCTGTGGAGGCCCTTAAAAATCTAATTAAAAAAGTTAATTAGCCCGTTGACTATTGTGAGAAAGGAAGGGAGCTGACCAATATTTATATTCAAACTTAATTAATAAATTATAATAGAAACTTTGTAAGTTAATAATTTAATTTTAATATAGCCAAGATAATATTTTATATAAGTAATTAAATTTAGGTAAAATAAAAATGGAAATTGTTTGGAAATAGTTGATCGTAAAGTATTTTTGAAAGACTATTTGTGGTACAATTTAGATATAATTTGTCTTTCTTTTTTGATTTTGCGAATGAACCGATTCCACATTATGTTTATTCTACCTTTGATGACAGGGATAAAGATAGGATTATTATTTTCTGTAACAACGAAATAGTTTTCGTCAGATATGCCATCAAATGTTTTGCTTGTGCTATGTGTATATTATACCACAAATAAATCTGCTGCTGAACTGATTAAGACCAGTGAAACCGAATAATTTTAAATGATATCTATTCTACCAGAAATCGAACCCAGGACTCGTTCCAGTGAACTAGGCGTACTAACGTATAGACTACTTATGTATATTATATATAATATTTTTGAATTCTAAAGATGCCGTGTAATGGCATCGATGTCGTTTAAATATATTATTGTGTCGAGACACATCGTATTGGTGCAGTATAAAACAATGCCCCAACTGAGAGATGAGGCAATCAAGCGATAATCGCAAGCTAGGCAAGGCGTGGGTACATTCGATAAGCTATATTGTTGTTGAATCGCGCATTACGTTTGTACTGGTTGAGTCCAGTTAAATATGTATACCTGTATTATACGTGTTTGTATAGTTCTAATAAATTCTATAGTAATTCCAACGGCATTTTAATTCGAGTCCCATGACTCATAACACACAATGAGTCACGAGTAACAAATTAAAAAAAGTAGTTGAAATGACATTAATCCAAATTAAATACTATACAAAACAATAAGATTGTATGAGGGGCTCGAATAATCGATACTTGTAATCTAGAGACTTATCCAGTGGATCATCGAGTATTTACGATTTTGAATAATTAATCCCGGCTATGCGACTTGGATAGCTTTGCTAACATAGTCTTTAGAAAATGTAATATGCATTTCAATAATGTGCTTAAAGGATCTTATAGTTTGTTACTTTTGGTCTTGCCCGTCTAGCACCACCAGACCACTCTCGCTGGGAATAAATGTAATCATTATAATCTTAGGTGAGATGGGTGATGCAGCAACGAGAATTAAGAAGAACAAAGCGGGATCACCAATGGAAGCCAAGACATGTCATGAGCCAGTCCAGCACGCCTTCGTTTCCAGACCCACTATTCAAGGAACAGTGGTATTTGGTAAGTTCTACACTTACAATACCTTATACAATTTCCATATATTTGAAAGCATAATTTATGTAATACTAGATCCTGGTAGAAGAATCTATTTTAAATATATAAATAAGATCTCATAAGATTTTATCTGAAGACAGGAACGGGGAAAGAATACAATTTCATGCGGCCGGGCAATGCGTCCTAAGATGCGACAAAACAACCCACAGCTAGGCGGTAGGGTGTTTGCCCGTCTGAATGGTCTAGAATATGCCACCATAAAAAACCTAGAGTAGAGTTCTGTGGACACTGACCAGGTTCCAGTCTCCCGTAAGAGAGCAGCAGCGCATTTGTAGCACCTTTGGTGTTGCAAATGTCCATAGGCGATGGTATCCATCAAGTGGGCCGTCTGCCTGTATGTTGAACTTCTGAACAAAAAACAAGATATCGGGTGTTTACAAATTTCCATTAAAAACCGCAATGCAGGCCCATTGCGGCTCACCTAAGTAAACGACAACAAAACAATATTTACTTCGCTTACCTTTTATCAAAGTTAGTTGCCCTGCCATTATTATTGAACTCGGTAATGAGTGACCTGTTTGTAACCCGTACCATCAGGCGATGTCTTCTTTCTTAGCCTATAGTTTGTTTGTTAATATTTTTGTACTTGAATAAATGTGACTACAATATCTGCATATTACAGGAAAAATGGTTAGAGGTAATTTATAACATCGATGAGTTCGAGGTTTCTTGGAAAGAAGCTATGAAAGTCTACCACCCCTGGTCTAGAGCACGCCACCATACCAACCTTGAGTTGTGTTCTGGCATTAGTGACCACGTTCTAGTCCCGTCTATGAGTCCAGCAGTATATTGTTACCACCTTAAGTGTTGTAAATGTTTATAGGCGACGGTAACCAATTTCCATCACAGTCGGGCCTTCAGCCAAAAGTGGTCGAAACTTCGGAATAATAAAAATCAAATAAATTACCACGCTTAAAACCGTTAAAACGTAGTTTTATTCGCCAAAATTTAAGAAAATATTAAATTGTTTTACCTAATATCTGAATAACAATCAGTTTTATTTTATTTATTTAGGTTCATGGCTTGGCAGCTAGTGGCCTTACTTATAATCGTTAGTTAAATTTTAAGAAACGCTCAGCAACTGATTATCAAAAATCTTACCCATAAACTCATCTTAAGGATAAGAGGTGGTGGTAAAGTAACTCGTAAATAACTAAAAAATAACCAACATCGAGAGGTAGTTTAAGTCACTGCTAAGTGGCAAGATGGCAAGTTTTATTTGAAACAGCCGTTGATTAGATTAAGAGTCTCTTATTTAAGAGATGGATAATCATTTCTTAACGAGATTATTATAAGTAAGGCCTTTAAGCCAGATCTTAGTTTACAATATAGTTTCAGCACAGCTGAACTGTAGATAATCAACTAGTGCGATTCAACGGAATTCTTGTGACAAGTCAAAAGGCCACATTTGACTATACAGTTCACATTTCTCACAATGTATCCTATAACTATTGTTCATTTTTGAGTTTTGAAAGGACACTAAAATTCTAGATTCTATTAAATGACAGAGATTCTAGTTTTTATTAAATGACAGTGAATAATTTATGTTTTCGATGACAAAAATTAGACCTTTAACAATATCAAACTTTTATTTTGCCTGTTTCGATGGAAGACCTAGTTGTTTAATTTATAATTGAAACACGACGAACTTGTACAATATTCACGAATTCAATACAATTCTATTTTCATGTAAATTCGGTTTAGTATTCCGAGAACCAAACAGTTTTGTAATAACAGAAGTTTGAATTGATTTTCACATTTTGTTAGTTAGAAACTGTTAATAATTTCCAGTCTAAATAAATTGTGACTCGAAGCTTAATTACGGCATTGTGAGTTTTTTAACTAAGTTTTCTAATGTATTTCGTGCAGGGACGGGAAAATAATTTTTCCAAGAAGAGGTTTTCCTAAAGATGCAATTCCAACGGTCGCGGCAGGCAGCAGACGGTAGCAGCAAACAGCCGACAGCAATTGCTGTCGGGTTTCATTTACCGTCGTATGGTTTCTGAAGATGGAGCAAAATTGCAGTTTTGTTACGACATACTAGCTTTAGGGTCGTGTTTTGGCTTTACAGTTCGTAATGAATAATTGACTGTTGAAAGTTTTATTGCTGGAAGAAGCAGAAGATGATGACTTATTATTGTATTATCACTTAAGCAGAAAACTTAATAAGCCATATAATTTGTACTTCAACAGCTTTGAAGAAGGCTATTATGAAACTCTGATAAAAAAAACTTTTAAAAGAACTTTCAGGAGTTATTACAGCTGAAATCACCTCGTCTTTAATTTATAATGATCTTCCACCAAAAAATCATGAGACACAATTTCGGTGTTTTTTTTTTGTTTTAAATATTATTCCTTTTCCAACGCGTCTATAATGTCAAACTTCAACAACAACAACACGGTAGTTCTTCCACACTTCCTTGATACCTGGAAGTTATCCACTGTACGTGGCGCTCGGTCTTTTATGCCATACGTATGCAAGCTTTGGAATGAAGGATCCCGCGGCTATCCCAGCTCCCTTAGTGTTGCAGATGTCCATGGGCGACGGTAACCACTTTCCATCAAGTGGACCCGTTTGCCAGTTTGTTTGCGAGGATATGCCGTCTGCCGCCGCGCATCAAAATAATTCAGAACCTGACGCGAAGCAATTGAAGTCGATTGTTTGTGCGGTCGCGGCACTTGTTGATCTCTGCCACTACTGTCTGCTGCCAGGCGCGTCCGTCGGATTGCACCTTAAGACGACAATACAACTGTTAACTAAGTAGTAGGGCATTTGTCCATCTGGATAGTTATCACTCGTGGTCTAGAGTATGCAGCCATAACGACCTTGAGTAATGTTCTGGCATCTATGGTAAGGTTCAGTTTCCCCTTCATGAAGCATTTAAAATAATTTCAAGAGTAGCGACACATTTATATGAGAATCTAATGTCAAAAGTAGCTGTGAGTCGAGTTTTTTTTAGTTATTGGGGAGTTTATTTATTGCGTTAGTCGGAATTTACGGGGATCAGTAGCGCCTAGCAAAAAACTTAATGCAATATAACCTGTGTGAATGTTTGCTCTCTAAATTATTTATTAAATAGTTATTAAATAGTTTATAATATAGCTTTTCTAACATAAAAATAGGTTTTTTTTCAATTGAAACTTTTTCCGAATCGTTGTGATTTGAATCTCGATGAAACGAAAAAGCGAAACTAAACGAAGAGATAAACACAAAAATCTATAGGGCTAATAGATATAGTCTAGTAGATGTAATAGCCTGGGACAGACTGAGATATAATACATTATATTTAATCATTTGAACACTATGCTCATACAGATATAGTAGGAAATATTTTGAAGTATTTCGTTAATAATTCTTAACATATTCTAGATTCAAAACATATTATTAACAAGCTTAAACATATTATAACGATATAATATATGTCATGTATTATACGAAATTTAGAATCCCTCCCAGCCCTTGTCACACTTTGTACCACTTCTGTGTGTGAACTAAACACACACACACACACTTTTTTGTGTTTAATGTCTTTTTGAATGTTCGATTCGAGACTAGTTAGTTTGAAAATAGGCATTGGCACATCACTTTAATATAAAATGTCTTTTCAGAATGGAGGTGCAGCAGATGGTCTAGATATGAACGTAGGGTATGCCTGGAGGAAAGGTTATACAGGTAAAGGTGTGGTCATCACAATATTAGATGATGGTATACAACCTAATCATCCAGACCTGTCACAAAACTATGTGAGTATCATTTTATATTTGAAAATTTTTACGGTTGCTACACGTAATAAAACTAGGTTTTAAATACATACCAATCTTAATTGCGATTTTTATTTCATTTGTTTTTTATCGTACATCTTTAAAGTTCTAGATAAAAAAACCAAAATAAAAATTGAATTAGTACGCTACAAGTACAAAGTATTTTTTTAAATTTAAATACTAACCGTTACCCGCGCCTTCGTTCGCATGGAATTTAATTTGATTTGCCTTCCGCTGTGGCGACGGCAGTGCCATGCGCGTGGGCCTTGCATTTTTTTTCTAAAGTAAAAGTCGAAGCCATCTGCCAGTGAAATTTCCGTCAAAATCGGTCCAGCTGTTTGAAAGATTAGCTGGAACAAACAGGTAGGCAGACAAAAATTTGAAAATGGATTTTTTGATATGAGTACCGTACATCCTTTCATATGCAGTTACTAAAAAGCTGTTATTACAAATAGATACTTTGATATTATTTATTTGTATAGAAATACATGTTTAAAAAAAATATAAGGATTACGTAGAGTAACTCAATAGTCTCAGACGGAGACGGACAGTCCTTAAATGTTTAAGCAGTGAAGTTTTAAATTAGATGGTTTTCTAAATAGTACTCTGGATTATGGACTTGGAGGAATGAAAGTCTAAGATGTCAATTATATAATCAGGTTCGAAGTAAAAGCGGCTTTAAAGTGCTGCTTACTCTTATATTTATTTTTTGAAAAGTATTTTAAATTATTAAATTTTTTTTATATAATCTGATTCAAATTAACTAAATTATAAACTAAACTAAACATGGTCAACATAAAATAAATTATAAATAATGTAATATAAAGTATGTAATAAATCGCTACTAGAGCATCAGAGCAGAATCAGGAACCTCTGTGTTGCAGCGAGGCAGGCTAATAAAGGCTTAGTCCGCTTAACTACAGAGGCCGTCAAAACCAAAGCTATATTTCTTTGAATATCGCTCATTAATAATAACCGACTTATTGTAGGATCCAGCGGCTTCAACTGACATAAACGGGAACGATACGGACCCGACGCCCCAAGACAATGGCGACAATAAACACGGTACCAGATGTGCGGGCGAAGTTGCAGCTGTCGCGTACAACCGGTATTGTGGCGTTGGTATAGCATACAATGCTAGTATAGGCGGTGTTAGGATGCTAGACGGCCTTGTTAATGACGCAGTGGAAGCTCAAGCGCTCGGTTTCAACACGCATCATATAGATATATATAGCGCGTCGTGGGGACCGGAGGATGATGGGAAAACTGTTGACGGCCCTGGACCTTTGGCAAGGAGGTAAAGCATATAATTCATATCATTTTATTATTAGTTTTATATATTGGTGTTCAAACTATATTATTTTATTTTATTGTAGTTTGAAAATCAAGTTACAGATAGGTAAAAAAAGTTAGATTAATTGTTAAGTCTGCGCAAATGTGAAAAAATTAATTAGACAATTAGGAGAAGCTTATACATACAATCTATGTAGGTATTTCTATAATTCTCAAAGGGGTAATTAATTATCAAAATAAATCTTGACTAATTTCGTGTTCTCAAAGACTAGACTATCTCCAAATAAGAATGTCCACATGATAGTGGTAATATAAAAATAAATATATTATAATATGTACTTCAAATTTGATCCAATGATAATCGTTTGTATGAACTTCATAGGCGTATTATGTGAAAACGATCCCATTATTTGGAATGAAAAGTCTCTTTTTCAACTCCTTATCGTAATTACCGATATATATATATAATGATTATTATCGATTAATTCTAACTTATTCGCGTCCACATCAGATCTACATTGAATTCACTATTATTGACATTGAACGTACTTCATATACTCATACAAATGTATATAGGTCAGGTAAAAATGAACCGATTTGTTGATTAATAATCATGAGACAAACTTTATGTCAATCTTTGCATTTGCATGAGCAAGTAATTTTCGGATTTTTATGTTGGTGTATTAATGTAAGTATTTAGACACAGATAAAAGTTTTATTACACCACTTGCACGTAGTGTGACTCTCTCTCTTTTCTCTGTTTTCTTTCACCATATCCCAATTAATTGGGTTCGGCACAATATGTCTTTTCCTTCCACACTGCTCTATTCTGACATACATATCTTTTGTTATACGTGTTATAGAGTAAACATGCCTGTTTCATCATTTTTTAACCGACTTCGAAAAAAGGAGGAGGTTCTCAATTCGTGGGAATCTTTTTTTTTGCTTTTTTTATGTATGTTCGCCGATTACTCTGTGATTTATGATCCGATTTACGTGATTCTTTTTTTGTTCGACGCGGAATAGCTTCCAATTGGTCCCCTAAAAATTTTACATAGATGGCCCAGTAGTTTTCATTTTACGAGCATTTTTTTGTTCCCGGTTCTTGGGACCTATATTTTTTAAAGAAGCGCGGCACCATTCGTAGGTCCACCCATACATAGCTAGACACTAAAAAGTAACAAATAAAATTTAAAAACTTCGTTTAAAAAAACCGACTTCAAAAACTAAAAAACCTAAAATGTATAAAATAACTTATTTCTAAAGTAATAATAGCTTTTTTTATTAATATATATTATCTAAAACATCTTGAAGTCGGTGCAAAGTAAAACATAAAAATTACTATATTTTGAAAATTACTAAGCACCGACTTTAAGATGTTTTGAAGTCGGTTTTTTTAAACGAAGTTTTTAAATTTTTAATGCTTTGGTTTATATCTGTTAAAATAAAAAAATATTGTTGGCGCGTTTTTGTACATTTTCATCTAATCTTGAATTTGCAAAATACACTGTCAGATATAGACGTTGCCCCAGTTTATTCAATTAAATGAGACCGACTTTTAAGTGCGTAATCCTACAAAGCATCTGAATAATTGAAAGACTGATTTCAAAATAGAGGCAAGCTCATTAAAAAGTGTTTTGTTTCAGAGCATTTATAAACGGCGTGACGAACGGAAGGGGAGGAAAAGGCTCTATTTTTATATGGGCCTCGGGGAATGGAGGTCGGCACACAGATTCATGCAATTGCGACGGTTATGCGAATAGCATATTTACCATTTCAATTTCTAGCGCCACACAGGGTGGCTATAAACCATGGTATCTAGAAGAATGCTCGTCTACTCTAGCTTCTACTTATAGCTCCGGCACTCCCGGTCGAGATAAAAGTGTTGCCACTGTAGATATGGACGTACAGTTAAGACCAGATCATATATGTACAGTGGATCATACAGGCACATCAGCATCAGCTCCTTTGGCTGCAGGTATTTGTGCTTTAGCATTAGAAGCGAACTCTTTATTATCATGGAGAGATATACAACATTTAATAGTAATAACGTCACGGTCGCAACCTTTAGAGAAAGAGGAAGGGTGGATCGTTAATGGAGTAAAAAGAAAAGTCAGTCATAAGTTTGGATACGGTCTAATGGACGCAGCGCAAATGGTAACATTAGCGGAACAGTGGAGTAATGTGCCACCACAACATATATGCAAGTCGCAGGAAATTAATGAAGATAAATCAATAGAAACGTCTTTCGGATACACGATATCCGTCCATATGGACGTAAATGGATGCAGCGGCACGATGAATGAGGTCAGGTTTTTGGAACACGTTCAATGTAAAATTTCACTAAGCTTTTTCCCGAGGGGTAATTTACGAATACTGCTTACGTCGCCAATGGGCACGACTTCTACCCTTTTGTTTGAAAGAACTCATGATGCGACCAGTTCTAATTTTGACGACTGGCCATTTTTAAGCGTACATTTCTGGGGCGAGAACGCTGAAGGTCGTTGGACTTTACAAATTATTAATGCTGGTAACAATCACGTCACACAGCCGGGTATACTTAAAAAATGGCAATTAATATTTTATGGGACGGCAGCGAATCCGATTCGACTACGGAACAAGGGGCGATTTAATTCAAATGGTTATCAAGAAGAAAAGACATACCATATTAATGATGTATACGACGCTTCTGAATATTCACAGTTTTTGAACGAAATTGAGCTAGGTGTATCTGATAGACGCAACTATCCTAAGAACATACCATCAGCGCAGAGGAAAAATGTTCTTGCTGATGCTAATGATAAACAAGTAACGCGATTATGCGACCCAGAGTGCGATTCACAAGGTTGCTATGGAAAAGGACCTACGCAGTGTGTTGCTTGTAAGCATTATCGTTTGGACAACTCATGTGTATCTAGATGCCCTCCACGAAGTTTTGTCAATCAAGGAGGAGTATGTTGGCCATGTCACGAGTCATGCGAAACTTGTGCAGGTGCTGGTCAAGATTCTTGTTTAACCTGCGCCCCAGCTCATTTACTGGTCATTGACTTAGCAGTATGTCTTCAACAATGCCCAGATGGATACTACGAGGATCCTGATGCGAACGCCTGTTTTCCATGCGCAGAGCATTGTGACACGTGCTCCGAAAAAGCAGACCTGTGTTCATCATGTGCACACAGCTATGTCCTGTACAATGGGTCGTGTTTAGCAGCGTGTCCTCCTGGAACGTACCAAAAGGATGACTTTACTTGCATGCCGTGTCATGAGACATGTGAGTCGTGTCACGGCCCTAGTGAAACCGCGTGTGTTTCATGCAGAATAGGGTCGTATGCGTTAAAAAATCGATGCGTACCAAAATGTTCCACAGGCTATTATGCCGACATGCAAAGAAGAGAATGTTTGTCGTAAGTATTATTACTGTAATAACGGTGAAAATTTTGTGTTTTGGGATTCAATTTGAGACATGACTCAAATTATAATATACAAGAATTTTCGTATTTCTCTAACATCACTAATAAAATTATATAAAAGTTTTAACACAAATCTCACCTGATTTTTCTTAGTCATTTTTAATGTATTACGGTGCAGAATTTCCAAGTACTTTACTTTGTATATTTTAGCTTTATTTTTTAATATTCTTCTTTCAATGTAGTTAAACAGGGACTGGTTATCAATTTAATTTTTTACCAATATTACATACGTAAAGTCTAATTGACCCATAGAAATTATAGTTGAGCCCCATTTGAAGTTTAATATAGGCTGAATCTATTAATACGGGTACCGTACGAATAATTTATAATTATTAATACGGGTACTGAAAATGTTCTTAAAAAGGCTCGGCCAAAAAAAACCTAACCTAATTAAAAATTGAAAATAAGTATTTTACGAAGTTCTTCCAATCCATACAAGAGCAGTACGAAAATACTCGCGTATACTTTGTAGTAATGTATAAGCAGATCTTGTTCCGTAATGTACAGCGCCAGTACACATAGGGACTAATCGTGTATGTGTCGGAAAATTATTTTTGGGTGGTTATAAAAAAAAATAACCACGAAGGCTAAGGTGAGTGCTCCGCTTCGCTTCGCACCCGCCTAACCTATATTAAAAATGTTCCGATCTGTTCATAATAAATAAATGTGCCGTGTATCTATCCCCACCCTCATTTTAGAATTTATTTATTTATTTTTATTTTCATGTTTTCAATAATTCTTTAAAACATTTCATTAAAAAAAAACCTAACCTAACCTAATTAAAAAACAAGCTAATCATCCAATTCATTCTTAATTAAAAATCATAATAAAATAACTGTACGAATAAATGATTTATTCGTCCAGTACCCGTACAAATAATCACATCGTTTAATATAATACTGAGGAATTATCTTTGTACCAGTATCAATATAATTTACACAAAACTAAAACATCATAATTAGCTTTTTTTTTAAACGTTACACATGCCAACGTTATGTTTGTGGTCATTTTTTTTCTTAATTATCAGTGATGTGTTCTGGAGATTGAGGTGTAATCGTAAACTTTAAACATAAGTCGTATGTATGTTACGCATATTTTCTACATTTTTATGTTAAAAAAACAGCGAAACGCGAAAATAATATATTTCGCGTTTATTTAATATAAATCGTTTCATTTTAATCAATTCTGTATTATGAAACTTTCTAGTCGATTCCAATTTTAAATTGTATCATCGACAGTTCACGCAACTAATAACATCAGTTAGATAAATGCCAAAAGTGGCTTTATGGAACGGCCGAACTATAAATGACTTGAATATTTTCAGATGTCCCATTGGTTGTTCCATTTGCACATATTCGCTTTGCTCCGTTTGTGAGAACAAATGGGTCCTGGCTAAAGGCGGGAGTTGTTTACCGGACGGCAATGAAAAATGTGATACCAGTGAGTAATCTTTTGGTAAATAATGATTTCTTATTCCCTTGTATTTTTGGAAATTTACAAATGTCACATTTTGACTGAATAATAAAGCGGTAGAGACACATTTCATATATTTTCAAGCTAAGCAAGTTACGGTTGGGTTATGCCTGAACTATAATAGAATGCTCCGGGCCATTTTCAAACATCCAAACAGAAAAAAAATGAAAAGTCTATTTACTAATAGTACCGAGAGTTGAACCTGCATCCAAAGTACTTAATGTTCATATTAAATATAAAATATATATTTCCTGATAGTCTGTAATTACCAAGTCTGAAAAAAATAACAACTATATATATAAGGAAAGTTAGTTATTAATGTGTATTTTTATTACTGAATTATCTATCTACTGAATAATCTATATCTGTGATGCCTAGTTTCAATATTCTGATAATGTTAGACTAAATTTAATTTTTATTATCATATTAGTGATTTTAGAGTCAATAATGTTACCTTGTACAATTAAGTTTCAATTTAATCAATAAAATTAACGATAAAATTCTTTTGAATTTCATCACTTACATGCAGCTAAATATCTACTGAATTCTGTCAACATGGACTCTATAGTACTCAAGAGAAATGACAGATTAATACATTATGTACACTTGTATAGATAGGGATATAAAGATTGACAAACGTTCTCTTTTTACCAAAATAACTAGAGGTCCTAAAAATCAACAAATTCAGTTAAGAAGTGCATTCATTTTTATCAGACGAGTATCACGAAGGGGGAAGATGCAAGAATTGCCACTCGACGTGCGAGAAGTGTAGCGGGCCTAACGAATGGGACTGTTTGTCATGTGCGAGTCCACTGCTGCTGCAGGGGTCAAGGTATATTAATCGGACCCTTCCTAGTACGTGCCCGAAATTAGGTCCTTATGAAGTATTGGGACGCAACGTGACTTCTATTATTGATAAATAACTTACAATTCAATTTTCCTCTTCCCTTTGTACCAATTGCTTTGTTATTTAATCGCTTAATTTATTTATTATTAAACCATACTTATCTTTGAAAATGTGTTAAGCGGAAACAATTGGATATATTCTATCTCACTTTCAGGGCTCGTAAATATTTCCTTTGTCATAATAAAAACCACTATTAAAAATGCAACGTTACTTTTATAATTGAAAAATAACTCACAATTAAATAAAAATGTCCTTAATAATCAGTCGATTATTTAAATTTTTTCGAACCCATACTTATATTTGAAGATACTTTGTGTTAAGTGAAACCAAATTTAAACGTTTCATGTCAGTTTCAAGACTCGTAAATATTTCCGTCGCTCACAAAAGCACTATTAAATACGCAATATTATTTATATTATTGACAAATAACTCACAATTCCATTTTCTTTTTCCATTTACACAAATTGCTTTAACACTTAGTCAATTATTTAATTTTTACAAACCTATACTTATATATGAAGGTACTTTGTGTTAAGCGAAACCAAATTTAAACATTTCATGATAGTTTCAAGACTCGTAAATGTTTCCCTCATCAACGCACTATTAAAAACGCAAAGTTATTTTTATTATTGACGAATAACTCACAATTCAATTTTCTTTCAACCTTGTCCCAATTTCCTTATTTGTGTATTACTAATCCAGACATACATTTGAAGTGTTAAGCGAAAACAAATTGAAATATTTCATGTTATTTTCAAGGCTCATGAATATTTCCGTCATCATTAAAACCACCATTAAAAATCTAATGTTACTTTTATTTGCTATAAGTTCATGATTAGGTTTTTATTCCTTTTGTGCTAATTACCTTGTTATTTAGTTCCTTGTTTGGTTTATTAGTAATACATTCTTTTCAAGGACGGTTTGTGTTTAGCAAAACTAATCGATATTTTTCTTGTCAACTTCAAGGGTCTCGAATATTTCTGTTGTGATTATAATTCTATTATAATATACATTACATATTATCTTGGTCGCTATTTAATGCTAAATAATAATTTCTCAATAATTCTTAATGTAAAAATATCTTGGAAAGAGGCCACTTCAACCATGACCTTTGCATGGTATATGTGGGCGTACGAAGACTTAAATTTTACTTTCAGACTTTCATTATATTAATATTTGAAGTAAAAACTTTGTACCCATTTTTACGAAAATTGCGTGGACTGCGACAGAATGCTAATATTTTTTTAATTATGCATAAAAATATATTAAATTAATAGAACATTACATAAAAGCTACCTTCTATATAATTTACTTATCATATCAGAATAATGCTGTGAGACTGAAATGCCGCTTCATTAAAAATTATATTAAAGTAAAAAATTGAGATATTTTTTCGTTTTGTCGTTTATTAGGTGTGTAGCTGAATGTGGACAAGGCTACTACCAGACAGCAGGCAAATGCTCCCAATGTCCTCACACGTGTGCTGCATGCGTATCAAGATTGAACTGTACATCTTGCGCTGGTGCTTTGAGGCTTCAATCCGGAACGTGCAGGGCAATTTGCGCCCCAGGCTACTACCCCGATGAGGGTACTTGTGCTAAGTGCTATCTATCTTGCGAGACCTGTAGTGGTCCGAGAAGAGACCAATGCGCCAGTTGCCCACCTGACTGGCGACTAGCAGCAGGAGAATGTCGACCAGAATGCCCCCAAAACTTCTTCCCATGGGAAGAGAGTTGTAGAAGATGTCACCATTATTGTCAAGACTGTCATGGGGCGGGACCTCAGAGGTGTACGTCGTGTCCACCCCACTTTTCTTTAGAGGGAGGACTGTGTGTGGAGTGCCTTAGTTCTCAGTATTACGAGCCGCGGACAAGGACTTGTAGGCCATGCCACGACTCGTGTAGATCTTGTTCAGGTCCTGGACCGACTAGTTGCGTTACTTGTGCTCATCCCTTGCGATTAGATAGGTAAGTTAGAATCGTATATTTCTTATACTAACTAATATAGGTATAAAGCTGGAGAGTTGGTTCGTTTTCTTGAAAGCGCTAATCTCAGGAACCACTGGTTTGATTTTAAAATTCTTTCAGTGTTAGATAGCCCATTTATTGAGGAAGTCTATTTACTATATATATCATCACGCTAAGACCAATAGGAGCGGATCATGAAAATGTTTCATAATCGGGGGATTTTTTAAATTACTTTTTTTTCTATTCCACGCGGACAAAGACACCAGCAGAAGCTAGTATTTTATATAGAGATGATAGATGTGCGACTAAGAATACTTACTTGCCGCTCGGTCCCCACTTCTGCTCGTCTGTCACAGCAAGTACGTAAAATTTCAAAGGCAGGGGAAATCGTCGAGCTATAAGAACGAATACTTGCTCGCAGATTTGTCATTAGTTTTATTATCATTGATGACTACATTATTTTTATAGGAAGTTTTATGAATGAATGAATGAATATTCTTTATTGTTCACCACAACTGAAACAAGACAATTTCATATGAATACATTTCTATCAAAACAATGAGCGGCCTTATGGCTTATAGCGATCTCGTCCAGGCAATCTGGTCTCCAAGGAGAATTTAACTAAATTAAAACTAATTCAATTAAATATAATTAAAGAAAATAAAAATAATTTTATGTATACAATCTTGAAAAAATGAAAAAGATCGAAGAAGAAATCAAGTGAACGCCAGGGCTCTAAGTAGATGTTCCAAACACAACCGAGATTTAGGACGATAGATAACATTAGTCTTTCCATGTGGTTGTGTAAAATTTTAATCTGTATTACATAAAAACTCTCGCAGTATCTAAGATAAAAGCTCTACGTTATAATAAACGGTCATTTCAGGTTCGTTGTGCTAAAAATACTTTATATCCAAGCTAATTGCACAATTTTCCTTACTTAGATATTAAGAAAAAATAAAAAGACAAACTCGTACAGGGTTCAGTCGTTTTATACGGAAATTTTTACTTCATTTTCCTTCCTTTATATGACGAATGCAAAATCGACAATTTGTTTGTAATTTAAGTGTCAATTTTTTGTGCAGGGTTAATCACAAATGCTTGCCGTGTTGTACGGAGAGCATGGCTTCATTCTATTTAAGTATAAATCAAACCACAGACTGCTGCCATTGTGATAAAGACGTTGGTAAGTCCACTATTACCTATATTTAAGTATATAATTCTATTTAAAAGTCAATTTAACATTTGGTCTAAGCTGTTATTTAAGGAGGTTTTAAAATATGGTAATCGATAATTGTATCAATATTGTTCGAGACTTTAGATAAATATTTGTTAAGATTTTTAAAACATGATTTTTTCCATTAATAACACCTCTGTTATTTAAACTTTTTTTATTACGAAGTCGACAAACAAGCAGACGGTCCGGCTAATGGAAAGTGGTTACTGACGCCCACAGACGTTTGCAACACCAGGAGCGAAGACAACGTGTTGCCAGCCTTTGCGGTGGGGTAACGGGAATGAGACAAAGGGATTTTATAGGCAATTTATATAAATTCAGGACTCAAATTTCAAAAAAGTAATTAAATGACGTTCTACTAATTTCATATATTCGTATATTTTTTTATTATTATTTTGTATTTTGAATATAATGACTTTTATATGTAACATGTATCACCATTTTTTATGACATGATAATTAAGACTTAAGGATTATGTAGATACATAGCAACATTGCATAGTTTTTTTTTCGTGGTCCTGTAATATTTAATTCCTTTTTTGAAATCTAATTTTCCATATTGTATCAAATATATTATAATTTTCTTAGTTGTATGAGCCAAATGCGTAACATGAATTATTTTTTTGTGGCAACTTAGCTGTTATGTGTTATTTATGTATTTTATATTGTAAGAACGATAATTAGGATGATGATAGGATGGAATGGAGTACAAGATAGAATAGGGAAAATGGGCAAGAAGGAGAAAGAGGAGGCCATCGAAACTCTCACTCATCTCGCGAAATACGATAAGCTCAAGACTAACCGTTTCACGCCGATATTCTGTGGGAGCGTGGTATCACACTTGTCGAGCCGGCCCTCACCCGTTGTCCTAGGCGAGCGACGCGATGGGAGGCGATGTAATGCGACCAATACTTCACGCTACGTATGCCCAATTTGTAGTCATTCGTGAACGACAAACACGGCAATAGCAGTTCAATTTTGTTTTAACCATGGGCATATACACTACGTTGTTACTCGAAAATTCATATTTTAAATATACACCTCTGCAAAAACTTCGTAAACAAATAAGGAAGACAATAAATAATTAGAAGAAAAAAACTTGAGAGGTGTCAAGGGACACCCGGATGGAACGAAGTTCCTTTCGATTAATTAGTGAAGGAATTGTAATATTTATTTTAAGTTATAACAACATTTTTTTATTATTAACTAGTATAATGTAATATAAACTTAATCAGTTGGCTCAATTTTAGTAATAATGAGAGAGAGAGAGAGAAAGTAGCACACGCACGCCATACAGCTTACACCTATAGCAAAAAGTGTCGTTACAACTTTTGGTCATTTCATCTTTTGGTCTTTCATCATTTATATGTAATATGGCTAATTATCAAGCAAGTTCAATTACTATGTCGCAGCTATAAACCTATTATTCAACTCCAACATTTGATATTTTCGCGTCGCGTCGCATTACCGCGAACATCTAGAACAACGGTTGAGAGAACTAATCAAGATTCCAGTATGACCACCACGTATAAACTGATCCTATCCCTGGGCGATACACAATATTCGTGTACAATATCTATAAAAAATATTGTAAAAGTATTATCTGATCAAAATACCTATGTAATAATAAAACTTTGACGAGATCAAAAGGTACTATTTTATCCATTCAAAATCAATAAGGGAATGATTCAATTGCCTATTTATGAACTGACCCGTAGATGGATACCCTTTCTGAAAAGGGCACATCTTGACTTGAGCTTTAAATCCGTTTTCCCCTCAGGAGGCTGCCTGAATGGGTCATCAGCGGGGAAAAGGCGCATAGCTGAGAACATTCGCACCCACATAACTGCGTCTTTCTTCGTTGACGATAGCAATGACCCGACTAATATAGATCGGAATGTGCTTGCGTTGTGGGGTGCTGGAGCGGTGCTATTTATTGTTGTTGCTGTCATCGTTATTATTAAGGTAATTATTAATATAGGAATATAGTATAATAATAATATAATATAATAATTAATTAAGGAGTAACCATTTTTAGCAGCATTAATATCTAAAAAATACAACAACTGCAAATATTATTATATAAAACATTACTCATATAAAAATAAATACGTTGTAAAAATTAAACTAATTACACAATGACACTTCCACGGAATCTATATCCTTGTTTCTTTTGGTTCGAAGGAACTTGTAACTTGCATGTACAATAATTAAAAAATTACCTCCATCGATTAAACAACTGCCATTGAATCAATGTATAAAAAATCTCAAAATATGGTTACTGGAAAATATGACATACTCTATTAATGATTTCCTTAAATATGATAAAGACATGATATTTTAATACTATTTTACATTTAATTATATCTTTCGCTTTTGACATTTAATTTATTTTTCTTGTTGTTATTGTTTCATTTCTGTGTTTTTATTTTTTATAATATAACGAACAATGACTTGTATACTATTAGAATTGTTGTGATTTTTTTTTTAGATTAAATATTTGTATGACCATGTGTAGGTCAAATACAGTGAGGACATCTGACTTTCTACCACCTAGTTGTAACTATTACCTGTATTTTTACAAATAAAGTTTCATTTCATTTCATTACAAAAAAAATGAAAACTACCTGCAACTTTTAGTATTTGTGCTTTTTATCTCGTTACAAATTACAACTTATTTTTAATAACTTCTATTATAAATTCTTATAGCTTAAATGAATTGTAAAAATTATTTTATGAGAAATAAAGTTCTTTAACCCGAAAATACTGTTGGAATAGGGTAGTTCACAATATATCTTTATAAATTATAGGATATGTGTTATTCTGATGTGTAAGCTACATTATTGTAAAGTTTTATCAAAATCCAGTCGGTAGTTTTTGCGTGAAAGAGTAACAAACCCACATCCATACATTCTCACAAATTTTCGCGTTTATAATATTAGTAAGGATTTTGCGGGTATGTTAGCTTTGACAGTTTTTTTTTATATTTTAACAAAAAAAATGTTTTCTATTGCTCTCGTTTAAACCAAAATGTCTCCTACTGTAGACTGTTCGGATACTGAATACATCAGTTTGGTAGACAATGAAAAATAATTCAATGACAAAAATATTTTTTTAATTATAGAAACGTAAAAAAATAAGCAACTTTTCATATAGCAATCCATGTTTGCGAATCAAAACGTATAAACATATTGTTCCAACATTTGTAGTCTTCCCCTGTAGACATGTAAAACTTTCTTGTGTTTGACCTTTATAGTATATATGCATATCGATATATTAATCTGAATGTAGTGTATTGTCTGACCGGCGAGTATCCCTGTATTAAATACAAACCCCACTCTGTGAATTATTTTTTATTGTATGAAACAAATGTCATTCAAAAAAAACTCGTCAGTCAAATAGTTAGTTTGGTTTGTACGCGTTCAATAATAATAATTATGTTATATAATCATCTTAGTTTATATAAGGGATAGTTTGCATAAGGTTGCTTAAATTTATTTAACACAAAACGTATTTAACGCAAAATATGTTTAAAGAACTGTCAATACATTTTGTTTAAAACATATTTAGGCAGTTTATGATAAAATAATTTTATTTAACGGCGATCGTTATGCAAGCGCTCATTAGTATTTTAACAGCACTTCACTTAATTATGGGCTGTTATTAATATTTATTATTATTCATTTGTTACTTTTATTTAGTAATTTGAATAAAAAAACTCGTGGTAGCGTAATGGCTAGCGCATGCGTCCCAAACTTAAACGGTGTTGGTTCGAATCCTAGCCTGAACTCATGTGCATGTTGCTAAAATTACCACTTGTTTACAACGATGAAGGAAAACATCGTGATGAAACCTGCACATCGAGATTAACGATGCGTCAAACCTGCCAAGCCGCCTTGGACAAGCTTGGCGAGTATACTGTCCATTCCGCTCCTGTAATAAGAGACTCGAGTCCAGCAGTGGACCATTTATGGAGTGTTATTTATATATTAATCTCTCCACCTCCGAAAGCGAATCAACAATCCATTAATAACTAGCTCAAGAAAATTGTTACTATCGCTAACGTCTTTATTCGTTTACAGCTCAAATCAAGAAAACGTAAGCGTAGGACCTTGTTTCCTAAAGCACAGTATTCACAATTGACTACCATCGACGAGGATCTAGTGGCGCTTACGCCCTCTACGAAATTAAGAACTAAAGATAGACCAACACCACCCGAATTAGAGGAACCAACATAGCAATTATATTGTCGATATGATTAGTGTAATATAAAATGCAGACTGATATGTAGATGTTTTCATTACATTATACACCTGTTGCAGTAATACCTCACACATATGATTATATAATATTATATATTGAATGAGTAATATTAATATAGAGTATTTTACCTTAATATCCTTTTTTGTTTAGGATTTCGTAGATATTTTGGCAAACACTTTATTGTTTCATCACTCCATAAAATGTCACTGTCATTTAATTTATTGTGTCTACATATTGTTACGAGTGTGGGACTCGAATTAAAATGCCTTTGGAATTACTATAGAATTTATTGGAATTATACAAATACGTATAACATAGGTACAAATATAACTGGACGCGACCGGTACAAACTGCACGATTCAATAACACGCGCAAAGTCGGTCACTATATAGCTTATCGAATGTACACGTCTTGCTTTGGTCGTGGTTCCCGCTAGACAGCCGTTCTCTCCATTGGGCCATTGCTGCACCGATACAATATGGCTGTCAGCCCACATAGATCGGATTTCTTAGAATCAGTTAGACACACCTGACTAATGACTGCCATAAAAGATGACGATACACAATGGACTGTTTTTTTTTTCTAATTACGAATTTTACAAACACGAAGTGAATAAAAGAAGTCCAAATGCCATCCCGTAATAAACTGCGCTTTATGGCAGGGAGGTGTGCATTTCGCCTTTCGTCGGCATCTAACAATATATCGATTATTTATAGATACTACTAATACTGCTCCATTGGCTTAACGACTCAAAGTGGGTCTTGGCCTCCGAAACGAGAGCATGCCAGTTTTTTCTTTCTTGTGCGGTTTCTTGCCAATTATTGGCTCCTAGCTCCGACAGGTCAACCTTCAATCTGTCCTTCTAGCAATATTTGGGACGGCCGACCGGACGCCGGCCTGCTGTATGATTATTTATAGATGAAATTTGACAGAGAGTTTAGTATTATCATCCCTGTTATGGTAAGATTAAAATAACTAACAAATTCAATTATATTGAGATGAGCGCGAATTTATATTTTGATTTTTTAAATAAATGGCGCTCATTTTTAGCAGTGACGTTTATAGAAAAACTTTTATATGGTCATATTTATTGGCTATAATTATTTATTACACCTACTAGAAAGTGGCCGAAAAGTCGGAAAAAAAATTAATAAAATACCTCGCTTAAAATCGTTAAAACGTTAGTATTAGTATTGGTGAGTGTGATCAAAGGCGACTTATTTATATCGTTAAAAAATAACACTTTAACATTTAGTTGGATTAATGTATGTATGAGTTACCTGTCAATGTTTAACGTCAATAACAATGTCGGATCTCAAATAACGCGTTAAACCTATGGCTACATCTGTGTAACACAGTCAGTGACACTAGAATTATCCCAAGTATAGCAGGCTGGCATCGGAGAATGTTAATTCAAAAATATTGAATTTTCCATTATAATCTTTATATTATTAGAATTTTAGAGAAAACTGAGGTATTGCTACAGACATGTCAAATGTGATGATTTTTATATAAATTTGAGGTATTGCATTCTTATATATAAATAATACGCAAATTATTTTTGTTTACGTTAAATAAAATTATAAAGAAATAAGTGTTAATATAAAAAATTGTATCCAAACTTTTTATGTTATCAACTAATATAATAATAATTATTTATTTATTTGAAAACAACACAGTTCAATACATATATATACCTACATATTCACAGAATAATGTTATAAGTAATATTTTTTTATTTTGCCTGTGTTGGTAATTAATGACTAGCACTGATTTATGCCCGGTTTCTGAGGTACTTTTAACTGTAGTACTATATCCGTTCATTAGAGTTATCGGTTCAATAACTTATAAAAATGCGTTTTTGAACACATAACACCATCGTACTTAAAATAGCTTCATCTTAGCTGACTGATATTAGGCTTTTATCTATTCCATATTTTTTGTTTGACGTTTTTGTTTGATGTAAATAAATATTAGATATTCCTTCTTAAATAGATCCATCTAGTAGCGAGTTTCCGTACTAGGTGAAGGTTCACAGTTAACCTAAGTTTATTTACTACATAACTTTATGAAATCAATTGTTATTGAACTCATAATTGGTAACCTCAGAAACCTCACAGTCCTCTTAATGAAGGACCAAATCAGTGTCTCTATTACTATGATCTATTGAGTGCCGTTTGTGCCAAAATGTATGGCTTTTTCAGAGTCGCTGTAAAGTGTTGCGTATTACCTGATTTTGAAAAAAAGGCTTCTAGTGCTCAGGAATTTCTTGCAACACAGAATGGCCATAAATTTTAAGACGGTCTATACTAGGCTCTGCTTATATTATATAACGGAGTGAAAGACTATTTGATGTAAGCGACACCTTAAAACAGACTTTAAGTGATGGTATTTTAACGGGATATTTGACATATATGAGAATATATAATAAAGAATCTGGTTTCCTATTAAAATCTGTAGATTGTGATGATTATGATTTTGATTTTGTTTTTACGAGTATTTGCCAAAATGTCGCCCAAACAAGTTTTCACACATATATTCATCAATATACGTTATTATTTTGACATCATTTTTGATATCATTTTTAAATAAGTAACGTCACGTAAGACAAATAATTAACATGAAAAGTTGGGGCTGGGCTAACTTAAAAATTTAACATTACTCATTGACACTTGATAGCCTTGTCTTCCGTAACCACGGTTAATGGAGTGGTCGAAACGACGGAATAAAAAAACCGTTAAAACGTAGTTTTATTAAGCCATCTTATGATGACATTTAACAAATATAACAGGGCTTTCACACGGCAACCATAGGTAGGGCATTTCCCCGACTGGATGGTTACCACCCCTGGTCTGAAGTATGTCGCCATAACAACCTTGTGTTGTGTTCCGGCATTATTTACCAGGTTCCAGGTTCCACTCTCCCTAAAGAGAGCAACAGCGCATTTATGGCACCTTTGGTGTTGCAAATGTCCATAGGCGATGGTAGCCGCTTTCCATCAAGTGGGCCGTCTGCCTGTCTGCTGAACTCCTGGAATAAAAACAAATTACAAAACGAAATAAATTGTACAAAAGACTTGGAAGAACAACGCGACTGAAGCCGCGCGGAAAGCTAATATAGAATGAATAAATTAAACATTCCATGATATAAATGAACACGAATATTTCTCCTTTTGTGTTTAAATTAGTTTGTCGCTCTGTTGGGCCTTCCAATCTAATAATACTGAGAACGGGAAATAAAGAGACGTGAACTTACATTTTTAATAGAAAACATTTAATTTAAAAACACGACGTCACTAAATGTTAAATTCCTTTTACACGACTGCTTATAACGAGCAAAATGTTTTTAGGATTCATTCTAGTTTGTTTTAGTTCTACGCCTTTCGTAGCTTAGAAGCAGTGACTTGCCTTATACGGGCCTTGTGTCAAAATGTATTAGGGGTCCCGAAGAAAGGGTAAAGTTTTTTTATTGCAGGAGTTCAGCAGACAGGCAGATGGTCCACTTGATGGAAAGCGGTTAACGTCACCTATGAACATTTGCAACAACAAAGGTGCTACAAATGCGCTGCTGCTCTTTTAAGGGAAACTGGAACCTGCTCACTAATGCCGGAACACAACTCAAGGTTGTTATGGCGACATACTTAAGACCAGGGGTCCAGTCGGGGAAATGCCCTACCACCTGGCTGTTGGTAGTTTTGTCGCCTCTTACGACAAGCTGCCCGAACGATGGAAATTCTATTCTTTCTCCGTTCCTGCACGGATAGTTTAAAATATTTCTATGTTATTTCGATATAATTATTTAACTAAGCCTTATCTATTATACTATAGAAACTCATTATTTTGTCCTAATACTATTCGAATATTTTTATTAAAGAAATTGTAAGCCAAATTACGTTTATGATTTTTTTAATATTTTGCTAACTTAATTAAATTCCTAAAATAACATTAATAGCAGATGTGAAAAACTCATTTTTCTCAAAAACTCAATTGTATTTCAGATACCTTGTTCATCCAAGTAGCGATATGTTTAAAAAAATTTAAAGTGAGATTTTAATTTAATTTCTCAGTAGTTGTAATCGAGTAATAACACACAATGACCAGTGGCTTTAATGGTTATTACACTATGGGTTGTTCAGGGACCATTTCCCTAAATGTGAGTGGTGGAACAAGTAATAGACAGTAATTAACTATAGTCAAGTCACGCCAGCCCTCTGTATTGGGGGTCCTACATACAGTATAGTATAGTGTAATAGGGATTTAAATTATTAAATATTTTCTTAAGTTTTCGCGACTTGTATAGATTACAAAATTAGGTTTTAACGGTTTTGAGCGCGGTAATCGATTTGATTTTTGTTATTCAGACGTTTCGGCTACTTTTTAGTGGCTGTGATCACGGAAGACAAAGATGTCAAGTATCAATGAGTATTGTTTAAGTTTCATTTAGGCTACCGCCAATTTGTTCATTTTAATTATTAAGTTTTAATTTTGTTTATGGTTATTATTTACTCTATGGGAACCTAATCTAATTTACCACCGCTTCGCGACATGTTCTTCTCTTCAAGCTATAACCACAAAACCATTAAAACCTAGTTTTGTTATTTAAATTATTTTCTAATTAAAGTAATTTTTTACGGTTGTACAGGTTCGTGTTGGACCACTGTCACACTTGATTCTAAATCTAGGTTCCTAGGTCTAGAATGGAGTAAGCATATCTAGAAGATATTTATTCACTCATAACGTGAAGGCTCCTAGATCATAATTATCAATCAAACTTAAATGCTTTTAAAACGGTTAAAAATTAATGTCAACTTTGTATAAATATTTGCAAAAGCCTAATAAAGTATTAAAGTCCTTTAATTTATGTAGAGTCTAAACATATCTGTATGTATTTTTTCAATAAACTTGTTATTTCACTAATGTCTAACTGATGATTGTAAATACGATTCAATTATTAAAATAAAGTATATAATATATATAACTATACGTAATGTAATGTGTACATATGTAAATAATCCGAAAATATGTAAATAAATGGATGGTTTTTATGACGGATACATTTGTTTGTTTCATTTCTAAATATCTAAATCTCGAAGCCGAATTCTGCAGCATATTTTCCATTTTCCAGAAGAAGTGTTGTAATTATTCATCTCTGTGATGCAAAGTATACACATACATATCGATGGGTGAAAGGCTTTTTGTTTTAAACGACACTTTTATAAATTGTCGGGAGAAAAGTTTAAAGTTTCTAATGACCCAGAAAAACACATCACTAACGAACTATGTCCCATATTTAAAAAAAAGAACATTTGAAGACTGAAACTAGAGATCAGGTTCTTTATATTTCTTTAAGTTGAGACATTAGGATGAAAAATCCTTCGTGTTGAGTAGTATCACACAAAATGTCGCTTAAAACAAATAGCCTTTCACCCCTCGATACGTACTCTGCGTCACAGGGATGTATTACATATATACTAAACACACACAAGCATATATACTAAACGTATAATAGCCGATTACTGTCCCACTGCTGGGCTCGGGCCTCCCACTATAGGGGGAACCGACAGTATATATAGCTTCCTCGCACAGCGGAATTCTTGACGAGTCTGGGAGGATGTTTGGCCCGTTAGATTTGTCTGGCTCATTGGAAAGTATTTTATTATGTTATATTTGATAATATATTTAAAATTTAGCCTTCCTAAAATGACGTAAGTTCCCAAATTTTTTTTAAGTGTCTGTCAAAAGTTATGGCCGTCAGGAAATGTCTGGCAATTGTATATTTTTGTTTATAACAATATCATATATGACATATGTAAAAACTAGCCATGCTACTTTGACGTAAGTGAGCATGGTTTATTTCGTTACCCAAAAAAGCGGCCCCGCTTTTAGCTTAGCAAGTATCTATTCTTTTCTAAGTTTATGTTAAACTACCGATCCTAAAAATGACATCTTTCTTAAAAATCACGTAATTCTGGGGTGACTGGGACCTTGGACCAATAGGAATTCATGTTTAATCGCGAATACATGGCGACCCAGTATATTAACTAGCTAAGGTGAGTATACCTAATTTTTAAGTGCGTTCGTGCAACGTGTTCCTATTGATTGATCATTTTTGAGTAATTTTATACGTCCCCGTTCAGTAGTACCTGCCATAAAACTAATCTCTTTAATATCGCCTTTAGCCCATTCATCTATAGAAGCCTTCACTTATTATTTTCAATTTCAAGCTAACCAATTTATCATACACATGTAATTATTCAGACATGATCAGACTGTCGGTACTACAAGTACAGATTGATCAACAAGCATTAATTAATTTTGATTAATATGTAATACAGTAAAGAGCTAATGCATTAGTCGATCTACAGTTATAATAGTGTGAATAATTTAGTTTGAATGTTTGTTTGTTCCGCTTTTTACTTAATCTATAACATTATAAATCTGTAGAAGTAATTATTTTGTACAAGTAAATTAGATTATATAACACTTTATTGCTTACAAAAATAAATTACAATAGAAAAAAGCATATTCACTATACACTTTGGCAAAACAATAAGAGGCCTTATCGCTAAAAACGAGGCATTCTCTTTTAAGAATCCTAGCTTAAAATAAATGACAAATTAATTTGCCGATGTAGGAGGACCAAAAAGAAAAAAAGAAATGTACAATTTAAATAGACATACTTACACTAATTTATAAATTTAATTTATAATTTAAGGCTGTGTTCCCAGTAGGAAAACTATTAGCAGCCGGCTGAGTTTGCGGCGTATCGGATTAGTACGCCCTTCCATATATTTGAAATGGAGTGTTCAGTTTGTTAGTTTTGCGCTCACTTTACGCAATTTACAGCGTTAAGTGCGCCGACTGTCTCAGTTAGTGGCTGACTCACAGCAAAACCGGTTGAGTCCGTTTGCCTCAAACTGTTCATGCATACAGTTGGAAAAAAGCTATTGACGTGTTTGGACATGTTCATGCTTACCTCGTCTATAATTAACTAATCTCTACGCACACACACCACAGAAAATCCAAGATGCCCTTTAATACAGAAAGGTTCATTACGGAAATACAAAATGACCATGGGAGTGAAAATTAAGTCGGTCGGCCTAAATAAAAAGCTAACTCATAACAGTAAGCTTGAGACGCACGAAATTTGATCTGAGTTTGCATAAGTCAAATTTCAGTCCGCCACAATTTTGCAGATCACTCAGTCGGCTGCTAACAGTTTGCCTACTGGGGGACACAGCCTTAAAAAGCAAAAATATTAGGAGATCGAATTCGGACCAGAATGTTCTGATAATTCAATTTATGGAATTTTTGTCTGTATCTGTTAGAGCAGTGGTTTTCAATCTTTTTAGATACGCGACCCCTTTACAGGTTGAAAAATTTTGGCGACCTCCTTGGGTAAGATAGATAGATAAAAAGTTAGTAATTTAAAAGTCTACGTTTATATTTTACTCTAATTTGTTACTTATTAATTATTAGGATCTACTCTACAGAAAGCTGCGGTGCGTAAAAGGTAGTACCTGAGTCAGAGTTATAAATTTAAATAGCCTTTTCCCTTTTGCCGGCGACCCCCAGAGCAAGGCCCTGCGACCCACTAGGGGTCGCGACCCACAGGTTGAAAAACACTGTGTTAGAGCATCACTAGAAAATTAATGAACGTTGTAATTTATGTAAACTTAAAAATAAAGTAATAAAAACATTCTTTATATTAACTTATATATTAGTATACTAGCTGTCCCGGCAGACGTCGTCCTGCCCGGTAAAAATAAAATAAAAAATGTAGGGGTGGACTACCCTTAACATTTAGGGGGATGAAAAATAGATGTTGTCCGATTCTCAGACCTACCCAATATGTATACAAAATTTCATGAGAATCGGTCAAGCCGTTTCGGAGGAGTATGGCAACGAAAACTGTGACACGAGAATTTTATATATTAGACTAGAGTTTACCCCGCGGCTGCGCCGCGGGTTAACCTCTAGTGCGTGTCTCTTGTTTAAAGAGCAAGTGCTACAGGTTATATTATATTACAATGTTTATATGTATTTGCCCACGGAAGATTCACTTCATTTTATATCGCTAATTATATATACTATCCCCCGCCTATCTGTCAACAAAATAAATTACAAAACTTGACCAAAAAGGCCAAAATGGTCTAAATGACCAAAAGACCACAGTGACCGACATGGCTAAAATGACGGAATAGGAAAAAACGACCAAAAAGGCCAAAATAATCAAAATGGTCAAAATGACCAAAGAGGCCAAAATGACCAAAAAGGTCAAAATGACCAAAAAGGTCAAAATGATCAATAAGGCCAAAATTACCAAATAGGCCAAAATGACCAAATAGGCCAAAATGACCAAATAGGCCAAAATGACCAAATAGGCCAAAATGACCAAAGAGGCCAAAATGACAAAAGAGGCCAAAATGATCATATAGGCCAAAATGACCAAATAGGCCAAAATGACCAAAAAGGCCAAAATGACCAAATAGGCCAAAATGACCAAAGAGGCCAAAATGACCAAATAGGCCAAAATGACAAAAGATGCCAAAATGACCAAAAAGGTCAAAATGATCAATAAGGCCAAAATTACCAAATAGGCCAAAATGACCAAATAGGCCAAAATGACCAAAGAGGCCAAAATGACAAAAGATGCCAAAATGACCATATAGGCCAAAATGACCAAATACGCCAAAGTGACCAAAGAGGCCAAAATGACCAAAGAGGCCAAAATTACCAAATAGGCCAAAATTACCAAAGAGGCCAAAATGACCGAAGAGGCCAAAATGACCGAAGAGGCCAAAATGACCAAATAGGCCAAAATGACCAAATAGGCCAAAATGAACAAAGAGGCCAAAATGACCAAAGAGGCCAAAATGACCATATAGGCCAAAATGACCAAAGAGGCCAAAATGACCAAAGAGGCCAAAATGACCAAATAGGCCAAAATTACCAAAAAGGCCAAAATGAAAATTATCCCTTGTCCATCCTCAGTATTTAATTTACATACGTGCCGAATTTCAGCCAAATCGGTCCAGTAGTTTTTACGTGAAAACGGAACAGACAGACAGACAGACAGACAGACAGACAGACAGACAGAGTTACTTTCGCATTTATAATATTAATAGGGATTATATCTATTGCATACCTAACCCCATGCGTACCGAGTTTCTTTTTGTCCATCGAAAGGTTGTCTGGAAGAAATCGCTCCCAGCGGTAATATCGCCCATTGTACTTATCATTACGATTGTATGTATAAACTTATTTTGTAATATTGTGTCCAGTTAAATATAGCCAAATATAGTCAGGAGCCTATCCTAGTCTATATTTACTACCGTTTCGTGTTATAGCTGGTAGAGAAGAAGTGGCGAAAGATACTCTCTAGCGACACGTCTATGTTAGTTTGTTGTAATTATAGTGCCGTTCGCGCTCATTTATATTCGAAAGATGAAGAATCGAGGCTAGTAGTGGGGTAATGGATGTAAACTACCCTCTATTAATATTCTGTCAATAAATAACCTCGTTAAAAATCGATTCTAACACAATACATGTACAAAAGTCTGTATATTATTTTTGTAGACGGTTTCCTAGAATTCTCAACGCTAGAATGACGAAGTAAATTGTTAATGGGTTTTCATGCAGCTCATTAGTGTCTAACATTAGTGTCAGACGCTTCGGTTATTATATGAGGCGACGTAGGTATATTATGTTGTTTCTGCAGGCGTGGTAGCCTGTTATAAGATTCTGATGTTATTTGATGTTTTCGCTAATACGGTAAGATGTTAATTATATTGATTACGACGAACCAGCGAATTTTCTTTCGAATTTCTACGTTTACGACGTATTTGTTAGTGAATTTCAACGGTGGCACCGAATAAATGCAATGAAACGATGTCTATAAAGGCTTTTAAGTTAACACGCGGGATATCAGCTAGCTATATGTCGATTTTCATTTAAATCTGTTCAGTAAATTTGATTTAATTCTCAAACAGAGAGACAAGAATTTCTAAATTTACATATTTGAAAACTGCTGGCCATAATTAGCGCCCCTGATATTTTTCTCTTTAATAAATTTATGCCAAAAACTCAATACCTTGAGAAATGTATGGTAGTTAAGATAAATAATTAACATTAACTATTTGTAAAAATATAAGATTCTAAAAGTGTCGGGGTCTGTGCATTGAAGTATTAGAAAAAGAACTGTTATAGGCTATATTGTTACAACTCAGGCTCCGATAAAGACTAATTCCACACCTGTAAAAGCTCATTTTATTACCTGTCGGCATTTTTTTTTCTTTTTATTATTGCCTTCTCCTCCATCATAGTTCAAGGTCTTTTTATTCTTTTCTTTGTTTATTTTCCTTAATTCTAGGTACACGAGGAAGGGTAGGGGTTACTTATTTCTTTCTTTTTTAAAAGTCTTATATTTTTTATATCTATTCTTTTTATTGCTAGTTCTAGTTTACTGTCTTATATTTATGACATTTGTAACCATTTCTGGATACATTTTCGTATTATCTCTAATTCTATTTATTACTACATTTTTATCTACTTCTGTTTTACGTTGTTTGTATTATACATCTTTATTTTACTACATTTACTGTTTATTGCTAATATTATCTTACCTATCTATACCTGTCTGCATTTGAACTAATTGTAATCCCTTAATGATTGTCTTCTTTTGTTCACTTATTTATTATTATTGGCATACGTTTCTAGTTATTGCGGAGAACAGCCTCTTGTCCTATTGTACTCGCTCAGGAGCAACATTAGCTAGGTGTTGCAGATTACAAGTACAAACAATTCTAGCAAATTGTGTCAACGTTGCCGGGCGGGCACATTTTCATTTGTGAAGTGTAACATGACGGCATGATTGAGAGAGGGGTCAGTTGAGCGACAGAAAAAGAATTTTAAAACTGCCGGTGATGTAGTCTATAAATAATTATGAGAAGTATACACAGTGCCTATAAGTAATAAGTTTTTGTGTGTATATACGTATATATACATGGGATAATATACACACAAATATAATTATATAACAGATCCTGATTTTAAAGTATTGTAAGGATTTAAATTAAATTCGATCAATCTAGTACTTTCTTAGAATAATGGCTGTCATATAAGTTGTATATTTATGAAATATAATAGGGAACGATCATTAAAACACCGAGTACGCGATACAACTGGTTTATTTGCAAAGTACCGACATAAATAATATATTGATACACTACAATATACAAAAAGGGACATGCTGAAAACACAAGGGATAAATCTGGTAACAAGGCTACAGAACCCTAATGAAACCAAGCCCTCTGTTCTTTCATAAACACATTTGAACAGAGCATCATATATTTAGGGCGAACATAAGCACCGTATTTCGACATCGTATTTATAATTTAACAAGCTCTTTGTTGCCCTTAAAATCTTCAGGGTCTCTCTAAACAGGGCCAACAAATATTTCCCGTTTGTCCCTAAATACTCGGTACAAGTATTAAATAATAAAAAGGGCGGCGTAACGTACCCTTAGTTAATTTACGGTCGCTTGGAATAAATCTCTTTAAGGGTAGGCAAATGTTTAGTAGTAACTAAACTCAGTTACGTACGTCTATAAGTAAGTGAAGCTAGGTAAAGAGGATTTCCCTGTTGTAGGATTCTAGGAGGTCGCGAGATACAAAAACCTTCGACCTTACCTCTACCAACTTTGCCACGAATCTCAGGCCTTGCTCTCTACTGCCTTTCGTGGTTTGTTTTCACATTTTTTTTATGGCTTGAGTTCAGCAGACAGGCAGACGGCCCACTTGATGGAAAGCGGTTACCATCGCCTACGGATATTGTAACACCAAAGGTGCTACAAATGCGCTGCCGCTCTCTTATTTGAGACTGGAACCTGGTCACTAATGCCGGAACACAACTCAAGGTTGTTATGGCGACATACTTTAGACAAGGGGTGGTAGCCATGCAGTCGGGCAAATGCCCACCTGGCTGTGAGTTGTTTTGTCGCCTCTTACGACAGGCCGCCCGGCCGCAGGAATTGTATTCTTTCTCCGTTCCTGAACGGATTAAAATAAACGGTATAGAACTTTACATTTGCATTTTGCATTGTAGGTATGTTCCAACCATGGAACACGGTGATCTAGGCTCAGTATTCTACTTACAGTCTTGAGGGACAATATAAATAAGGCCAGTTTTCTCTTATTGCGAGAGAGAGAGAGAAGTAAAACTTCAGGGAGAATACAGGCAAACATAATTATATTAACAACGCGTAGTAGACAAAAGTGAGGAGACTACCAAGCTGAGCACAAAAAAGAGACAGAGTAGTATAAAACGTTGTATAATGTATTCTATCTCCTTCTTTCGCACTGTGTGTACTGCACACATTTTTTTACTAGATGAAATTTTTTTATATCTGTAACCTTGAGGAATGATTGGTCTTCCAAACTTTTAGAGTCTTTATCATTTTATTTATAAGTATTGTAAACATATTAAATGAAATTCTTGATGTATATTCCCAGCTTGTTCATTCGTATCAACGATTTGTCACTTCAATATAATTATTATTATGGAAGACGCTAACTTTAATTAACATTTATATATCTAGCTACAAGGCTAGCTTGAAGGTTGAATACAGAATGTAGCTTCTTATACGGATAGTGTCCCAAAGGATGTTGTACCGTTGCCGCTCCATAATGAATCATTGACCGCGATATGACTTTATAGAGTGACAGAAAGCTATTTTGAAGGTTGATTAATTACTATGATTAATAGAGCTGTCATGTGCCTTCGCTAGCGTAAACTTCTAAACCGATTGCCATGGAAATTATCTAATTATCCAATCATATACAGTCTTAATTTATTTAAAAACATAAATTTAAATAACTGTAAGAAAATAATAAAAATAACGCGGCTTGCGTTGACACTTTGGCGGCATTTCATCTTCCAGTGACTAAGTCAAGGGGAGGCAACGCTGCTTCAGAAGGGGTTACATATTTTTGCCGTTAAGAGTTGAAACTTTAGGTCCGTGGGGTCCATCGGCAAAGGGTTTCTTCAGAGAAATTTGTAAGAAACTCTTTGATACCCACCAACAACCATGATCAGAAGGCTGGTTCGTATTTCGCCTAACAAGTCAGCATTGCCATACAGCGTGGCAATGCAGCCAGCCTTCTGGGCATGCTTCCCTCTGGCAGCGATTTGTTACATTCTTCATATTAATTTACTTATAATTTATTTTATTTTTAAGTATTTAGTTAAGTTACTATATACTACATACTATATACCTATTTTAATGTTATATAAAGAGAATAATATATTTTTAAATCATGGTTGTTTTACTGAAATATAAACTAACTGAAATAAAACTAATTATAAATAAATATTAACTAAAATAAAATTAAAATATAAATAAAATAAAAAAATACCAACTATAAGTAAAAAATAGACTCCAGGTCGCTCTCGGCGGGGAGAGTGCCCAAAAATGCTGGCCGCATTTCCGCGTTGGATGGCAACGCTGATGCGTTGCCCTAAGTGCAAGCCAGCCTTTTGGTCACGCGAGACCTCAAGTAGTCGCTTTGAGAGGTCTCGATAGAGGTGATGAGCTCCAGGCCCCCACGGCCCCAGGGTTTCAACCCCGAAAGCCACAAAAATGTACCCATTACCAATGGACACATATTTGCGGCGTTTCAGGGCCTCTTGGTTGGCGGCGGCGGCCCCGGCAGTCACGGCTGTTACTGGGAGATGGGAAACCGCCAAAGTATCAACACAAGTTGCATCCCATACTAAGGGGCGTCCCATCTTTTTAAATCATTAATATCGATATTGAAGAATTTAACTAATAGAATAGAATAGAAAACACTTTATTGTTCACCAAAATAAACAATTATAGAACAAATAATTATAATAACTTATATTAATTATTTACTCACCTGTCGTTTCTAACCTAACAGTTACGTTTGCAAAATCAAATGCCGAACGCGTCGACGTAATGACTGTATATCTAAGATGGCTACGTCGTTAATACGTCACTTTTTATGTAAAAAAAAATATTCACAAAATACGTAATTTTGGTTCATACATAGATTGATCCAAAAAGCTAGATGTATTTTCGAAGACAAGATGGATACTCTACGATAGAACAGTTAGAACACAAATTCGATCATTTATGGATTACTATGCTCACCTTTGCGATGGCTCAGGTAAGGACCAGTTGAATGCATTGGAGTAGAGTGACCGGAGAGACTGGAGGCTGTTTGGCGATGATACTCTTTTTAATAGTCTTCAAAGCCTTAAGCATCATCACAGGGTAGTAGAATTCATATAAACCAGTGGTCTTTATGTCACCAGTAAATAAGTATCTACTAATATTTTCTTAGGTTTTCGCGACTTGTATACATAATAAAAGTACTTCTTAACGGTTTTAAGCGCGGTAATTTATTTGATTTTGGCTATTCCGACTTTCGGCCCCTTTTCAGTGGCCAAATAATACTTAAATAAAAATATATTTTAACGTCTTATTAGTATTGTTCAAGTTTAATTTAGCGTACCGCCAACTTGTTCATTTTAATTATTTTGTTTATGGTTTACTCTATGGGAGCCTAATCTAATTTACCACCGCTTAGATTAGGCTCCATAGAGTAAATAATAATCATAAACAAAATTTAAGCTAAATAATTAAAATGAATGTAAATGTAATAAATGTCAAAGAAGCAAGTGAGGTGTGTAAGAATAAGCCTGTATGGCACTCTGTTGTTCGTGCCTACCCCGCAAGGGACCTGGCGTGAAGTTATGTATGTATGTATGTAATTAAAATGAACAAGTTGGCGGTACGCTAAATAAAACTTTAACAATACCCGTTGACGATTGCCATCTTTGTCTTCCGTGATCACGGCCACTGAAAAGCGGCCGAAACGTCGGAATAACCAAAATCAAATAAATTACCGCGCTGAAAACCGTTAAAACGTAGTTTTATTAAGTAGCTACTAGGTAACAATTTCATCCTAGATCGCATCGTCACATAAAATCAGGTGAAATAGCTACCAAACGCTTAGCAATACCATGATAAAAACCATTCCATGTTCAAATAAAGAGCTTGAAACATAAGTCGCCGAAATCCCTGACTTTTTCCTTCTGTTTCAGAACGTATGCGAGCGGTACTCGTTATGTTTTCTTTACCTATATACGAGATAGAAAAATGTTATTTCACATGAAAATTTTAAAAATTCAGTACAACATGCCCCAGGGTTAGGCAAATCGTACTTTTAGATGACGTGACCTCGTACTGGATACATTTTGATATTTGACTTCACGACTTATTCAGACGTGTGTATCTTAAAAGAAACGTGAAATATATCAATCTTTCTTGAAATTAGCTATACCTATCATATACAGATTTTTTGGTCAGAAATCAATACATATTATAATTAATTCTTTATTCTAATTCTGATATTATTATATATTTAGAAAGTAAAAATTATATTATATTTCTGGACTTCTTATTAATTAAACAAGGAATGGGCTAAATTCAATATCTTGCAGTGTTTAGAAGTTAAAAATTTAAAACCCAAGACGAGTGCGAATGAAGTGGCGAGATCGTCTAGTGTTAATACATCTACAAATAAATAAAATTGGAGTGTTTGTGTCTAATGAATAAATAATAAATGAATTTTCCTATGGACCGGTTTTGAATGGACTTTCTGTGCTAGATAGCTAATTTTATAAGGAGTAACCTAGGTTACTTCTACTTTAGAAAAATATTGAAACGCCCACGTGCACGCAGCCGCTGCCGCACCGGAAGGCAGATTAAATTAAATTAAATTCTGCGCGGATGAAGTCTCGGGTAACAAGTAGTTATAATATAAACCGGGTGATAGATATGCGAGAGGCACGCGTACATAGAGCACCTCTTCGCCTCTGAAAGATCATGTGCTAAAGGTGACGCATAGATGAAAAAATCGTCGAGGTATAAGTAGGTATATTTTTTTTATCCAGGGGATATCAGATCGAGTACTGAGCCGCGACAGTACAAAAGCCTGGGGCATAATTCGCGACCCGTGCGTGGGATTCGCCAGCTCGGGGGCGGCACTAGCATACCCAATCAGAACTGGTGCCATGCCACTCCCCAGTTAGGGATACCCACTACAATGCCCTAGGCGTTCCGTCATTCGCCTTCTGCCAGGGCTACGGGTATATGACCTAATCTCTCCACAGCCCTCGCAGGCGTGGGCGATAGAGGCGAAGCCTCGTCCACTGCCGGGGGGCTATTTTTATATCCAGGCTTCTTCAAGCTCTTTAAGCGTGGGGCGGTCTATAACTCGCCCCACTCCGCGCCCCTCTTTCGCCGTTTCTTCTCTCCCAGCCATAACACGTTGCAAAACGGCAGTAAGATAGCGTTGGCCGCCGTGAGCCGCCGATCCCGGTCCGCCGGGATCCTTCCCCTCGGGCTTTATATTACCCGTCGCCCGTGCTCAATTAGTTCATTGTGTCGCCCTATTGTCGGCATTATCAGATTCATCCCCCTCTCATGGCAACACTTCAGCCGAGGTAAAACTCCATAGGAAGCTCCCTCGTGCAAGTTGCCCTCGAGCTCGAGCGGCTTCGCAAGTCGAAGGTGCTCGCCCCGAAAACTCCGGTAAAGTTGTGAGGTCTTCGGACCAACAACATAAAGTCAAGTCAAATAAAAAATCCGCGCCACCATTTCGACGGCATGTGAAGGCGAGTGAGATCCCCTATTCTCCAAGGGGCGCGCCGCCCACTTACAGCGGCCGAAGGTCCATACTGGTCTTTCGGAGATAAGTAGGATACTTGCTTGTACGTCTATCATTCGCTTAACGCTACTTTGTCCAACGTGATAAAGTAACTGTATACAAAACATAAAAAAATATCTCAAAAATTTTGCATACAGTCCTTATGGGGTACTAGCATTAAATTATTCCCACATTTTTACAGACTGGGATATTCGTAGCAATTAAAATTTTGGGGGCTCATAACTCGAGTCAGTTTCCCTTGATAACGGGAATTTACGTTTATTTCCAACAGTTTTCCTTTGAATATTTTTCTCCGGCCCTTGTTTAGAAGGTGGATGAGAGTTGTTTAATTTTTATTTTCTACATTTTATTTCGTTTGCACAAAAACGAGATTAGAAAAAAAATACTTTGTGTATTATAAGTTTGATATGTCGTAGTTATGTATAACAGACTTAACAGTTACCTGTCAAGGCAGTTAGTACACTGGGCTGGAGGGCGTCTTACGTTACGTTTGCCGAAACGCCGTCTCCACTCCAAGACGCGTTTACCCTACCGGCCTTCGCTCTTGTGACAGATGTGAACGGCCCACTGCCATTTTATCTTGCTAATCGAGCTATGTCGATTACCTTGGTTCTCTTACGAATATCCTTAGTTTTGTTTCTATCCACAAGACACACACCTAACATACTGTTACGTGTTACGGGATTCGAACTAAAATGCCGCCGGAATTACTATAGAATTTATTAGAACTATTACGAATTAGAACACGTATAACACAGTCACAAATATAACTGGACGCAACCAGTACAAACGTGATGCACGATGCAATCACACGCGCAAAGTCCGTCACTATATAGCTTATCGAATGTACCCCATCTTGATCTTATCGTAATCGTCGCTTGACTGCCGCACCACTCTGTTCGGGCATTGTTTTATACTAAACTATAGAATATGTCTCGACACAATTCTCGACCGCATAACAATAGTTTCTAAGAATCGCACCTGGTTAATGACTATCATAAACGATTATAATACACAAGAGGATGTATTTCAAAATTTAATCACAAATAAACAAAAGAAATCCAAATGCCGAAAGGTAATAAACAGCAGGTGTGCATTTACTTATGTCGGTGTGTAACAATACATTTACTAACAAAAAATTATATATCTTCAAAAGCATAATTGAAAATGTACGAGAGTCAACGTATAACGTCTTAAAAAAATATAATAAAATTCTACACAAAATGCGTTGCTTTTTGTGAATCAAAAATTCTTTAATCCAATAACAAACACTCCGTTTGATATGAAAAAAGAATAACTTCAAAAGAGGCCAAATCTTTGCGTTACGAACGTATCCTTACGTTTTGTGCGTAATAATATTTGAATAGAATTTGTTTAACGAATTTGCTTTTTGCTAAGTATAATGGCATTGTAATTTTAAAGAATTTTTGGGCTCCGTGGAGTTTTTGGCGGGAACTGAAAGGAGATGTTATGCTGTGCAGTTTTATTTTCTAAAAATGTGTAAAATTATAGTAGGACATTGACAGTTTTTGAGTAGTAATGATGTTTTGTGAGAAATTGTGAACTGTATAGTCAAATGTGGCCTTTTGAGTTGTCACAAGAATTCCGTCGAATGGCACCGGCTGATAACCTACAGTTCATGTGCTACACATAGGCTTAAGAAAATGAAGACACTATATTGTAAATTATGATTTGGCTTAAAGGCCTAGCTGCCACGCCATAAACCTAAATAAAATAATAAATTTAGGGCTCCCTAATTGTTTAAGCAAAAATGGAAACTAATATGGTCTCGCTACTTTTGTCTTTACATCAGTTTAGTAGTATTTTTTATTGCGAAAGTAGGTAGGCTAACGGCCCGCCTGATGGAAAGTGGTTAGCGTCGCTGGACATTGGTGAGACAGGTGTTACCAATAAGCTCCCGATGTCGAAGAAATTTTATGACACGATTTTTGAAAAACCGTTATCGTAGCGCTATTGGAAAACCTCAGGTGATAACTCATTCCAAAGCCCCGTGGTGAGCACGAGTTATGAACGCCCACCCCATGACAAGGGATGCAGTTGTAAAAAGAAGATAAAGACGCCATTCTGAATAGTTCCTCGGAACATTCTCCAGTGTACAAACGGTAGAATACGTAGAACTTTGTAGAGACGCAAATTTGCTCTTAAATTTAGTTTCTAGTAGGTATGATTAAAATATAATAAAATGTACCCACTAATTAACGGTATAAGTAACAAGAATACCTATGAAAATAAGGTTAGATTTTCACACAATTACTAGCGATCTTAGCCCGCTACCACGACTTGTGCATCGGACCAAAGCCTCTATAAGAATAGTTTGTTGCTTCAGCCACACGAATTTACATCCATGATGAATCGAGCCGACTAGTTATCACCACTACCCGCAAATAAAATTTAATCAGTAAAACAACAAATTACAATTGAAAAAATAATCTAATAGTGGGAATATGTAACGTAGAATGTATGTGTGGCTATGCAATGGTCTATTTTAATCAATGATTAACTTTAGGGATAGTCGCTATACACATTATCAAACTGAGAATATTGCCAGAAAGAGGAGGACAACATATTTATGAAATTGTCTCATTTCATTTAATAAACACGCTCATAAAATAATACAAGTATCGAAATGAATCTTTCATGAAGAGTTCGTGGGAACAAAGAAAATTCTTTAAAACCTGGTCAGGTGTTGAATTATTTATATGTTTGTCACAAAACCATTTATACCTTCTTTGAAATTCAATATTTTAAAGGGCATTGAACTGTCTTTATGTATACTATTGGTCGCCCGTGCTCGAAATTTGACCATAATAATTAATGTCAATGACTATACTTCTATAATCACAGATTTCACCAAGGCTGCACTTTTAGTTTGACTTGAACAATAAATACGAAAAAGAGAGAAAAAGAGTATATATGCGTGTGTTTCAGATACATGGTAGTGTGTGTATTTTTTATTGATTTAGGGTCGCTTGCACAACATTCCTTAAATTAATTTTAGGAACACTAAACGCATTTAACACCCTTAAAAACGATTAGCGTCTTTCACAACGCAAAATTTGTCGCAAATATGTTTAAAGAACTGTCAATACGTTTTGTGTAAAACGTATTTAGGCAGTTTAATATGATTAACTAATTTTATTTCAAGGCGATCGTAATGCAAGCGGGCCTTAATGTATTTTTATGTCTATTTAAAAAATAGAATTATTGTTTTATATAGATTTATTCTTCTCCATATAAACTATAAGTGTGCCAAATTTCATACTCCACCGTCCGCGCAATTTTCGTAATAAGAGAGGGGTTCAAAGTTATTAAATTATTAATATATACATCATATAATTTACAATTTGAGATTTTCAAATTGTAAATTATTTGATATCATCATGCTTAGGCTATATAGCATAAACATGAGGGGTAAAATTTTTCAGTGATACATGATATTAATAAGATAATAATAAAATTTGATAGTAAGCGATACATAATGGAAATAGAGAAGAGAGTGTTGTATTCATTTATATTGGATTCGATGTTAAAGACGACCGAAGGTACTAGGATAAATAAAAGTCAAAGGTGGCCTAGTGTAACTAAGCAACGAATTCCATCTGCAGTACTAGCTGGCGCTGTATAAACACGTACCTGACAACTTTATCAATAAACTTACTATTCAATGAAAATGGATATATTTATTTCAAAATTCGTAAGCAATTTCAATTAATATAAATATTAACAATAAAATTATAAAACTTGAAAGAAAGAAATAGTGACATATTTACATTGCTATCTTAAAAAATAAAAGCATATTTTGAGAATTTGTACGCTGCATTTTCAGCAAACAAGGTTTGCAGACAGCTTATTGCTATTATTGCTATGTCGGCATAATATCCGTCACACTATCACTACATAAAATAAATGGAAAGAATGATTTGTTTGATAGTCAAATTATCAGGTTGTGAGTTTAGATTATTGCATGTGAATTTAACATGTAATTTGAAAATGAACATTAGCTAATACGTTTGTTTCAATTTAATTGTGTTTTTGTTTTTAGTGTTTGTTAATTAAGTAGTGTTTCGACTAACATTTTTAGTCAGTTTCTGTTCTTGTTGTATTCATATCTGTCACTAAGCATACAATGTCAGCAACGTAATCTTTCTGTCTTGTGTGTTTTCTTATATTTCATCCATTCGTTGCTAGTCTATAAGTGCCGTATTTATAAGAACTTATGTATGTTAAAATGGCTTTTTATTCTTCCATCTAGATTTTGTGACGTTTGTATAATTTAGATCCACGTGGATGAATAAGTAACCAATATTAATATTTAAATAATATAAGTACGGGATATATTGTATATATCCATGGTGTGAGCTATCGCTTGTGTTGTACCATTGAGGCCATCTGTATATAATTTATTATTTCTTTCAAGAAATCATTATTACCTCGTACGTTCTTTTATATCAGGTGCCTGTTCTACAAGGGTGCAGATCAAAGGAGATCTAATAGGGACAAAGAAATTCTTTAAAGGTTTTTCTATTGTAATGGTATCTCGCCCGACTTAACTTTTGCGGAGGTTTTTATCTTTTTGCGGATAATAAGAGAACAAGAAATGTTTTGTGGGGATAAGCTTTATTTATTTTAAAAGGAACATTAATTATTAAGGGAAATCAACAAAACAATGATTTGTATTGCCAAAGCGTATAGTTAATTAGGCTTAGAAACAGAAAGATTTGTTCTTATTCTCTTTGCTTACTTACTATAGTTGTATGTCTTTAAGACCACAGCTCATAAAATTGGCCCGGACTTTTGGAGGCCTTGCGTGGGGCCATGGGAAATCCAACACTTAGAGGCCCCTTGATAAATTTCATACAAATCTGGCGTGACAATGGCCGACCATTATCCCTGTTTATGATATATAAAAGTCTACTCACCCAGTCAGTGTAGGACTGTTATAGAAAATGTATTTATTTACCGCTATAAATTCTCGCTGACGTACTGCGGCGCGATCAGCTTCCTATTCCAAAGTCGGCTCCCTTTAGCCCGCTTCATTCTGACAGCTTCGGGCTCTGTCCACCTATTTTGTTCATCTGAGTTTACAAGTAGATAAAATCGACTACTTTAAAAGCTGCTATTATTGAAATAGTATTAAGGTTTTACAAGTGTACAACTGTAAGTTTCTTTATTTTTTTAGAATTTTACATTAAAAAGTGGGAGGGGAATATCTCTCGAGATGAATTAGTACGTGGCCATCTGTTAACTTAAGTAAAAATATTAAATCACGTGGTCACGGCTACTGAAAAGTGGACGAAACGTAGGTAAAAAATCAAATAAAGGGCCACGCTTAAAACCAGTAAAAATTTTTTTTATTCTATATACCTATATACAATAAGTTACAATAGGTAGATAGATAACACTTTATTGTACACCATTACAGAACAAGGGTACAAAGGGCGGTCTTATCGCTAAAAAGCGATCTCTTCCAGACAACCCGTGGCAAGGATATTCCGATCATAATTGGCGATGGTATACTATGTATTTATATATATACTACATAGTTTCCAAACGTTTTTCTTACTTTTGACGTTTGCACGTCTATCAAGTTACATATTTCTTGACAGTTAGGCCCACATGAAACAAATACTCATAACATAATTGTCCTACTTTATTGATGTAGGTGACGTAATAGTGATGACGTAACGCAAAGACTATTATTAATCCATCGACACTATACTTAAATTAATCGAAAGTAATTTGATTTGAAAATAAAAAAAATCTACTTCAAAGAAAAATAATACCGCAATTATTATAAGTGTCTTTTATTGGATTATTTAATATATGTAAAATATTTAAATGTGGACATATTTATAACACATTATAGTATTTATAGAAAAAATATAGATAAATTTAATTTATTAAAACTTATTTATAGATGAAGTCGATTTTATAACAAATCAAGTCGGTAAACAATAAGGACGTTACGTACGAGTACTGATCCGTCATCAAGCAGTCAAAATCAAATTAAATGCTTGGTTAAACTATTTTTTAGTTTATTATTATTACTATAGTAGCGAAAACGAGGTAAACTGGGTTTTCAACGTATGTTACTGAAATTTGAAGTAAAAATAAAAATCAGGTCCCAACCCTAATAATAGACGAACAATAAATACCGAAAGGGAGGCATTATTAAAAATCATGAAAACAAACATCGGGCAATAATTTGTCTTAGTGACAAATAGGGAAAGGAGGGTCCAATAAATACGGGACCTAAGCATTGTTTCCAGATTTCATTCATTAATCATTTTTATGGATGTAATTAATATAAAGATTCCAGCAACAACATGCCTCCCTGCGGAGTTATTGTCTTTTTTGAAAGTTTCTTCTTAGAAGATTTTTCTTCTATGTCGGTTTTAGTTCGATATTTTCATTGTGCCAAATGAAATACTGCATTTTCTACTTGAAAATACATATTAATATAGCACCAGCTGTGATGCCCATATGAAGTTTTCTGAAAGGAATTTCGGTCTCAATTCGACTGTATTTGTTTTGTTTGTTTGTTACGCAATTTCTCGCTTAATTGTGGACCGATTTCCAAATATATTTTTTTATTCGCAATAGTCTCATTGCAATTCATGAGATTGTTTTATTCTGTCGTGTTATTTTTTTTTGAATGCAAAACGCATTTCATCGAAGTTGAAAATGCACAAGTAAAACGGATATAATGTATACCAAAGCAATCTTCTACGTTCCGGTACATTATTAAACAGCAGGGGAATTTTATACGTAATATAATTTAAAAGCAATATTTGAGATATAAAAATTAGATACCAGAGTTCCACAACGAGGGAAGATTGTTGTCGATAGTGAGTGTAAATCTTGGGAGCCCAGTGGGTTGGAAAATTGAGAAGTGGATTAGGCAAATCACTTTTCATTCCATCCCGTAGCCGACGAAGTTTGCCCTTTTAAATTTTATTATCTCGGAGGCACGCCGAGAATGCGAGGGGCGGCGTTTACAGCGGGGTTACAAGAGCGGATGTTATCCTGTTCTTATAACATACGACTAAGGTCTGGTTTTACATTCAACAGATATAATTGATTGATGTGTATTCACTTTTTGTCGGCATGTAACATTATAATCTGACTGAATACAAAAGTGAACCAATAGGGAGCCGACTGTCTAATCAGTTGAGATACTTATTACAAAAATAATCTGCGTAAAACTCGCAAGAGTTAACTTGAGACTTCGCTCGGATGACGTAAGCGCGAGGTACTGGCGCGTTGATGGCGACAGTGGTACGAAGGCAGAGCCCGAGATGGTGAGAGCGGTAAGAAAGCAATGGTCGAGAGGGGATTGCGCATTCCACTCAGGTCTCAAGTTAACGCTTGCGGATAGTACACACCTGCGACCCGTAACCGTAAGGCTCAAACCGGGAAAGCAGTGACCGCCAGCAGCGCAGCGAGCACTGTCAGTGTGGTATAATTTTAAATCTTATCTATATATTTATATTATTTTTAGTACATTTAATTTTGATTAATATTTTTTAGTTTTTTAATGAGGCCTAGCGAAGTGGGCCTGGATCAGCTGTGTATAATATTTTTTATTATAAAATATCTTTAACATTGGCGGTTTCTTATAATTGTACTTACATACATATATACATGTCAAGAATCAAATTTCCTAGCCGGTTTTATTTGGTTATTATTATTACAAGTGCTAGATATAAAACACATTTGAACGATAAAATCGCGCCCCGCTTTAAGGAGGCCCATACAATATTTCAAGCGAAAATGAATTTCATCGCGATCAAGCGGGAATGCTAACTTACCAGCCTATAAAGAGTTTATTCGTCACAAATTTCACAATTTCTATTTCAGTGTTTGATATTACAAATTGGTCGGTTTTGGTTTTGGCTTTGTTCACGAAGCTTCCTTTTGAATCCAATTGGCTCGATCTAAACTTATTCATGGTTTATAATTAAACGTGTTTTTACATTAGCCCCAACGTCCATCAAATGAGTGAGACTATAAACAATAAAAATTCAATGAATGTCCGACCAAATTAAGTAATTATCCAGCAAGCATCTATCTATAAAAAGTATTCAATTCCTCATTCAAATTATTTGAACATCTGGCATCACTTCTCTTCCCTTGATGTTGCGAAAGGGGATTAAATAAACGACACATTTTACCAACCTGTCATGACTATAAGCGAACCTCCAAAACATGTTTATTAATAAGGATATCGAATTTGTCATAAAATGCATTTTTTTTAAAACCATATAGGCAAAAACCTTGTACTCAAAGTTTAATATTTATTTAAACATCTTATTTATCATCTTGCATCATTTCGCTTCCCTTTTTTCTCATATTTTAACAAATTCAAGAATCAATTCAAATAGTCTGGCGGTAATAAATACTTCAGTCAATACTGACACTTTTGCAAAGCTAAGATAAATACTATATGATGTAGTTATAAAAAGAATGCCAAAACACAAATCCAGGTGTATTATTGGACATAATTATTCTGGTTAGCCACTCAATTTTAGTTTAAGAGTTTAACGCCAAGTTTCTCTCAAAAGTATATTTTTATGAAAAGGGGGTGTGCAAGGTACCTGTTACTTTGCTCTTTCTAAGTTGCCGAAAGTTTCTGCTCGTGAAGGTATTCATTTACCTTATAAGTAGTAGTAGGAAGTAGCCATACAATCTGTAGAAAATTTATATTTTAGAACATCAATTTTAACGAGTAATAATTCAAATAAATGTATAGTAAAATTAAAAACTAATAACTAAATTATTTGTCACATTTTTAGTGTCTAGCTATTGGTGGGCCTACGAAAGGTGCCGCGTGCCTTAAAAAACATAGGGCCCAAGAAACGGGAACGGAAAAAAATCATAAAAAAATGTTCGTTAAATGAAAACTACTAGACCAAACTATGTAAAATTTTTAAGGTATTAAATGTCAACTATTTCGCATCAAACTAAAGAAAAATTACGTAAATTGGATCATATATATTAGCGTTATCTGTGTACATAAAGGACGGAACGGAAAAATAAAAATGTTCATAAAATGAAAACTACTAGGCCAAAGTATGTTAAATTTTAAAGCAACTAAATGGCAACTATTCCGCACCAACTAAATAAGAATTATGTAAATCGGATCATAAATCACAGAATAATTGGTACATACATAAAAAAATACCGATCAAGTTGAGAACCCTCCTCCTTTTGGAAGTCGGTTAAAAACCAGAAATAAGAGTGCTACAAATTGTTAAAATTAAAATTTTATATACATTTTGATGAATAAATCATAAAGCCTGCTCTTAATAATTTACACATCAGCTCAATGAGAATTAATAACCTCACTTAAAATATTATCGAATATCATCGCTCAACTTAATTGGTGGATTACGAGCACCAATATTATACTAATTCAAACGAGGTCGTTCCCATCAGCTTTAAATCATATTAATTACTTTAACTTTGCGAGTCCCATGGAAATGTTTGACGAATTCCATGAAAATTTATCATTAAGTTAAATTAATTATTTCGGCTTCAAAGAATTGTTTGCGAATCAAATTCTCTCGTCTCCTGAATTGTTTTTGAAATTTACAAGATTTGTTAATGTATTTGTTCACTTAACACTTGCTTACCAAGTTTCGTGTTCAATGGTGTAATATTATAAAAAAATAAAATACTTATTTATTTGATGACAAAATCCCTTTGATTTGAAATAAATAATATCGGCCAAGTGCATGTAAGGCCAGGTACATTGAAGGGTATCGAGAACGTAAAAAGCATCTCTATTGTATTGCATGAGATTATGAAACAGGCAGGCAGCTCACCTGATATGGCAAACGGTTACCATCCCTATAATCATTTGTAACACCAAAGGTGCTTCAAATGCATTGCTGCTCTTTAGGAGGCTGACTCTAGATCAGGGATGGTAGCCATCCAGATGGGCAAATACCCTACCACATGGCTGTGGGCTGTTTTGTCGCCTCTTACGACAGTCCGCCCGGCCGCAGGAAATTTTATTCTTTCTACGTTCCTGCACCGATATTGTATATAAAATCAAATATTTTAAATTACTGGACGTATATTGTTACCTTAATTAATATGTTAATGAAGGTAAAACTATTCGGTCACAATAAACACAACCTATTGGCACAATGTTGGTGGATATAACAGTCGCTACAATGCAGGCAACCTGTGTGTTGCCATATTATATTTTTAAATGTTGCTTTTTATTATCTATGATTGTTTTACAATTACAATTCTTATTTGTAATAAATTAATCAAATATCGAAACAGCTAACACACTTGTAGAAGCGGGTGATAGAAGTTAAATGATACTTCAGACGGCTGAGAGTAGTATTCACTGTCGAGTGTGATGTGAATTACTAAACTGAAGGAATTTATTTTGGAAACGGTAACATTACGTACAAATATTAATCATTCGTAGAGCTATTACAATATATAGCACAGCGTGTGAGCGGGGAGGATGATGTGCGAGCGAGATAGAGCAACTATTTATACGTGCGCTCCCTCATTGCGCTTGCCAACGACGTCATCGCTCGCGACTTGGGCGTCCCGTCGGTGGAGGACTTTGTGGTTAAGTCGGCGCGTCGGTTGTTTTTTTTTTTTTTTTTTTTTTTTTTCTCCTTCTTAGTCCAGGCGAACAAGATATGCCCAGATCAAATACTATTTTGTGTTACTTTATTTAAAATAATTTTTACAACTTGGATGGATTTTGGTTATGGATTAATGAGTTGGTTTGCGTTGGTTGTAGTTGGGATTTGGTTGGGTCTATTTATTGATATATTACATATATATATATGTTCTACGCCTGCATACGCCCACGTTGCCTTCCCCGATTTGCCACCGCCAACAAGATTTGTGTTTATGTTGGTTGTGACAAGTCAGGGGAGATGATCAGGTGCATGCATTCGTTATGAATACACTACTTATAGATACATGTTATAATTATATATTATATACGAATTTATACATATGGGTTGGACATGGTTGGGATGCGTTGAGATATTATTACTTTATTTAAACTTTTACAATGTGCTTATTTCCTAAACAGTTTTACGTTTCTAATACTTGATGACATTTTAATTTATATCTAATTTACATGTAAGTGTTTTATTTGCATATCTTAACTTATTTCTTATGAGATGCTATATTATTACAAGGACTTAATCTTATCGTACTGTAGCATACGTATTTTACTACATTTTTGTTAACTATTATATACAGCTGTACCTTATTACTAATTCTGAGCAGCTATATTACAAATATAGTGTCAGTATTATTTTGATATACACGTATTTGTTTCTAAGTTCCTATTATATCTTATTTTAATTTCGCTGTTATTACCTTCTTGTTCTACTATACTTATTTTGTTACAGGTCGCTACTCCCGAGTCCCTGCTATTTTCAATTTGTGTGTTCTTTGCGTCGTGTAGTGTCTGAGCAGAGCGTTTTCTGCAGCATCTTTACGTCAGGTGAGTGTCATGTGTGTATTTCGCATGCTTGTGTGTTAAATTAAAACCTGCTACTTTTAATATTAAAAGTGGTCTGTTTCTTATGCGTACTCGGTTGTTTGAGTCATTGGTTGTTTGCGATGTGTGTTATGGATTGGTTTTGAATCTTGTGAGTGCTACATGTGTGATGTTGTTGTGAACTTTGTGTGTTTTGAATGCCAGTTATGTATGCTTCAGTATTGTGTAGTTTATGTGTATTGGTTTTGAGTGTTTGAGTGTTATCTGCAGGTACCCGGGCCATCTATTCTACATTCTACCACTCAATGATATGTGGCTTCCCATGTTCGCTTTAACTAGATAGATACTCCCCTCGGTTCCGCGCACAATAGTGGAGCCGTTGGCCGTTTCTTCGCTGCCTGGTTGTATATGCTACTTTTCTTCCAGTTTATTATTTCTTGTTATTCCACAGCGAGACACGACTTCCGGCCCATTGTTATTGTGTCTTCCCCAAGGTGCATCTAGCTGTAAGCGACAGTTGTGCGCACTATCGCGTCCCATCGCGCCCTGACCGGGCATGCTTCACTAAAGGCGTTATGTGTGACGTCTGGCCTTTTTTCCCGGACACAGTTTTTGCAAGTTGGTGGTGCGCCAACAGCGTACTCCGTACACTCTCCTCTTATATGGGGGCCACCGCAGTGACTGCACACCGTCTCGGTCTCCGTGCACAGCTTTTTGCCGTGCCCGAAGCCCAAGCATACAGTACACTGCGTGAGTGGTGATCGGTCCTTAACCTGCAGTGTTTGCAGGTCGATCTTGACAAAACCCACTTCCGTGTATCTCTGCCACAAAGTTGGCGTCACTCGGAGCACCACTTTGTGGGTTTTTGGGTTTTTCCCTCTTATTTTATATGCTGCCTCCATCCAGTCGTCGGCCTCCTCCAAGCCCTCAAAGACCGCCCTATTTTGGTTTCTGAGGGCCCGGAAGAGGTCGTCGTCTGTGTGGACTTTTAGAACACCGGTTATCATTACCAACGGTTTCTTGTTGGTAATGTCCTCTGCCACTAGGTTTTGCTTCCTCTCCTTCAACTTCTTTTTTACGTTCTCGCGGTGTTCCTCCGTCCTGCAGCTTATAATCACCCGTCCATCTCTAGTTTTCCTAACCCGCTCCACCTCAACCCCCCCATTTCGGGCTTCTAGCGCCTCTCTTACCTCATTGAGGGTCTCCTCGGTGGTGCGGTTTCCTTGGCTACTGGTGATAGCCATCGAGTGCAGCGTTCTGTAGGCCGGGGGACGAGCCCCCGGTTTTCCAGCCGCTACACTCGCGTAGCTCTGTACTGGCTGCTTTACCTCACTCATCTCTACCCGGTGCTGTTCGATAACTTGACTCAAGTTATCGGTCTGCTTGAGGCTCTCCCGCATGAGTGAGGCGTGCTCCTCCATTTTCCGCACCAGTTCAGCTTTCTCTTCCTTGAAACTTTCCCAGCTTTTGACTTCTTCTTTTCCAGTCTCCGTATCTCCTTGTATTTCAGTTTGTGTATGCATCTCCCTTCCTTTATTTCGTTGTTCGCCTGTACTCTCGCTACCCGTTTTTATTTGTGGGTTCCTGAGGTCCCTATCCATTTCCTTGATCAGGGCGTACAGTCGATCTAACGCCCCCTGCACGCCCTGTTTTATTACGGTCTTAAGGTTACGCGAGTTTGCTAGGTGCTCTATGCCTCTGTCATAGGATGTCTTCGCCTCCTTCATCCTATGGCATTGTCCAACCGCGTTTTTAGTAACTCCTGGCGGTGTGCGTTTGGTGTAAGTCCTACTCGGCGTAACCTTAGTCTGCTTTGGCTCCTCGGGTTCCTCGGGTTCTGGTGGTGCTTTCTTACTCGTATAGGGGTCATCAGGAAATCTCAGCACCACTGCAGCTTTATTTTTTCTTTCTATTTTATCTAGCACACGTCTGGAACTAATTGGGCTGGTCGGTGTTGGAGGAGTTCCCTGCTCCTCCTCCCGTGGCCTTATTGTATCCGTCCAGGGTCCTGGGGTGTATTCGTGTGCCGAGGGCGGGGAATAAAGGCCATATTCATGCCTTTTATTCACCACCGGATGATATTGAAGTGTATTCAATTGGTCCCGAGTCAGAGCTCTATCATCAAATTGTTCCATGCAGTGGTCATATATTTCGTCAATGGCTTCATTCGGCAAGTATTTAACCTCGTACATCATTTTTCCCCTTGATGGTGTTCTGTACATCTTGGACTGTGGGTAGCGGGTGTTTCTTAGTCTAGTCTATTCTATTCAACTCGCGCAATAGCGCAGAATTGATTGTTCAGTGTGCGTGTGTTTAAGTGTGCGTATGCTTGTGTGTATAGTTGTGTGTTTGATTGTGTGTGAGGTAGTGTGATAGGGCTCCTAATATGTATACTAAAGGATTAGGCGCAAAAGCACCTAATCAAGGTCAAGACTTAAAAACGTAGGTATAAATAAGACAACAAATGTTGAACCAGTCAATACATATAACTTTTACAACGTCAATTTATATTTCTTTTACAGGTACTCCTGCTGTCTAGATCAGTGGTGGATACGTCAACAGATGAGTACTTGTCACTACTTAAATTTACAATTTCTTTGCCTAAACGGCAGAATCCGGTCACAGACCTTAAATATAACTTAATACTAGCTTAACTTATTTATTTACTAATATCGTTCCACTCGAACTAATCTTTTACTATTTGTTTCAGGTCCAGGGGGGAGCGGGATGGGCGCCGGGAGCCGGGAGGTGGACAGATGGATGCGTCTCTTCACTACGAGTGCAGCGACACCTCGCACGCTGGGATTGGACAAAAGGGCAAGGATTTAAAGGTAAGTGAAAAATGGGGGGGGAGCTAGAGGGGGGGGAGGGAAGTAGAACGACAGATCTCGTCGTCCCGAGTTGGATGATACCAAACTCGACTATGTTGGCTCTGAAATTGGCTGAGAAACGGCCTGCGAAGTTTTGTCCCCAAAAGACCGGATCAAACTTCGCAGTTTTCAAATCGTTGTTTCTCACTCAATATCAACGCCAGAAGACCGAGCTTGGGCTCAAACTGCTCGGCTCGGCGAGATCTACCGTCTGAAACGAAAAAACGAGCAGAAATTTTTGAAAAATTTTTGGGCCTAAAAAAGGGTCCAACGGGTTCTCCTGGTGCCGAGGGCCACCCCTGAGGAAACCCGATCTTCCTCAGGTGGATATTCGCTAAGTTATTGGAAGTTGAATTTTTCCAAGATGGCCGCCTGCAAAAGTTTGGACTCCAATAACTCGGTAACCAGAAGACCTATTGTACCCGTGCTTGGGTTCTCTGGGAAGCCCCTGGCCTGACCTAGGTCCTAATATATAAATTTGAGGTCAAAAATTTTTGACCTGTTTTATGGCTGGAGGTGATAGCTTTAGCTGTCCTGTTACCTATGGTCGAAATCCGGAGTCGATATCTTGAAAGATGGCTGAGATATGGACTTCCAAAGAAAGCCAAGATGGCCGCCGAACTGTCAAGCTGTGGCGAGAAATCACCACAGCTCCGCCGTTTATGGTCCGATCGAGACCGGATTTCGTCCCAGGTGTTGCCCGTCACACTCCCCACCCTGCCTGGGGGGGGGTTTGCACAAAAAATTTTTGGCCTATTTTATAGGCTGGGCAGCTGCGGAAGCCTACGCCTATGTCAGCAGTCCAAACCTCGTCGCTCTAGGTCAAAAGACCGCAGAGATATTGGAGTTTTTAAATTTCCAATATGGCGGCCGCCCTAGGTGGAAAAACAACAAAATGCGATTTCTCCGGTTCCTATGGGCCGAATCACGTCGAGCTTGGGCTCAAATAAAAGGTCTCGACGAGGTCTAGTCACTACTGTCAATAAAATAATTTTACACCTTATATCTATTTATATATTTACAAATTTAAGCCAAAAAACTGATATCTCAGAAAGTACAAGTCCAAAAATTTACAAAAAATATTCAAATGATAGGCCAAAATGAGCTCTATTTTTCCCCTAATTTAGTTGAATTTAACCCTATAGTAAAAACTTATAAAATTTTAAGAATTTTGAAAAATACGATTTTTTGATTTTAATTCGAAAATTTTCCTAGATGAAAAATCGGGACTTTGTGCGGGCAGATAGAGCTGTCTACCACGCACAATCCAGCAGTTCTAAAACCCACGCGTCACTTGTACTTTCTGAGATATTCTAAATACAAAAATAATTTTCTAATATAAAATAATTAAAACCTATAGTACTTAAAATTATTCTGTAGCCGGAAATGAGCTGCTCCTCTTCGGGTCTTGTAGTGGTCCGAACCTCAAATTGCTCACGTCAATAATGACGGAGCAATTTTGAGGTTATGGACTTGTTTTTTTGTTGATGACAGGTCCGGGTGAGCTCCGATTGCGGCGTGCGAGGCGTCAATCGACGCGTCTCGCAAATACCTCGGAGGCTACCGCGGCAGAATTTTCCGTTTTGGTACAAATTTTTTGAGATAAGTCCGAAAAACTAAATTTGTCCGAAAATTTTTGCACTTTTTAATTTTTTATTGTGTGACTATCAAAAATTCTAAGGTTGTATCTGGCCAATATACCTTAGTTTTTCGTGCTCTATCAACACGTATTTTTAAATTTAGAATCGGTCACTAAATCACGATTTTCGCACCACGTTTTTACACTTTTCGCTTATTAACTTTGCGAACGGAGTTGGAAAAACGACGCTTGTATTTTTGCCAAGTAGGGGCACCAGAGCCCCACTGAAGCCGCCGATAAAAACTGGGGGTCGTCGATTTAGTTTCCGACTTAGGAATTTTTGAAAAATAAAAATTTTGTTTTTTCACTATAAGTTTTTAGCCCGAATAGCTACGAAACTGATTTTTATATAGGCACCTGCGCCTCACTTTTACGCACAATCCGATACTATGCACGGCACTGTAGCACTTAAAAAACCAATTATTTTGAATTTTTTAGTCGGGAGCTTAGGTCAAATCGACTGTTCTCGAGTGCGGTTCGAGCGGAACTGCGCGTCGGTTGTTCGACCGCGCCGACAACTGCCGCCATACCCACCTGAACAGGATCGGCCCGCTACATGCGCGACCCCCAGATGGAAGAAGAAGGAAAACCTGGCTATCGACCACATCATCATAGGCCACCAGACGCCAACGATGGCCAACTGAAGCCCGGGAAGGCCATCGGAAGCCATGATAGGCCAACAAACGCCGCAGATGTAGCCAACGCAAAGCCGTGAAGGCCATCGTAGCCGCGGGTTGGCCCGCGCGACCCGCCGACACCACGGCGGCTCCCATTCACAGATACCGGAGGGTAGTGGCCCTCCGAGCTGCAGCCGGGGTAAAGAGCCCCCCGCTTGAAGCACCCTCACCAACACGTCACATCTATAAGTGACGTAGTTGAAGGAAAAGTGTGTGTGGTTGCGCTTGCCAGATGCTCGTTGTCCACTGCGATGACTAGACGTAAGCAGCTCCTATACACTCATCGCACAGAACTCGATTGTCTTCTGGCTTACCGTTTCCCGCTGATATTCAGTGAGAGCATGGTATCATCACACCAATCGAACCGGCCTTAAAAGCTGTAATCAAGATTATAATTCCAGCAAGACTTAACCACGCAGCCGCTTTGACGTCCGCTCGTTAATATAAACATTGCTTTTGAATTTTTTGCAAAATGTATAATCGACTCGATTTCGTTTTTGCTGAAAAATCTGAACACTAAAAACTGCATGATATATTGAATACAACTTTCTTTTCTATAATATATGGAGGTCAAATGTGCCCTCAGAATGACCGCACGCAAACAAAAACTGTGCAAATATGCTCCATACTCAAATGATATCCGACCCTTGTCAAACCTTATATCGTCCTATGTTATTTACAAATAAATAGATGCCCACATAATTTGCATGGGTTATGTAATGGACGGAATGACATGTGGGTGAGGTGACGTTTTGGAAATTTTAATGGGATCCCTTATTTAAAGTTGTTTGAGTTGAATGAGTTTAAGCTTGGATTATTTGATGAATTTCGACTTACTTAATAGAGTATGTGATCAAATCAACAGAAACTGAACTTTATATTTCCCATTGCTAATTATTATTTGTTTGAATTATTATTTCACTTAAATTGACTTTTTTATTAGATTCACGTTTCTTGCTTATTTATATAAAGAAAAGTTATCGTAATTATTATTATAGTTGAAACATAGAGGTCACTTATTGCATCAACATATATATTTTAGGGTTCAAAAAGGGGAAAAATATGCAGTACTTGTACTGCTGTTGCGGCGTTGGTTTCAGGATAACAGTGGATTATGTCAATTCTGTAGGAAAAGAAGTGTTGAGCAAGTTTGATGGGAATGTGAGATTGAGTACGCACGTACATGATTAATGGGCATGAAATGCAGCTGCTCCTCACTTCCACTTCCTTTACACTTCAGTTTATTTGTAGTTTTATTTATCTTGTAAATTAGTGTGGTGACCGAGGATAGAACTTTCTCGTAGCGTAAGTCGGTCTTAAGACTATTAGAAAAAGGTAGAAGATTCGGGAAGGAAAAGATAAGGACAGATAGATTTCAGAATAGAAGGTTCGGGAAGGAAAAGACAGAAATCGATACATGTTTAGAAAGGGATAGATAGTAAACAAAACAACAACGAAAAGATGATCGAAATTATGGGTTTCAGAAGATTCTTTCCGGTATATAAGCAGCGTAAGGCGCGCCTACGAGGAGCTCAGTTCAAGACAGTGAAGCGACAAATGCGATACGAAAGAGTTGGAAGAGAAGTTTAATAGAAGACAGTGACGAGTTTAGTGAAAGGTTTAGTGGGCAGTTCAGTGAAGGAGGAGTGTAGCATAATTTAAGAGAAGATCCAGAAGCGAGCTACATGCGGTAAATTCGGAGGTGAGCACTGCAATAGCAGGAGGTGGTCTACGCAATATTGGTGACGGTATTGTGAGTGAGACATCTTATCGTCGGAGCAGTGCTTCGTTAGTGTCATTAGTTGTGCGTGTAGGAGTAACCCTCCGGAGAGGAATTATGTTAAAAAACTGGTGTTTCCTTCCCATCCTAAGTGCGTACCCCGCTCGCACGTAAACATATGTATTTATAGTAACGTTACGTGATGTAATTTTAGTATTCTATATTGTCTGTTATACTTGCGATGCGGAGCGGGTACTTTATAAATTATATACATTTATGGTATGTTGCAGGTGCGATATATTTTATGTTATGTTATTAACAAAGCGGAGTAATTTTTTTATGAAATGATAATTCATGCGAGTGCGAAAAGCGTACACGCCGCCAGTTTTAAATGAAGAATTGAAATATGTTAGAAGCAAAATATGAATAGGCCGAAAGAACGTTTGTATGGCGGTACCGTCTACACTAATCATATTTCATCTATATTGACATGTTTTGTGCAAATAAATAATATCTATTTGTAAAATTTGAATTTGAAACATATTTTATCATACTAGAAAACGACCAACCCTTTGAGATTTTCTACGAGTATAGCATGTTATGGCGTCGTATGAGTGTAATAGTGTGTTATTTATGTTTTGATTCTGAAATGCCGTAAATATGTGTCCATTGGTAGTGGGTTACAAATTTATCGGACGATCTCTGCAGTTCAGCTTTTGCTTTTCAGTTTTTTTACTATGGTATTAGTGTCTGGGATTGCTTCTAGAGTGGTCTGTTATATATTACCATTATACAAATGGAACTTGCTTCGTTGGAGGAATGTACAATATGCGTGTTTGTCTGCCAATTTATTTATTATAATTTTTATGTTTGGGGTCGAGACCCTGACGGCGTGAGGGTTTGCGGATCATCATATCTATCGAGATCACTGTACGCGTCTGATTGCGGTCTCGCGTGACTACAATGCTGGCTTGCACTTTTTTTTTAACCAGGGGAAATCCGATTGAGGACTAAGCAGTGACATGGGCACAGTACCTAGGGGTAATTCGCAACATATTGTGGGCTGTATGTAACCAACGTATCGCTGGTTCTGGTGTTTCGAGATCGGTGGTGGCACTAGCATGCCCAGTCAGAACTGGTGGCATGCTATTACCACTCGCCGGTTAGGAATACCCACTAAAACCCCTGAGTATACCGTCCTTCGCCTTATGCCAGGGTTACGGGTATGTGACCTAGGCTGGCTTGCACCTGAGCCAAGGCATCAATCAGCGTTGCCGTCCAACGTAGCAATGCGGCCAGTATTTTGGGAATGCCTCCCGCCGATAGCGTTCTAGAGTAAATTATTTACATAAAGAATTATATAATGATATATTTTAGTTTTATTTATATTATACTTTAATTTGTTATATTTTAATATGAACATTCAACTGCAATTTATATACTGTAAATCATTTTTGTTTGTAATTTTTTTTTATGTTCCTTAATATTAAATTTGTTACATACATTTAGTTACTATGTTACTAGAAAGGACTGCCACCACTACAGCAAAGAATTAACAATTTTTTGAAACCTTAGTGCGTTTTTTCTAACTATGTGAAAATTATGATATTCTAAGAAAATTATAATGAAAATACTCAAATAAAAATTATTATTATTTTAAGTTTTCGCGACTAGTATACATATAAAAAAATACGTTTTAACGGTTTTTTAGCGCGGTAACTCTTTCGTGATCACGGCTGCTAAAAAGTGGCCGAAATGTCGAAATAATAAAAATCAAAAAATTACTACGCTTAAAACCGTTACAACGTATTTTTATTATAGAAATTATTGTCAAAACTGATTTAGCCCATTTTGGCTGACTTAACACAAGGTTATATTTCCTAATCAAAATATCGTTACACAGCAATAACTTATTGCTAAATTTGTGCTGTAGAAGGCAATAAACTTAATACTTACTAAAGAAAAAAGATAGTAAGTATCATTAGGGAAAACAAAACCAAATCAAAGCACTTGATCGACTAATGATTGAGAAGTTAATCATTTGGCAAAAAACTTATATAAAGAATTATAGATCCATCCAGACGAATTCGTTTCAATATTAATAAATATATTATAAGTAAGGCGGTATATTGTTATTTGACAATGATTATACTAAGTGAGTGCAGGCTGTCAAAGTTTGAAATGCGCTCCCTCTTACTGTCAGAGAGGCCAAAACATCGCCTAGATTTAAGAACGCACTCACAAAACACTACTTCTCCTTAAATAATTATGCCTAATTCTTATACTATAGACTATTTAATATATAAGTTTGTTTATTTATGATATACCTAATGATCTGCACCACCTAAATCGCCAGATTAAGTTAAACTAATCCTTAAGTCACTAGTAGGTTGCCTGGAAGAGATTGCTTTAAGTGTTAAAGCCGCCTATTGTTTCAAGCATGATAATATTATTATTGTGTTTTTGAAATTCTATATTTGGTGACCAATAGAGTGTTATTTATCTATCTATATATACAAAATATATATTGATGCTCGATCTGTGTGGTACGACGCTGTCAAAGAATGTAGGCGTAAAACGATTATCTGTGAGCTTATCGTGTTTTGTACGATGAGTGAATGTTCTGATGGCCCACTTCCCCGCTCCTATACCATGTTTCGACTTCTATCCTACTACTCTAGTCCCCTCTCCCAACAATAGCTTTCGTTGGTTGAACAGCTCGCCCGTTGGTCCCTATAAAATAAAATAATTAGTAAAATAAATACAAATAACATAAACATGTATAAAAATCTAATATATAAAATTCTCGTGTCACAGTTTTCGTTGCCATACTCCTCCGAAACGGCTTGACCGATTTTGATGAAATTTTTTGTATCTATGAGAATCGGCCAACATCTATTTTTCATCCCCCTAAATGTTAGGGGTAGTCCACCCCTAAATTTTTATTTTTTATTTTTACCGGGCAGGACGTCGTCTGCCGGGACAGCTAGTATACATATAAAATAAGTAACATTTTTGTGCAATGTGTGCAACTTGTGTGTTTTTCATAATGAATTCAAGCATATATTGAAAGCATAGTGAATAATCGAATGCATGAACTTCACTCGGGATCGACACGAGGCAGTTGCCCGCAAGTACCAGCCGTGTCATACCCACAAACCTTGTTTTATTCTCCTCCTATCCCATCCTAAAAGCTGAGAATGTGTTGAGTTCATACTTGCTGTTGCAAACATCTACGTTTACAGGCGAAGATAATCATTTTCCATTAAGTGGGCCGTCTAGTCTATATTAATATTATAAAGAGGAAAGATTTGTGGTTTTGTATGTTTGTAACGAATAAACTAAAAAACTACTGGTCCGATTTCAAAATTTCTTTCACCATTCGAATGCTACATTGTCCTTGATTAATATAGGCTATACAAAAATAGGGATTCTTACTAACTTTAATAATGTAACCCATCAATCTAAACGAAATATTTGGCTCTGGAATCGGGTTCTACGATTTTGATGCCATTTTATGTATATCTGAGTGGGTCCCAGGATGGTTTAAATTCACTCACAATGATACCCGGTAGGTGATGCCGGAATCGGGTTCTAGTGTTTTATTTTTTCAGGACAGGACAAAGTCTATCGATACTGCTAGTCTTTTAACAATTTAGAAATCTTACAGAATTAGCTTTTCACTAAAATATTTTTTTATAGCTGAAGTACAGTAGACAGGCTAACGGCTCACCTCATGGAAAGCTTTTGCAACACCAGGGATGTTACCAATGCGCTGCCGGCCTCGAATAAATTTTACGACACCATTTTTGAAAAAACTTCATATCATAGCGCTGTGGGAAAACCTGAGCTGGTAGCTCATTCCAAATTCCCACAGTACGCAAGAGAAACGTTCTACAGTACCGTTGCGTACATGAGTGAAGCGGCTCAAGAAGTGGGCCTGAACTCCCAACCGATAGCTAGCGGTGCGATGGTAGAAAGAGGACGAAGACACCATTCTAAACAGTTCTTCGGAATACTCCCTGTTATACAGTCGGTAGAATACGCAGCGAGAAGCGAAGTCTCTCCAAAAGATGGCATATATTCTAATTCTTCTACGCTTTTAGTGATAACCATTAGTACAAAATACAAACTCCCAACATCTAGGCAATAGACACTCAGGTATGGCAATAAAGAAAAGTATTTACGAACTCTTCGTACACTTAAACCAAGAAAATTATAGAGTGACACGAAACTACACAACTATAGCGTTGGTTGGCGTGTCTAGGCAATAACATTCTGCGCAGGGATCGTAAACATTCGGCATAGACGCTATAAAGATATTAGTGGGGGCACTTTCAACAAACGGTTGTGTGTGTTGAACCTTTTTTTATGTGTGTAATGAAACGAATGTTATTTTTATTCGAATACAATTCGAATCGAATCGGTTTGAATGCGGAATTATGTTTGGGAATGTTTTACCATCGTTTTCTGGGGGGACATGTTGTTTATGTGTTGTTTTTTGATGACCAAATGATAATGAAATACCCGGTGTTTCGTAATAAAAACGATGACAGAAATGTGATATTTACGAGACTGTATTTAATACACTCTACCACGTTGGCTTATATTTTACATTTTGATTACATTTCTTAGGTACTATTCGATGTGATTTTTGTGTTTTGTGGGATGAGGAAGAGTGCCGTGACCAATTTCCCTCTCCTCCTATTCATTTGTCTATATCTTATTCCTGCATCATTTGTACCCCATCCTAAAGGCAGACAGGGCACTGGTTTCACCCCTAGTGTTACAAGCGTGTAAAGGCGACAATAACTATTTCTAATAACTGAGCCGTCTGCCTGAGTGCTAACTTCAAAATAAAAAAAGTATATTGCCGAAAGTCTTTCAACTTTACATATAATACAAAACATACCATTTAACTTCACAACCTTGCTCAACACACGTCACAATATAGCTTCCAGTTGTATACAAAAGAAACAATGATTCACTGCTTAAATACCTATTGGGTTTCGCAGTTAATAAAATATTGATATGTATTGACTTAAGACTAAAATTTAATGACCCTTTCAGTTAAATGTTCTTGAAACTTGAAACTTTCAATAGGACAGTCAGTATTATCTCTTTTATAACCTCATAAAAGAACTATTAGTATACATTTTCATTTGGGAATTATAAAAGCTTATATTATGGCTTAGTGGTTAATTCATTCACTTCTTAGATTGAAAGACCGCGAGTTCAAATCATAACGGGATAAAGCACTACACTTCTTTGGCAATTTTTCTGACCTTCTAGGTACAATGCCCAGCCACAGTAGTCAGGTGGGGCTGGACAAGCCATAGTATAGGCTTTTATTTAGTTTTTTTAGTATTGTGTATATATTTTTTAGTTAGGTTTATTTACAGGATATTTTATTTTTTGTTAATAGTTGTTAGATTTATATGCATACATACAACATATATACAAATATATACACATACATTTTTCTGACCTGATATACATATTGTTACAATTAGGTATCATTTGCTAACGGTGGAGGAAAACAGCGTGATGAAAACTGTCAAACAAGATATCCGATGTGATAGATCCGTCAAGCCCCTTGGACAACCGTGGCGAGTATATTAACTGTTCCCTCTTCTTATAAATTGGTCAACTCGAGCCCAAGAGCGGGATGACTATGACTTTTTATTATTAAGCTAGATAGTTAGCTATCTTGTGGGATATAGAGTCAAAAGTTACGAGGGAAAATCACAGGAATATTCTTTCCAAAAATATTTTCAAACAATAGATTCTAATAATGTAACAAAAATATCGAAAATTGTGATTTACGCAAAATCCTTGCTTGCAATGTATTTCACGAACGGCTTGTCCGAAATTTATAGCGGTAACGTATGACTGCTTAGTTTTTTCTAACAATCAAAATGCTCACAAAAACTATTTTTATACGATTTGCAAATAACATCAATTGAAGATTTATCGTTTATAGGTATAAAATATTATTATTGCGAACAGAATAGAAGAATATTCGTTATTTAAAGTTACATAATACCTAACTAAAATGTTTTTCTTTCCTGATCAAAGCTAGCATTTATTATATGTAGCGACATTACTAGTGGTTTCAGATCGTTTATTTATCTTACCAGTATCAAAATATTGCATGCTAAGTGCGTTCCTGAAATTTATTTAAGAAACACTAAACGCTTTTAACACCGTTAAATACGATTAGCCTCTTTCTCAACGCAAAATTTGTCGCTAAATATGTATAAAGAATTGTCAATATATTTTGTATAAAACGTATTTAGGCAGTTTAATATGATTAAGTAATTTTATTTAAAGACGATCGTTATGCAAGCGACTCATAGTATAGAGAAATATCACTTTCCACGTCTGCCTGTATATCGCAATGATATTTTTAAGCGGTTTCACCAACAGTAAAAAAAAAAATTAAGGAAGGTTTGTATATTTACTAGTTTTTGCTCGCGGCTTCGCTCGTGATATATAAATAACCTAATGAAGTTTTTATGTAAGTATAATAGAGCTACCTACTAGGCTTTGACCCGCGGTGTTCAAGTTATTTGTGAATAACTAGCGGTCCCAGCAGACGATGTCCTGCCCTAAAAAATTTAGAACCCGATTCCAGCGCCAAGTATTTTGATTAGATTGACATTTTTAAATTCGTAATATCTTTTGAATGAAAGTTGGATATGAATAATTCAAAAAGTAATCTACAGGTATTGAAATATTCTTGAATACGAAATGATTTATTTGGATAAGGGTTAATACAAAAGTATGGATAACATTGTCCAATTTTGGTCAAAATTTCTATCATGTTTTGAAATGTAAAAAGTATATATAGTAACATAACTACAGCAGCTGATCATATGGTATCGCAAAGCTTTTTGTAGATAGTGATATGTTATATTTTCTTAAGTTTTCGCGACTTGTATACATAATAAAACTACGTTTTAACGGTTTTAAGCGCGGTAATTTATTTGATATTGGTTATTCCAACGTTTCGGCCGCTTATGGCCAATCCAATGGTCTCAAAACGGGGGATGCCGAAGACCGCGCGAAGTGGAGTAGAAAAAGTAGGAAAGCGGACCCTGGGCGTCGGAGTGAACGCAACCGGGATTTAACGATCGGATGATGATGATGATGTTTGGAAACAAAAAGAAGATAAGTATTTAGTTTTAACAGGGTTGAGAAGTAAGAAATTTGATTCAGACCATTGAGCTATTCTATAGAGATCTTCGTTTATTTTGTTTATTGCATTATCAATGTCGGATGGTTTAAATGAAATATATATCTGTGTGTCATCGGCGTAAAAATGAACTTTACAGTGTTTGATATGTGTTGCTAAGTCTGCCGTGTACAGGATAAAGAGAATTGGCTGTGGCTAAGAACGCGCCTGAAGTAGCGCCTACGGACACTACCTCATAGGTGGCGGGGAAAACGGAGGACCTTTTCTACCTGCTTAACATTCATTTGGTAAGTTCTGTGGTAAAGAAAAGAGTTAGATGAATAAAAAAATCTCACTTTTTTGTGTATAACTTCTTTAATATTTAATTTAGGGCAAAAAGTTATTTAAACATATTTGTAGACAAAACAATTTTCTACAAATTATGACTCTATAATTTTTTTTGTAAGACGCATAGTTTTCGAGATATAACGAAAAAAGTGTTTTCACCCCTTTTTCCAAGATGGCGACCGGAGGAAAAGGGTGGCGACCCCACAAACTTGAGGTTAAGCTTCTATTGACCCCCACACATGTCCCAAAAATAAAATTTCATCCACCAAATTGGCTACAAATGCGCTGCTACTCTCTTGCGGAGACTGGAACCTGGTCACTAATGCCGGAACACAACTTGTTATGGCGGCATACTCTAGATCCGGGATTGTCGCCATCAGTCAGGCAAATGCCCTACTACCAGGCACCAAAAAAAAAGAACTCGAACAAAAAACAAGTTGATTCATTAAAGTAATTGACATAACAGCGTATGTTTATCAAACGCTTGATACCTATCTGACACATTGTTTTACTTTTAATATGCAAATGCTTTTAAACTGTCATATATCATACAAAATCCAATTGAATGTCTAACGTCGATAAATTTTGTAGTTGACAGCGTTTCACTCGTGACGTAATTGATGAGTTATGTATGTATGAAAATATTTTGGAAATTCAGATCAGTGATAAAAATGTTTTACGAGATTATACAGAATTCCTGTTGAATATTGATTATAACTAACTACCAAACTTGTTAACATGGGTTTTATGATTTTGTATAATATGTTATATAACTTACTAGCTGACCGTTGCTCACCTCACTGGGGATCAGAAAAAAAATAAAAAAAACTTATTATTAATTACTATCAAATATTAGCCCTTTATTATTCCTTAGACACTCAGGAGCAAGAGCTGCGTGTCACGGAGATGAATATGCTGCGATGGATGTGTGGAGTGACGCGGAAAGACCGGGTCAGGAACTCCCGCATCCGCGGCAGTCTTCATGTCCGTGACATAGCAGACAAACTGCAAGAGTGTCGCTTACGCTGGTACGGCCACGTTTTACGCAGACCGGCTAATTACGTGGGGAACAAATGTCTAGCCATGCCGCCTCCGCCAGGTCCCGGTCGAAGGGGAAGGCCCAAGAAATGCTGGCTTGACGTCGTGAAGGATGACATGCGTGCCAATGGTCTCAAAACGGGGGATGCTGAAGACCGCGCGAAGTGGAGTAGGAAAAGTAGGAAAGCGGACCCTGGGCGTCGGAGTGAACGCTCCGAACGCAACCGGGATTTAACGCTCGGATGATGATGATGACTCAGGAATAATGTAGCTTTCCACTGGTGAAAGAATTTTTTAAATCTGTGTAGTCGATCCAGAGATTACCCCAACAACGTCATAAACTCTCAAACTTTACCTCATTATATTAATATTAATAAGTATAGATAAATAAACTTCACGAAGCGTTTTATAAAGAGATAAATTATATTCAGAAGGAGAATATAAGTTATATAATAATATTTATGGAAAGGGAAATAAGAAATGAAAATTTGAATTTGAAAATTCCTCATGATAGATATATGAAAAGTAATACGGGTTTCAAAGTACAAATAAAATATTAAAGTAATTTTTGTTGATAATTACGGAAAAACTTTGGTAGCGAGAGCAGTATTCCTCTCGGTGCGGTTATTTATAAAATCTTTTCTCGTTTAATAAGGCTTCTCGCAGAAACCTTTTTTATTTTTTAAACATTTCACCTAAATATATGAAGATAAATGAGCAAATTCGTAATAGAAAATATTAACTGAGAAATAGTTTGTAGGCCTAGTCATTGAAAGAATTTTCGAAGGAATCGATTACACACTTCAACATGATGTATAGCAAAAGGGCCTCGGCCTTAGAGAAACCGGGCACTATGCGGAAAATAAGTGTAACGCATTGATTGAAAGTAACGTATTAGGTATTTGATGGAACGACAATGTGGAAAAGACGGATAAATTAAAAAATAACTGAAACAGAAGGAAACAATACAATTGTTCCAAAGTCATAATATTTGGAATTATTCTATTATACCTACTAATAAATAGCGTTGTTTCAAATTTACATTCTCGTTAGGGTTCTGTTGTCATTCTGGATTAACAAAAATTCGACATATCTTTGTTAACCATGTCTTTCAGAGATTATATTTGCTCTATTAGTATGAAATTGTGACAGAATATATATTTAACGAACATACTAGAACTGAAGGAAGTGCCAAAATTGTGATTTCGTTTTTATATAAGTATTAGATATATTTTAATGTTTTCAAAGAATTCGCAAAAATGCATTAACCTGCCGCTTTTAAAAGTAAAAATTAATTGTTTATGCAGTACGCTCAATTAAATTGAAAATTCTACATTTACTTCCAAAAACCAATATAACGACATTCAAAGTTAAATCTCAGATGATTCGTTTGAAACACAATAATAATTTTGTATCCACCGATATCCGCTCTATTTTATCTACCTGAATTTAAACTGTATCCCACAGCGCCCTCTGCGTTAATAAAAACATACTGTTTTATCGACACAAAACATTATGTATTCAGTTTTATTACAAATTACATGCCACTTTCTGTCACTTCACACATCAAAACCAAGATTACAAGCCGCGAGACTCAAATTAAAATGCCGTTAGAATTACTATAGAGTTTATTAGAACTATACAAACACGTATAACACAGGTACAAATATAACCGAACACAACAAGTCAAAATGTAATGCAGAAGGTCGTAATTTTAAAAAAACGAACAAAGTCCGTCACTTTCCCTATTGTTGTACACACGTTTTGCTTCGCTCGTGGTTATCGCTCGACTGACTCCCCCTCTCTCAGGTCATCGTTTTCTACTGTGCAACTGCAATGTCCCCGTCTAATTCAACTTAATCCGACGCAGCTGGCTAATGACTGCCATAAAAGATTACAATACAACAATGGGTTGTTTCCTAATCACAAATTTTAAACACAAAGTAAACAAAAGAAGTCGACCATAAAATCATTTAAATGTTTTTAGTTCAAATGAAGACGGCTAGTAAATCTGCTTTATTTCAGATATGCAGGTGGATTTTGTTTTTGTTGGGGCCAAAGTTATAGCAATATTTTATGAATTCAGAAACTTATATTAATATAATAGGCTTTTAGTCATATAAAAGATGAAAGAAAGCAAAATCCAAGGCATTAAGATTACAATTCTGACTGAAATCTAATAACGTGTGATGGAGAAATCCATTAAAAGTATACAGATTTCTATTAAGATATGATTCGGTTTCACCGACTTTTTATTCACTTGTCAGGCCTTTGGTACATTATGATTTATTATTATAATATTTTCGCAATGCGTTTTATATGTCTTCTTAATGTGAGTTTAAATTATGTTATCGGGTGTCAAATCATCTATAATATTAAAACTGTTGGGGATGTCGATTTGAACGATGAATTTAGAAAGAGAAAAAATCATGAAGCCTTTTCAGATTAGCAGTATGATTATAACTTATAGTACTAGGATTACGTGATAGTTTAACAGACAGAAAAATAAAAAGTGTGAAAGTTGTATTTTCGAAATCTATCTATATTGTAATATACAACTTATTGAAAGTATACATCATAACATATTACTTATTAGGGTTCCGACTTGCTATTTTCGTAAAAATATAAACTTTATGTTTTCGTTCTGTCGGTTTTTGTATATCACAGTAAATTTTCAAAGTAAACACAAGGCCAACGGTTTATACACTTTTAATTTTTATTTGATCAACATTATGACATAGTTTAGACCGAGCAGCGGGTTCAGGGCACCCGCTCATACTTGTAACCCAAAAACACTTTCTTTAAAAATACTCGAAGATCCAACTCGACCTGCTGCCATCAACCCAATTTGTCACAAAAACTCCTCAGTCTACCCAAGTAGATATTACTCAAAGTATAAAGGGTGCTGACTCCGCTCTAGACATGTTCTGCTCTCATTGTTTGTTTATTAAATTACAACATTCATAACTTTTATTAGGTTAGAACGATCTTTAAGTTATAGAAACATTTAACAAATCTAATCAAAATAAATTAAGAATTTTAGAAGTAATTAAAATGTAAACAAATGATATTGTGCGTTATACATCCAGTAAACAATACATCCAATAATTATAGCTTCCCTCCGACACACACACACACATATATCCATAAGCTACCACACAATAATATCTATACTTTGATTTTTCTCTAAAGATAATCTCCTTGATACAGTTTTAGTTAAATTGTCTTTAGATGATAAACATTTTCAACAGTTATATCTCGTTTCTATTGATCAGTGAAAAACCACATTGGCATTCAATTTTTTTTAGCCTATATAAATAATTCCCGGAAAAATTTCCAGGGTAAAATGTGGCACAGATTTTACGTCTAAGAATTTGCTGTTGATCAGCCAAACCGCATCGAAATCGGCCCAACAGTTTTTACATGAATCGCGAACAAGCAGACAAATCGAGAAACAGACAAGAAATCTAAAAAAATGCGTCTTGTTCTCCATAGTTTATATAGTGACTCCCAGTTGTTTTTTTAATAGCTTTAATGTACAGACATGGCATGTTTAGAGCTTTATAGTATTTTAGATGAATATTATTTTCTTATATCTATTAGTAGGTAGTTACAACTAACACTGATTTGGTTCTAATAATAAAGGACCGAATCTGTGGGCAGTCTAGTATATCGGCTATTCCCTTCAGGATACTGTTTTGGTTACCACGCAATCTATCTTCTCAGTAATGAAATACCAGGCCTTATTTTTACTTACTATATCTCTACTCAAATATTTAATATTATGATTATAGTAGGTACATTGCTAATTTCACCTATTGAATGATGTGGGAATAAAAAAATCTATTGAATCAACAACAGCAGATTTCCCCAGGGCACCAGCAACTGACCGTGAGGTTTGCACAATGAAATTGAACAAAAAATAACGCGATTTTGTTTTGCTGTTCATACATACATGATATTTGAACTGAACTTCCCCAAAGTCAATACGCGTTGCTAAATATGAACAAAGAAAATATAAATAAAAGAACTGATTCAACCAAGGTAAATATTTATTAAACTCCTAATACAATCAAGAAAACTTACTTATACTATTCTTTACGTATTCCCCCTCGGGACTTTAAGTATAATATTGAGTCCAGGTCATCGTCTTCTATGGGTAAGGTGTCCAGAAGGTTAGCTACGTTTACTAAGTGGATCGTCATACTGATTATATTCAGTAAGTATTAGATATGTTTGTCATCACATTCATATCAGCTTTGGCTTGAGTCGTATATATGAATAAATATCAAAATATTAATTAATTCATTCAAGGCATGTGTTAAATTTACAATTTTTTTCTCCAAAACCAACCAAAAGAAGTCTGTAGTATATAAAGTGAATATATAAATATGTAAATTTGAATTTATTCTATAACCGTTTTAGTGCAGTGATAAGATTAGCAAAGTTGAAGTGGCAGTGCTGGCCCCATCTGCCATAGCTCTGCCGGCCGATGGGGCAATCGGGTCCTGGAGTGGAAACGGCGTCTCGCCAAACGAAGCGTAGGAAGCCCTCTAGCCTGGTGAAACGACATTCTGAGCAACGTCGCCAGCAGGTGCTGGCTGAAGAAGAAAAAAAGTACAGTGATAATAGCAGTGGGAAATATTCACAGAAATAGTCATAGGAAATATTCACATTTTGGCCCACAATTTTACTTATGTAATTGAGAAAAATTGTAAAAATTAACTTACATTGACATTATTATATACACATTACAGTTACTAGGAGATGAGGCCAATTATTCCGATTGGTTCGGTCGTTTGATTATATGATCGGAATGAAATCCATCACATTGACAGCTTCGGAACTGTGCCCTCTTAAGGAGGCCTATTCGCCATAGACGACGTGTCGTCAACCGATGACACTAGAGGGACACCGCCGTGCTACCGCCCCACCATAATAAGTCGAATACCGTCTACCCGATAGTACGCAGAAGACCGACATCCGCAGCCATTTGTGCTAATTTTTAACCGCTATATTGTGTGTGACATAATGACTCACTACTACCAGTGTCTGCAACAAATTAATCCTCGACGCCAGGTATACGTGTCTAGGCTTGCTGAATTAAGTGCAATTTCCAGGGGTTCAGGTTGGTGGTTTGATTTTCCTGCCCATATGATCAATCGTATGCAACGATTGATCTGATTGTCCTGCCGTCCACTGTTCTTGAGTTATATTATCGAAGGCCGCAAAAGTCCAGGAGGTAGCGTAATTAATATACAACAGCCGCTAAGTGGTTTGCTCCCCTATGGGAGGAAGGGGAAAGACCTCAAAAATTTACCTTGGCACCACCAAGAGTAAATACAATACAGAAAAATACTAGGAATTAGAATAAAGAACTAGGTATTGCTGCACAACAAATTTCCTTAAATCTAGGCCGATATTAATGTAGGTTTGGTAAATAATGTCACTGTTTTATGAAAACAGACCTTAATGGTGGAGTCGACAACTAATTGAATTCGATCAGCAATAAATGCCCATAAATACTAAATATTTTCAACATTGAGTCGAGTCTTCTGATAACTAGCCGAAGCCTTCCAGCTATGGACCTACTAGAAACTAAGCAGAATCAATATATATATATACTAGCTGTCCTGGCAGACGTCGTCCTGCCCGGTAAAAAATAGGGGTTGATCGTAGAGGGTTGAAAATCTAGGGTTGTATGTATTTTTGTATGTTGTATCATAAAAAAATAGAAATTAAAAATTTAGGGGTGGACTACCCCTAACATTTAGGGGGATGAAAAATAGATGTTGGCCGATTCTCATCGATACCGGATAAGCACAAAAAATGTCATCAAAATCGGTCAAGCCGTTTCGGAGGAGTATGGCAACGAAAACTGTGACACGAGAATTTTATATATTAGAGATACACATATATATATATATATATATATATATATTGCTCTAGCTATATTGCCAAGAACCGAGTTCGGTAGACCTTTGGGTCCCATTTGTTTGAGGCTCCAATAGTAATATTATAATAAAATAACAGCACGTGTAAAAACAATGTTTTTGTTTAAACTACGAAGTGCTCGGGACTATAATTGTACTCATATTTGCCACAAAATAAGCATTGTTACACAATAAATGTATTTTCTCAGGAATATAGCAACATTTTACTAGACACATTTTTAGCGTACGTTGTCCAAACTATTTTACAAGGGTACGTAATGAGCGAGGCGGCTCAGCTCGGTAACCGGGTAGCAACCAAGAATTCCAAATGAAACCGCCAACAGTTTCCTCGGGCTTCTCTAAAAACTTATTTAATCTAACTTTTGACACTTTTCACATTTTTTTCATATAGCTGCGCGTTCGCTTTTTCAGCAGCTAATATCATCATACCAGTGATAGTTTAAGTTCCTTAGTGTTGTGGTGGAGAATCACTTTATCCGCATTTGCATTCTGGATGTTTGCCAAAAATGAAACATTTTACTTTCGTTTTAAATTTGGACATATTTTTCAAGATATATTTTTTATTTGTATGAAGAAAATGAAGAAGATACTTGGGTAATTTAGCGAGTGCAATCATATTCGTTTTTTTATAGCCTGAAGCAGGCAAACAAACAGACGGCCCATCTGATGTAAAGTGGTTACCGTCGCCAAAGAACGTCTCCAACACCAGGGGTGTCGCCAAGCTCTAAGAATTTTTTTTTAACTACTCTACGGACTCGAGTTCCGTACCCTTTTTTAAAGCTTTAGTTCTAGATTTAATTTTTAAAATTTTACATGCTTATTATTTTAGTTCTTGAGTGTGACATTAATTAATTCTCTAAGAAATTTTATAACGCTCTTCTTAAAGACTCCCATGTCATAGCGCAAAGGGGAAAACGGCGGCGGGAAGTTCCCTACAGATCATTGTTTTATGCGGAATAAATGTTCTAGAGAACCGTTGCGTAGTTAAGCGTGGGAGCTCAAGGAAATGGAAGTGAAAACCCCGTCGCTGCCGAGAGGTGCGGTTGCAAAAGAGAGGAAATTATTTAATTATGAAATCGTTATCCTTATAAATTCGGGCACTTACGATTTCAGAACTGATTTTCTTCTACTTATTGATTTTTGTAATATCTATATGTTGTGTGTGTATACAGCTTTAGTATATCCGGTTCGAAGGACCAAAAAAACTGTAGTGTGTATACAGTTTAAGTCTAGGAGGAAAAGGTAAAATGTAAGAAATACCAAACCCAACGAGCGCTATAATTATACTGGCTTTATTATTCGAAAATAACCGAATGTATGTACATTCGGTAAGGCCCGGTTTTCACTTACGACGACCCTGTGGCCAACGTCACAAAAAAAATCAAGTCTAAAATACCTGTGATATAGTATGTATACAGGCGAGTAGACGGACGGACGGTCGGGCGAACATAGCTATTATAATTGTTTCGTTTTTCTCACAATCGCCACGAAATTCTGAAAATCCAGAACCGTGTTTTAGGAAGGCTTACAATATAATATATTTCTATTAAAGTAAAAAAGGCAGGGTAAAATGTGCTGATAACAAGCCTCTGTCTATTGACAATCAAACAAACAATCATGATACATTCATATGGTTTTTTTATTGCATGAGTTGAGCAGACAGGTAGACAGCCCACCTGATGTAAAGCGGTTACCCTCGCCTATGGACAGTTGTAATACTGTCCACTCTCTAAAGCGAGACTGGAGCACTCTAAAAAGAAGACTGGAACCTGGCCACAACTACTGGAACACAGCTCTAGATCAGAGGTAGTGGCTATTCAGATGGGTATTTACCCATCTAGGGCATTTGCCCTACAATTCAGCTATGGGTTGTTTTGTCGCCGTTTACGACAGGCCGGTTGCTCGCAGGAGTTTCTATATTTTCTCCATTCCTGTAGAGATCGGGGCCATCATATATAGATATGTACAGACAGACGAACAAACGATTTCATTTTTTGTTTCTATCAAATAACTACTTTAACTTAACCCATCATTATTTTATGTGAATAAAATGAAATTGAATCGGAAAGGTTTGGTGGCACCAACAAGTTTCTGAAGGAAAGTTAAGCTGAACACTTTATTGTGATCGCCCGTAATACTTTTATAGGCGACCACTGCGCATTGCGGGGAACAATCGAAACTTTTGCGGGAATAAAACTCGCTACAATATATGCAGTGGCCTTTATAGAGTGCCGCTCCGAATAATGGAGATAACTTACGTTATTTTTGGGTCAACTCGTATTTATAACTTTTAATATAGATTGGGTAGATGATATATAATTAAAAATTACGTTTTGTCGGTTTGAAGCGGTTTTAACAGTATTCATTGACACTGAAATCTTTGTCTTTCATCATCACGTCTAGTGAATGTAGCCGCGACGTCGAAATAAAAATACAAAAGTCATATAAAAAGCCGCTCTTAAAACTGAAAACCGTTAATACGCTCGGGGGTACGCATTTAAGATTGAAAAGAAACATCAGTTCGTTTAACTAAACGCTTTTATTAACTTACACAGCCGTACGTGATTCTTCTCCCCAGGATTGCCACCACACACATAACTAACGACGCACTGTCCCGACGATAAGATGTCTCACTCACAATACGGTCGCCGATATTGCATAGACCGCCTCCTGCTACTGCAGTGCTCACCGCGTGTAGTTCACTTCTGGATTCTTCGCTCTTCGCTGAACTGCCCACTAAACTTTTCACTAAACTCACCACTAAACTCTTCACTGCCCTCTATTGAACTTCTCTTTCAACTCTTTCGTATTGTACTTGTCGCTTCGCTGTCTAGTATTAAACTCCCCGGTAGGCTTACGCTGCTTATATACCCGGAAGAATCTTGTGGAACCCATAATTTAGATCTTCTTTTCGTTATTCTTTTATTTACTACATATCCTTTTCTAAAATGTATCCGTCCTTGTCTTTTGCTTCCAGAATCTACTACATTATTCTGAGACTTCTTAAATATTTTTGAGTTTGAACCACTTATTCCAGGATTCCGCCTTCCTCATCCATTCTCAGTCGACTTTACACGACGCATCGGCCCGGCTGGCGACCTACGCTACGTATGTCGCGTCGTGATCTCCACTTCAGGAAACGTTTCCTCCAAAAGTTTGACACTATAGTAGAGTTATTTTCTCCGTGCAGTTTTGTCATTTTGTGTGTTAGTGATATAAATGAAAGAAAAAAATAGATAAAACAACTTATTTATTAAAATAAGAATAATGATAATTTAAAATAAATTATTAATTAGGTATCTATGTATTAAAAAACTATAAGTACAAAAGTATAGAATGTAACAAGTTATATTAAAAGTAAATATAAATACTTATATCTAAGTTTAAAATTAACAGCAAAAAAGATAATAATATTTTTTATAAGAATGATAATCTTTCTTTGATAACGATGAGTTTTTATCGATAATGGCGTTGCGCCCGCGCAACATGCTCACCGCCCTAGCCGGTCTGAGGCCGAGTTTGATTCATGACCCAAACTGCACGGAGAAAATAATTCTACTATAGATGCCAAAGTAGCTCTGTTTTTTGATTGAAGAGATTTTTGCTTTTTAATTTGTAAAATGTGTCCTACTTTCCCTTTCTCCTTCTTGGTTTGAACAGTGAGTAGTAAAATTGTGAAAGAAGTTTAAATAAAAATTCTTGAGAAAACACTGATTTGGACAAGATCAGTAGAGTACTTTCTGAGACATTATCCTGTATTTTGGATATTTAGATCTCGTATCCAATTAATAGAAACTTATCAATTGACCTTCACCACCACTACAGAACCCATCCTCATGCAGACTATGAACCTGGCTAACATTTTTTTATTAAGATTATTTTCAAGTAAAGTCAGTACTTACAGGACTTCAGAATCGAGCATTTATTTAAAAAATATTGTTGTTTTGCAAATAGATCTCTTTCCTTATTAAAATAAAGCTACTTTTTCAATGTCATCAAAATGATAATATCCTCTGAAAGCTACGGCTAAAATGTTAATACACAAAGTCGCTTACCAACAGGGAGTTTATTTAAAAGAATATTATTAAATTTAGTAATATTCTGAGTGAAGCCTTCGTTCATGGCAAGATGTCCGTTGAGTACAATGAAGAGGCTTGTTGTGTTAGCATTGTTGGGTCGACCATTGTTCTAAACTGAGGAGGCCAAAAGGGTTTTGCCTTTTACAGTTAGCTTTTAGGGTGGATGGCACTTCAGTAAGTCAGATCTAGAATATCACCAGAATTGAATTCTGTTCAATACTGATCTTGGTCCAATTTTAAGTCATATCATGTACCTAGCTTGTTAGATTTTAATGTATTTTTATTATTTTTTCTTTCATTTAAATACATGTTTCACTTTTTATTTCAAAAATACGAGTAGGCTTTCATTCAACTAATATGAAATATATATTAGAATTTTTAATATTATTTGTCTAAATTGTACAAAGCTTTTGAAGTCTTAAAATTTGTGACTGAAATCATTTGAAAATTATTAAAATTAGGTTACAAAAAGTAGCTTGAAAGGCTCGCGGCCTTTTGTTATATCAAAACTGAAGGGAAGAGACTTGTGGCATATCTTGTAAATATAGGATTCAAAGGGTATTTTGAGAGCTACATTTTTACATACACTTTTTAATAGACGATAGTCAATCCTAGCATTCTTTTTTTAACACGCTTTTATTATTATTATTAACACGCTTTTATTAGCTTCACCTGTATGTATGTATGTAGTATGTTTGTAACCGACCCCTTTGAGCTCGATTTTGTCTTACTTTGAACGATCACATTTAATTCAAACTTTGCACACCTGTCAAAGTTGTTGACAATGCAATAATATAGTACCATGGAGCTGATCTGATGATGGAGTCGGAAGGTGGCCATAGGAACTCCTGTACTAAACAAGATATACCCTTCGTGTTTGGACTCTTATGTTTATATCGGGTGAAAATGCAATAATATGGTACCATGGAGCTGATCTGATGATGGAGTCGGAAGGTGGCCATAGGAACTCCTGTACTAAACGAGATAGACCCGTCGTGTTTGGGCTCGTAGGTTTATATCACGTGAAAATGCAATAATATGGTACCATGGAGCTGATCTGATGATGGAGTTGGAAGGTGGCCATAGGAACTCCTGTACTTAACAAGATAGACCCGTCGTGTTTGGGCTCGTTTTACTTGTCTTGGTTAGCACTCTGCTGCTACATGATATGCAGGATCTCAAAAGCTTGTATTTAAAAACATTTTTAAAAAATCAACTAAAAAATGAAAAATAAATAATAGTTTAAAAAAACTAAAAAAACACGCTTTCATAAAAAAATCCAACTAAAAAACAGAAAATAAAACCAAATTTATTAAATTTTATTTTCTGTTTTTTAGTTGGATTTTTTATAAAAGCGTGTTTTTTTAAAACTATTATTTATTAATGGTATTGTTACAAGTTGGGCCACCTGCATACCTATTACAAACAAAGCACATTTACTACCTGCCGCGGCGTTTGAGCTAATTACATTGAAGCTGTTTTATGACTATCTTATTTTGTTTACTTTGTGTTTAAAATTCGTAACAAGAAGTAGCCCATCGTGTATTGTAATCCCTTAAGGCCATATTGTGTATTGTGATCACTGCCAGATCTCTCGTATTTAAAATACAAGCTGGTCCTAAGAAATCCTTTTCCCGGCTGGCTTTGTGTCAAGACATATTTGACAGTATAAAGCAATGCCGCGACGGAGGGGTGCGGCAGTCAAGCGAAGATTACGGTGCGAGCAAGACGTAGATTGATAAGCGATAGAGTGACGGACTTTGCGCTTGTTATTGAATCGTGCAGTTTGTAATAATAGTGTCTAGCTATATTTGTTGCTGTGTTGTACGTGTTTGTATAGTTCTAATAAATTCTATAGTAATTCCAACGGCATTTTAATTCGAGTCCTGCGTAACTCGTAGCAGTATAATCAAACACTCCTTTATTACTTGACTTACTGTTAACGATGTCACTATGAATGAGTACTTAGAAACATCCCTCTTCTGATAAATTTACTCGTCTGAGCTGCAAGTGAAATGAAAGCCTATGAAAAGTTAAGCCAGCCAATGTTTTTTCGCGGTTCATTTAATTGCTTGAAAGTTTCAAGGCGAAATGAAATATGCCCTAAGAATTATAGAGATCAGGAATTATGAGGCTTGGGGAACGTTTGGAATATAAAACAAAGGGCTAGTTTATACAGGCTGTTTATAATGGGAATGACAAAGGAAATTAATTATTTTGCTGTTGGTTTTATTGTTAAAATGTTTGAAGTTGCTTACATAAACGCAAATTGTTTTCTATAAATTATTTTCAACTTATTTATGCATCCTGCTCATCCTCCTCCTCCTCCATCCTCCGGGCCGCATTGTCATTGTGAGAACCTGAATGCTGACACTGCTTATTCCCTTTAATATTAACATACATATATATACATACATTCATAACTTCACGCCAGGTCCCTTGCGGGGCAGGCACGAACAACAGAGCGTCATTCAGGCTTATTCTTACACACCTCACTTGCTTCTTTGACATTCATAGCTCTTGCCATGCATGCTCGTCTGTTCTTAAGGCTCCTGACGTCACCGTCTGCTAGTACACGATCAATTTGATCATGGAAGGTGTGTCGTGGCCTTCCGCGACTTCTGCATCCATCCACTTTTGCATTGTATATCTGTTTAGTCATTCTTTCCACATGCCCGAACCACCGGAGCATTCCTTTCCTTACCTTCGCCCCTACACTCTCATTCAGACCAATTCTCTTTCTTACTTCGGTATTACGAACGCGGTCCGCGAGCTTCACTCCACAGATTTTGCGCAGTGCTCGCATCTCAACCGCGTTTACTCTACTTTCATGCTCTCTGTTCCATACCCAACTCTCGCTTCCATACGTGAGCGTAGGTACCAGCACCGCGTTGTGTATGGCAAGCTGGAACTTCTGGCTGAGGTTCTTAGCGCCTAGAAGTTTACCTAAAGCTCCATTCACACAAGGTATTCCCCAAATTCACTCTTTTTTTCTATGTCAGCGGTGTACCTTCCATCCCTGCTAAAAGCATTTAGTATTAAAATTAGGATAAATTAATATAATAAGCCACTCGTAAGATACATACACATAAACACAAATTAATTAACGTCACACACAAGAACTAAAATAATAAGCGTATTAAAGTTTAATATCTAGAAATTAAGCTTTAAAAAAGGGTACGGAACTCGAGTCCGTAGAGTAGTTAAAAAAAAAGAAAAAATAACTGCCCATTCCCGGTCAAACGGATGTTATTGTCTAGAGCCAGAAAAGGAATGATGTCACTGCGGGAGGATGCATGGCCAAAGCAGTTATCAGTGTACATCAGGCCTGCATAGAATCATTATTAATCTTCTATTAACATCGCTCCCCGATCTTGAGTAATTTGCGTAATGTATTTTTTTGGATCAACCTTTTATATTTTTTTAAAATAATTAACAAACTGATGTTGTTTAGTCAAACTCGTTCAGCAATTTCAGCAAACAGTCCTTTAATATTAGGCATCGTGTAAAAAACATTTACAACGTATATATTAGCAGTTTTAAAAATTACTTAACATAATTTGACATACTTACTTCCATTTCGACTAGCTTAAAATAGTTAAAACGTAGTTTAATTTAAGTATACTTGTCGTGAAAACTTAAGGAAATACTATCCCACTGTTGCTACCTAGGTGCCGATAAAGACAAATGCACACGTGCAGCCCTGTAGAAAAATACATTATATTACCTTTTCAGCATTTGGACTCCTTTTGTTTACTTTGTGTTTAAAATTTATAATTAGAAAAACAGGCCATTGTGTATTGTAATATTTTTAATGGCAGCCATTAGCCAAGTGTGGTTCTAGGAAATTCCGTCCACGCGGCGAAGCAGACATATTGCATTTCTGCAGTATTAAGCAAAGCCCCAATTAAGAGATGGGGGAGTCAAACGATAACCATAAGCGAAGTAAGATGTGTGTACATTCGGTATCTTTTTAGTAATGAACTTTGCGCGTGTTATTGAATTGTGCATTACTTTTGGACTGGTTGTGTTCAGTTATATTTGTATCTATGTTATACGTTTTTTGTATAGTTCTAATAAAGTTTGTAATAATTCCTACGGCATTTTAATTCGAGTCCTGCAACTCGTAAAAATACAGATCACTTAAATTATTTTTGTATATGAACATGCATTTTATACTGTGATCAATGTTTTTGTCAGTTTCAAAATACAAGAAATTCTGGCACGTGTATGAAATTTGGTGTAACAGTAATTAGTGTTTAACAACCAACTTGATTTATTCACTACACAAGGGAAGTAATTGTAGATCCAAATTGCCAATTTGCTGCTATTTGGCAAATATAATTGGCAAATGAGAGCCATAGTATGGCGTTTTTGCGCCATAATTTCCATGATTAATATGGAAAATGTATTCTGGTTAACAATATTGTCACGTTGGGTACGCTGAACAGTTTTTAGGTTAATTGAGATACTGTCATCCAAATTTTAGCTAAGTTAATTGTTATAATAACAGCGGAGCACGCTTCAATAATATTTTATTACATTTAATAAATTTAATTACTTAGCCTTTATAAAAGTACTCTCCTGCGAGGTTGGGGATTAATTTTCCGAGCGCATCATTGGCCGCACCCCGGTTTGTGTTAAATCCTATAGCTTCTTAAGAATTTTTCGGGTTCAAGTGGCTTATTGATAAAAAGAATGAGCATTAACCTGTCAATTACATTCCAAACTAGCTGTGCCTGCGACTTCGTCCGCGTGGGATTTTCTTCGCGGTACCCTAAAAACAGTAGCCTCAGTTACTCCCTATAACATCAGCTATCTACCGAAGTCCCGTCAAAATCGGTCCAGCCGTTTAAAAGATTAACCGTAAGTTGTAGACAAACAGAGGAAAATTCTTAAAATTACATTTTCGGAATTCTGGTGCGAATAAATCCGAAATAAAAATGTGGAACAATCAGGAGGATACCCTGATTTTTTTACATTTTTATTTTGACGTTAACAGATTTTTGCCCTCTAAGTTCAAAAACTAGAAAGTTATTTGACTTTAGTTATACTAATTCTATGCGCTATTTGTGTGAAGTTAAATCTTAATATATAAAAACGAATGTTTTTCTGTATGTACTTTATAGAATCTGTACAGCTAGTAACTTATAAAAATGTCCTTACACCATATTTTTATCCATTCTATTTATTTTACTTACACGAATATTCCGTGTTGTGTTTAATAAACAAAGTCTTTGTCATATCTATAAAATAACATCATTTAAAAATATCACTGAGATTCAGCTTCTTCTTTTAATTCAAATATCAAATGCTTATAACAAATTCTTCATAATTTATAATATTTTAGGAAGCGCGTCAAAACTGCTAATACCTGAAGAGACGGTATTTTGCCGAATTGCCAAAAGGCAGGTTTAATTCTAGCCAAAATCCTCTCGTCATATAGTGCTGTGCCACTTGCGAGCCCATTAAATATGATTATGATATGAATGATTGTACATATGACGAGAATAGTATAAAAAATGTTTAGCATAGCAATACAGCATCGTAAGTATTTTATTTAATTAAAATGATATTAATAAACGTTATGAAATAATATACCTACTTACTATACGTAACTGTTTCAAATTTTAATAAAATTTTAAATAGATACATAGCACCTTATCCTACACCAAAATAAACTATATTTGTACCAAAAAGGATGGTTAAAAATCATGGTTAAAATAATAAGGCCCAGCAATCTTTCTTAGGCTACCTATATTAAGAATTTATGCATAAGTGCATGTATGTCGTTTACAAAATATTTTAACGAGGACCTACGAAAAGAGTTACTTCGAGAGCGAAATTTATCCGACGTGGGAGAGTGCAATAGCATATTGGCATTTCCGTTATCGGGAGATGCCAAGATGTTTTGCAAACTATATGACTCTATTTTTAATACAAATTAATTAGACATTATATTAGAAATGTTATTTAGGATTTGGGGACTTTACGGGGTGACATGGCCGCTAAGCGGCAAAACCCTTTCTAAATAAAGAATTTTAAAAAAAATTAAACTATTATCTCAGTAATAAACGATAGGAAAAATTCGACATGCGAGTATTAAACTAATATTTTATCCATGCAATGTTTACAAGAGTGTTTAGACGTATGTGTTTTCTTTATAGGTACGCTATATACATGTAGATATCTACCTAAAAGAATTTGACCGGTATGTGGCATATGAACTATGATTTAAAAAATTCCGTTGAGGTGAGAGTGGTTATGAAAGCATAACAAGTATTATTCGAAAACGTCAGATCTTGTTCAAATAACGAGATTTTGACTCGTTAACATGACTAGATAAGAAACAAGTCTCGAGTTTTAACAACACTATGAGACTACTAAATCACAGTATATGAGTTCACTAGCATATTGAGGCTCAGATTAAACCGAAGTTATTAAAATCTTCTAGTGACTAGGTGTCATTAAAATACGTCCGAGATATTAAGAAATGAAAATGGAAACAGAAACTGATTTAAAATGTTATTTGGCTTTGGAATTACTTGAAGAGTAAATATATGTATATATATATTGTTACGAATCTGTAGGGGATTTTTAGGATGTAAATTCGCAAATGCAGTTATCACGAAGTTTATTAATTCACAGTTCCAAGAAAACCAAACCGTAGGGCAGAAAATCGTTATCACATACATGGCGCGGTGTTCATCGTTATAAGATACTCACTTCGAAAATGCCCTAGGTAACGCCTCAGTTGCAGTCAGAAAATGACTGGTGCATTGTCAGACTGGACGATCTTCAGCTATTTGTAAAGTGGACATGCCATCCACTGGTTCTTGAACTCATTAACTGGTCAGCTTAAGAAATAAGCTTTTATGATGTATTACTGCGGCGTGAACAAATAAATTAGCGCAAACAATAGATCACTCAAATTCAAAGGTGTAATAAGACACCTGCAAAGGATTAGTATCAGCTTGCAACAATATAAACTTTGTACCATGAAAATTTAATTAACTATCCATTCATTGTAGATACATACTATTGCATAGATAAAATGGTTTGTGTTCAATACAGAAAATATAAATTACTTTACTCGCTGGATAGGTGTGAAAATAATCAATTTACGGGAGGCGAAACGGAACCAAAAGAAGCAATATTGGAAGAGAATTTTATTAAATCAGTGTTTACACACGTAAAATTTATTATCATTGTTTTCAGTTTAAATTAGCATACTATATAATATATATAAATATAATATTTTACTTCTTGAATAGTTTGTTGGATGATTTTTAGTATTCTCCGCTGCAGCGAAGTAATTGCCTAACAGATAACACAGCAGTGCGAGGTTAATTGAAAAAATTATGACTTGGTTATGTTGGCAGCACTAACATATATAACATACACCTACATCAACCAGGGTAGCCTACACCATCAGCGTAGAACGAAATACCATATTATATGTGCGAAGAGATGCGCACATGATTTTGCATCTTGTTATGATATATTTTACTGAGAGACAAAACACATTAATTCTATAAAGTGTTATTAATTATTGATATTGATTAATACCTATTTGCATTTTCTAGGTATTAACGTATACGAATGTAGTTAATTTTATATTATAATATAATTAAAAACAATATGTAAAACACTTCTTTAATTGTTAATACCGGCCTGTAAACAATTTAATTATATATATTTAATAATATAATTTTATTTCAGACAAGATTCTGAGGACTATGGATGTGACTTTAAGCTGGAAAAACACTACGTGGAAAATCATAGTAAAATTTATAATAATTATATATTAGTAATAATTATATATTAATAATCTAATATATAAAATTCTCGTGTCACAGTTTTCGTTGCCATATTCCTCCGAAACGGCTTGACCGATTTTGATGAAATTTTTTGTGCTTATCCGGTATCTATGAAAATCGGCCAACATCTATTTTTCATCCCCCTAAATGTTAGGGGTAGTCCACCCCTAAATTTTTATTTTTATTTTTTAAACAAAATTTTTAATTTCCATTTTTTTATGATACAGCATTAAAAGATACATACAACCCTAAATTTTCAACCCTCTACGATCAACCCCCATTTTTTACCGGGCAGGACGACGTCTGCCGGGACAGCTAGTAATTTATAATAATTGCATGTCATGTTTGCATAAACAGAATATAGTTTGAGCTATGAAACGATTTAATGAAGATAAAAAACAAATGATTATAATCTATATTCAATTTAGCAGACCAATAAAAAATAATAATTAAGCTGTATTTTTTAAAAGAGCACATACGCGTTACTTACATACAAATGGTTACTCGATTGCAATATTTCTAATTTATTTTATTTTGGAATATGTCTACCTTGGACAAAAAATACAGGTAGGCAGACACAACTTCGAGGGGGAAGCCAATAGGAGGATTCAGTTGGGCTGGGCGGCATTCGGCAAGCTTCGTCAAGTGTTCTCGTCGACCATTCCGCAATGCTTGAAGACAAAAGTCTTCGAGCAGTGCGTCCTCCCCGTCCTGACCTACGGGGCCGAGACGTGGACACTGACGGCAGGATTGGTCCACAAGTTCCAAGTCACTCAACGGGCTATGGAGCGAGCTATGTTGGGTGTTTCTTTTATGGATAAAATTAGAAATGAGGATATCCGTAAGAGAACCAAAGTAACCGACATAGCTCGCAAAATTAGCAAGTTGAAGTGGCAGTGGGCCGGTCACGTCTGTCGCAGGACCGATGGCCGTTGGAGCAGACGAGTCCTGGAGTGGAGACCGCGTCTCGGTAAACGTAGTGTCGGACGCCCTCCAGCCCGATGGAGCGACGACCTACGCAAGGTCGCCGGTAGGCGCTGGATGAGAAAGGCAGCAGATAGGTATGAGTGGCGCCGTCTTGGGGAGGCCTACGTCCAGCAGTGGACTGTGAATGGCTGACGACGACGACGACGATTTTATTTTGACAGTTGTACCATTTGTTTATTTATTAACATAACTATTAATCATTAATATCTATTATATATGTATGTTTATTGAAATAAACTTTGTCACGACTTTTGTTGGTTTTTATAAATATCCTGTCCCATTGGCCACGGGAAAAAAGTTATTTATGTTCCCACTATTGATTCTGTATGGTGTGCGTGTGTGTATCTCTTCTTTGTCTTCCTCTTGCTCTTCCTCTCTTGCTCTTCTGTCTGTGTTTGCGTGGGTTATGTGTGTATGTCGCTTCGCGTGTATGTGTGTGGTCATTGTGATGTGTGTTTTAGTTGTGGAGTTGTGTTATGTGTGGTTGAATTTAAGGTGTCTGTGTTGTTTATAAATTCGGTATCTCCTAACACCTTGCGTAGAATGTTTGTGGTGTGTAACGATGCCTGCTTCTGTAAAATTCGATATCAATCGAAGCGTCTAGTTTTTCTATGTATGTAGCGGCCTTTACGTTATTCGCCGCCCGCGCCGCGCTTACTGCGCCCCTCTTCCGACAGCTGAACGCTGTCGAGACAGTCTGCTTCGGTCAGCGCGCGGGTGCAGTCTTGCCGCGGTTACTATGAACGCCCGAGAACGTTTACGCGCAGCATTATTGTTTTATAATGTACACTTTTCTTAATATAAAATGTGCTACAAAAAACTAACTTTCATTACACAAACCGGCAACCATCCAATACATGTATTTATTTATTTTTTTAGCTACTACCTCTGTTGCACCTATAACTATAGGGATGACAGTCGTCTGTGTATTCCACAAGCGACTGACTTCAGTTTTTAATAAATGATAGTTGCTCAGTTTTTCTATTTCCTTACCTCCTATTATAATTTATATGTTTTGAAATAAATTATGTATTATTACCTACTAAACTATATTTTATACTATTAACTGTATATACATATATTTGTATAAGATTATACGAGTATTGCTGTTATTTATTTATTTATTTAATTTTAGGAAGGCTTACAGACTACTACATATCAATATAGTTATATGCTATCTAATGGTGTAATGTCTGCCGTGACGATAATACCCTTATTGGCTCAGTGGAAAATCAGCGCTGGTTGATAGACTTTGTATAGTGTAGAGACTGATGTCAAATTTAGGACAGGTTTTGTTTTTCAACCAATTTTTGTTAACACTTAAATTTATATTAGTTTGACTGTCCTAAATAAAAATATTTTCTTTTTCTTTCTTTTCAAATATATAGGAGTTTGACACGCATTACACTTTTATTTCAAGACACAGGGACCTATGTTTTTGTTTAAACATGGTTTAATATTGTTACAACCTTACGTTATAAAAATAATTATCATTTATTTTGTTGGGAACAAAAAATAAAGTTATAAATAGGTGTACATATATATATATACACAGACATTAATTATAAAGTAAAACAATATTTAAAAAAAAATAATTACATTATAGTCCTCCAAATTAGCATCAAGAGTACATAAATTAAACCCAAAATTAATCCCAGTGTACGTTTATAATCAGGCGGAGCTGAAAATATTTTTTCTACCAATTTTTAATTGTCCCTAACATCGTAAAACAAAATGTATACACAACCTTTTAAATACTTAGTGTAACGTTTTTATTTAATTACGAGAGGGGTTGTTTGCGGTTTTAAAAATTCGTTGCTCGCGCTCGGTTGAAGGACGCTCGTAAAGTGGCTTAACGTTACTTATAAAAGTTGTAACACACGGTCGGCCTGAAAAACGTGTGTGAAATTTTTCATAAAAAGTCTTACACGTGTTATCTAAAAAAGAAAGCTATATTAAGGCTTCGCCTAGCCTCCAGTGCTAACAATTTAGGTTAATCTCATTTAGTTTAAGTTCATGGTTATCACTTAGATCTTTTTATATTATGTAGGTATTTTTTAGTTAGTAATGTAAAGCTGCGCAGCATTACTATTGCGGTCGTTGAGCGCAAGCTACCCTCTTGACTCCATCCAACGTCGCGCCGTTCGCATAGTCGACGATCCTATACTAACAGGCGGCTTAGTGAACTGAGGAACTGTTTGATCTGGTGCCAACACCTAATTTTACTACCGCACCGCTCGCCATCGACAGGATGTTCACCCCATTTCCTGGAGCTCCCACGCTGAACTACGCAACGGTTCTCTAGAACGTTTATACCGCGTACAACAATGACCTGGAGAGAACTTCCCGCCGAGGTTTTTCCTCGGCGCTACGACATGGGGTCGTTTAAGAAGGGCGTCATAAAATTTCTTAGAGGCCGGCAATGCGTTGGCAACGCCCCTGGTGTTGTAAACGTCGATAGGCGACGGTAATCACCTTCCATCAAGTGGGCCGTCCGCCTGTTTGCCTGCTTTAGGCAATAAAAAAAAAAGATGTAATTATTTTCAATAAAAATATTCTGCTACTTGTGATATTTCAAATATATTGTTACGAGTTGCAGGACTCGAATTATAATGCCATTGGAATTATTAGAACTATACAAACAAGTATAACACAGGTACAAATATAACTGAATACAACCAGTACAAACGTAATTCACGATTCAATTACGAGTTTGAAATGACAAACCGTCATTCCGGAAGAAACTGAAATGAATAGAGAAACGCTCTTCCCCCAGACAGAGGAACCTACTATGAAGGAAAAGGGTAAAGCAGTAAGCATAATTGATTCGGCGTAAGCGCCATATTGCGGCTTTGATCCGATAATCCGGTTTCAGATTAAATAACGGAGTTTCAATGTGATTTTGATGAATTAATTACAGATTTTTCATGCACGCCTCGAGGGATTCAATTTGGAATTATTTTCAACATTTTAATTAACACTGAGCTTGTATTTGAAGTACTCCCAAATTGATTCCGCGCTAAGTTTCCTTAAAATTTTAGCGTGATTTTTGGGTTGGTAATTGATATAATATAATACAACTTTGGGTAAAAGAGAGAGTTGAACTTTTTAAATATTTTACAGGTCACATTTGACCGCTATCTCATGGGGTTAGGTTAGAGTTATATCAGATGTGTCTCCTGCCTGCCAGGGCTCAGCGGCGTGGCTAGGCCATAAGCCCGTGGCACGAGTAGTTCTTCAGGGGTGCTACTGCAATTTCAAAATGGCGAATCCCACACGTCCTCGCCGCGTTTTCCTCGCAGTTTGTCGTAAATCAGATATCTCCTCGTTAAAAATAAAAGACTAAGATAAACGATTTGCATGACAAATGAAGATACCCAAGTTGTATGTTGCAGGAGGCGGCCTGTCGCAAGAGGCGACAAAACAACCCACAGCTACGTGGTAGGCTATTCGCCACCATAACAACCTTGAGTTGTTTTCCGGCATTAGTGGCCAGGTTCCAGTATCCCTTTAGATAGCAGCAGCACATTAATAGCACCTTTAGTTTTGTATATCTATAGGCGACAATATCCGCTTCCCATCAGGTGCACAGTCTGCCTGTCTGCTGAATTCGTGCAATAAAAAAGTTAGAAATAGACTCCTACAAAAATGAGATTTTTTATATACTTTTATTTTTCATATATACATCTCAAATTATCTAAATATTTGTATATGTGTGTTTGTTATGATGTTTTCATGATTAGTCCGCTGAATTAATGTAAGGGAAATTTAACAAGGAGACAGACTCTATCGTGGGCAGCGTATGTTGCATTCTGTCTAAAAAAACCGCCTTGAAGGGCGTGAAATGGACAATGAAATTTGTATGGAAAATTCATAATTCCTCTAATTAGAAATATAATCCTACAATTACCTTAATAATAATAATAAAAACTTTATTTCGGACTGGGGTCCATATTTAGTTAGTGTGTTAGTTACAATTATCTTATAAAATAATGATTAGTATTGTTAGTAATATTATATTTTACACAAATTTTATACGTATAGCCACTTATTTTAAGCCTATGACCCCTATCCAATGTTCTTGGAAGGGGCAGTCAAATCTAGCTGCAATAGCCTTCAGAAGACTGTTGGTGCTGCCGCGCAAACGTTGCATCAGTGAAGCGGATTTTTTTGCGGATAATCGCCTTAAAACCGTCTGTGCGGGCCTCCGCAAACATCCCAGACGCACTACAGTGTCGCGGCAACCCCAAGTGCATTCTGAATACATTATTATATTGTACTTGTAGGGCGTTGATGGCTCGTTGCTTATAGTCCACCCACAGGCCGCTCGAGTAAAATGACTGACAGTAAGCTTTGAACAGAGTAGTCTTTACTTCAACTGTGCTTCGAGCAAACCTGCGAGCCAACATATTGCCCCGAACCGCCAACGCCCTACGTTCCCTTTCTATATCCTCGTCGTCCCTAAGGTCACTCGTTACAATATGCCCCAAATACTTGAACCTATCAACCATCTCAAGAGCTACGCCATTGAGAAATACAGGAGGGACATGGGTAGGTATACGCTTCTGTGTTTTTTGCGTTTTAAACACTAAGATTTCACTTTTCTTAGAGTTGTACTTCAGCCCATGCTCCTCCGCGTAGTTCTCGCATATAGACAACAATGTCCTTACGGCGTTGATAGACGGACCCAGCAACACCATGTCATCCGAGTAACTAATGTTATTAAAACAAATTTCATCTATATAGCATCCGACGTGAGTGCTGATGAGTCGCTCAATGAGCTGGTTGATGTAAAGGTTGAACAGCAATGGCGTGCTGCTTAAATATTCACTAATATAAATGCGTTTTAGCAGTTGCATTATTTATTTAATTTAGATTTTTATAAAAATAAAAGCTATGGAATTCGTATATAGCAGATAGTTTATTATATAACTTGTCTATAGATATTTCGAACACAGACCGCACGAAGCCGATATCATAGCTACGTATTAAGTGGCACCTTAGCACGCTTCAGTGAGCCTTCATTAATTACAAGCGAAACTTCCGCTCCGATTTAATTAATAGACTGCCGATGTCTGTCGCTTCTGATAATTTACGGCACTTCTTAGCAAATTGATGCCTCCGCTTAATTCACTACTGTCTTCTTTAAAGGCTGACAAACGAGCATACAATTTACCTTTTGATAAGCGGACGAAAATATTGTATATATGATTTTTTTCCCAATTTTAATTTATGCGGGCGCGATGCGATGGCCGGGAGAAGCTACAGGGACGAAAAACAAGAAGCAAGTAAGGACTTACCTCGCCACTAGGATTATGGTTATGATCATTAAATGAAATTATAGCAGTTTATTTTCTTAATTATGTTACAACCAACGTTACAATACAATACTCTTTATTGTACATCAACATTATATAGAAAAAATACAAATACACGGAAAACTTACTTAATAAACGGTAGTACAATAGGCGGCCTTATTGCTAAAAGCAATCTCTTCCAGGCAACCTTTGGATGGACAAGATCTTATTACATAGATAGCTTTGGCGTGCAGTTGAAAAATATATTATTAAATATAATAATAAAATAATTATAATACATAGATATAAAAATATAGATGTACATAAACATACGAAAAAACAACAAACACGTTATACTGTTAAATAGTGCTCCTTCACAAGTCTGTTAAAAGAATTGATAGATTTAGCAGACCGGACATCTGCCGGCAGAGCATTCCAGAGATGCCTGGACAGGGAACGATCTTACGACGAGATTACGTATATTTATTGCGGTGACAGCACTGACACTAACTGAATATGTCTTGTTTTGCGCATTTTTCATTTAAAGTTTTATTCTTTTCTTGATGGCGAGGATGAATTTATAAGGAGGTGTTCCTCGGCGCAACCAATATATTACGTATATAATATATTTATTATTAAAATTTGTTTGTATTTTTTTAATTAAGTTGTATATATATTTTTAGAATAGGATGTATTTTATTTTTAGCCTAATTAAATGTCATTGGTAGATACCTAAAAAAAAAAAAAAATTAAAATTTAAGTGATCGTACAATAATTATGTATAACCATCGCCACTCCTTATCAGCAATATTATTGCCACGGGTTGTCTGGAAGAGATCGCTTTTTAGCGATAAGACCGCTCTTTGTACCCTACTATAATAATACTAGTCCGTAAGTTTTTCTGTAATGGTGTACATTTAAGTGTTATCTATGTCTATTTTTTTACCAAAATACTACTGGATTAATGCTTTTTGTAATTGTTTTATTTGGTAAGCAAAATGTTTTATATCTTAGTTTTATAGAAATAATGATTTGCAAACTACAGAGTAGTTAGGATTTAATTCGAATTCAGTATAGTGAATAGATAGAGATATAAGTTCAAAAGTTTTAGACTTACTGACATGTTTCAATGAGTTCTGTTATGTCAAAATTGCATAAGTTATAATTAAAGGCATTACATGTATTAATCACGCAGCACTCTGTGCTGCGGGACTGCAAGACATTGAAATGCGGTCATTTTTATTGTCTAGTAACGGACAAAGAACATAATTAACTGCGGCCGGGCGGCCTATCGTAGGAATTGACAAAAAAAGCCAGGGGTAGGGTATTTTTCTATCTTTCTGGTCTAGAATACCGCCATAACAACCATGAGTTGTGTTCCGGCATTAGAGGCCTGAGTGCAGTCCGCCTTTAGAGAGCGCCAGCAAATTGGTACCGCTTTTCTTCAAGTGGGCCATAAGCCTGTCTGCTGAAATTACGCAGTGACCAAAATTAAATCAAATTTAAAGAAGTGTTTTACATATAATTATTGGTTACATAATAATTTATAAGGTGTAAAGTAATATAAGATTAATTACATTTTACGTATACTTAAATACCTACGAATTCATGCATTAAAATAAAGAAATTTAATGGAGCTCACAAATAAAGCACTTCGTTTATTTATTGATGAATAAATATGGATCTGATTACACAAATATTCATTCATTAAATGTTAGGTACAAAAAACATTGTTCCTTTATTCCGGATCTTAAAACGTCAAGAGAATCAGTACCACTTTTTACTCATTGCCCAATGTAACTAAAATCTACACTTTTTCTCTAAAAATATGTATGTATTGTTAAAGAAAATTATTTGATGGATTCTATATTCATTCTTCTTTTTTAAAGAAACTAAACCATTTTATTCAGGACAAATCACATTGGATAGTGTAGGTATAATTGTTAACAAATTTAAAACTAAAGTTACATAATCTTGTCCTAAAAAGGGCATCAGTCTCAGCATACTATTGTTAAACTATGTATATACAAATCAATACAATAGTTTTGTTGAAAGAGCAAAGAAACAGGCATATCTATGTTCAAACGTCATTGTGTAACACGATTTTTTTATAACAAACCTAAGGATGCTACAAAAAGACACTTAAAATGTACTTACTTAACTACTTTATAAATTAGATACATACTATAATGTTTATAAGATGCCTATCAATATTAAAATGCGAAAATAACTATATCAGTCTGGTCTGTATGTATGTCTGTCTGTTACGCTTTCACTCTTCTGTCTTGTTCTTCTTGTCTTCTGTGTGTTGTCTGTTTGTTTCGCTTTTTTAATGATATATTTACCTCCATTTCAACAATAAACGTGATAACACAAAGAATAAACTCACCAAACAAATTAAAAGAATTAAAACAACTTTAACTCCACGTTCAATAAGCAGTTATCGGGCCATAAACGCTCGGCTTTGAAAAGAATACGGTCGTTTTGTTATTGTCCTCTCAAAAAAAGAAAGAATAACTTTTCAAACTACGAGTTAAAATATTGATGAACAAATCATGGATTGGTCTTTAGTAAACGTTATATAATAATTCATTTATTTCAGAAATTATTTCCATATTATACAGTTTTATATTAATAATAATTTAATTTAACAATTTTAAAAACATCAAATTACTTTACAATGGTCATTACTAATTGCTATTAGTTAATGAAATAAATACTAGGGCATTACACCCGCGTCACAATAGTAATTAAAAATGTTCCTACTCCACGGCACGAAAGGGACATGTACACCAAATGATTCCAATTATGGTCTATTATGGACTCCACCACTGGGCCGCGAGGCGGCAGACAAACAAACAAACTCACTCACACATTTAATTGGGTGTGCAGTTGCACCCATTTACGAAGCAGTGGCGAGTCCCATCTATCTACAAAATATATATCTGTTTAAATAAATGTGTCATTTGATTTCTAAGTTTAATAAAATCAACTAGTGGTCGCCTGTGGTCGTAATTTGACCCTAATAATTTGTTGTCAAAGACTTAGAGGCCCGCTTGCATAACGATCGTCTTTAAATAAAATTAATTAATTTTGTTTAACTCTCTAAACGCGTTATAATTGCGACACGAAGCATTTTTTTAGGTTTCTTGACTGTTTGTTCGGGATTCACGTAATAACTACTGGACTGATTTCGATGCGTTTTTCGCTGATCGATATAAAGTTTTATGTTTTATAAAATGTTTGTATTATTTATGCCAGGAATCCCGCGGAAATTTTCCTAGGAGCGTTTTGAAGTTTTTCAGGTGTATTTTTTTTTATTGCAGCAGTTCAGCAGACAGGCAGACGGCCCACTTGATGGATAGCGGTTACCATCGCCTATGGACATTTGTAACACCAAAGGTACTACTAATGCGCTGCTGCTCTCTTGAAGGAGACTGGAGCCTGGTCACTAATGCCGGAACAGAACTAAGGGTTGTTATGGCGACATACTTTAGACCAGTATATAATAATTACAATAATTAGCTTTCCACTAAAACGATAGCCTACATTTTTTTTGCGATACTTTGTGTCTCGAGAATCCGGGTATTGGGTATTATATTACAAGTCAAGTGGTGGACATGGATAGTTTGAAATATATTTTAAGTTGCGAATCCGTTTTGTGTTAATCAAAGTAACACAACTTGTCGTTTCAAAGCCGAATTGTGGGTAACTTTTATTGCTTTTATTCGACTACTATCGAAGTTTTCTGTTCACATATCTATTGGGCTGGCTAACAATCGGCCGAGTTGAATTGTGTGCTGTAAATAGCTTGTTTTAAAAAGGAACAAAGAAATTTTCTTTTTATTGTTTTATTGGATACACGAGTGGTAATAACGAGTTTTTGAAGACTTTTCTTCAGGTTATTTCGTTGTGGTAATATAAAAGATTTTTTATACGACATATGTGCCAATTTGGTTCAGGTGATAGTTTTTTTTACAGTTTTAAGATAATTTTTAATATTTGAAGTTATACTATCTTAGTTTTAAGTATAGCCTTTGATGCTGCTTCAGTGACGTAAACTTTTGCTCTGTTGGGTATAAGTGACTGGCCGTGCTGTTTGGCATATTTTTGGGCAAATATTCCAATTACGGAATTCTATTGTCGTATCTCTTTAGTTCCGATCCAATATTGCACCGCTACTCATTCATCGAAAAGAATATTTGACTGAAACGAGATCAGCTCTGTTATGAACCGTGAACGACATCATAGTGTGAGTAGAGCCTTATTCTGCTTATTACCTACGGTTCCGTTTTCCTATTTATTTTCCTCCACTTTGCACGGTCTTTAATATCCGTTATCTTTTATTTATGACAACAAAGCGTAATAAATTAAAATTACTTAAAGAAATATAAGACAAAACTTCCCAACATTATATCGAATAAATTACCCATAAATTCAAAGAAAACCGTAGAACCCATGTCACTAGCGTATCTGGCAGTTTTGTGCTTTTTCTCTACGTTCAAAAAGTTGGAAAGCTGGCCCAGGACCGAGCAATATATTAAAACTTGACCCTTTAATACAAAATTTTCTAGTATCCTTTTCACTACATAGTATAAAACAAAGTCGCCTTTTCTGTCCCTGTATCCCTATATCCCTATGTGCGCTTAAATCTTTAAAACTACCCAACGAATTTTGATGTGGTTTTTTCCAATAGATAGAGTGATTCAAGAGGAAGGTTTATATGTATAATACATAATATAATATAACCGTAATTAATTTTGTATTAGCATTGCACCCGTGCGAAGCCGGGGTGGGTCGCTAGTATATAATAAAATGAGGTACCTAAAGTATTTCCTCTAAAAGCTAGAGAGAAAAATACTAAGATAAAAATATGTATATCTGAAAATGTTCCAAATTTTACATAAATAGATGGTAGAACAACTAGTTATTCTTCTTTCTATCTCTGATATGATGTTTTATTATATAATGCATAATATTCTTTCAGGTCAAATCAATCAAAAACTGAACGTTTTCAGCTGCTTGCTAAATTTAAGTATTTAAGACGTGGAAATGTAACTAACAGACTGAAAAACAGCGTAGGCCTTAGCAGCTAGCATTACGCTGAGTCTGGGTCCAATTTTAGGAATTATATTAATGCAGTTATCTTTTATTTTACTCAGTATTGTTAAAATGTTTATTTGTCCTAAATAAAATAATGTTTTCTTCTTTCTAACAAAGAATCTCTTAAACGAATTTATAATGTTAGTTAGGATATAATTTATCGAACACAGTCGACTTATAGTGGGTAGTTTACTATTCAACACTTCTATAGCTTTAGATATTGAAAGAGAGAATGGCTATTTTGTAAAACTTAATAGACTGTGGCTACTAGACGACAAAATCCAAGCTAACTTCCGTGACCTCATTCGCCGGGATTATATAAATGTTCCAGAGGTTGCTATAATCTACTATGTTGCAGAGAGGATACCAGACTCCACAGATGGCCAACTAAAGCCCAAGATGATCATCGGAAACCGCAGATTGGCCAATCATGCCGCAGACGGAGGATGTCGCAGATTGGCTGATGCGAGCCGCGGACTAATTGAGTCTGGCGGTTTCTGTAAGCCGTCACCAGAGGATTGTTGCACCCTGCACCCATACTGGGCTAAAGAGTCCTCGCTCGAAGCCCTTCACCGAATCTGCTACTAGCAATGAGCCGATGACCCTCAAGAGATGAATGTGGTAGCTGATGAATTCTCCAATATATTTTAAAACGCTGTTTATATAAATGATCGGACTGTAAATTTCAATTTGTTATCATACTTTTAAAATATCGTGCTAGATAAAATTAAATTGTTGTTTAAGCCATAATTATTACGCTGTTTGCCTCGTTAAACTTATGAGGTCTTAACTTGCTATGCTCGTATAAAATTTAGGGTGCTTCGGAGTTTTGTCTGATGATAAAAACTATCTCAGTTGCTTTAACCGTCAGCTACCCTATTGCAAAGTATATTTCAGTTTCATTGTATAGGTTTTCCATAAGCAAAAACTTGGCGGTATCCGGCAGGACGTTATCGAAAGCAACATATTGTGACCAAGCCACAACACTGACATGATTTATAGTTAAATCTGAAGGAAATCAAAAATAATAAGTGTTCAAAGAACTCAAGGACTTAGGAGCACGTCGAGGGATCAATGATTAATGATTGTGCGATGTCCGCTGTAGATAAAGCGGGATTGTCGACCGACCTTGCTTTGGGTTCTAGAGGAGCAATTTGTCTTATACGCAAATGGTCTTGACAATTTAGTCTTTATTGTGCTATTTAAAATTTGATATTTAGAGGCAGGCAATTTGCTTCTTTTTACTAGCTATAGCAAAACAGCTGACCGCTTCTCTCTTTTCTTTTACGTTTTTCCAATTATTTGGGGTCTGGACAATGTCTTGTCCTTCCTTGTTGCTCTATTCTAATAAACGGTCTCAGTCACACCACAAATAATCATGTCATTCTTCACACAATCTATCCATATGTTTTTGGTACCTTTACATTTGTATCCATCAATCTTGCAGTTTAACATTTTTTTTGTCACGTGCCTTCATACATCCTCAGTACATGCCCTAACCAACTTAGTTTTGTTTCTCTTAATTTTTCAGTCACTGGTGCTCCTTTCAAACATCCCTCTTATATAATCATTTCTCATCTTATTCATTCTTGTAACACCACACATCCATCACTGCATTCTCGTCTCAGCTGAAAAAAACCCACAAATATCGTAATTCTGTAAGAACACTCATCTAATGCTGAACTTACACGGGTTTGTTTCTGTCTTTCAATTTTCATATCAATGAGATATAAAATTTTCTAATACGATCTTAATTGTTGTCTTACAAATGAAAAAGCAGTTACTAAAGTTACATATTGTTTCGAACCGACCCTTGCAGGTGTGTTATTATTTATGTTGAATTTGATGATCTATTGTTCGCACTAGTCTCTTTGTTTATGCCGCCGTAAAACGTCATAAAACTTTCTGTCCTCTTACTACTTCATGCGAATTTTTGGTAGCCATTAAGCCAATCATTTAGGATTTCAAGAACCAGTGGGCTGCATGTTGTTAAGAGGCCATGTTCAATTTACAAATGGATGAGGGGTGGTCTGTCGGGAAATATGCCAGTCATATTTTAACTGTGAACGAAGCGTTAGTTAGTGCACTTTCGGGGAGAATATCTTATAACAACGAATTTTCTATTTTGAATTTTCTCCCCTACGGTTCGGTTTTGTTGTATTGATACTTGTAAGAATTGTGAATTACGTGTGTATTTTTCTAATAAACTTTGTGATAATTATTACAACATTTTCGAACCAATATTCTACCAGTAATGACAATTTTTATAGCATTTATTTATTTTCTATGTGTCTCTAAAAAATTGATTAAAATCTATACACATATAATAAAATTATAGAGGTCAACTTTCTGCACAATTAAAAAAATTGCTAAAAACCGAGTCAGGGGGGTGTAAGAAGTGAAATAGAACTAATTTGTTTTTTTTTCAAATTTTTTGTTTCTCTGTTTGTCTGTCTGTACCGGATAATCTCTGAAACGACTGGACCGATTTACATGAAATTTTGTATGGTGGTAGCTTATATCTCTGGTCAACATATAGGATACTTTTGATCTCGAAAAATTAAAGAGCTCCCGCTGGCTAGTTAAAACACCGCACCACGCGGACGAAGTCGCGGGCAGAAGCTAGTCGTAAAATAAAAATACCTCTCTTTCGATACAAACTTAAGCCATTTAACTATCATAGTGGCTTATAACAATTAAACTTATTACAAACATTATTAATATCAAACTCAACTTGGTTATTAAATCGATTTTTATAAAAAAAATAAAGACCCGAAGTAAGCTATTCAAATTACAGGCGTTCAGTATCCACAATGTTGTTTTTAAAAGGTGCAATTTTCAAAAAGATAATCAGAATCATTTAATAACATTTTTATAGGATCCTTTTGGGTTGTTATCCGCGTTAACATTGGTTCAATGATTGTCCCCTGTAAAGCTGATCTGTGTTGGCACGGCCGGGAGTGGGGATAACAAGAAGGAAAGGACTTACAGGATAAGGTCACCGCACCAGATGCGAGCGTTGAAGCGGCAGGCACTTCTTCCTCCTGATTCTTTCTTCTCGCCTTGCGGTTCCTTCGATAAGTGGACCAGCTGGAACAGTACAGCGTGCACCATTTCCAGCATGCGGGTTTTTGATAGCGGGTTTGAATAGCAGCACAACACACAAAACGTGGCGAGGTTAACGCGTAAGCAGCGATACGCTCAGCGGTCGGACGTAGACTATGTCACATTCCTTTTTTTGTAGTAGAATTTGCCACAAAGGCAGGCAAAGGAATCTTAGTCTATATAGCCAAGTCTTATGTATAAATCTGCGTATAGTAGCGCAATTGTATTGCAGGCTACAACCGACGCCATTCAACGGAACTCTTGTGAAAACCCTAAAGGTCACATTTGACTATACAGTTCACATTTCTTACAAAAACACATAATCTCTACTCAAAAACTATCAATATCCTACAACTATTGATCATTTTAGAGTATTTTTACACATTTTTAGAAAAAAAAACACCACAGCACAACGTCCCCCCCTTTCAGTTCCCGCCAAAAACTCCTATGTCACATAACATAGTGACAGATGCGGCGAAAGAGAAAAAGGAAACAAAAAGGCGGTGACCAAATAGGTCGACGTTAACAACCTGTATTACTTAGATTTTTTAGTGATTCTTTATTTTACGAAATAATTATACATGCAAATTTGAACTTTAAAAATATAATCACAATACCACAATTACTTATATAGAAATGTCTGAATTTACGTCAATAACTCAACTAACCAATTAGCCAAAAAAGTACCAATTAGCCCCAGGATGTTTGACGTGCTTTGTCTAAATAGCCGAAAGAATAACAATAATCACATAGAGCTATGATATTTTCATATAGATATGTGTGTATTCTTTTATTTTTTCAACTTTTTCAACTACCATAGACTGTTTTTTCATAAACTTTATATTAATGTTATAAATTAGCATACACGTAAATTTTAGTATGTAAGCATATATGTATAAATATTTGCCTGACTTTAGACATAGATACGTAGGTTTTGACAATATTGTTTTATTATTCATCAGTTGGAGATGTTTAAAGAACCCTTCGTACAACGCGGATTTGAGAACTAATTTTGAAAATTTAACGAAAACAGTTGGACGATCTTCGCTGAGCCGGTGTGTACGAAGCATCAAATAATCTTCTTTTACGTTTTAACTTTTATTCCGCAGGGCCATTTTCAGCCATTGTTACCCTTATAACGTTAACCCTATTAAAATTGTTTGAACAGCTCTCGTACTTTTTGTTACTAATTTTTGAATGAAATTGTTCACATTCGTGTTTCGTGTCAAGCTTTTAACGTATTGATGTTTTTTATTATATTATCTGAGAGTCTTGCAAATTGGTTTTTATTTGATGTTACTTAAAGTTTTTCGTTATGCGGGACATCGAGGTGTTGTGAAATAAAACAGTTGGGTGTCACTTACAATATTTGTTTAGGTTATAGCAATATATTAAGTAAAATTTGTCGCAGAACTAAATGCGGATTATATTTTCAGAAATGTTTAATTATATTAATAATTATCGCTATATGAGAACATTTAACAAAACGTTATGCAACCTATGACATATTTATATTGAAAAAGAAAATAAAGCATAAATTACACATATGCACAAACTTTTGAATGAAAATTTCATATAATTAAGATAATATAAATTTCCAATTTCATCAAAAAAATATTATAATTTAAAGAAATATTAAGTTCAAATAGATTAACCTATAAATATAAAACTAAATATGAACTACAAACTATACTATGAACTATATAAAAACTAAAACTAAATAAAAAAGAGGGGGAAGTGCCTAAACATTAATTAATGGTTCCAAACCACTGTCATGTACCTGGAACGTTCCCAAAAGGCTGGCGGCGTTACCACGTTGTATGGCAATGCCTAGTCTTTGCGCAAAATAGACGCCAGCCTTCTGGTCGCGTGTGACGTCTACCAGACGTTTGGCGACGTCTCGGTAAACCTTTAGGGCACTAGGACCCCACGGACCCAAAGTTTCCACCCCAAATGCCGCAAATATGTAACCATTTCCGATGGTGGCATATTTGCGACGCTTGAGGGCCTCCTGTTCGGCTGCAGCAGAACCGGCGGTGGTGCACGTACCTGAAAGATGGGACGCCGCCAGAGTGTCAACGCAAGTAGCATCCCACACTAAGGGGCGGCCCATCTATTTCTACAAAACAGTTCAAATTAAATATAAAATTTCGAGCTGATTTCCCATATTTGAATTACATAATTTAGAGAAGTAAATTTTTACTCACAAACGTTACTAAAATTAAAGGATTTCCGTATAGTGAATCATAAGTGTTACACATGGTTGTCGAATTTGCCTGGTCGTGGATACTGGTGGACCGTGTCGTGATTACTATGACCAAATTGATGATATTTTAAAGAGAGGTCAGGTAAAAGCACTTCAAATAAAAGTGTAAGTAAGAAGGTAAGTAGACGAATTAAAATGGTTTGTCGGGATCGTAGTGGAGATTCAGCATTTCTCTCTCTGTGCCTATTCCTTTGGGAAACAGGTGTAATAATATATACCTTAGTTTTGTCTCAAGACTACCCTCAAATATTATAAATAATTCACTAAATTCACTCGGTAACAAAATGTTTTAAATATTACAATAATAAATGTACAGACGCGCTAATAGGGGTTAATGTTAAATAAATGTTTATTTCTCTGTAAGTGAATTGTAAATTCTTTTGAGAAATAAATGTTTTAAACCTTTAAACCTTAGTTACACGGTTTCGCGATTATCGGGATTGGCAGTTATTTCAGAATTAAGACTATATTTTAGTAATTTAAGGAAATGTATAAGTGCATCTGTACGTACGAAAATGTAAATATGTCCAATCTATTAATAAACATAGATTTTGGTTGATAGGTTTTTTGTTATTTTGAATAAGCGTGTATACGTTGTGTGTGTTCATCGACGTTGCCAACCTTAATTCAAAGCAATAAGGGGTGTCGAGTCGACACTCTTTGCTTCGACTTTCGCTGGGCGGGGTTGTAGTGGATACACTTACCCCGTTCATAGTTGTATAGTTAGTTTTTTTTTTGCAATACTGAAAGATAAGTATTTTTCAGTAATATAAATATAAGGTATAACTTCGTTTTTAAAACTGACTTTAATATTCACACTAGTAAGTATCTTCCAGTAGTACATTTTTTTTATTTTTTTTATTGCAGGAGTTCAGCAGACAGGCAGACGGCCCACTTGTTGGAAAGTGGTTACCATCGCCTATGGAGATTTGCAACACCAAAGGTGCTACAAATGCGCTACTGCTCTCTTAAGAGATACTGGAACCTGGTCACTAATGCCGGAACACAACTCTGGGTTGTTATGGCGGCATACTCTAGACCAGGGGTGGTAATCATCCAGTTGGGCAAATGCCCTACACCTGGCTGTGGGTTGTTTTGTCGCCTCTATGATGAAAGATCAACAATTAACGTAGTAAGTGTATGCACTATAGGGTAACTATGCCCAAGTAATGGGTTTTTGGAGCCGCCGTAGTATTAGGCAGGTCACGTTGGCCGATCTGCGGGGTGCAGTGGCCATCGCGGGCTACCTCAGCGGCATGGTCAACCAACATGTGTACACGTACGAAGTATCTTTCTAGAGTTAAAAATATATACAAAATTGCGATTCTACATTTATTCAATAATTCAAATTTTCGAATATCCGAACGCCTTACGACAATATTTGGTCAAGTTGATGCATTATCTACTATATATTGTTACGAGTTGCGGGACTTGACTTAAAATGCCGTTGGAATTATTATAGAGTTTATAAGAACTATAACAACACGTATAACACAGGTATAAATATAACCGAACACAAAAATCCAAACGTAATGCAGAAGGTCGTAGTTCAATAAAACGCGCAAAGTCCGTCACTAATCGATTACCGATTGTAGTGCACACGTCTCGCTTTGATTGTGGTTCTCGCTCGACTGCCCTCTCCCTCAATCTAGGCCATTGTTTTATACTGCACAAGCGCATAATGTCCGCCGGCAACGTGGACCGGATTTCCTGGAATCAGCTTGTACTTTTTAATTCCGTAATACCTGGGTAATTATTACAATACAACAATAGGCTATATGCCAATAAATAAGCAACAAAAGAACACAATCATAAAAAAATTACAACAGTTTCAATTTTATTAGTTCCAATGCCAACGGGTAATAAAATTTAATGTGCTTTGTTTTAGATATGCAGGTGGATTTTGTTTTTGTCGGGACCTGAGTTGTAACAATATGAAGATTATTTAAAAATAGTTATTGACTCTTGAGTTCTTTTCCCACTTAAGAAGTTACATCTTAGCAATTTGACTGCAACTTTTCGGCTTTCGTAATCCGCCAGCGCGGGAGTAACGCGCCTATTGTCAAACTTTTAGTCAAAGATCTATTACACCGTAATTACTGTATTCTAAAACTTTTCTCATACATAAGTATCAACTGACAGCATTGTTAAAAGTTTTAAATTGGAACCCTTGGTGAGTTTCTTTGTTATAAGCTTCAAATTCAACATTTTTATGGCTACAGGTTTCGCTGGTATTATTCTGAATGTCAATATCGTAATTACATTTGTAAAAGCAAGCATTAAATTCTTTAATTTAATCAATTTTTCTACTATTTCAACAAACAAAACCATAAAATAAATCTTACCATAACAGTAAACCATATATACAAATTAAAATAAAACTAATATATAATAATCCCACTGAAATGTATTAATAAACTAAATCATAATAAATCCTTCATTGTGCAGGCTGTTTGCCTTTGGAAGTCTTTGCCTGTAGATGTCAGAAAAGTTAAATCGATTGCCATATATAAAAAAAATGTATCAAAAACCATTACCTTAGTTTATAATCTTATAATGTATATAAATTACGTGCCACGTTGTTTGTCCGCGATGGACTCCTAAACTACTTAATCGATTTTAATCCAATTTGTAAACCATGTGCAGTTTGATCCAACTTGAAAGATAGGGTACTTTTTATACCGTTGGAACCGGTAGGTGGCGCTAGGGTCCTAGATTTTATTTTTCCAGAGCAGGACAACATCTGCCGGGGCCGCTAGTAAAATATATATCTTTCTATTCTTCTTTACTTAACTGTTTACTGTTCACATTTTACTGTTCTTCCTTTTTTTAACTTCTTTTTAATTTAATTATACCTAGATATAAGTTGTTAAACGTATCCTCTCCGTCAGGTTGCCTGAAAGAGATCGCTTTTATCGATAAGGCCGCCTGTTGATTTGCCAAGAAGTATTATAATCATGCATTATATTTGTTTATTTTGGTGAGCAATAAAGTGTTACCTATCTATCTATCTATGTTCGTGCTTCAAATAATCTCGTGCCTAAATAGGTCACTTTCACCTCTCTTTTGTATGAACATTATGTTGATATTTAATGTGAAATTTGTCACCTATCCAATTGCAAATATAACTATACTCAAAATAAAAACAATAATCGCTGGGCTTAGGCTTATCAGCCACAATAATTACCACCATAATCTATTCTTTTAGTTGCCATTGCTAATAGAATCAATTAATTTTACTTAAATGGTGATTATACCGACAGACATAAAAACCGACTGCTAGTAGTGTTGAAGTTATCAATATGTATGAGAATATGCTAAATGTATCACCAGGTGGTAGGATACTTGCCCGTCTGGATGGCTACCGTGTTCTAGAGTATGTCGACATAACAATCTTGAGTTGGATTCCGGTTTTAGTGGCCAGGTCTAAGTCTCCCTTTAGCAAGCGGTAGCCGATTGCAGCACTTTTGTGATACAAATGTCCATAGGCCATAGTAACCGCTTTCCATCAGGTGGGTCGTCTGCCTATCTGCTGAACTGATGCAATAAAAACAAAACATGCAATAGAAGCCAAACTTCAAAGAATACATAAGCGACATTATTATATCTAAAACGCTTAGTAGGCAAGAATAAGAAAATTTAGCTATATATCTATAAAACTATCAAAATATCAATAATGCCCAAACTACCAAAAACTACCAAAACTATCAGAATTACCAAAACTACCAAACTCACCAAAATTACCAAAATAGCAAATCATAAAAAAAATACCTAGGAATTTAGTCTCGCTTTTTCGTTTCATTGGGTTTCAAATCATGATTCTAAAGAAGTTTCACTTCAAAAAAGTGTAGATGAAATGTAAATAAGATACCCTTTTCTTTTAACTGAAGGGAAAAAATTACTTTTTAAATAAATAATGAAAAGGCTTAAAATCAATGTTTGTAGAGGCTTACACGAGCGGGGACTCGTTAATTCGGCTCCGGCACGACTTCATTAATTAAAAACACTACGGCCGAGTAAAAGCGGAAATGAAATAATGTCTATATACTGGAAAGCTATATATAGCTGTCATAACCACAGTATGTACGAGTTAAAATCGTGCAAGTGCTTTTCCAACTACGCACGAAGAAGAGGGTGCTAGAAAGTTATTGCTTCACTCTCTTGACCGCTGACTGTTATGTCATTTGACTACTAAAACAATAGATATAAAATGTACAATCGAAAACACCGCATACCTCAGAAAATGCTTCATGGATCTTCTTCAAATTGATTTTCTTTAATAATTTTAAATAAAATCAGCGCAATCGCGTCTTTGTGAGGTGCGGATTTCGTAATAACTAGTTCGCCTAGCAGTATGTAAATATCCGCCAGAACCTCGCGGAGAGGTGTATGCACCCGTAGCCCGGGCATAAGGCCAAGGAACTTTGAGTGTTTTAGTGGGTATCGGGTGATGACCATGGTGTAGCAGTAGCCACCCTGACATGGCGAATCCCACACTTCCTACCGCGTTTTAGCCGCGGTGTATAATCGTCCATCGGGTTTCCCCTCGTTATTGAAAAATGTAAATATTACTTTGAATAGTACTAAAATACCTAGATACCATAAGTACAATAAATACCGAAACTTGTTAATAACCAATTAAAAGTTCACAACTAACAGTAATTACGCTATTATACATTAACTAAAACTCCAGTGAAATTGGTATATCGATTTTCCATAGAATTTTTAAGTAAGTTCCTAAGTCAATATTTGTGTAATAAGTACGTACAATCTACTAGGGACAAAAGCGAACAATTTCATACAATTAAATAATTATGATGATTGGTTCAAATTTGTTAGTAATTTACTTTGTTGTTTTAAAAAAAATATTTGTAGCTACTCTTTAATGCTGATATTTTAGTAAAAAGTATTTTTTAAGATCCCGTAGAAATTTTGACGAACATGGAACCCTTAATACAATCATAATGTCCATGTGTCATTTGGGCTTTGGGTTTCGCTTGTCTAGGCTCCTCGCCTGGCTGGTTTATGGATCTTGAAGCGATTAGTGGACTGTTAAGATTATATGCGTTTTACTTCATCACATTACAAGTATTACACGTGACAAAGGTAAACGATATGTGGTAAAAGGCACCCCTTTTTTTTGTTTTGAAGCACTGCAAACAGGCTCACAGCCCAACTATGTTGGAAAGTGGTTACCGTCGCCTATAGATATTAGCAATACTAGAGGTGCTGCCTGCTGGCTTCGAAGGAGAAGCTGGAACCTGGCCACTAATGCCGGAACACAACTTAAAGTTGTTATGGCGGCATACTCTACAGCAGGTAGTGGTGGTAGCCATCCAGACGGCTACCAGCTGGCCTGTGCCCTACCAGCTGGCTGTGGGTTTTGTCACCTCTTACGACAGGCCAACCGGCCGCAGGAATCAGTATTATTTTTCCGTTCCTGCACGGACTAGTGTGTCATTGTTGCGTTGACAGCTTTCCTCTACGCAGAATAGATCCAGTTCGACTCCAACGTTACTTAACTCTATTTGTACTATGATTGCAATTATACTGCTATTCTGTGAATGTCTGTTTATATCCGTGCAGGAACGGAGAAAGAATATAATTTCCTGCAGCCAGCCGGCCTGTCGTAAGAGGCGACAAAACAGCCCACAGCCAGGTGGTAGGGCATTCGCCCGACTGGTTGGTTACCACCCCTGGTCTAAAGTATGTCGCCATAACAACCTCGAGTTGTGTTCCGGCATTAGTGGCCAAGTTCCAGTCTCCCTTAAGAGAGCAGCAGCGCATTTGTAGCACCTTTGGTGTTGCAAATGTCCACAGGCGATGGTAACCGCTTTCCATCAAGTGGGCCGTCTGCCTGTCTGCTGAAATCCTGCAATAAAATGAAAATGATATATATAGTATACACACGCGTTTTCAGGCCGATTCTCTCTCTTCTTCTTCTTCTTCTCTCTCATAGTAATCTTCATCCATAGTATTACTGCATATCGCAGTTTAATAAACAAATATGTGAACTCCAAACGGCGCAAATGTCTAACCCTAAAAAGGGGTTACATATTTGTACCGTTTAGAGATGAAACTTTACGTCCGTGGAGTCCATCCAAAAAAGGTTGCTTCAAATAGCTTCGCAAGAGACCGATGCCACCAGTGTTCAGAATGCTGGTTTCGCGCAACGAATCAGCATTGCCATACAAAGTGACATTGCAGCCATCCTTGTGGGCTTCTCTCTGGCAGCTATTTAATTAATTAGCTTATATTAATTTATTTATAACTTAGTTTATTTTAAATATTTCATTATATTACTTTAAGTAAGTTTTATAGAAAATTTATTTCAATATTGCTAATTATCGTTAATTATTTATATACACATATTAATACGTGAAGCAAAAACGGTGTACCCCTTTAAGAAAATTGCGAGGACGGATAAGTTATATAGAGACGGACTGCAGAACACTATTTTTTTTTAAATGCTTAAAAATACATAAAATAATTAAAAAAACATTCCACACACTACCATGTATTTAACACACTAGCATTTATACTCTTTTGTTTATTGTTCATGTTCAATTAACAGTGTAGCTTTGGCGAAATCTGTGATTATAAAAGTATAGTCTTTGATATTAATTATTATGGTCGAATTTCTACCACAGGCGACCACTAGTGATAAATAATACTTAACAACTGGCTATATGATCCCCAAAATAAATACGTTGCAAAAAAGGTCTATAAAAGCTTTTTATTCACAATTTTGTCGTTTTTAACCACCATATCAAAGTGTGGCAAACAGGCAATGAGTGGGTTTGTGCCAAATGGCATGAGTTAATGTGCGTTTTGTACCAAAATGTCCGCTGATAAATGTCCCGGACGTTTTAGTCCTGCGCGGTTACATGGACAGTTGTAATTCTGATAAGTTTATTTTTACCCTCGCTTTTTCCAAATGCCTAACGCGGATAAGCTCTGATAGAATAGTATATAATAGCTCAACAAGTTTCAATCAATATTTTAAAGATGAAAACAGCGATTTTATCTTTATGTGTGTTTAACTTCGATAATTATTTTGTCTTGTTTTTACTATAGGTTGCATGACTCATAATTATGCAACTTACACAGTTGGGCACTAAAAACCAATGTTGTGTCGGACAATGTTTCGGCACAGTCAAATATTAAGTGCCAACCTCTTTTCTCGAATTGCAGTATAGTATTTTTGTATAAGTTTTCCGACTGTTACATCTCTGTTTGTCTTGTGTATGTTTCATAGAGTAACAAATATTTCTGTTTCTTTAATTCTGCTGGTTTCAGAATATATGAATACAAAGGCCAAGTTTAGTGCGAAGACAGTAACCGAAACACCAAGATCAAAATAATGCGATACATAAAATTGAAGAGTGCATGACCCTACTTTAGAAAAACTTAAGTGAAATACACTTTCAAACCCTTCAAATAGTTCTTAAAAATGTCGATGTAAGTGTCCCTAAGAAAAGGAGATAATGCAATCTGGTAGGTCAACTAAAGAGAATGGAACATAAAATTGATTCTCAGCAGTTTCGCTTGGACCGTGCAAACATTAGCTAAGGCCTGATCCAATAAGATTGTATGCTTAAAAGGGACTGGACAAAGGGTTAACAATCACTGGAAGACCTGTTGAAAGACACAGTATGATCGATCTTGTTAAATTTTTTTGTTGTTAAAATCTTACTTACTTTAATTTACTTCATACTTCATTCGATAATACTGCTCAATTTTCAATTTTTTGTTTTATTCAATAGTAAAACAAAGATAATAAAACTAGGTTTTAAGGGTGTTTTTATTATTCCGACGTTTCGGTCTCTTTTAGTAGTGGTAATTACGGAAGACAAAGACGTCATTGTCATTGTTAAATTTGTATGTAGCCTACCGCCAACTTGTTCATTTTAATTATTAACTTTTAATTTTGTTTATGGTTATTATTTCGTCTATGGGAGCGTAATTGAATTTATTATTGCCTCACAACATGTTGTGGCTTGAGGAGAAGAAGCGGCGTAAGAAACTCTTCAGCAAACATGCCTAGCTCTTATAGTTTTAAATGTGAATATTTGTTTTATTTAATTTTAGCTAAGTGATGTCATTCTAAATCCAATATAGCGGACTAGTTATTTTTTGGGCACTCCCATTACAAGGATATCAAATTCAAGGTTTGCTAAAAATAATACGTACAATACTCGTATATATAATATTATATATTTATCCGTGCAGGAACGGAGAAAGAATACAATTTCCTGCGGCCAGATGGCCTGTCGTAAGAGGCGACAAAAAACCCATAGCCAGGTGGTAAGGCATTTGCCCGACTGGATGCTTGCCACCCCTGGTCTAAAGTATGTCGCCATAACAACCATGAGTTGTGTGCGTGAGTTCAGCAAAGAGGTAGGCGTTCCACCTGATGGAAAGCGGTTACCATTGCCTATGGACAATTCTAACACCAAAGGTGCTACAAATGTGCCACCGCTCTCTAAAGGGATACTGGAACCTAGCCACTCATGCCGGAACACAACTCAAGGTTGTTATAGCAGCATACTCTAAATCAGGGGTGATAACCATGCAGACGAGCAAATACCCTACCTGGCTATGGAAGTTTTTGTCACCTCTTACGACAGTCTATCTAGCCACAGGAAATTGTCTTTCCATGTTCCAACACGGATAGAAAACACCAAGGGCCTTACTTATAATCGTTTCTTAAATTTAAAGAAACTGCTTAGCAACTGATTAGTGAAATTCTCACCCATAAACTTTTCTTTAGTCGAATATTTTGGTTATAACCTACGTTAAACATTTAAATTTCGTTTATCTGTGTTCCTCTTCGGTACACAACAGGTAATACACGTTTATAAGTGAAGAAAAAGATATTCATTGATTAGGGTCTGATTCTGATTCTCTTACTTAAGAGATTCCTGATCGTACCTTAACGAAATTATTATAAATAAGGCCGTAAATCTAAACTAAAACACTAGCCACTTTTGACTGTCTCGTTATAAATTTAATTCTTCTGACCTATTTCCATAATTCTCTGAACGTAAAAATGGCGATTATTCATAATTCCGATTTCATTTGACTTTCCATAAAAATGTTTATTTTATGGACGCAACAGCTTTTCCTCGTCTCCCAATAAACGATTAAACGAGTGATCAAAGAGCAAACCGAATTGCTTGTTAAGGTTGTCTATAATATTTATATTCCTAAGAACTTTTTTAATTTGTTGTTTTCCTGTTCGTTTATAAAACAACGTTTTAACGGCTTTTTTAATTATTTCGACGTTTCGGCCACTTTTCAGTAGATATGATCAGGGAAGACAAAGATGACATGTGTCAATGAGTATTGTTAAATTTTTATTTAGCCTACCACCAACTTGTTCGTTTTAATTATCTAGATTTAATTTTTGTTTATGGTTATTATTTTACTCTATAGGAACCTAATCTGTTTAACCACTGCTAAACTCCACTACACAATTGTATTGCATATTATAGAATAACTCTTCTTGCCAGATATCCTAGGTAAGAATCGAAGTAGTTCTTGATAAAAATGTCTGTGACATGCATATAAAGACAGACGGGCAGACATGATGAATGTGTGAGTGTTTTGCTCTTACCAAAGTGGCTTCGGTATGATCAAATCATAAAATATAGGCATATTGTGATGGCCTTTGGACGTGGGAGATCAACAAGGTTCTGGATACACATACGTCTAGTCTAATATTCTAAATTCCTTGATGTTCCTGACATTTCCAGGTCTGATTTACATTCTTGTAAAGTCTTTGTTTGGTTAAAACTAACTCATACAAAATTACCCTCACAGGGTTCGTAATCTTCTAAGATAGCGGTTAATATGAATTCCGAACCAGCTATAAAGTCAGGGTTTGTCAAAGTGCTGGCCGAACTTTTGTGTTTGTTCTTAGCTTCCAATTCAAAGTCAGTTGTCTTTGACGCCAACTTTATCAACAACTCGAATCGACTCCCGGTGGAGTTTAAATGGGCCCTTGATCCAGTTATTATAAGGTAAGTAGAGGTATTTGTGTAATTTTATCATGGTTTCCTCGTAGCTATTTTAGCGTAAATTGTAAATCTTTATCCATATTTCATGAGATCACTTTATTCTCAAGGTCATAAAGAAGTAATAGATAGGTTAGGTCAAGTCTTACACACGAAGTTACATTTCATAAAAAACCAGCAAGTGATGTGTGATACGAATGTTTAGCCATGCCATCTCCGCCAGGTTTCAGTAGAATGGGTAGGCCCAAAGAAATTCTGACTTGACGTCGTTAGGAATTATTAGTATTGTGCTAATACAATGATCTCACCAGAAGGGACTTCGAAAACTGTTAGAAATGGATAAGGTAAAATAGGAAACTGAATCCCTGACTTCAAAGCAGAAACTCCAAATATACCAGAATTCAATAATACGATCATGATGTTCATATAATATTTAAGTGTAAATTACAGAAAAAGCAATATGATCCCAAAGGTGACCCATATTGTCGTCCAATTTCGTTCTATTGCGAATCATGCCCAAAATATTTCCCCCTTAATCCGAATAAAGAAGTCATCCACGTACATATGTCGCATACTCCGGTAGTTCTGGTAACAAAGACATGAAAGCACATTGAAGGTTATAAATCCATCAGTTAGCGTGAACGGGACGTATCACGTCCGAACGTGCCGAGTTACGACACGACCTTAGTTCGTAAAATTGTGAAGTTGGTCCAAGTTTAAAAGAAGAAGGCAAAGTTCTGCTTCCCGGGGTACTCTCAGGCCTTGGTGCGCGGATGAGCATGGGTGTAACTACGTTCTAAGTCTCATACTCTTCCTACCACAAACGCGGGCACATGGGAGGCAGGTTCAGGTTTAGTAGTCTATTTGAGAACGACTGCACCAGAGTCCCACACAAGCCGTGCGAATCTCAATCTCGCCGCGTAAGATCTTACCCCCACAAAGGACCCGGTAGTGTACGAAATATATTCCCCCTACTCCAACGAAAAAGAAAAGTTTAAAAGAAGTCTACCCATTAAAATAAGATAGTCAAGTAATAAAATTTCCTCGAGACCGGCAGCACATTGGTAGATAACGCTAACCACTTTCCGTCAGGTGAGAAATGAATCTATATGCTGTGAACTCAGGCAACGAAAAAGAGCCATCGTTGTTTTCTCCGGATAAGTTGGTGAAGGCTGTGTTATACCTTGATGGAATACAGTACATAGCTTAATAGCCAATTTCCAATACTGAAGGTATTATTGCTGTTGCTATTAACGAACAAAATTCACGATAAATAACCCAAATGGTAGTGCTGTTAAAACTTTTGGGCTAGAAATTACACGGCCAGCCAGTGAAGAGCAAGAATATAACTACTATGAAAACAATCGATATATGGTGGATTCCACCTACAAGAACGAAGCGCTTTGCATCTAGCTTCATCATACGCACTGGAACTCATTGCCGGAGTCTGTCTTTCCCGATACTTATAACCTGGGTGTCTTTAAGTCCCGTATAAATAGGTACCTTCTCGGTAAGCGTGCTACTTCCTAGACCACATCTTCGCTCCACATAGGGCAAGATTGTGGTGAAACGCGAACCTATACTACAATGAAAAAATAACACAATAAACCGCTGGAAGTCTGAGTATTGCACCAAAAATCCCTGACACCCGAAACGATGCGATACTGCGACCCCGTGTTCTCATATCGGACGTATGCTTGTATTACTCACCAAATATCCCAGCCACGATTACCTCAGCTTAAAGCTTTTCGAGATATATCTTACACATTTTATGCCATTCTCAGTACGTTGTCAAGGAGAAAAGGGGATATTTGCAGCTCGTCTCTAAAAAGAATTTAGAATTTTTACCGAACAGTAAAAGGAGATTTAGGTTTCTTAAGTAAAAAATATTAAGTGTTATTATATCTTTTATGGCAGCTTGCGGCCGAGTCATAAGCCAGGTGTGGTGAATTAAGTCGACTTAGAAACGGCAGACATATTGCATTTGTGCAGTATAAAACAATGACCTGATGGAGGGGGCAGACGGTCTAGCGACAGCCACAAGCCTAGCAAGGCTTAATGACGGACTTTGCGCGTGTGATTGAATTGTGCATTACGTTTGGACTGGTTTTGTATAGTCACATTTGTGCCTGTATACTGAATACGTGTTTCTATAGTTCTAAATAAACTCTATAATAATTCCAACGTTACTTTAATTCGAGTCCCATAGCTCGTAACAATACAAACAGAAAAGGCTTAAGAACGTTAAAATGTGACGCGTGTACTAAATGGACTACGTAGAATGATCAAAAAAAAATTAATTAAAATTTCATAAACGTTGCGGCAAACAAAAAATAGTACAGCTTACATTCCGAGGTTTCGCTTTCCTTTTTCTTTGAAGCTCGAAAAGATACATTTCATTTAATAATAAGTAGTTAATTATTTTCACCATAGTGTTAAACGCCGACAAAGTGAACGCACACCAGGTTTATTACCTTTCCCGTATTTGAATTTCTTTTGTTTACTTTGTGTTTAAAATTTGCATTTAGATAATAGCCTATTGTTATTGTACTCGTTTATGACTGCAGGTGTGCAGATTACGTTTTTTGGACAAATTCAGTTCACGCGGTCGACTTTTGTATTGCATAGTTAGTATAAAACAATGACCGAACAGAGGGGTGACGCAGACAAGCGACGATTACGATACGAGCAAGACGTGTACATTCGATTAGCTGTATAGTGACAGACTTTGAACGTGTTATTGTAATGTGCAGTTTATACTGGTTGTGTGCAGTTTATACTGGTTGTGTCCAGTTAATTTGTACCTGTTTTATATGTTATTCTATAGTTCTAATAAATTGTATAATAATTCCAAAGGCATTTTAATTCGAGTCCCGCACTTGTAACAATTGTATAATTATCGTATGAACCACAATTATCTCAGTATTGAGCAACCACGCCTTTCTTCTGTGAGAGCAAATGTGTTATAACAAATTACATAACAGTTGGCATCAGCATTCCTCTGATTGGCATCGCGATGGACTTTGCGCTCCGTTTGTTCCGGAAATCAGATCAATTCCAGGTTAATTTGCCAGGAAACGTTTATGCAGTTGGACCCCTTTTTAATGTAGTTATCGTTTCGTTTTATTGGCTATCATGTTTGTTTATTGCATATATCTATATCCATAAATGAAATTGAAGTGTCTCTTTGCGAATTTTTATCGCGATATAGATTTTTGTTCACCACTATACCTCGTCGGCTGTGAGTGAAAATACGACCTGAGATGATGCATGCTTATCTAATAGATATCTGTATGAATCTGGAAACACTGATTCCGACATGTAGTTTCATTGAACAGCCGCGCGGAAAAGAATTTCGAAGCAAGCCATTTTGTCCTTACAAAAGGTATAAGCCATATAACCGTGGCACAAATCAGCGCGTTTTGGTTGTCCGGTGATGGAAGGAAAATAACTGAGTCGCAAAGTTCCATAGCACACTCTCTGAATTGTATTCGATAGCAAAACAACAGACAGACTTGACTCCAAAATGAATACCAAAATTTAGATGAAAAGTGCTATTTATTAACGTCGGAATAACCAAAATCAAATAGATTACCGCCCTAAAAACCGTTAATACGTAGTTTTGTTATGTAGTCAAGTCGCGAAAACTTAAGAAAATATTAAGTGCTAATTTACAATTTTTGTTTCTTTATTGGTCTAAACTTTTATCTCGTATATGCTCGAAAAAGGGATCAACAGATTTCAGTAAAAATTACTGGGATTTCAAGAAAAAATTCTACCTTAATTTTTTGTGCATTTCGCATCTTTTGTGAACATTCAAAATATGTGTATAACATAATAAATACGTTTTATCATGCTATAATGAAATAGGTAACCTAACCAGTGTACTTATACATAAATGCATATAGAATAGATATTTTTGTATTGTATAAATTTATGAAATTAATATTGAAGTTATATAAAGTGTTAATGTTTCAGATTTCTATACCTTATGTTAAAAGGAAGCCCGTATGATCTAGAATCAGCTGTCTGTCAGTCTGTTTGTCACAGCTAGTTACTTCTTGAATTACCATTTACATGTCAGACGTATTAGAAATAAACTAAACATTTATTTTATTAATTATATCGTATTTGTATGGCGAATTATACTGACCTTGATGATTAATCTCCATGGATTAAACAAAACACAGTCAACCGAAAATAGTTTTCATAGTACGTAGAAACTATATAGTTTAATGATAATTTTAATCTTATACAATTGTATTTAAAAGCCACAGCATCCTTGAATGTTTAAGTTTAATTTTATAATTACTTCAAACTTCCATAACTTACCACTTTATCAGCCGCCATTACCATAAACAACTTTCATTCAGATGTTTTACTCTGTCCACAGTATATATATATATATGGTCCCAGGACAGCCATCACAAATTGTAAGGACTGTTACGTAGATATTTCCTTTACGCGAAACTTCGCCACAACGTGTAACTAGAGATACAGTACTTTGGGGACCCACCAGCATTTTACAACTCGAAGCGACATAAAGTATACACGCTAGCCAACCCGAGTTGCCATTCTGGGAGCTGCTAAGCGGTTTTTGATGTCGCCTCTCTACTGAGGCCTCGTAAACGCGTGTGTTTCTCTACAACTTTCTTTCACACGCCATACAAGAACTTGGAGCGATAAGTTTTGCTTCGTAATTCCTTGGTAGAAATATATGACCAAATTGAACCTTCATCTTACATAGAACTTATAATTGTGTAAGGACCTTCTCATATGACTTCCTTCTCTAGATTTTTTTCGGTTTTTAAACTACAATTTGTATGAAAGTAAATTTGATACCTATAGATGCAATGATGGATCAGTCATAAATATCCAATTAAATACTTTCACAAGTTTTGTAAATACTTAATAGTAATATGTATAGATTCATATTAGTATAGATTTGAAAGAAAGAAAGACTTTATTTGAAGAAATAGAGACGCATTTACAGGTAAATTAGCTTCAAAAGGTTTTTGCGTTTATGATAGTATTTGTATATTTATAGGACTTCTAAACTTAAAATTTAAATTTCTTTGAAAATCGATATTAAAAATTATGTTTAACATATTAATCTAGTCATAATTTAGTTTATTTTTAAGCGTTCCGTTTAATAGTAATATTTATTATTTTAATATTATTAGTTGCATATTAAGTATATTTTTTTACTGTAGCGTAGGTTCACGTATGACCACAATCTTGCCCTATGTGGAGCGAAGATGTAGTCTAGAATATAGCACGCTAGAAGGTACCTATTCACACGGGAGTTGAAGACATCCAGGTTATAAGTATCGGCAAAGACAGACTCCGGCAATGAGTTCCACTCCTTTGCGGTGCGTATGATGAAGCTAGATGCAAAGCGCTTCGTTCTTATAGGTGGAATATCCACCATATATCGATGCCACATGACGCTCCGTCTGGTTGCCCGATGATGGAAGGGATAGATAGATAGATAGATAAAACTTTATTGCACACCAAAATATACAATCACAAAAAAAGACTATGCTTACAAATTTTCTAGGCAATACAAAGAGCGGGCTTATCGCTCAAAGCAATCTCTTAGGGAAGGGAGATGGCGGGATCAGATCGAAGAACTCAGTGCAGCACACACTGTCCGAAGTAAATCCGATAGAAAACCGATAAGCTGGCAACCCTGCGTCGTAACAATATATACAAAGTATTAGGTTATTTATTTACATACTGACAGTGCACTACTACAGAAGCAAAAACGTCTCGAAGCTAATTTATCTGTACATTGATTTTGTAATGACATAAATCAAATTCAATTAATTTTTTTTTAAGTTATACATAGTTATGCTCATATAGTATTAATAAATGTTTACAAAATATGTGCCGTTTACTATTGAGATGCTTGTGATTTCCTCTAGCCACAAACATTTATACAAAATTATAAAAACGCCTCACAAGCTCTTTATTTGATGTGAAGTTTGGTGCATACCTTGGACAGCCATGGCCATCTAAGAGATAACTATTATATTGATTAGCTTAACTATTGTATAGTAGATGTAAGCTTGGATTCAGTACTCTAATCCTAGTCATAAAAGATTAGGTATAAATACAATAATGTACGACCAATATTTTATTTTTTATTAACAATTCTACGGACTAGAGGTCCATACCCTTTTTACAACTTAATTAGTGTTAGACTTTTTGAGTTTATACACGCTTATTGTTAATTTTTGTTATTGTGTGTGACATTAATTTTATGGTTTTTGTGTTGTGTACCTTAAGAATTACTTATATTTTTTTTCTAATTTTAATACTAAACTTATACTAATGCAGAGTGTGTCTCAAATATTAATTAATAAGGTTATTATTAATAAGGTTCAGTTTGTAAACTAGCTCCCCCGGCAGACGTTGTCCTGCCCGGAATAGCATCAATCGATATACTGACAGCAGCGCCACCTACCGGTTCCAATTGTGAACCAACTCAGCAACCTTCTCTGGCTGATGCACAATAACTTTGCTAAGCATCATCACATGATCAAATGTATAGTTTACGATTCTATAAAGGACATACATACAAACATTCATTTTTATATATAACTAGCTGTCCTGGTAGACGTCGTCTTGCCCGGAAAAGCTTCAATCGATATGCCGACAGCAGCGCCACCTACCGGCTCCAATTGTGAACCAACTCAGTAACCTTCTCTGGCTCATGCACAACAAATTTGCCAAACATCATCTCATGATCAAATCTATATAGTTTACGATTCTATAAAGGACATACAGACAAACATTTTTTTATATATAAGAAGATAAAAAAAATGAATTGGGTCATTATTTATTTTCATTATTTTTTCTAAGCAGCATTTAGCATTTATATTTTCAAAATCACAAGTATTTTATAATATCGACATAAATCGCGGTGAATCCAGACTATATTGTTCTGGTGCGGTACAAGGTTGGTCGCGAGCTACATAATGTTTTTGTGCCCTCATCGGGAATGTATTTGATGTTTACCCAGAAATAAATGAAGGTGCAATGGTCTAGTAATAACGTTGGCGAATGAGATCACGTTTTTGTTGTCCGGAGAGAAACTTTATGTTGGCTTTATACTAAATGTTAAGAATGTCAAGTATCCAGTTGTTACAACAGAACACCGTGTATAGTATACGCCGTAAATATATTCCGTAATTTATTAAATAAAATGTGTGTTTGTCTGCCGATTACAAAAAATAATGTTACAACCTAGGCGCTGACAAAGACACGTTCCACGTACAGATTTGTAGAAGCACATTTATCACCCATCGGCATTTGATCTAATAACCTTGAAACTATTGTCATTATTTTATGATCGTCTTCTTTTGTTTACTTATTGATTGGCATACTTTTCTAGACAACAGCTCATTGTTTTATTGTACTTTTTTTGGCCTTTTGCGGCCGAGTCATTAGCCAGGTGTGGATAAAGTTGACTACGATACGGGTACATTTTATTTGCGCAGTATAAAAAGACGAGCTGATTGAGGGAGGGGCAGTCGGGCGAGAACCACGATCAAGGCAAGACGTGTTGTATTATCCCCGCAAATTGCTAATGCGCTGGAACCTTGTCAAATTAACATTCACGTGACGTCATCCGCAACTCGATATTTATGCGTACTCGCCGGCCAGTGATGCTAACAGTACTGAGTGTTCGGCTACGGTTACGTCATCAAAATGGCGGCCAGGCAGGATAGCAATTTGCGGGGATAATACAGTCGGTAATCTAATAGTGACTGATTTTGCGCGTTTAATTGAATTACGAACTTCTGCATTACGTTTGGATTTGTGGTGTTCGGTTATATTTGTACCTGTGTTATACGTGTTTGTATTTTAATAACCTCTATAATAATTCCAACGGCATTTTAATTCAAGTCTCGTAAACTCGTAACAATAATATAAAAAAAATGTTCAAAGAATGTGTTATTACATTTCTATGGAGTTAGCAAGTTGGTGACACATCTGATGTCGCAAATATTCATAGGCGACGGTAATCAGTTCTTTTCGGGTAATTCGTAACCGTGTCTGGAGTATATTAACAATAGAAAATATAATTATTATAGAGCTACCTACATAGCTTCGCCAGCATAAGCTTTAGATACGTAACCTACCAAAGCTTTCCCATTTTCCAGGATAAAAAGTATCCTAAATTTAAGTAACGTTGAAATATATTTAAAAAATATTTTCAAAGCAATAATATGAAAGGGATATAAATCTCGCAGTTACATCTAGTCATTAAAACAAGACCAGTCCGCTCCAGTGGGCGTGACTTAAATCTTTCTCGCCCTAGATACGCGAATAACTTACGGAACTACGGTCTGCTGGTCTCGAAGTTAAAGGGAAAAAAATGCATGATTTTCTGTAATAAAATGAAATGAATAAAAAAGTATTACCATGTCAATGAAATAATAAAGAGCGAGGTGGTCTGCTATAGAAAAACCGGTGTGGAATTTGTTTCTTACTTTACGTAGTGTAATCCGGCATTCGCACCTGTCCCATTTAACGAATGTCTCACCTCCATGTTGCCATTGTAAAAAGAAAACATAAAAATGTTCATAAAATGAAAACTGGGCCGAACTAAATTAAATTTTTAGGGGACTGAATGGCAACTATTCCGCATCGAACTAAAAAAGAATCACGTAAATCGGATCATAAATATCAGCGTAATCGGTGTACATATGGAATGAAATACAATTTTTTTTCATAAAAAATGTTCATAAACTACTGGGCCAAAGTATATTACTTAATATACTTCGGTCCCCTAAAATTTTTTTTAGGGGACTGAATGGCATCTATTCCGCATCGAACTAAAGAAGAATCACGTAAATCGGATCATAAATATCAGCGTAATCGGTGTACATATGGAATGAAATACAATTTTTTTTCATAAAAAATGTTCATAAACTGCTGGGCCAAAGTATATTACTTAATATACTTCGGTCCCCTAAAATTTTTTTTAGGGGACTGAATGGCATCTATTCCGCATCGAACAAAAGAAGAATCACGTAAATCGAATGATAAATCTCAGCGTAATCGGTGCATATAAATAAAAAAAACATACCGATCAAGTTGAGAACCTCCTCCTTTTGGAAGTCGGTTAAAAATTGAGAGAAGAAAATTTAAGTAAGATAGACTACGTTCCGAGCTCTCAGAGTGATTCCATCTAAAAGAACCTGGTCGCCGTTACGAGAACAATTGAATTTTTACATGTAAATATGGAATAGTTTCCAGTGGGTACATTACGAACCACATACACGCAAACCACGTAATCTGTACAGATAAATAAAATTGATTTGTTTGTTTGTAATGTCAAAATAAAAATGTGAAAAAAATCAGGAGGATTAAATCGGACTAGGAGATTCCAAAAATGTCATTTTTAGAATTTGTGTCTGCCTGGATGTTCCGGCTAATCTCTGAAATATCAATCAATTTTGCCGGCACTTTCGCTGCCAGATAACTGATGTTATAAGGAGTAACTTAGACTATGTTTGCGATTAACGCAACTAAATATTTCATTCCATAAAACCTCATTACATCAACACATTATCTATATTATTAAAAATTACTCATGTCACTCGCCCTAACATACGTCTAAACATCAATATATATTAATTTCTAAAACTCCAAAACTACATACATATAAATAATTGTTAAATCATAAAATATATAGTTAAATTCGTAACAGACTTTTAAATTTACTATATCAACAAAACAGACTCAGACTCAGAACGCCAAATTGAATAAATTTGCTCAAAGCTCAATAGATTTGTTTTCGTTCTGCGTAGACTAGCTCAAAACGTTTCAACAGAAGTAGCTTTGCAAGCTTATCATGGCTATGTAGGCTCAGTATTACAATACGGTATCGTTCTTTGGGGAGGTAGCATAGATGTGGATAGAGTTTTCAAGGTTCAAAAAAAGTGTCTACGTGCTATATATGGTTTACATTTCTTGGACTCATGTAGACCTCTCTTCAAAGAACACAAAATTCTTACGGTACCCTCTGTCTACATTAGGGAATTAGCAATTTTCGTAAAACAGAATCCAGATTTCTTCCCCACGTACGAAAAATCAAGTCAGAGACTACTGAGGCCCTCCTTAAAGAATCGACTTCTATATCCGTCGTGCAACCTGTCCTTACAAAAAAATTCTAATTTTATGGGTGTTAAAATATTTAATAATTTGCCTGTTGCCATAAAAAATGCTAATTTGAATTTATTTAGAGTCAGTCTTCACAATTGGTTATTGGAGAGATGTTTTTACTCGGTGCATGAGTATTTTAGTTGGAACAAGACCTAGATGAGAAATACAATAAAATAAGATAATAACATTAACACATTAAATATTTAATTAAATTAATTTGTAACGTTAGTTTAGGGTTATGTGAGTGTATTTGCACGTCATGTAAATGACAAAACATACTGGAAACTTTATATCATGTAACACCTATTCATGTACCTATGTTTTTGCAAATAAAGATTGATTGATTGATTGACTACTTTATACATATCTACTTTCTGCGAAAAAATCCACGTTTACAAAGTCACGGGCACAGTAAGTATCAAATAAATTTACGCACAAAAACAATACTTAATACTTCACTTTAATTTACGCTTAGTTCACGTAGGTTCCGACTTTTATTCCCTCACTTTTATTCCCTCGTCTGAGTTTATATGGTCATGTAATTAGAGGAAGTAACCTGGGGAATAAACGTCTAGTCATGCCGCCTCCGCCAGTTCCCGGTCGAAGGGACAGGCCCAAAAAATGCAGACTTAACGTTGTGAGGGATGCTTTGCGCACCAACGTTCTCAATACAAGGGATGCTGAAGATCGCGCGAAGTGGAGAAGCAAAAGTAGGAAAGCGGACCCTGGGCGTCGAAGTGATCGCTTCGAATGCAACCGGGATTTAACGCTCGGATGATGATTTTATAATAAGGAGGAATAAAAATCATGAGAAAAAAGGATTTATGGACTTCTTTGAAGGTAAGCTAATTAACTATGTCGTTGTTGTTGCTGGTACTTTTTTTTGTAACGAAAACATATTTTGGTAACGTTGTTCCAATTATTTTCCACCAAACATTTCCTTGAAATATAATAAAAAAAGTTCGCATATTTCATTCGGTAGATTGCACACGCGTCGTTTGAAAATTGAAAGCAAATATTTGGCGTTACTTTTTAGGGTCCCGATACATAAAGTAAAAAATGGACCCTTATGGTTTTACTTCGGTTTAGTCTTATCGTTTGTATTTTTATTAGGAAGTGGAAATATATTATTATATTGCAAATAAGTTACACTGGAGATCACTTTTTGAATATTTATTATATTTGATATAAATTAAAACAAACTAAAAAAAAATCTTATTTATCTAGCTCACCTTTTTATGTATAAAAATGAATGTTTGTCTGTATGTCCTTTATAGAATCGTAAACTATACATTTGATCATGTGATGATCTTTAGCAAAGTTGTTGTGCATGAGTCAAAGAAGGTTTCAGAGTTGGTTTACAATTGGACCCGGTAGGTGGCGCTGCTGTCGGCATATCGATCGAAGCTTTTCCGGACAGGACGACGTCTGCCAGGACATAGTATATTATAGATAATCAGGAAGCGTGTGTCTTGTGACGACTGCTAGATACTAACACCACATTGGTGTTCCTACTACTACGTTAAGGCAAGGTGGTTTAAGGTTGGGTTTAGATTAGGGAAGAGGATAAGCTAGCGGATCTCTGTTGCAGATCGATGGATGGGTTTTAAATCACTATATCAAACATCATATAACTATATCGTCATTTCAAAGAGTGCATAGTGAAACTCGATCAAAATATGGAAATCTCGGTGAGTCACGCTATAGACCTTGGGGTGCTATGGTCACTTTTGAGAGGCCCATAGTCAAGGTCCCGTAGCGCCTCACCAGACATGGAGGAATTCAGTTAATTGTTTTTAGATTTTATTCCGAAACACTTACAGTTTACAACAAAATACATACTATTAAAAAAAAATTACAAACAATTAACAGTTTTCACATACTGTTGGATTCTCACAATTTATTTCGATGTGGGTAGTTTTACAAGTGCCGCTTGCTTTCGGGTTTGGAATTACGTGGTGGCGAAGCCAGTCCATTCCAAGGTTATTTACGAAAAAAGGTTGTTTATTAACAATTTATGTAAAAGGTGGCGTAACTAGTAAAAAAGTATTTCTGTTATTCTTCCTAATTCAAATGTAGTTTACAAGCATTCATTAGGTGTTTCTGATAATTATGTAAAATAATTTTCTGTTTCTATTCTACAATATTAATCGGCCTCGAGGAAGAACTAAGTAACTTAGCACAAGAAACAGTCGTTATATAGTTAATTATAAGACTGTAGTTTACTTTTTGCAACAATTTATGTAAAGGGATTCTTGCAATGCAAGTTTCATCATTTTTTTATTGCAGGAGTTCAGCAGACAGGCAGACGGCCCACTTGATGGAAAGCGGTTACCATCGCCTATGGACATTTGCAACACTAAAGGTGCTACAAATGCACTGCTGCTCTCTTAAGGAAGACTGAAACCTGGTCACTAATGCCGGAACACAGCTCAAGGTTGTTATGGCGACATACTTTAGACCAGGGGCGGCAATCAGGGGTGCTCCTGATCGAGAGCATCATTAACAAAAGGTCAGGAGAAGATTGGTAGAACCTTTGAAATTGCCACCGTCCATCGGCGAGTCATAACCACTTTCCATGATGGGACGTCAGCCTGTCCGTTGCACTCTAGCCATAAATATGTGGGTGTCAACTCCAACACACGACTGGAGTCAGGGCCGGCCTGGCCGTTTTGCTACAGTAGGCAAACTCGAACAAACCCCAACGACGATTAAGAAAACTTCGTTAACCAGAAAAAATATATATAATTGAGTTAAGACATTATTATCACAGGCACAGATTTTATTCAATTGTTTCACTGCAAAACAGTTTACATATCTTTCTTTGGTCTTTAGTAGTTCAAACGTTTTGCAGACATTTTTGCCGCCCTTGAATTTTACGCCGTCTCAAGCCGCCCCAGCTGGGGTTTACTCATTAAGTACGATTGTCTTTGAATATGCACCGATGCGTATCATTTTAAATCGTATTTCATTGAATTAAAATAAAATAAAGATATAATATATTTATTGTTTTTGAGTTAACGGTTGTATTATTTCACTCCTCATAAAATTTCCATGCCAAGGGCGTGATGTAAAGATCCTAATGAGTGAAATCCAAAAAATCGAAATGTGTGCTGGGACACTGAATCGAAATGTGTACTATTAAAAGTGAAACTTCAACGGACAAGTGGAAAAACGAATGTCAATGTCTACTCTAGATTTATGCCGCCTCTCCACGTAGCGTAACACTTTATCGTTGTAGAAAAAATCCTATTATGTGAAGTTTCACTTCAAAAATGAACCCTAAAATATTGAATAACCTCTATATTAAATCGGGGGTTTCATAAATTTATCTTTTCCTTAAGAAACGTTGGGTTCAATTCTCGTATTAGTGATTTATGTAAGTATTTTACAAGGATCGTTACGGCTAATAAATCTCCCTTAACTTGTTGCGGCACGCACTGAATTAGCCTCTTTTTACTTACACGTATGAATTAGGTTACCCTTGGTTCTATTTATGCATTTGTGTAAGGGTAATTTGAAGATTTCGCTTTATTTTGTAGCAATGTCTAGCAATGTCTTTTAACCTACAGACCGTGTAGGGAATAGTCGGCATTAAAACTACACATGTACACCATAATGACCAAATTGACCACATCGACCATATCGATCACACCGACCTCACCGACCAAATCGACCACATCGACCAAACCGACCAAAATGACCAAATTAACGAAAATGACGACAATAGAAGATCAGAAAAAAAACCTATCCTACTTTCTGGAATAATCTTTACGTAAATCTTTCCCCAAACATAGACCATTATCCGGGATGAAAATCATCCCGTATCACGTTCACCCTCGATATTAAAATTACATATGTACCGAATTTCAGCCAAATCGATTCACTAGTTTTTCCGTGATAACGGAATAGACAAACATAGTTACTTTCGCATTTATAATATTAATATAATATTTATAACACTAAGTATTTGATATATTTTCTAATAACTCTAATTGAAGAAACATCACTTCCCAAGTTCAAGGTAATAAAAGATGTATTACATAATTTCTAATATTAACGAAACCGCTGAAAGTTTAATATTTATGTTGAGAATAAAATTTAATTAATTATAAATTTTTAATGAACACCGAAAACTTTCCTACGGAATATTAAAAAAGCTGGTAACAAGGTTTTTCCTGGGTAGACACCGGTTTTACGGTTTTACTAATAAATATACCGGTTGTTTATTATATTCCGGTTTATGTTTGGGATTAAATTATATTTTAATTAAAATCAGGTCCTGAATAATCGTCCGGTTTATAAAATAAAGAAGATAGTTTTTTGTGCGAAATTGAAGGTTAATTTTTACTAAGCACAGTTTTTTAAATTGTATTGGTTAAAAATTAACAAAAAATATTCAATATTATATTTAGGCAAAAAATGTATCTAGGGTCGAAATACTACTTGTTTTAGGCGACATTTTTAAAATATCACAGAAGAAATGTTAACATTTCTTTTAATAAACAAAATCCCATAAATAGTTAACAATTTATTAAATTTGAAAAAGAAGAACATTTATAGATGTTAATTTTTAACCGAGTCCTTTATATTTCCTTAGGTTTGAAACATTTGGATGACACATCATGTTAAGCCTCGCACAAAATGTCCCGTAAATCCGCGTATTCATCTGCGAGCCGAAACTGTAATCGAGCGGACACAGTAAAGTGCCCTAATGTGTACGCCGAAAATGATCTTTGCTTAGCAAACTGTAATCCTAATCGCATAGTGCGCTAGTGTGCACGCGTGAAATGATCTACGCTCGCGACGTGTATCGACCCGCCTTTGGCCGCGCATTCATCAGCGAAGTGTAACCGTACCCGCTTAATGCGCTATTGTGCACGCGTGAGACGATCTACGCCCGCGATGTGTAACGAGTCGCCTTTGGCTGTGCACTCATCAGCGAAGTGTAACGAGTCGCCTTTTGCCGCGCACTCATCAGCGAAGTGTAACCGTAACCGCTTAACGCGCTGTTCTGCACGTGTGAAACGATCTACGCTCGCGATGTGTAACGAGTCGCCTTTGGCTGCGCACTCATCAGCGAAGTGTAACCATACCCGCTGAATGCGCTATTGTACACGCGTGAAATGATTTACGCCTGCGACGTGTAAGGAGTCGCCTTTGGCCGCGCACTCATCAGCGACCTGTGACCGTAAGTAACCGCATAGTGCGCTACTGTGCACTCATGTACACAATTTTTGCTATCGACGTCTAACGAGATTCTAGTGTGTACGTAGCTGGTGAGTTACAGTTACAAAAATGAGTACATGGTCATTGTTGGCACCGCGTGTCGCTAGCTTAGATCTCACAAGCCATGTACAGGTTACAGAAACATGCAACAGTTAAAGTTACAAAATGATTACGGGGTTGTCCTCGGCTCACTGCGAGCGCAGTGCATTTCCCTCAACAGGCATAAACAGATATCCCTCAATATGTATGCTGTGGAAGTTGAAATAAATTGTGTAGTTCGTCAACGATGGTGACCCCGTTGAATAAGGTGACGCAACACTGACGAAGCTCTATCGCTACGGGAGCTAGGCTCGACAGCTCGGGAGGAGTGTACAAAATATAACGACGAGTATTGTACTCTACATGTAATTGTTGATTAACTAATTTAACGTTAAAGTTAAGATTACTGCTAAACATGTTGGTAGATGCGTCTCTGTACAATTTCTGATTTCTGTATTGACAGATTTTGGCACGTACTCAGTTTTAACCTTATTAATTATGTAACAATAAATTATTTCATGTGCATGACATAACAGCTGCCTTGAAAATTGGTATGTGTTTAGAGAAATGTGCTTTTGTGAGGATTAAATCACTGGGAAAGTTAAAAGCAAGATACTACGTAGTAGATCTCTAAAAGATGGATAGACCAGGTTGCTGACCGGCCGGGCATGTCAATAAATTTGGCCCTCCACCATGCTCAAAATCAATCTCAATGGAATAGAATGATTACTCACTGCCATCAAAGTCACGATCCTTAGCAGTGAGGAACCCACTAAGACGAAGTTTTTGGAGTAAGTTCTATACTTACAAACTTGCTTCTGTACCTTTTAGATGCCGGAACACAATAGCGTATTAAAATCTCCATAAAATTATTAGGTATGACGCCGATATGTAACGTACAACATAATCAAATGTTGGACTTTTTAACGTTACGGTAGATTTTTATAGTGTTAATTTCCCAAGAGCAGTCAATTTTTTCGCACCATCAATCTAAGTCTGTCACGCAACAAATTGAGCTCTTTCACATCTACCTGCCTTTACTCTGTCACACTATGTGTACAGTTAGGTATGTCTAGTGAGGAAAATGAAACATTTTCCTTATTCGGGCTTGAAAACAAATTCCTCTTTCTAAATATATTCTTCTGAAATTTAAAACATTTGAAATAATACAACTTTAAAAAAACCCCGAAAATGATTTTAATAATGATTTAGATTTCTTCAGTACTCTGTGAGATATAGAATAAATAAGCTACACACGAGCAGACTATTGATTCGAAATTCGAAAATTCGAAAAACTACCCTCGTATATAAATAGTTAAAGGAGATTTAAAGCCTTGTAAAAATGTGTTGTTACACAAATAATTAAATTATTAATGCGTTAAGAGTTATCTATAATCGCATAATTAATACAATTATGAGAAACCCTTTCTTACGAGCCTATAAAATACGTAGATCTGTCATGAATAAAGAGGATAATGTGAACAATGCGTCGCGTATAGGAGAATGTATACATATTAGGGTTATCAAAAAAAAAAAATATTTTTTTTCCAGACAGACTCAAAAGTTTCTTTTGGGTGTAAAAAAAATTCTGTGAAAAGATGGGCCCTTAATATTAATATTAAGATTGTCCTCATCGCATTTTTTTAATTCCCATAAGAATAACACAGGAATTTTTTTTTGCTTCTTCTGATTTTTGTACCGTTCAAACGACTGGTTGACTGATAAATCGCTGTTCCAACCTTTATAGAGAATTGAACGCTCTACAAAAAAGGTCTTTATCATTTTTTGATTCTAGAGGATTCTAGAACCCGATCTCAGCACCACCTACCGGTTCCTACGGGATGAGAAGTATCCTATGTCCATCTCCTGGTTCTAAACTACATCCCCACCAATTTTCAGCCAAATCGGTACAACCGTTCTTGAGTTATAAATAGTGTAACTGACATAGTGTCAGTTATGTATATATATATATATAATTATAGATTGATAAATGTAATAATGATTTATAAAAGTTGTAATATTTATAACGTTCCGTTACAATACATAAATCCATTATTTTTACACAGAGTTGCAAACATAAAAATGGTTGCGGTAAACGATTTCCGATGATATCGCGCGGCCGCCCGCATCTACCGTACGAAGATAGATGGCGGTGTCGGAGCTTATCGCGCGTTTGACGTAGCGCGAAACGGCTTAAAAATGGAACTCGTTTAGTACGTACTATTTTCAACCAACTTACAAAAACGTTTTCAGTTTATCTGTTCTCCGATATTGTTACGAGCCACAAGACTCGAATTAAAATAAATGCCGTTGAAATTACTATAGACTTTATAAGAACTGTACAAACACGTATAAAACAAATAAAACTGGATGCAACCAATTCACACTGCACTATTCAATGCAATAAAATAATCGACGTGGAGATAGATAGATAACACTTTATTGCACACCAAAATATATAAATACAAAAATAGACCATGTTTACAATATTTTCTACGCAATACAATAGGCGGCCTTATCGCTCAAAGCGATCTCTTCCAGGCAACCTAAATAACAGAGATTGAATCAGGCGAAATAAGTGGTGCAGGAAAAAGGCAATATATACACAATACACAAATATATACAAAGCCATATATACAATAACACATAAGTTATAATAATAAAAAAATGTCTTAGCATGATTAATCAGAAATAGCTATTTATGCACAAATAGTGTTATTATTATGGAGATTATACTAATTTCGGATATAAAAAGATTTATACGTTTATTGATATGGAGAAGAAAGAAAAACAAATATACAAAGTCATTTCAACATTTATATATCAACACAGATTGTTTACTGTTATTGTTTATTCTTTAAGTTATTTATATTCCATTTTATAACTTAGTTACGAATGTAAACTAGAAAACAAAAGACGTTAAGTTATTCAGACTTGATTGTCTGATTGTAGTCGTCAAATTGAAATATCGATTTAATTTGTAAACCTTTATAAAGTCCAGTTTAGAAGGTTTAAATAAGAAGCTTACATTTTTAAATTAATTAAATATTTTACAACATTGTTTAATTATTTTATTGATTAAGTTCAGCAGACAGGCAGACGGCCCACCCAATGGATAGCGGTTATCGTCAACAACATGATACAAAAAGTGTTACAAGATTATATATATCTAACAATTCATTTGACGGCCTTTGTGATTGAGCGGGCTAAGCCTTTGCCGGCTTGCCTCACTGCAACGCAGAGGCTCTGGGTTCGATTCCTGATATGGAAATTTCGGAAACGAATTGTCTCCGTTATTTAGTATAGTATGGGTGTTTGGAAACGGCACCAAAGTGGTCCGGTGTATATTACCCACTGCACAAGCATAACTTGCTTAATTTGGGGATATAAGTGTAGCCTTGGCGAAATCTCTGATTATAGAAGTATATATTATAGTCTTTGACATTAATTAATTATGGCCGAATTTCCAGCACAGGCGACCACTATTCATACAAATTAGGTATTCAATTTGTTTATATTACTTACAGATTTCATCTAGAAATTTGTAAATACAATTAATATAAGTTATTTAAGCTCATCAAATTACAAATTTAGACAAATAAAATCAACATAATTTATTTTAATACAAGTACTAGATTTTATTTGAACACTTTTTTGTTCAAATAAGTTAATTTAGCAATCAGTCAAATAGTTTCGTTTATTTTAACTCCAAATATTTGCGTCTGAATCAACTTCAGTGGAGTTCAAATCGAATTTTATTAAAAGCGTTCGTTAAAAATAACGTAACCAAGGGAATGTTGGAATAACCAAAATTCAAACAAAATGGTAATTGCCAGCTCTTTCAATTATCCAATGGGTGGGTTCAGTTTAAAGTGACATTAGCACTTGTTGAAAACTTTCGGATTTTTGGAAACTACCAGAGAAGGATCTATACCGATCGGTGCATTATATTGGTACAATATAAACAGTATTTTTACATCAGAATTAAAAAAATAATATATGGAGAAGAAATGGGCAAAGCAGTATTTTACATTTATACTAATCATACATACATACGCCATAAGCTAAGCGTTCAAGCCCGCTTCCTAGAACCACTTCGTTTTTGTACGCAACAGTTCTCTAGAACGTTTCTTTTGCGCACCGTGGGGATTTGGAATGAGCTCCCAGCCGTCGTTTTCCCATAGCGCTCTAATATGGTTAAAAAAGGGTGTCATAAAATTTCTTCGAGGTCTATAGGCGACGGTAATCGCTATTCATCAGAGGGGCCATCTGCCTGTCTGCTGTACCCCAGCTATTATAAAAACTTATATTATAAATGTGGAAGTGTGGATGGATGTTACTCAATTACGCCAGAACGGCCGCACGCATCTGGATGAAATTAGGCACATAGATAGATTTAAGTCTGGGATAGTAACATAGGTTAATTTTTATCTCGGATAAATGTACGGTTCCCGTGGGATACCCTTAACGCGAGGGAAGCTAATAAATAATCAAATTTACAAATAAATTAGCTATAAATTAAATCAAATTCTTTTTTCTTCTTCTTTTGACTGTACTATAATACTGAACTATTTGCAACAACTTAGAATGGTTGGTGGAGAACCTTAACGTCTCAAATACAATTCATACCATTCACACTAAAATCTTATTACATTTGTCCCTCTGCCAATTATACAGTCAAGCAAACCTTAATAAATTGGCATTTCTGATAGCGTATTGAAATAATTGATAAACTATTTTAATTAAAAGATTAGGATTAGGCTGGTTTTGACATGTCATAATGTCCTATAATATTTTTTTTAATAGAAATTCGCTTGTGCCCATGTGTCACACACGCCGCGGGCGCGATGCGATGGCCGGGAGAAGGCAACGGGAAGAAGAAGCAAGGAAAGACTCACCTCGCCACCAACCCGCCGCCACACTGCACTCTTCCCTCGGGGTTCACACTAAGATCGTGGTTTTGATAATTAAATGTGATTATAACTGTTTATTTCTATTTATTTGTGTTCCAACAATATCTTGGTACGTAATTTGTTGTTACAGTTGTTGTTACAGTTGTAATTTGTGACAGCACTGACAGTCCTGTCTGTCTCTTGATTAGCGCATTCTTCATTTAAAGTTTTATTTTATTCTTGACGGCGAGGAAGGAGGAGAAAGTAATTACAAGGTGTTCTTCGGCGCAACCACACCCCTTGCACCGAGTGAATACAGTCTCTTTCGGTAAAGAATCTCAATAACGTTTATAACAAAAAGAAATATGTACGGCTAAATTTAACCCTGTTCGGCCACAAGTTGCAATTATATCTCAATCCCTCCCTTTGAAAATAGTATCGAAAATTGCATTTGTTCGAAAACAGTACTTTCCATCAGGGATAGTGATGTACGGCCAACGGAGCGCCGCCTCACTCACGCCCACGCTCGCTAATTGGATTTTTCATTGGAACAACTCTACGTGAGGTACACTAATTTATTATTTTTAAGCGTGCTCAGAATATTTTGAACGGCACTGTACGGTAATAAAAAAATACTACCTTCCAAGTACAGTGAGCGTGGTGTTTTTTATAATTAATAATAAATAAATAGTATAGATAGAGAATAAATAGTAAAGATGTGTTAATAGATGTTGTAAGATGTAATATAATAAGAAGTTTAAAGCTTTGATAAAAAGTGAAAGAGCTCTGCTAATTTTTCACCACATATACATTTATTTGTAAAAAATACAGTTATTTACTTAATTACGATTGAATAAGCTTTAATTTAGTTAAACCACCAAATATTATTTAAAAATTTTGTAATGTCTCTTCGGACACCATGTTGCTATAAGCGATAAGACCGCCCATTGTTCTAAAGACATTTTCATTATCAACAGTGGGCGGCCTAATCGCCTTGAAGTTGTAGTAAACAATAAAGAGCTTTCATTAATACATGTAATACTTTCAAATCAATCTTTGAAATTGGTTCAATTCACCAAACGTGGGGAGTCATAGTATAAAATTAGAAATTTGAATGTGCTATAACAATAAAACAAAATATAGAACGCTTTTCAGGCGGTGCACAAAATAAAGCGCTTTCGACAAATTGAGATTTGCCAGCATCAGTCAAGTCATATCTAGGGTTCAGTATAACGAGCAGTCACCTCCATTTTCACACTGACAGGGAGGTTTTTGTTGTCATTTATTTAGCTCCCTTACTCTGTAATTGGGAAATGTTTTTGTAGTATCGTGTCGTGTCTAGTTTGGCCCCGGCCATATTTAAGATTTACACTTTATTATATTATATCCCATCGACCATTGATCTGAATTTAAAAAATATTAAAACATCGTTTTAATTTTTCTAAACCTACCTAACTATAACCTCACACCTACAGCGGAGTTTACCACAAAGAACAATGCACACCTGCAGTTTATTACCTTCCCGCACTTGGACTTCTTTTGTTTACTTTGTGTTTGAAATTTGTAATTAGAAGAACATCCTATTATTATTGTACTCTTTTATGGCCGCAGGTGTACGGGTTACGTCTTCTTGGCAAATTCAGGCCACGCAGTCGAGCGTTGTATTGTATAGTTTTAGTATAAAACAATGCCCGAACGGAGGGCTGAGGCAGTCAAGCGATGATTACGATACGAGCAAGACGTGTACATTCGATAAGCTATATAGTGATGGACTTTACGTGTGTGTGAATCGTGCAGTTTGTACTGGTTGTGTCTAGTTATATTTGTACCTGTGTTACACGTGTTTGTATAATTCTAATAAATTCTATAGTAATTCCAACTGAATTTTAATTCGAGTGCAGCCCTCGTAACAATATATAAAATTTAGCTTTTATACCGTAACAAAAGTATAATTTATTTAAGTTTAGGAGTGTCTGGCAGGGGGCTACCCCCTGTTATAAGTGTCCGGGAATAGATGACGATATTCCTAAAGTTATCTAAAAGAAAGAAAAAATTGAGCTTTATACTTTAACGAATTTAAGGTATTATTTTATACATCTTTACTACCTGTTATCAGCCCAAGTAATCACAACCCAAACTCTTATAGTCGCTAGTGGTTATTATCTGTATAGGGGACATGCCACCGAAAATATTTCAGGTTTTATAAAAAAGAGAAGATCTGGCAGTCCCGGCCTTTTAAGCTATAAGACACCATTTAACTCTATGTTCAAATTGCAGCTGGCGATATTCCGTTTAAAAAAGTTAAAAAATGAGAAGTGAAACTTACCTCGCTGACGGACTTCCCCACCTTGACTAATATAAGATACGTTAACAAAGTCTAAATTGAAGTTTCAGATGATGAAAAATTCAAATGTCACATTTTTGAATGGAATTAATTTAAAGACAATTTTAATTAAATACGCGTGAATTTAATGACAAGTATTTTCTAAACAATTTAATTACAGTTATTAAGGTGTGTGGGGTCTCATTACGTAGTTTGCGTGGAAGGTCTCATTTATAATGTACGGTATAAATACGGTTGAATATGAGAGCGTGGTGAAGTACATTACTCATATAAACCTAAATGCAGATGAAACATATAAAATGGTCATATATAAAATCTAATATATAAAATTCTCGTGTCACAGTTTTCGTTGCCATACTCCTCCGAAACGGCTTGACCGATTTTGATGAAATTTTTTGTGCTTATCAGGTATCTATGAGAATCGGCCAACATCTATTTTTCATCCCCCTAAATGTTAGGGGTAGTCCACCCCTAAATTTTTATTTTTAGACAAAATTTTTAATTTCTATTTTTTTATGATACAACATACAAAAATACATACAACCCTAGATTTTCAACCCTCTACGATCAACCCCTATTTTTTACCGGGCAGGACGACGTCTACCGGGACAGCTAGTATTATATATAACATTATAATTTTGAGAGTAAAATTTATTTTACTCTCAAAATTCTCATTCATAAACAAAAGTAGCTCAAGTTCAAGATCAATCTTTTGGCATTTAACATATGAAAAACAAAGCAACAACATTCCTTTGATCTATGCTATGTTTACCATTCATGTTTAAATCATAATTTCTAATCATAAAAAATATACATAAATATAAATATTTCAATGTTCTCATTCATTTAATTAAATTTAATTTATCAATTATATAATGATCTACTTTTGTTATTGTTATTCAATGCCTATGTTAGCCAGGACGTAAGGATACACCTAACCAATGAGAGATGTGTATAAAACTCGCTCTCATTGGTGGGAATTCAAAAATGTAAAAAGATACACGGTTTTGGAATTCAGTTAAGAGAGACCATTTTGTACGACTGAAAGATACTTACTAAACTGAAAATAAAAGATCAGTTTAAGAACAAAGTTTATTCAAGAGCCTTACATCACAACTATAATATCATAGCACACTCATCCACTGTTTTTGATGTGCATGCAAAAATGCATTTAATGGCAGTTATCCAATATAAAAAAAAACCTATGGATATTATTAGAACAATAGTCCATAGTATTTTTGAAACTTTACTATCTCAAACTGACTACCTCGTAAATAAAAAGTTAGAGAAGAGTTTTCAACGTTGCTAATGCATCCCTACTAAATAACTAGTAGATTCGCAATTATTTTAAAAATAAATTTACCGTTTGAGTATTTTGAATATATAACTATTGTTGGCAAATATTATACACTAGAATGTGTCAGCGAAACTTCATTTGCGTTTCCATGACGACTACGTGGCAATATGTTTTGTTAGAGAATTGCAATGGCGTAAAAAAAACACTTTCCCTAGATTCGTCCATACCGAGGAAACGATGACATTTATCAGAATAAAAATTATCTTAGCTTCTAATCCGGGATATAAACTAGTTCTGTGTCAAATTTCATTTAAAATCAAAAATGATAATTAGTCCCCCTAATTTTTTCACATTTATGAACGCATCGTACAACCTCGAACCGCTACAGATTTATTATGTCAAGGATTACTGAACATTAACTTTATTTTCATCTGTAAGCTAAGAAAAAATAAACACCCAGTATTTCCACGTTTACAAATCAGTCTTAAAAGAACAAGAACTCTGGCTTTGGCGACAAAACGAGCAACTGGCACATGTTTTTCGTAGTCCCGCTTTTGATATGTGGCTTTGTGGCGCACGAGAAAAACAAAGTTTTGTGGCTATTTTCTCAAAGCTACAAGTTTTTAGCATGAGTTGACAGTGTAGCCATATAAAAAGAACATTATATATATTTTCAGGGTTTCTTTTTTTTTTTTTTATTGCTGGAGATCAGCAGACAGGCAGACGGCCCACTTGATGGACAGCGGTTACCATCGCCTATGGACATTTGCAAAACCAAAGGTGCTACGAATTCGCTGCTGCTCTCTTTAGGGAGCCTGAAACCTGGTCACTAATGCCGGAACACAACACAAGGTTGTTATGGCGACATACTCTAGACCAGGGGTGGTAGCCATCCAGTCGGGCAAATGCCCTACCACCTGACTGTGGGTTGTTTTGTCGCCTCTTACGACAGGCCGCCGGGCCGCAGGAAATTGTATTCTTTCTCCGTTCCTGCACGGATAAAAACTACTTATAATTAATAAGACACATGTATTCGTAGTCATTTTGACAAAACGAAATACTTGACAACTTACCTGGTTTAGTGAACTAAGCTATAAGGCCATACACATTTCTTTCACTTCTTCCCCGTCCTGGTCCCAGCTGATCACTTTCGTGAGACCCCTCCCTCCTTAGTTACATGTAAAATATGTGAAATTAACAATTTTACACCAAGAAATCATTTAATCAAAACAATAGTTCCATAATTAGTTTTATTTCTATTTAAATTATTTAAATACACTTCGTCGACTATCTCACCGACACATAACGTATGATGTATTATTAATGAATGGCTTATGTGTGTTTTTAACCATATAAAAGCTATTTCTTTTTCTTTCAGCAATAAAGTGTTTCATTGGTTTATATAACACATCGGTGCTTAGCAACAGAGATTGGATCGTGGTGATACTGTAATATACATGCTGTAAAATTCCTTCAGAATTCAGTATAAACCGGATAAGAAGTGACACGTGCGGAATGTGCTAGGGAGGTTCGCAATACATTGGTATTCTGGCTCACGTAGCGCGCCCCGCGGAGCGGCACTTATGCGACACTCAACGCTAGTTTTTACTGTGTTATTGTTATAATTTCATATTCAAGGACTTGAAAATCCTTTTTAACCTACAATGCAAAAAGAGATGTTATAAATGTAGCAAAATACGATAAAATTGCTAAGTTTCAAAAGACGTGGATTAAAATTCATAGGCCAAAAAAATACCACTTACGCAGCTTTCCGACAGAATGTGCATATTGTTACAAGAACCCTCTTCTAATACGGTTAAGGAAAACATCGTGATGTAACCTGTACATCAAGATAACGTGTTAAATCCGCCAAGCTTCATCTGTCCGGATACAATTTCCTGCGGCCGGGCAGCCTGTCGTAAGAGGCGACAACCCACAGCCAGTTGGTAGGACATTTGCCCGTCTGGATGGCGACCACCCCTGGTGTAGAGTATGCCGCTATAACAACCCTGTGATGTGTTCCGGCATTAGTGACCAGTGCATTTGTAGCACCTTCGGTGTTGCAAGGACCGTCTGCCTGTGTGGTGAACTCCTTCAATAAAAAAGCCGTCTTAGACGCAGTCACAAGAAAAATACGTATACTGTAATGCGTAGTTTCGTCAAAGACATAAAATTATAAATGACATTAAGTGCTCTGAATAATATATCTGTAATCTCTCTGCGGTTATTTACTCAGCTTATTCATACCTCTGAGGTTTTACGTCAAATGTTACATCTTATGAAATTCAATGAACGTTAATGAAAATATCATCACGATTCAGTTGCTTAGAAACTCTTTTTCTTTACAATTTTCCAGACATTTAAGATAGGTAAAAAAGCTTTAATAGATAGTTGCTAATAAATCATAGCATAAAACAATAAGTTTCGAAAAAAACTGACTCCAACAAATACACAAACAATTTTAGAAAGCACTATTATATAATTAGCAAAAATATATTTAGTACTTAAAACAGGAAAACTGAAAATGGTGTTGCACGTTGACGCAAAACCTTTGCAGGTGTCTTATTACCCCCTTAAATTTGAGTGATCCATTTTTCGCGCTAATCTCTTTGGTAACCCCGCCGTAAGACGTCATAAAACCTTCTTTCCTATTTTGGTATTTCATGCGAATTCTTGGAAGACATTAAGCTGACCATTTAACAATTTCAAGAACCAGTGAGTGCCATGTTGCTAGGAAACCATGTCTAATTAACAAATGGATGAGGGTCGGTTAATCGGGAAATGCGTCATGACTGATAGTTCTGACAGTGAACGAGGCGTTACCTAGTGCACTTTCGAAGCGCGCGTCTTATAACGACGAACTTACCGCGATTTATGTGATAAAGATTTTCTGCCCTACGGTTTGGTTTTGTTGCGCTCGGCTATATTTGTAAGAACTGTTAATTACGTATATGTACTTCTAATAGACTTTGTGATCATTCGAACGGTATTTACGAATTTACACACTACAAATTCGTAACAATATCATCAATTAGCTATCGAAGCTAACAAAAAGAGATTTGAAATATTTTTCTCAAATTATCTATTGAGTTATTTTATCAAAGATTTGAATAATTCGCCTTTTTGAGGCTCAAAACAGTTAAGTGAAGAACAACCGGGCTATAAATATGTCTATAATAAAACATTCATGGCCAGAATGTCGGCGATTCTCGGCCACACAAAAAGCAAAACTTAAAGTTAGCAAACAAATTACGTTAATGAAAACTTTTGAAAGCTATTCAATGAATAAAATAAATAGTATATACATTTTTATAGCAAATAATAAATTCACTACTTTAAATATTTATAAGTCTATCTTCTCCAAGTTCTGCCGTTGATCGCTTTGATCGTAAAAAATTAGAATCCATTATTAAGTGTCTTATACACTTTACTCACCACATTCGTTAAAATTATTATCTTATTCCCAAAATGATTAATTATAAAACCTAAGACATAATAATGTTACATACCGACAAAGAAACGCGTGCCTGAATTATTGCCCCTCCTGCATTCGGAATTCTTTTGTTTACTTCGAATTTTAAATTTTCAATTAGACTAAATAACCTATTGTTTTCGACATTGTTGGCCATTCGCAGGAACAATTAGCCAGGTGTGCGAATTACTGTTTCTCGGAAACCCCAGTGCACGCGGTCGTTATTTTTTGTACTTGTTTTATGGCCGTCATTAGTGTCGGACTAATCCTTGTTGTCATTGTATTGTGTCGAAGCCTGCCAGGTAGGGATTAGTGCATTATAAAGTAATGGCCCAAGGTGGAGAGGGGCAGTCAAGCGTGAATTACGGTAAAAGCAAGACGTAGACTCTATGAGCGATAGAATCACGGACTTTGTGCGTGTTATCGAGCAGTCTATACTAGTTGTATCCAGTTATATTTGTACCTGTTTTATACGTGTTTTATAGTTCTAATAAATTCTATAGTAATTCCAATAGCATTTTAATTCGAGTCCTGCGTAACTCGTAACAATAACTTCTAATTGTACGCTCTAAACTGCGGAATTGGGAAAACGCCAAATGCACAACCACTTACCTTATTTGCTGTGCTGCGGGAATCCTTCGATTGTGGATTTTAAATCACAGTCACTGGCACGATTTCTTAATTGGCTAGAGGACTAGCTATGTATATTTTGGAAAACACTTGAAAATGGACGAAAAAACTGGAAGGTCTATGGGGCGCGGGCGATGTAGTGAGTTGCACTGACTCTCCGCGTGAGGGCAGCATCGGCGTAGGTAGCTCGCACAGGGTGGCGATGCATTTGTTTTTAAATTTACAAAAATTGGAAGTTATGAAGTACTCGGAAAAAAATATTGTACGGAACAATATCTGCTATATTATTAATTTATTGATTTGTCAAAATAGAGGAGTGTGGATGGAAAAGACATATTGTGCCGACCCCTAATAATTGGGAAAAAGTGAAAGAAAACAGACACTAAAACCCCGACAATCAAATATTTATCACAACATCCTTTAAATACACGTCGGTAAATCTTGCGCAAACTAAGCATGGAATTCCATTATTTTTATTGATATATTTTTGGTTTGATTTTTGATATATTAAGCTAGGTTGCCTGGAAGAGATCGCTTTTAAGGCAAAAAGGCCGCTTGTTGTTTTGCCAAGAAGTATTGTAATTATGCATTTTGTTTTTGTATTTGTTTATTCTGGTAAGCAATAAAAGGTTATCTATTTAAATAAAATATAGCCTATGTCACTCAGGAATAATGTAGCAGGAATAATAGTCAAATAATTTTAAAAATTGGTCTAGTAGTTTTGGAATTTAGTTGCAAACATACAAAACTAGATACATGCATAATACAAATAATACGTAAATTTTAAAAATACTTCTTCAATTTAATGAAGGTACATCTAGTTTTTAGTTTATATTTCTAGAATTATCTATAATAGTTTTATTATAAACGAAGTATTGATTTATTTATTACTAATTAAATAAATAATTAAATAACAACAATTAATAAAACATACGTATTAATTCTGTATTATCAATTAGAATACTGCACTTGCATAAAACTTTGTTGCACACCAAAATAAATTGTAAAAAATACACATATATATTTACAATACTTTCTACACAAAAAGGCCGTGAATTTAAGTACTTTTATTTTGCGAAGATACCTAAAAAGGCTACAACATCTACTTCGTTGCGCAAAAACGTATATGAAAGGCAACTTACAATAAAAGGTGAAGAAAATTACTTTTACAAAGTTTTCTGAGCTTTTTCATTATACTACTCGTTGCCTATTCAAGGCGATAATTTAAAAATTCCACTCACAATATTCATTATTTTTCAATAAAGTCATATAACGTTTGCTATTTCCATGGTACATGCATAACACTATAAGCAGGGATCAAATTAAAGTTGCACATAGGTTACGTTCCGGACACATTCCATTGGAAAGTTTAGGTTCTTAATGAAAAAGTCTGATTCCGAAAATTGTTTAACTTGCAATATGGTTGAAGATGTAACCCACATTCTTATGGAATGTGTTTGGAACGAGGCATCCAGAACTAAGTTATGCGCGGAGTTAAGTCTGGAGAGATTGGACTTGTGCACAATATTTAATATTTTGGCTTCCCCTGCTTCTCAAGAAGCTAGATCTATGTACAAGTTTGTGATGAGTTCCTTGTCCGCAAGGAACTGATCACAAATATTGTAACACACTATGGATTCATATTAGTTTAATGTTAGTTTTATTCAAGACTAGAGTATACCCCGCGGCTGCGCCGCGGGTTAACCTCTAGTGAGTGTTTCTTGTTTAAAGAGCAAGTGCTACAGGTTATATTATATTACATTTTTATGTATTTGCCCACGGAAGATTCACTTCATTTTATATCGCTAATTATATATACCATCCCCCGTCTATCTGTCAACAAAATAAATTACAAAACTTGACCAAAAAGGCCAAAATGGTCTAAATGACCAAAAGACCTGTAGAAAAATTAGGATCGGTAGTGGTCTGTTATCTGTTATTAAAATAAGCACACAAGGATATTAATATACTATAATGTAAGTAATACACGACTGAAAAAATATCGACATAAGAGGACAGAAGAATACATCAAAAACATGGTGTCAAAACAATTCGAATGTAACATGACTTCTGAGGTGCCAGTGCCAAGTTACACGACCTCATTTTAACAAGACCACAGTGACCGACATGGCTAAAATGACGGAATAGGCAAAAACGACCAAATAAGCCAAAATGATCAAAAAGGCCAAAATGACCAAATAGACCAAAATGACCAAAAAGGCCAAAATGACCAAAAAGGCCAAAATTACCAAATAGGCCAAAATTACCAAAAAGGAAAAATTACCAAATAGGCCAAAATGACCAAAAAGGCCAAAATGACCAAATAGGCTAAAATTACCAAAAAGGCCAAAATGAAAATTATCCCTTGTCCATCCTCAGTATTTAATTTACATACGTGCCGAATTTCAGCCAAATCGGTCCAGTAGTTTTAACAAACAAACAGACTGTACAGTTTGTACATTTGTTCTTGGTTGATTCTTGTAGTAGTTTGGATGCTGATCCCTGGTCGCAGCTCGATAGCGACTCGGTAGCGACTTAGTAGCGACTAGGGATCAGCATCCAAACTACTACAAGAATAAATCCCTGAAAGCGACAAGGTGTATTTTCTTCACCCTACTACAAGAAAGCACCAGCACTCCACCAACAACTGCCAGTATCCACCACCACAACCAAGAACAAATGTAGAAACTGTACATTTAATGGTCCTTCGAGCCGGATGCTGTACGGTTCAACGTACAGCGTTTTGCTGACGCTGCGGCCTACTTTAGGCTACTTTGATATTAATAACATTAGTATAAATAACATTCACAAATACATTGTGGGCGAGTTGCTACTAAGTCGCTACCGAGTCGCTATTGAGCTGCGACCAGGGATCAGCATCCAAACTACTACAAGAATAAATCCCTGAAAGTGACAGGTGTATTTTCTTCACCCTACTACAAGAAAGCACCAGCACTCCACCAACAACTGCCAGTATCCACCACCACAAGCAAGAACAAATGTACAAACTGTACATTTAATGGTCCTTCGAGAAAAGGGTATTTCGTACAGGACTCGACTTTATTTGCAATAGCGAATCGGTTTGGCTGGCCTTCCACAAGCGGATCTCACCAGTCAAATTGAGAAGGCGCATTAATATTGTGAATAAGTTGACAGTGTGCCTAATACCAGAAGCGACCGATTCCAAGACCTTGCGGACTTCGTGAACTGCGAATACCAACGGGAATTAGAAGAAGTCGCGAACCAACGCCACGCTCTACAGCCGACACCGACTACTACGTGCCGGTCCTAGGAGCTACTTTCAACTAACTTTACGCTCTACGGCTGTCACTCACTACGTGCCAGTCCTTGGAGCTACTACTTTCAACTAACTAACTTTACGCTCTACGTCTTCACCGTCTACTAGGTGCTGGACTTCGGAGCTACTATAAGCTAACTCCACGCTCTACGTCTGCCACCAACTACTACGTGCCGGACCTCGGAGCTATTATAATACTACTAATAACTACTTGTAACAATTAACATGCTGAAACTACAGCAAGAATGTTATAACAACATCAAAACTTTATGTTCTAACTATAGAAAAGATAGTACACAAAGGAAAAATGAAGAATACTTACGCAAACGTTTAGATTCCCTTAATACTCTGTGGGGGGATTTCGACGAACGCCATGCTCTACTACTGGCAGAATGTCAAGACAAAAACATTACCTACTTCTCTGAAGACGTCTATGACATTACTAAGAGGCTGTACCAAACTACTAAACAGCATATGGAAGATTTACATCTCCAACTGCAAGATAAAACCTATGCAGCTTTCGATTTAACGGGGATGCAGGAAGACTACACTGATAGCAGCACGAAAGTTTTGCTATGTAAACAAGAGTGTAACTTTAAGGCTCTTGATCGCGCTATGTCTAAAATAGACATATTAACTATAACAGAAAAATGGGAGATGGAAGATCATCTTGCTATTTTGAAGTCGAAATGGGATATAATCGACAAACAACACTGGGAATTGGAAGCATTACTTCAAGGTTCCAACCTCCAATACTACAACACATTTATTGCCATGGAAGGCAAATACGACGAACTAAGACGTGAACTGAACAGCAAAATATGGTCAACATCGCACTATGAGAAGTCAGCACCGAAGATAGAGGTCCCAGAATTTTCAGGCAATTACACTCAATGGATTTCTTTCAAAGATCTCTTTTTGGAAACCATTCACAACAACCCGATGATTAACAGTGCACAGAAAATGCAACATCTCAAGATTAAACTGAGAGGAGAGGCTGAACGTCTTGTACAACATCTCAGCATTAGCACAGAACACTATAACTCATGCTGGGAAATACTAACTCAGCGTTACGACAATCGGCGACTTCAATTCACATCGTTCGTAAATACGATGCTTAATTTACCTGTCATACAACATCCAGACAGTTATAACATAAAGAAAATACACCTGTCACTTTCAGGGATTTATTCTTGTAGTAGTTTGGATGCTGATCCCTGGTCGCAGCTCAATAGCGACTCGGTAGCGACTTAGTAGCAACTCGCCCACAATGTATTTGTGAGTGTTATTTATACTAATGTTATTAATATCAAAGTAGCCTAAAGTAGGCCGCAGCGTCAGCAAAACGCTGTACGTTGAACCGTACACAGACAAATATCATTTTATCCCGGAAACTATCCCATTTTTCGGGATAAAAAGTATCCTATGTTCATCCTCGGTATCGAATATATATATATATATATATATATATACTGAGTTTCAGCCAAATCGGTCCAGTAGTTTTTACGTGAAAACGGAACAGACAGACAGACAGAGTTACTTTCGCATTTATAATATTAATAGGGAAATAGGGATAGAATAAATTAATAAAAGGTACGACGGGGCTGACATAACCGTTTAGGTTCAAAGACCCTTTAAAATAAAAGAATAAAAAAAAATGTTTGCCATGTTCATATCACATATGTATATTGTATAATAATTAGACCAATGTCCTTGATATTAATATACTAGTATATTATCTACTGTAATTTATAAGTCATGATAGCCTAATAGCGAGCGCAAGCGTCCCAACCACAGAGGGCGCCATAACATGGCGGGTATATTGTCCATCCCATCCATAGTGGGAGGCCCGAGTCCAACAGTTGGACGTTTAAGGGCTGTTATCAATCATTGTAATGTCTCATTGCATAATTAATCAAAAATAATTATATATTATATAAAATTATAACAATACTAGCTGTCCCGGCAGACGTCGTCCTGCCCGGTAAAAAATACGGGTTCATCGTAGAGGGTTGAAATTTTGTCTAAAAAATAAAAAAAATAATTTAGGGGTGGACTACCCCTAACATTTTGGGGGATGAAAAATAGATGTTGGCCGATTCTCATAGATACCGGATAAGCACAAAAAATGTCATCAAAATCGGTCAAGCCGTTTCGGAGGAGTATGGCAACGAAAACTGTGACACAAGAATTTTGTATATTAGATATTTTAAAATATATAATTGTAAAAAATCTCAAAACCTGCTATTTTGAAACCGTGTGGTTTACCAATAGATATTAGACGGATCAACCAAATTAAATCAATATCGTTGATAGGCACAGAATTAAAAGGACACGACGGTATTCAGTAAGATTGAATGATTTATGTTATACGGAGCACAAAGGAAAAACAGAAATGAAACGTCTAATTAAAGCTTCAGCAGCTTAAGTTTGTTACTCTTTCGAACAAATTCGTTTTCTTTCTTGAAAATAATATATCAGCTTTACACCTCACGTTCCGTGGATGCACCGAACGCAGCCTTCATTTGATGATACTCTAAGAAGACCTTCTGTAGGCATTCTATGATACGTCTAATGCTGTTCCGAAAACTCGAAGTGAAATTTATATGAATAATCCGTAATCATATAATCGTAAATTAGATTTGGTGTAACGCCAACCGTAATGGCTGAAGGCTATATCGGAATACGTAACAGATAATAACTTTCGCTCCTTGATTTATGTGTCCTAATATTCCTTCGCACTGATTTCAGTTGTAATAAAATATATATCACAGTAATTTATGTATGTGTATGTAACTCTATATAAACATACATATATTTGTATATAAATATGTATGTGTATTTTTATTTACTATTAATATATATTTATATTTTAAACTATGCGCACTGAATACCGACCAATTATTGGATATATGAAATTATGTCCAGAAGGTTCTAGTTAAATGGATGTTAATTCATGTGTTTTATTTTCTTGTGTGCAATAAAGAATATACTATTCTATACCTAGCATTTAATATACGAAGAGTTATAACTATTATTATAACCAACAAGAAACAAATAAAAATCATTATTTTTTTCTTAAGCAGGCAGACACCCCGTCGTAAGTAGCGTTATGAATATATAATAAGAAAAAATGCATTATACAAATTATACAAAATACAATATATTTTATATAGCATGAGTTCATCAGAAAGACAGGCGATCCACCTGATGGAAAGCGGTTATCATCGCCTGTAGACACTTTGAATACCAAAGGTACTATAAATGTGCCGCCGTTCTCCAATGGGAGGCTGGAACCTAACCAATGATGTCGGAACACAATAAATAATTGAAAACCTCAACTCCTAAAATGAATAAAGAGAAATTAGATGGATCAGATTCTCCTATAATCTGGATATTTAGAAGCCAGAACTAAATATTAAAAAAAAATGTTTGTGTGCAGTTCACACGCATCTTCAGACAATATACTCACAGATAATTCTTCTCTAACGTTTATTAATATAAATATAAGTTCTCTAACCATTTGTCGATATATTAAAATTCAAAATAAACCTTTCAAGTATCACTTTCAAGTTTGTTTCGGTCTAAATTGGACCTATGTTTAATCATCGGTCTTATTGACTCTCTAATCTGTGCTGCACAATGTAAAAGTCGTACCTCATTCTCTCGCAGGCTTTGTCCGATGTATTGGGGGCTTCATAACAAATGGGCTATCAGACGAAAGGGCAGTTTTACACAAGGGACGAAATTGTGAATAAAACAAAACTAGTTGACTCTATAAGGCTGAAATTCGGAATATCCTATTTAGGTACATTTGCATACCGGTAAGACTTTCTAAATTGTAACATGCACATATTTCAGTAAACATTTGTAATGAAGCCCTCGATATGTTTATCTCTTTTTAGTGTTGCTTTTTCGTTTCATTGAATTTCAAATCACAACGATAATAGATAACATACAGTATGTGTGTTTTTGCCCATATAAAATATGACTTAAAGCTCACCATTAGGGATCTCATGCAATCTACAATATCCAATATTCCATCAAACTGAATCCACACATAATTGATGAGTCACGTATTCCCACATCGTATACGGAGTACATGTGCGCTTGTTTTATTATATAATTGTGCAGATAACAGGCCAGTACACCGGGGAGCTTCGATGTCAAGCCTCATGATGTTTTCCATTAGACCGGTGACGTGTATCTTTAGTACGTCTCAGTGCTCGGTCTCTAAGGTGTGGTACAAGTGAAAAGAGAATGTAGTAGTTAATAGTACTATTAGGTGGTAGGGCTTTTGCTCGACAGGACGGTCACCACCCCTGGTCTAAAGTACGTCGCCATAACAACATTGGGTTGTGCTCCGGCATTATAGACCAGGTTCCAGTCTCCTTTAAGAGAGCAGCAGCGCATTTGTAGCACCTTTGATGTTGCAAATGTCCATAGGCGACGGTAACCGATGAGGAAGTTAGAGGACAGGGATGAGTGGCACGGATTTGGGGAGGCGTACGTCCAACAGTGGACTGCGAATGGCTGACGATGACGATTTATACTCGTATGTGAAGCTTTTAGTATGATTTTCGTATTAATAAAATGTGTCACTATTTTACAATTTAATTAAATAAAGATATAAATATAAAAATGCCAATCACTTGCACCATAAGCCATTCGTGCGGAATAACGAAGAGGACCTTAATAAATTGCATTATTTTTCTTTTGTAATTGTAATAGATCTTTGAATAAGGAATCTCAGGAAAAATATAAATGTATATTGATTAAGAATTAGTAAATATATTGATGACAAAGACTTCACCAAACCCTGGTAGAAGGGGTAAACAAAATGGACGTAAATAGGTATTACTTAAAATCTCTACAAGGCAGGTAACGCATCGACTCCCTTGCCGAGAACCACCTACCACCAAGTAGTCTGTTTGCCTAGAAGCAAACATAAAAAAGTTCAAGAAATGAAGTAAAAAATTCTAAGAAAAAAACTAAGGGCCTTACTTATAATCATTTGTTAAATTTTAAGAAACTGCTTAGCAACTGATTAACAAAAATCTTACCTATAAACTCCTCTTAAGGACAAGAGGTGGTGGTAAAGTAACTCATATATAACGTCAAAACTAACCAACATCGAGAGGTAGTTTAAGTGACTGCTGTTTGACTGTTTAAGAGGCAAGATGGCAAGCTTTATTTTAAACAGCCATTGATTAGGGGCTTAAGAGTCTCTTATTTAAGAGATGGCTAATCCTTTCTTAACTAGATTATTATATGTAAGGTCCTAAGTGTTAAAACTCAAAAAATACTTTCAAAGATAATTAATTTGAACAAGATTCGCTAAGTTGCATTTTTCAAATATGATCCGTATTAAAAAAATATAAAGCCTTTTCTCATATCTTACAAACCGGTCATAAATAGGGCGTAGGGCGCTAGCGATTCGGAGTAACATGCTGATCCGCAGGTTTGGAAGATGTACAAAGGGCGTCAAAAGAACCTTGTTTGGTGCATACTGCCAGACTTTTTACACTTGCAGCTTATGGGTTAGCTGTACTCAGAGGGCATACAGCGTTCTGCGCGTCCAATATAATAACGCGTTTAGGATGTTGATGGGGCTGCCGCGCTACTGTAGTGCCTCAGGGATGTTTGCGGAAGAACGCATAGATGATTTTTATGCTATAATGCGTAAGCGGGTCGCATCCCTGTGGCGCCGGGTGCGCGTCAGCTCCAACAGCATACTCCGGACTGTGGCGGAGCGGGTTGACGGCCCTTACTGCAAACACAGAGTTAAATTGCATGTGCTGCCGTCAAACCGAGCCGCCAAATAATTGTGTTTGTTACTTTTTACTTGTTTTTATTTTACTAACAATTAGTTTTTAAGTCTCTTGTGTAACTAACAGAAATTTTGGACGCAAGTCTTACAAATAAAATTATTATTATTATTATTATAAATGTATTAAATTTGTAGTTAGTCAAATAAAAAAAAAGCATTCTCCGAAACCCTTCATAGTGCGCGTACTTGTCAGATTTAGATTTGACTTTAAAGAAAACAATTTAAACTTCAAATCTTGAAGCGTGTTCCATAAGTAGTTCACACCGCCGAAAATGATAAGTTAGCCGTTCCACAAGGAGACTCATTATCGATCAGAGATCATTATCGATCACACACGCTTACAACGACTCATGTTCAAGAGTTGGATCGAATTTCCGTTCCACATGGTTTTGCGATTGTGACGCCGGCAATGAAGTGGAAAGAAAAAAACCACGGTCGTGAACGTGGTCATTGTGAGTCTAATGGAACGCAGCCTTAGTACCACAATGCCAAAGTGAACAATAAATAAATTCCAAGAAACTTTAAAAGCATCAAAGGAAAGTTATAATTCCATATGAGACAGTGACAAAATACATCGATATTAATGTGTTCACTTGCTTTTATCCCATTTTCTGGGGTCTGCAACGGTGGAAAACTATTTTAAAGTTAGATTGAGTTCGCAAACTGTTTTGTCTCGAGTGTTTTTGTAATAACCGTTCCTGTATGTCATTGTTATGATGCCAGCGGTGTCAGCATACGTTCATACAAACTTTTCATTTTGAAAATTGAATTTTCTTTAACAATTTTCTATGTACTCCCTTTGTGTGAGTTTGTTTTGTTGAAGTGAAACTTCTTTAGAATCGTTGTCATTTGAAACTCGATGAAACGAAAAAGCGACACTAAAAAGAGATAAACATATAAATCTATGGGGCTAATCCTGTGAGAGAATAAGATACGAGTTTTACATTATGCAGCACAGATTAGAGAGTCAATAAGACCGATGATTAAACATAGGTCCAATTTGAACCGAAATAAAACTGATAATAATATTTTTAAGACTGAAACAGTGAAAATTTTAAAGTGATACTTAAGAGGTTTATTTTGAATTGTAATATATCGACGAATGCATGGTTAGAGGAGTTATATTTATATTAATAAAAGTTGCAAAAGAATTATCTGTGAGTATTCTCTGAAGTTTCACTTCTACTCTGTATGAACTGTACAAACACACACATTTTTTTTGAAACAGATGTGTTGTTATGATACTCATATAAACAAACTTTATATAAATCAAAATTGGAAATTAAATTAAATGAAGTATATAAATAAAAATTAAACTGGAAAAGCTAGTGCCACACCGCTGTCAGTTGGGAACGTCCTCGAAAGACTATATAAATTATTAGATATTTGGCCGATTTTTATTACCAGATAAAAGTTTTTCGTAGAATAATGTACAAATCTACGAATAACTTTTATTTGGTGATTGAAAAATCAACCATTAATTTGATATTGTGGATTATTATTTTTAGAGTCAAATCGGCGTTACAAAATGTATGTACTTAATAAACTTTACTGTAGAAAAATTAATTCCTGATTACTAATACGTGCTATATACTGGATCATATTTGTATATATATTATCTACATTCGAACGTTAATCCGTATTCATGGTAAACATTTGTTAAGCAACATGGTTGCATAAACATGTGGCCGAGTTGCTATCAACATATTGCGGGCAACATTTGTGTTGCGGAGTTGATCACGCCATGTTGACAGAGTTGACGCCCGGCGAGCGAAAGCATCAGTTTATTAACAAATGTTGACGTGTGTGGACGTGTTTGCAACTGTTTATAAACATGGCGGTAGTGTGGAGTAACGATAAAATTATACAATTAATAGAATTATTTCAATCAAAAGCGGTACTATGGGATTCTTGACGGACCAACCATTTCTAGAAGATGTTCGGTATCACTTTTCGACATTCTCGTAAAGTTACTAAATGATCCATCTGACATTCTGAGGTCGTTCATCAAGTTTTCGCTTTGCAGGAGATAGTTTCGCACCCACCATCTTTTTATATTTTTTTATTAGAAATCTTATACGTATGTAGAATGTATATCAGATACAGAGAACACAACAACTCTAGTTCCTCGGGCAACATTTTAACGCAAGCGTGTGTGGACAACCCATATTGATTTAAAAAAAGTTTCCAGCAGCATTCTCGCTGTTCATCAACAACGTTGATCAACTGTTGCTAAACAAATGTTTGCAATGAATACGAGCCTTTACATTTCGGGCGCAATACCGTAAAAAGTAAAATTCCTACCATCACTAATCAATTTTTACCTAAACCAGCAACATTTAAACAAATGTACCGAAAAATATTAAGCTCCGGCCACAATTGCCCCGTGGGCGTTTGCTCCCGACATGCATTATGTAAACTTTCAATTGTCTACCGCACTATACAGTTGGCGTGCCTTTTTAAAATTCATACCGTCCGCGCCACACTGGCTTTCTTAGCACAGGAGTCTTTATCGCTCCTCGAAAACGTCCAAAGCAGTTTATATTGAGGTCTACTTTTTTGGGTTGCTCAGTTTATTTTTCTAGGCTAAACCTCTCCAAACCGATCTAAGAAGGTAGATCCGAGTTAGTAACGGTATTGCATTCCAAACTCAAAGGGAGCGAGAGATAAATAACACTATTGCACACCAAAATATAGAATTACAAAAACAGACTACATTTACAATATTTTCTAAGCAATACAATAGGCGGCCTTATCGCTCAAAGCGATCTCTTCCAGGCAACCTAAATAAATAAAAAATGAAAAATGTATCAGATGATGTAGGTGGTACAGGAATACATACACAAATACCCAAACTAATTTAACAAATAAATATACAAATACATACATATTATATATATATATTTTTTTCATAATACATAAGTTATTAAGTCAATAAATGCATTAACATGGTTATATTTTGTTAGTCAGACATAGCTGTTTCTGGACAAATAGTGTTTTATATTATTTACAAAGGTTTTATTATAAAGGTTCCATTTGCTACAACGCTACTTTTTTACACACACAAAAAAACCGACGGGCGGACTTGACAATTCCATAAACATTCTTTTCAAAATGGCCACGAAACGCTAAAACCTATTTGCATCAGAAAAGTATCACCATTTTATCCCAGTAGATCCTGACATTAAAAGCCTATTTACCATACGCTCGGCGTATCAAGAAACCCTATACAAACAAGCTCTTGTAAGGGTAGCACTAACTAAATTTACCTTCATATACGTCGTCTCATGTTTTTAACATGTATCCATATTGAACCCTAACATTTCTGACCATTATTGATTTAAGTGTAAATATGTTTCTTTATAAGCTATGAAAGGTTTCCCGTACTTAGGAAGCTTAAAAAGCGTGAAACTGAAACAGTAATTACATTTTTTTTAAATCAGGGTGCGGGTATTTGTGTACACACATATGGGATACTTAACTTATAATAGGTATGTAGGTTTAACCAAACAAAGGCCCAATTAAAAAAAAAACGTGTGCGTCTCGGGACGCCCGACAGAAGTGATAACTTAAACTAATCTTAGTTGAACTATTTAATATTTAAATTGTTTAACTTGAGAGAAGCTTAGGTTATTACTGAAATTTTATGTACCTATATAGCGCGTCGATTAGAGTGAGAGAGGAGGAGCCTGCCTACAGCTGAGAGAGCGTGAGAGAAATGGAAGCAGATAGACTTTCGCCGTAACGCGTTACGTAACGAAGCGGTTTGGGTAAACCGCTTCTTATGGGGGGGTCCCCATAAGAAGTTATCACTTTAATAAACTTCTACGTATAAATAGTGTTGGTACTGGCGGGAGCAGGGATAAAGAGAAGGAAAGGACTTACAGGATAAGTTCGCCGCACCAGACACGCAACGAACGATGCGAGCTTCGCAGCGGCAGGCCCTTCTTCCTCGTGATCCTTCCTGCGCGTCTTGCGGTTCCTTTGATAAGTGAACCAGCTAGAGAGGTACAGCGTGCACCTTACAGCATGCGGGTTGATATAAGCGGGTGTAAAAAGCCGCACACAAAACGTGGCGAGGCTTGCGCGGAAGCCATGGTGCGTTCAACGGTCGGACGTAGACTATGTCACAGTACATAGTGACAGATGCGGCGAAAGAAAAAAGGAAACAAAGAGATGGTTACCAAATAGGTCGGCGTTAACACAGGTATTCATTCATTGCTAGATGTTTCCTAATAAGAACGACTTGTGTTATGTGTTAAACATAGAAAGAAATCCGAATTATTAAATTATAGTAAATAACATATACTGAGTACTCACTTCAGAAAACTCTTTAAATAAAACCCTTTTGTTCCTCAACCAAGCGTCCAGTGCAGCCGCTTATTTGAGGAGCCCTCAAAACTTCGTCCACGCCGGTGAAACAAATAGCTTTCAACTCGGCCGCTACGGCTGACTGCATTTTTATGGGCGTCTCTTCACAGAGTTGGATGAAAAAAATAAAATATGAACATTTTTCTGCAATAATCACGAAAAGATTTTTAGAAAGGAAATGTAATATTTCGTGATTTAAAAGATCTGTAGCAAAAGTTTATACTAATGACTAAATGTTTTTAATTTGTTACTTTTGGAATAAAGTAAGAAAGTGCCTAAAACGGCTGAAACTTTCTTAGGCTTTCTTTCTTTCTAGGCTTAATATTATAGTCTTAAGGGATTGTACTAAATTATACTTTGATGTAATGTGTATGTATAGATAATTATGTGTGTTTCTTTCGCAGGATTTAAGCGCGGTAATTTATTTGACTTTTATCATTCCGACGTTTCCGCCAGTTTTCAATTGTGTTTAACGGAAGACAAAAATCTAGAATGACAATGAGTATTTTTAAAAAGTTTTATTTAGCCTACCGCCAAATTGTTCATTTTAATTATTTAGTTTTAATTTTTTTATATAATATACTCTATGGCAGCCTAATCCAATTTACCGCCATTCGCAACATAGTGTAGCTTGAAGAGTAGAAGCTTGAAGCTTGTTTGCTAATGAATTTCTTCCGCCGCTTCTTCTCTTCATTCGCAAACAAGCAACTCGGAATAATAAAAACCAAATAAATTACCGCGCTTAAAATAGTTGCATGCGTTCCTGCTAGGATCGAATCCGCATCCTTTGAGTTTGGGGACGCGTGCGCTAGTCATTAGGCTACCACGACTTGCTTATTATAGTCGCGAAAACTTAGAAAATATTACTGTAAGCTATCTTAGTTCAGTATCATGGTAAGCCCGGATCCAATTTCAAGGTTCATTTTTTTCATTTTACTCGAGATTAAAGACCGCATCCTTGTGCTATTTGTCCTAATAACTGTAAAATATGTACTTAATTATTTTGTATCTAATTATGAACTGAAAGTTCATTTATTCCAAACTTGTAGAATAAACGTAAAGCTTCAGGTGTTTTTTTGACACAAAAGGTAGCCTACACTCTTGCCTACTATATAATTTATTACCTTGACAAACTTCAATAATAACATTGAGCCTTTTAGTTTTATAAATTTAACAAACCTAAAGATTCTCTTTCTAATTTACGTAATATATACTCGTAAATAATTATTGTTGGAGTCGGTATTTTATTGGTTATAGGCATTTTAATTGTCTTATACATTGCGACTTACCTATATGTCTTTTATTGATGTTTTATAATTTATTTATTTAGATTTAGACCAAATCAATATATACTAATATTATAAAGCTGAAGAATTTGTTTGTTTGATTGCGCTAATCTCAGGAACCGCTGGTCCGATTTGAAAAATTGTTTCCGTGTTGGATAGTCGATTTATCGAGAAGGCTATATATAATCACGCTAAGACCAATAGCAGCGGATCACCAATGAAGAATGTTACAAAATCGGGGGGTTTTGAAAAAAAATCCACGCGGACGACGTCTCGGACACAGCTAGTAAATTATAAAACCATCAAAAAAGAAGAATGACATGTAAATGGTGTAGCGGCGTCTTTAAATTTAAAGCTTTTTGTAATTATGTTTTTACAATGCGATTATCACTTCAAGTATTTTACTTCAATGATCTGCAAGTTCAGCTGATAATAATCATCAAAGTGTAACGGACAATTCTCTTTTCTCCCAATTATTTGGAGTAGGCACAATATGCCTTTTCCTTCCGAACTCCTCTATTTTAACATACGACCTTTGTTACACCACAAATCAACGGCAACCTTAACAGAACACCATGGAAAGTATCAAATAAAAATATTTGAAATTTACAAAAATATATTGTTCCGAAGAAATACCCCGGTGTTATACTTCCTACATTAAATAAGATTTTCATTGGTATTCATGTTAACGCTTGATGTTCGTTCCTTGCCTAGTATAAAATTGGTAGAACACTGCTTCAGCAATTCTGCTGTCTACCCTCTTTCTGTGTCAGGCGACGGCCAATGCAGAGCAGGATAAAGGCAGCCATTTTAGACACTTACCGTCTACATTTTGTCGAAACCACACCGTGCCATGCGCTCTTCCTTTTTTTGTTTACATTTATTAAGTTATTGATATTATTAGCCATGCCAGGAAATAACTTTTATCACACCTAAAACTTTGTACGAAGTGCTAGTTCTATATTGAATTCATTGAATTCAATTCTATGTTCAATTGAAGTTTGCCATATCTGTGTGTAACCTGAATGCAAATCCAGGAGAGAGGGAGGATCTCAAGGTTGGTGGATCTTCAGCTTTTCTAGTGCAAGGGTCTAGATCATATATCTCTCATACAGCCCATAATTACCAAACCAGAATGATATTATCTTTAAGCTGTAGCGCCTCAAACTGGATGGAGCAAACATCTACGAAATGACCCACAAAATGACCATCCTGAATCCGGCCCTTAATGACCCTCATACGGAAAAACAGTTCCAATTAATAAGCCAATAGCAATAGCGCAGGGTCCGAAATAAATACGATATCCTATATCACTTTTACAATATCGTGAACTGTGACAGATATCAATAAAGACATGAAAAGGGTCGGCCCTCCCTGTCCCACTTATGTTATGCGATTGATATTACCGCAAAAATTGCTATTCAGAATAATATCGAGTTGTCTATAACTTTGTAGAGCTCAAATTTACATATAAAGTTTGGGGGTATCATCTACATGCGTAAGAGGGTGTATGGGTGAAAATATTTAGGACTACTGGCTCCCTAAGGCAAGGGACGTTCAGGTAAACTTTCGAGATCAAATTTCTAAATGTGTTATGGCAATTTTGTTTTTCTTTTGTTTGATGTAGAGATACTTTGTTAAGGAGGTACATTCTATCCGTGCAGGCACGGAGAAAGAACACAATTTCCTGCGGCCGGGCGGCCTGTCGTAAGAGGCGACAACCCACAGTCAGGTGGTACGGCATTTTCCCGAGTGGATGGCTACCATCCCTGGTCTAGAGTTTGTCACCATAACAACCTTGAGTTGTGTTCCGGCACTAATGACAAGGTTCTAGACTCCCTTTAGAGAACAGCCGCACATTTGTAGCACCTTTGGTGTTGCAAATGTCCATAGGCGATGGTAACCGCTTTCCATCAAGTGGGCCATCTGCCTGTCTGTTGAACTCCTGAATTATTATTATTTTAGTAATATTGGTGTCATCAACGCACATTACGCAGCACAGTACGCAAACAGTATCTTAACAACAGTGAATCACTTTTCGGTCCTAACTGGACCTATGTTTAATCATCCATCTTAGAAATCGGAAATGATTTATTCATAACAAAGTTACACGTCAGTTTCTACATCAGTTCACAGGTCATAAATAAAATTAAAATTATATCATATTATGGGATATAAACTCCTCAGGATTATAGAAGGTGTGCTCGACTAACCATTTCCTGGGCCGTGTTTTAAATAAGCCGACGGATGGTGACTCCGTTATCCTACTCGGTAGTTTATTATGTATTAGCGGTCCCATGACCTGCGTTAATCTCCCCGATTTCTGAAGTTTGTATTTTATGTTACTCAAGTCATTCCTATACCGAGTAAAGTGCGTATGACGTCACTATGCTTGGCATAGGTATGAACGTTAACTCGCACATACACCGCAACTTGATAAATTAGTATACACCGTAGGGTATAGTAATTATTACTCTAAGGTATATTACTCTTATTAAATCTTTTTTGATTTCTTCTCTCTTCTGATTCTGATCGTGTCTATCCCTTTTTAGTATCACTTTTTCATTTCATAATTTTTTTGTTATTGTTAGCTTGAATAAGACTTCTTGTCCCCATTGCATTTCTTGAGGCACCCTTAAACACCACGTAACTCCGACCCGTACACATTCAAGTGACTGTATACTAATTGTTAATAAACTTTGAATGAAATGAATAAGGGAGATATAAATTAATAAAATTCAGCAATACTTCATATCAGCAACACTCGATAGACTAGCTTCTAATAACATTTTAATGGGTTTCTAAAGAAGCCCAAGAGTGAAATGGAAGGGAAATTAAGTCGCTTTTTATAGCCATTTTATTTCCATAGACATTTGCACTCTCAGCAGCAAAACGTCCCGTTGCGAAAAATGCAACAACAGCTTTGTTCAAAAGAATTGAATTAAAAATGGCGGTATTTTCTGTTTTTCGTTGCGCGCCCGACTTCCCTGTAAATGGACAATTAGCTAGTTTGCTGCGGGAAAAATAAATATATGTACTTCTTATTTAGTAGAAGTATAGACTAGGGAAAGTAGCGTGTAGCATACTTTTGTGGGTAATTAATTTTAAAAAGTTTACTTTAGTAATATCCACCTTCTTGTTTTATATTCGAAATTTTTTGTACAAGTAAATAAGGTATTATTACTTCATCAACGTTACATACAATCTAGCATGTTAACTAAGCAATAAGTCATAAAACGTCAACTAAATATAATTAAATATATCACAAACACAGATATCACTAACGTCCTAGACATGCTTAGCCTTTGGCTCTTCGGACTCCAACTTCGCGTCTCTTTGTGTATTCTGGCATTTTTACAATGGGAATTGTTCCCAGGAACTGTTCAGAACGTTACTTTCATCTTCACCGCGCCTCTCGCTATCGCCTGGGCGTCCATCACCCCTTCCTTGAGTTGCTTCGCTCATGTACGCAGTACGCAACGGTTCTTTAGAACGCTTCTCTTGTGCACCGTGGGTTTTTAGAATAGGCTCCAGCTAGTTTGTTACATAGCGCTATGATGCGATGTTTTTTAAAAAGGCTGTCATAAAATCACTCGACACCGGCGACGCATTCTTGACATCTCTGATGTTTCAAATGTCCATATGCGACGATAACCTCTTCCTAACTGGTGAGTCGTTAGCCTGTCTGCTGTGCTGCCACTCTCTAAAGGGAGAGTGGAATCTGGCCAATAATGCCGGAACACAGCTCAAGGTTGTTATGGCGGCATACTTTAGACCAGGGGTGGCAGCCATCCATTCGATCAAATATCCTAACACTTGGCTGTGGGTTGTTTTATCGCCTCTTACGATAGGCTGCCCAGTCGCAGGAAATGTTATTATTTCTCCATTCCTAAATTATAATCTATTAATAAAATATTATGAAACAACGAGATAAATAACTTATGTCAAATTAAAAAACATGATAATGATCTATTGAATATAAATAAAGTGTCTGCTACTTTAACATAAATCTTAACCAAGACGGGAAAATGTACACGATGAATCAAACCCTAAAAAATTGCTTTGCTTTCGGTCGCAAGGTCTATTAGAGATAGCAATAACCAACACAAGCTGTAAAACAACTTCAGAACCGCAAGATCCGAACCCAACACGTCCTCCCTCACTGTTCGAAATTGACCACATTCTGACCTCCGAAAACAATTCCAATTACATACATACTGGGAACAAACTGTACCGAAATGGACTAGGAATCCGGAAGTTTGGTACATCTTTAATTAATACCGCTAGTGTTGGGATGACTCAAACTAATTCAAAATAATATTAGAGTCTTTTATCGTAAAAGAACAGAGAGAAACCGGGTGGCCTGTCGTAAACAACCCACAGCCAGGTAGTACTTGCCGGTTCGGATGACTACCACCTCTAGTCTAGAGTAGTCTTGTGCTCCGGCATTAGTGGCCAGGTTAGAGTCTTCCTAAAAATAAAATCTTATAGAAACATTTCAATTCGTAAACAGCATTTACTGTTCTTGTTTGTATATTGCTCAGCACCAAGTATCCTGATAAATTAAGTGTTTAATATCAAAACAGACGGACAGACAAGCAGGACTAAAACATATGAGTTCCGTTTGACCAAAAAAAACAAAAGCCTAAAACAGTGATATAAAATTAAAACCCATACATATAACAAAACTGTAGAGGTCGAATTTCCGTACTATGAAAAAAATGCTAAAAACCGAGTCAGGGGGATGTAACAAGTGAAATAGTACTAATGCAAACATTTTTCATTTTTTCTCTTTCTCTGTTTGTATGGGCTAATTTCCGAAACGACTGATTTAATTGAATTTTTTTATGGCGGTATCTTATATCCCTGGTCAACATATAGGAAACTTTTGATCCCAAAAAATTAAAGAGTTCTCATGGAATAGTTAAAAAAACTTGAATTACTTAAACAGCTTATTATACAACTTGTGCCCCTAATTGAGTATTGATACTGCCCGTATCATCATACAATAAAACAATTTATATATTAAATAGACGAGATTCTGCGAAAAAGTAAAACTTTACAAAAACAGTGTCTAGCATAGCGTATTTCATCATCATATTAAATAAACTAGATGGGGCTGATAGTATTCTACATCGCCATCGTGACGCAGACGAAGTTGCAGGCTAGTATTAAATAAAATAAGTTGAAGAAACGATCCAAGCTCGACATTCAGCCGTCAACACCTTATAACTGAATAAATAAAACGAACAGCGTGACGCCACTAACAAACGATGCAATTTTTTACTAAAGCAATGTAATGTAACACATTTTGTTGATAAATTATAACTTGGGCACGCCCATCTCATTCAATTTCCAAAATAAATAAGCTCACGCCAGTGGCATTCGAGGGAAAATTATTTATTTGCCTCGTGCCATACTTGACGCGTTGAGGCGGAAACGCGCTTAGCGGGCCACGCGAGAATACTAGCTTGCACGGAGAATAATTTCATAATGAATAAAAATCGGCTTAGTGCGTGTCGAACAAGCGTATCAAACCTTTATGTCAGGTTCCTGCATATTCATTGATAAGCCTTTGAATAACTAAAGTATATATTTGAGTTAACAACTTACTTAGATACGATACAAGTCCTTGCACAGAAAACTGAGTACAGAGCAATGTAGCGTGAATCGATATACTTTTTTTTTTAATGCGAAAATTTAAATACATGCTAGCAATGTATGTACTTCGCTATTTCTTCAAATAATTTTTTTCTTCTTTTCTTTCTTTCAGGTTGCCCGAAACAGCCTAGAATAGATCACTTTTAACTATAAGACCGACTGTCGTTTTACAAAGAATATAATATTGTTTGACCGACAAAAAACAATTCACACTTGCAGTTTATTACCTTTTCGGCATTTGGACTTCTTTTGCTTACTTTGTGTTTAAATTTTGTAATTAGAAAAACAGCCTATTGTGTATAGCAATATTTTATGGTAGTCATTAGCCAGGTGTGATTCTTGGAAATTATTGTTACGCGGTCGAGTATTGTGTCGAGACATACTGTATATTTGTAGTATAAAGCAATACCCGAACGAAGGGGTGAGGTAGTTAAGCCATAATCGCAAACTAGGCAAGACGTGTGGACATTTAGTGACGGCTTGTACCTGTGTTATACGTGTTTGTATAATTCTAATAAATTCTATAGTAATTCCAACGGCAATTGAATAAGAACTGTGTTTTTTTTTTTTTTTTGTTTGTTCATGAGTTCAGCAGGTAGGCAAACGTTTCGCCTGATGGAAAGCAGTGACCATCGCCTGTGAACATTTGTAACACCAAAGGCTACCTATCTGGCTGTCCAAAGGGAGACTAAAACCTGATCCCAAATGAACACAACTCAAGGTTGTTATAGCGGCATACTCTAGACCAGGGATGGTAGGCATTCAATCGGGCAAATGCCCTACCACCTGGCTGTATGTTGCTTTGTCGCCTCTTACGACAGGCCGCTCGGCCGCAGAAAATCGTATTCTTTCTCCGTTCCTGCACGGATAAAATAATCTAACACTAACAAGCTAATTATTAAAAAGGCTTTGTAATATGACCTCGAAAATGCTATTAGAACACATGAAATCCAGACTAACCTTAACAACAAAGCGATACGTCAACCTTACAGCCGACATTAATCCCGGCCCGTCAACCGTTTGTTTTACCTTCACACGTTCGTTACTATTCGACTGACGGGAACCTTTCACGACTTTAACACCTTTGTGCAGTTCAAAGAGAAAATTATAGGCACGAGGCAAAATGGGCAGAATGTAACGTGAGTGGTAATAATTACAAGTATCGCTTTTTCAAACTCAAAAGTTTTCATTCAAACTAAGGTTCACTGGAGAACAAAAAGGGTCATACATAGAAGTTAATATTTCTATTATATGTACACCACACACCACCTGGCAACGTGTTATTGCTTAAATAAAATAACAATAAGAAACTCCCCAGTAAAAAGTCTTCCTAAAAATTACTTCATATACTTTACAACTCAGGTCCCGACAAAAACAAAGTCCACTTGCATATATGAAACAAAACACATTTATTACCCGGCGGCATTTGAACTTTCAATGTTATTAACATTGGTCGTCTTCTTTTGTTTACTGATTAGCATACGGACTATTTTTGTATTGTAATCATTATCCAGGTGCTACGGATTTTGAAATAAAAACTGATTCTAAAAAATTCGATCAATTCGACCAGGCGTCTTCCAGGTAAGCGTTTAGATTGCATTTCCACCTGATATCAGGCGTAATGTCAATCAAACGCGAACCTATACAATAAAGAAAATATGTATATATATATCTCAGTATATATTTATTTTATTATTTCACATATATATTTATTTAAATTCTTTTTTAGGTTTTTTTAATACATATATATATAAAATAGACACATATTAAAAAAATATAAAAAGATGACGTCCGTCGGCAGCGGGGCCTAGGGTCCAAGCTACCAGTGGTTAAGGCTTCAAGGACAGGAACTTCCTCACAATGCGTGTCGTGCTCAGGATAACCGCCTTCTGTATCTGGCCCTTCACCCATTTACCGAGCGAGAGCCTCTCTAGGTGTCGGTCGAGGCTCTTCGCTATTAGACCGTTAACGGACACCACTATCGGTACGATGATCGTTGACTCCATATGCATGGCCGCAATCTCGTGCGCGAGGTGAAGGTTTATTTATTTATTATCATACAACCATCGCTATCATTACAGTTGCCAGCAATACGATAGCGTGGTTCACATAATATTCATTATAGATATAAATATACATATTCAGTCGTCATAACATATAATATAATACGCAGTTCAGTCACAGTACAGATAAAAATGACAATTTGTTGACATGTCTTGTTCAATGTTCGCAAGGCCTATATGACTTGAAGAGAGTGTCCCGTAGGACGGAGGAGCGAAATAAAGTACTCTTCCGTCTCAAATTCATATATATTTTTGTACGTGTCGGGAATCGTTTGCGACTTCGATTGTTGTACAGCGCCATCTATTAGTTTGTAAGTGTTCCATTACATAATAATATATAATAATAATCGGCAGACAAACACTGATATTGTATATCCCCAAATTGAGAAAGTTACGCTTGTGTTATGGGTATTATACAACCAATTACTCTAAAGCCGATTCCCAGAAACCAATAAATAATAAAGTAAATAATGAAGAAAATTCGTTTCCGAAATTTACCGTACCAGCAATCAAACCCGTAGCCTCTGCGTTGCGGTGAGGTAAGCCGGCAAAGGCTTATCCCGCTCAACCACAGAGGCCGTCGGGAATAGAATGAAGCACGTAGATTATGCAGTTACCTTTGACACAAGCACTATAGCATGACAATATACGTCACTGATAGAATATGAATGGCTACTTAGAAAGAGCAAACCCTGATTCTTTGTTAGACCTGATGAGGCCTCGGGAATCCTAGTGAAATAACAAATAGAAATAAATAAACGCTTATCGTCACTGGAACCGTGTAAGGAACAAAGAACGATTTGGGCCAGATTCGCGCGTCCTGGCTTTGGACAAATACTACACCAGGTATCCGGGACACAGTTGACACTTCGAGGAACGGTTCTTAGAAGACAATACATTAGTTTTTCGACGTTTTTTAGATTACTTATCAACGAGCGTGGCGTCGTGATGATAGGTAGAAAGTCAATAAAGATTCGGCTCGGCCAATAAGACGCATGTGTGTGCGTAGCGCCCTCTGTTTAGAACTGGCCGAAAAAGGTGGAAGAAGAAATGTTTACGGAAAAGGGATGCTTTGCGGGAATGTCGTAACAGTTAGAGAAAAATGCAAAAAAGTTACCTTTAGAGGGTTTAAAAAAAATTTTTTTTAATAAAAAATTCAAGTTATATTCATACACGACCCGCCCCGGCTTCGCACGGGTGCAATATAAAAACATAGCGGCCCGCTCCGACTTTGCACGGGCATCACTAGATAGAAACCTCTAAAATTGCAATGTTGCCTTAGTATTATACATATAAACCTTCTTCTTGAATCACTCTATCTATTGGAAAAAACCACATCAAAATTCGTTGGGTAGTTTTAAAGATTTAAGCGCACATAGGGATATAGGGACAGAAAAGGCGACTTTGTTTTATACTATGTAGTGAAAAGCCAGGGGTCCATATAACTCAAATATTATTTTAGGACTGGCATAAATAGCCTTAAAACAAAATATCTGGCCTATTATCCTCTAGAATAATAGAATTCTATTGATTTATTTGGTTGAGTGCCATCGAAATGGTCGGTATATTATTTTTATGTGTGAACTGGTCACTGGATAATACCAAAGGTTATATGTATGTACATATATGTCACATACGTATACACTCACTGTGAAGGGGAAAGAATGTTACTAAAGTAAATAATTGGCACACAAACATATACATTGTACATATATCAAACGTACCACTGAAGAATGAAGCAAATGGAAGCGTTTTGACTCCATGCTCCTTCTGTGTACGGCAAAGCGGCGGAATTCGCTACCAAAGTCTGTGTTTCCCGAAAAATACTATCCGGGATTCTTCAAATCTCGTATGAATAGATATTTTTTAGGTAAGAGTGCTTCATCTTCGACCGCATCATCGTCTAATATTAAGCGGTGTCGTTGTCAAACGCAAACCTATTTAATCATGAAAAAAAAACTGCAATATGAGGGTAGTTAATAAGTTCACCATATGGACGAATGTGCCGCCGACATTCCAGGTTTTAATTGTCTTTTCGCTTAAATACAAAATATTAAACATAACAAAAATTTAGTTAAATCTCAGTAACACCTGACATCAACGAATTTTAGGCAAAATGAAAGGTAAATATTAAATTGACCTTTAAAATTAATTATGTTAAAGACCCGATTGAGATAGCCCGCCGTTAACAATTTACCGAATAGCTTGTCAAATGTAGGTAGCCGTTTTTGTACGCTCCTAGGTAATTATATAAAATTTACTTTGTTACTGTACGGATGAAAGGCCGGTCCCCAGAGCTTTAAGGCTTAAATTAATAAAATATCTAGACTTCTAAATATCTAGATTGATAAACAATAGCTACAAACACGCTTATTTAATTTCAATTACCAAATTCTAACTATAGCACACGTTCGGTCATATTTATAATATTATAGCGAACCGATACTAAACCTTTACAGATTTTATTACCCCTTTGAATTTGAGTGATCTATTGTTCGCGCAAATTTTTTTTATGCCTCCCATTAAGACGATATAAATCCTTCTTTCTTTTGTTCGCATTTCGCTGCAAATTCCTAACAGCCATTGAGCTGACAAGTTAAAAATTCCAAGGACCATCGGGCACGTTGCTAGGCTATTTTACAAATATATAAGATCGATCAGTCAGGGACTGTGTTTCAACTGTGATCGAGACATTACCTAGAGTACTTTCAGAGCAAGTATCTGTTAACGATGGAATTTGTGCGATTTATTCGATTACAATTTTCTGCTCTATGGTTTGACCAGCAGCCTCTGGATCAACTATACCTTGAGAGCTGTGGGTGCGATCCATGTTCAATATAATAATATCTTCAGGATGCTGCAGGGGCTGCCTCGATTCTAGAGTGCTTCCACTATGTTCACTGAGGCACGTACTGATGACTTTTACGTAATTAAGCTTTAGAAAACCACATCTTTACTGTTCAGAGTCCGGGAGCACCAGCAGTATCCTAAGAATGTTCCTAGAAGGTATAGCCTCTCCATCCTTTGATGCTGGGTGAGGCATCTATCTAGTGTCGAGAGAGGGGTAGAGCCATTCTTTCTCCTTTTGTGTTCTGTTGTGTCCGTCTTACTAAAATAGATATAATGTTCATCACTAACAAATAATAATAAAGTGTAGTGCTATCTATTAAACATTAACAAAAAACACATAAACAAAATGTCTTCTCCTTAATAAAGACAATAGGAAATATTTTAATGGACACATTCTTAGTTTAAGTAGTATCTAGTTATTTTAAGTCAGATTTAAATTACTCATTAGTCTTATTTCCTAGATTAGATTGTAATTTTAATGTTGATCACTATGATACATCGTTTATGGAAAAAACTAACAAATGGGTATAATCTGAAATGGAAATATATTATTTATATTATTTTAACTTGTTATATTTGGTAATGCTTGTAAGAACTGTGAACTACGTGTGAATACTTCTAATAAACTTTGTAATAATTCCAAAGGCATTTTAATTCACATCACATAAATTGGCATCAATATTAAGTTAGGATTCCGTAGTTTCAAAACAATATTTATTCATTTCTCATTATTACACAGAACGTACAATTGTGCTCAAATAAATTTAAATTACAGAATTCATTACGTATAACTGAATAGAGAAATTGACATGTCTCTTAAGCCTGCCCTCGGTGACTTTGGGTCAAATAAGTAATTGAATTTAGGTCCAGCCCAGGGGACCCCGTTTAATTATTATGCCTCCATACGGACCTTAATCACTGGGTTGGAATAATAAAATTTTGGAAATGAAACCTTCGATTATTGGAAATGTATTCTCTTCCAATCCATTCTGTAATTTATACACTCAACTGAATTGATCTTTATAATATTTAGTTAGAAGATAGCATGCACATCGATACTGTGAACGTCTGTGACTCTGCTAAATTTCTGTGGAATTAGAACTAATGTTTCACAAGTTCAAACAAATTAATTTAGTCGAAAGATAATGTTTGTAAGTAGTTTGTGCATTGAAGGGAGCGCTTAAATACTTGCGTGGTTTCTCAAAATCACTCATGTGTGATTATCAAGGTACATTTGTTTGATTAATGAATTTCTATTTACAAAAGCTTTGGGAGGTGTAGGTTGGAACGTTTTGAATGTTTTAAGCTGAATTAGAGACCAGTTTGTTTATCTTAATAATGGCGTCGGTCTATTATTCAGAGGCATTTAATTTTCTATATTTACTCACAAAATTGAAGTGTCTCGCTGTGATTTCAAAATAAATACTAAAATTTTAACTAAGACTTATACAAAGATTTACGCAATACAACACAACAATTTCTATAAGCGTCTCCTGATTCGCTCGATGAGTGCTGCTCCCGCATCGATACCGAATGTATCAGGAAACGCTCATAGAAATAAAGACACAGGGCAAGCTTTTGATACCGCGTATATCGAGCAGGGCATACAGAACCGCACCGCTGCTGCACCAAAAAATTAGAAAACGGCGTAATTACGCGAATTTTCAGTAGTAAATAAAGTCATCGAGCTATAAAATACACGATGCTCACGTCTATCATCCGCTTTATTAATATGTTAAAATAATTTATAGATATATATAGAGTAATCATTATATGTATAGGTACCATTATGGGCAAGCACCCTATTTGCAGCAGCGAGTGTCGACCCGCGGAGACACTAGGCCGACACCTGTCTCCAAGTCGCTGAGTAGTGGGTTCGTCGGTGTTCCACCAGCGCCTCTCTCAACCATCAATTGTAGCAGCAAAGGCTTGCCTGTTGGGGTGGGCCCACGTCAGTCAGGGTCGCGGCGAAATGTTCTCGCACGTCTCGGCCCCTGACATATGATTTCCACATGAAAAAGTCACCATTTTAATTTATTCAAAACATCAAGATACCTTAATATTGTTTGTAGTAGACATACAATAACAATAAGTAATAATATTATTGCATGAGTAGAAAATAAATAAAATATTCAGATTTCTTTATATTTTGAATAAATTGACAGGGTGCCAATTATGGTGGTGGCAAGAATGGTACTGTTTCTCCTATTCCTTTTTATCTGTAAAAGTTAAATATTCTTCTTATGAATACATTAATAATGTAAACTAGTTTTTATGTCCATCTACTAAGACATTACCATTGTTCATTTAGAACTTTTTACACGGTGTCGAGACATCAATCTTCTTTGTAATGTTAAAACCATTTGGCTGTATGCCAAAGAGAAACAAAGAGAGCGTTAAGAAAAATAAATCTATTGAAATTCGCTACGGTGACTAGTTACTTATGAACAAGTATTTTAATGTACTGCAGTATTACTAATATTGTCTAACCCTTTGTTGGTTTCTGAAGGCCTTTTCGCAAGACAGTCCGTCTGTCTATCTAAGTATCTCATATCAATTTTTCTTCAAATTGCTACTTGCATCCGGATGAAATTTAGTAGGACGATGTGTATCTGCAGTAAAGTCCAAAAAAATAAAATAAACGGTAGACCAAAAAAGACATGTATAGGATGACATGGTAATTTGTGGTAAGACAGAGGCCATAAGCCAGAATAGGGGAGTATGGAAGAAAAAGAGATTTATACAGACCCCAAACAATTAGACACAGATTTAAAAAAGAAGAAAAAGAATATTTAATCTAACACTTCGCAGTGAAATATCGCGAGTTACTTTCATTCTTTCAATAATGCCGAAAATGAAGACCAGCTGGAGGAAGTTTTTGACTTGATAGCTTTTCAATGTACAACATACGATATTATTCGTTTCAGGTCATAATAGAAATAAACTACGTGGGTATATTTTTATAACATTATTTGTAAATAAAACTATATCCCAGCCAAAATTACTTTTAGGGTTCCAAAAATATAGGTAGAAAATCCTTACACTTTACCTTTTTAAAACATTGCAGACCTGTAATGGAACACTTGCAAGCCAATAGATGCAATAATTGAAATCGCTTTCAATTCCCTTTACGTATAAATAATATATACAAATTTCCAACAATAAAATACGGGCCTCGGCTTGCGAAGACTTACAATAACCTCGGCGGGAGATTTTCCTTTGAGATGGAGGAACATTCTACCTCGCCTCTCACCCTGACTGTTCCTGGCTGGTCACTGTAAAATGCCATCATCATCATCAACCGAGCATTAAATCCCGGTTGCGTTCGGAGCGTTCCCTCCGACGCCCAGGGTCCGCTTTCCTACTTTTTCTACTCCACTTCGCGCGGTCTTCAGCATCCCCCGTTTTGAGAACATTGGCACGCATGTCATCCTTCACGACGTCAAGCCAGCATTTCTTGGGCCTTCCCCTTCGACTAGGACCTAGCGGAGGCGGCATGGCTAGACATTTGTTCCCCACGTAATTAGTCGGTCTGCGTAAAACGTGGCCGTACCAGCGGTCACTGTAAAAAGCCATGCTAGAATTATTATCTGCATTATAACATTTGAGGGTGGTTTTATCGGTGTGATATCACGCCCTCGCCGAATATCAGCATGAAACGATTAACCTTGAGCTAAATGTTTAGTACGATAAGTGAGAGTTCCAATGTCCTACTTCCACTTTCGCCTATCCCATCTTCCATATTCCCTATACCCTCTATTCTATTCCTCTAGTCTGTTACAATGAAACGAAAGATTTTATTTTTATTTTATTTATTATTTAATTTTCTTACACGTTATTTATACATAGCCTGTTTTGAGAATTTGTACGCCGCATTTTCAGCAATCAAGATTTCCACTCAGCATATTGCTGTGCCGGAATTATATCCGACACAACGCTAATTTTCTGTGCAAACCTTCCTTTTGGCGTTAGATCAAACCACGCAATTTTTTTAAACCAAATTTACTTATGAAATATTTAATTCATAAACCAAATAAGTAAATTTAAATAACACTAAAAATAAAACAATTTGTTACCTTAATTTTATTTTAAATAAAATAACCATTTAATTACCTAAGTCTATTGGGACATCCCTGTGTATGCACATTTCATGTTTTTTACCCTTTTCACGTATTTGTTGCACCCGATCTTAGTCATGCCCTCGTCCCTCCCTAGCGTGGCATCAGATATTTGTAATTTACAATAAGAAATGATGAAATTAAAACAACAGGTCCGTAATTAATTTTATATGCTTTTGAAATATTTTTAAATAATTTAAACACTGCTCATAGCCTATATGGAGTGAGAAATATTTTGAAATTTTCCATTAACATCACGAAATTCAGTAGCCATCTCACCTCAACAATCTCACTCTTCGTCATACTCAACACTAACTAAACATACAAGTAATATCAATTTACTAACAATGTTAATTCTGATGGAACCGGTTACCGTCGCCTATGGACATTTGTGACACTGAAAGCGTTATGTGCTGCCGCTCTTTAAAGGGTTGTCAACCTAGAAAGGTAGAAACCTAGCTTCTAATGTTATAGCAGCATACTCTAGACCAGTGGTGGTAGTCCAGACAGGCATCACCCTACCACCTGGCTGTGGGTTGTTTTGTCGCCTCTTACGACAGGCCGTCCGGCCGCAAGAAATTCTATCCTTTCTCCGTTCCTACACGGATAACAAACTTCGCAAAAAAAGAACCTTCTATTTACGAGTCTGACTCGCTCCCGGACACTCGTTTTTTATAAACAGGCTTATAGTTGCGTTATTGTGGTACTGATATAATTTGTCGGTACGCCGACCGCGGTCCCTAGGTCTCTGAGCAATTAGTACTGGGGCATTATTTTTATGTCACCCCGTTGTTACTTGCAGCCTATCTGTAGCGAACTCTGAGACGTCTCCAAGGGACCAACGTAAACAACGTTAAGACATAAAACGAGGAAAAAAATAAGGAAAACTAATGAGTTTCCTTTCTAAATAAACTCAAGCCGATGGTGGAAATGTCAAATGGACAAACCTATTCTTTACAGGGGGACCAAAAACAAAATTCGGCTTTCTTTATCATTTTTCTTTTATTAAGGTAAGGTAAAACACACGGTTTTTAAAGTAGTAATTAATCTGCCAAAACCAATTTCTCGTCAAACAATAATTATCTGCTAGTGGTCGCCCGTGGTCAAAATTCAACCATAATAATTATTTTCAATTGTAAGTTTGAACATTATTAAGGTTCTGGTTCAAAGACTATACCCATATACTTCTATAATCAGAAAACTCGCCAAGGTTGCACTGTTAATTTGATTTTACCAATAAACAAAAGAGTATATATGCGTAAGTGTGTCAAATACACGGTAGTGTGTGTAATGATTTTTTATTGATTTAATGTATTTTTATGCATAATTTAAAAAAAAAATAAGCACTCTGCACTTCTTCTTCATACTGTACGTGTGCAAAATTTCATACTTCTACGTGGGCGCACTTTCGCAAAAAGGCGTATAAAGTTTTTGGTGTAGTTGTTTTTGTGTATTTGGTATGTGCAGTGTCTTTGAGATTAATTATTATGGACGAATTTCGACCATGGACAACCACTGTACTCATTAATTTGTCTTCATCAGAATAGTATTTTTTTAATTATTATTAACAACTCTACGGACTGTAGTTCTTTTTTACAATTAAATTTAAGAGAAAGTTTAGAAGTTGTACACGCATAACATAACAAAAGTAACAAATAATTATTACTTTTGTTATTTTGTGTGACTTTTAATGAATGTATGTTAGTGTTGTGGTGTACCTTAAGAATAACTTATTAAGTATATTAATTTATTCTAATTTAATACTAAACTTATACTAATGTTGTGAGGAAGTGTATGTGCCGTGTGTGCCTTATGTCTATACCTATATATATTATTCAAACTTTGTGTTTCCTTTCTGTGTCTTTGTTATTAATTTTTAGGCTCTTTCTGTGTTTTGGTCTGTTTGTAAGGTATGCGTGTAATGCAATGCGGTGGTAGTGCGCGTTGGTGTGGGTATGTCTGTAAGTTTTGTTGTTAGTTATGTGATTATTTTCAATTTAAAGCTATTATCTAAATAAAAGCCTGAATTCGCAATGTTTCAGGTTAATACAAATTCTGATACTAACTGAAATCCCTTCTTCACAAACAGCGTTCAATAACACACATTCGTTCGAGTCGGCATTTATCTATAAATATCCAAGTTGAATAACCGCTGAAACAGGTCGTGTTCAACCATACAAAGTGGGAAAAGGTCTTTAAATAAATCTAGCCCTTATTCCAGATCTCTTTAATTCTCCGCATGAAAGGGCGATTAATCAAAAGGGTGGATCTAATATGAACGCGGGTCAGGGCCAATCGAGGATTTAGGACAGGTTCATACTGGCATTTTAGTCGCGCAACTTCTTTGAAAATGTTCAACATGTATGTAATTTAATTTTAATTTTAATGGTTTTAATGTCACACATACTGAGCCATATTTAAATAACCACATTATAATTATTTAGGACAAACACAGCGAGACTATTTGACTTTATTACCACCTAATGTAAAATATTATCTATATGGTTGAAATAAAGATTCCTTCGTTCAAATATTCAGGTAACAGAGCAATAACTTCAAATATAGTATTGTAATAAAACTACCATATGTTATAAAAAAAAATAGTCTGAGATATATAACTATGACGAAAAAACCTTTTTAGCTAGACGTCTTGCTGGAGATTTTCTTGCAGCTTCTCCTTTAAACAGCGATAACACAATGCGAAGCGGTGTACATACATAGAAAAGGAACTAGATTTAAATTTTGACTTCTTCTTTCTTCTTCCGTCTTCCGTATTCGGTATGTCTGTAAGTGTAGGTATGACTTTCAAAGTGTTCTCCGGTTAGAACTTATTTTGAATAGAATCTTCTGAATGTGAATATATTAATATTGTTGAGTTAATATCTCGTCGATATTTTCTGTCGATTTGTCTGTGAATATAGAATTAGGGCTCGCAGGCGGCGAAATAATGATATTTGAGGGGTCGCCGTTACCAAAATTGGTAAGGAGGATGTTGGCAACACCAAAAAACAATTGATTTTTTACTTTTTTCACATAAAAATTTCCTTCGAATGTAATGGTGCAAATTTAATATATTAATAAAATATCTTTCTGGGTGCAATTTCCACCTTTTCCTTAATAGTTTGATTTAATCAGAGGACGGACTATATGTATGTCATAGGTAATTTCTCTTGGACATCACTGTGTCTGTATGGATGAAATTTAACAGGAATGAGAGGCTACTTAGCACTATAAAGTCATTTAGTGAATTCGCAAAAAAATAAAGACTAAGGACCAGTGGCGTGGGGTGGAAATTAGGCTAGGGTAAGCCAGTTGAAAAATCATACAGTATGATGCAAGCGCCGATTACACCGCTCCGCACCGCACCGCTATTGCGATGTATTATTTTCTTATTAAAATTTGTATTTCTAATTATGCAATCTTACCGCATACTTTGAACAAAACCTGGTGCCTTATCGGGTTATGAGTTGCAATTTCCTCCAATAGGATCGTGTGGAAAGGTGCCGATCGTAAGAGACAGTAAACCAGTCATAAGAAATGCATGAATAATAAAAGTAGGCGCCTATTAATTTATGGCGCTTTCGACCATTTGGTCGCTAGTCGCTAGTATGAATTCCATGCCACTGCTAGGGGTAGCGGCCATACGCGTTAAATAAGGGTTGAAATTTACTTTAAGTGCATTTGAGTGGGATATGAATAACACTTCGCTTAAACTTTTTTAACGAGCCTTTTAATTAATACAGGGCTTATGAACCGCATTATGAATAAGGAGGTTAAGAATTACATATTGATTTTAAAAATGTTATCAAGGAAATGCAACACATGCAGTCCCTGGATAGTAATTAGAGAAGTATTGTAATTTATTAGATACTAGCTATCCCGGTAGACGTTGTCCTGCCCGGAAAAGCTTCAATCGATATGCCGACAGCAGCGCCACCTACCGGTTCCATTTGTGAACCAACTCAGAAACCCTATCTGGCTCATGCACAATAACTTTGCTAAAGATCATCACATGATCAAATTTATAGTTTATGATTCTATAAAGGACATACAGACAAACATTCATTTTTATATAGAGGAAGAAGATTTACACAACTTTTATGCTAGCTTATGTACCAATATTAGTCTACTCTCAGTAGACTAATAATATAAGTTCGGCTCTCCATTTTAGAAGAACAAACACTATACCCGCCATACTTATCCAAGGTGGATTAAGGGGTCCGATACATCAGTATCCTGGATGTGCAACTTTCATCTTCCTTTTTTTCTTCACCGTCCGCGTCTAATGTTTGTAACAAAATGCACATTAGGTCATAAGCGTTATAAACGTCAAACGTATCGTGATATGTGACGACTTTAATTCCAGTGTGTACACGTTCTAAAGGCAAGTAGCAATCGAAGGGTTTATCGGGGCTCGAAACACCCGATGACTTTATTTTCTAATAAATTGAACTTGAATTATGTTGACCCACACTATCAAGGGGAAGCATGCAAATTTACCCCGGATTAGGCTTAAATAGGTTATATCAGTTTGGGTAAATTGAATTATATAGGGAAATGATTGCCTTATATGAAACTTCATTCAACTTTTTGAATTATTAGAGTTTATGATTAATTTTGTTGGTGGATAAAGACAATTAATTGCAAAGAGTAACATTGTCGATTATTACAGTGATCTACTGTTGATCCGCCTAGTTATTTGGAACGAAAAGTTATTAGAACTGATTCCTAGTGAAAGGTAGGCAATATTTTCTAAAGTTACTTTCCTCTACTCTAGTCTGGCTATCGAATTGGCTTGCTACTGGAATTACTAAGATGTTACTCAGAAATTCAAAACGATATAATCCTCTTTTATATTGAATCTATATGATTCAATATAAAAGAAACCCTATAATAAATATAAAATAATTCTACGTACTATGAAACATAGGAACTACCTGAAAGTGTCCAACGAAATCTCAGTCACAACACGGAGTGGCAGCAGTGTCTCAGCAATTAGTGTAAACATTGTCGACCTACAGCCGTGAGGGTACTCCACGTCGTACCACTTCAGCTAACAGTGGGGACTTAGTGTCGAGCAGAAACAAAAGCGGGGAAAATATTTATGAATCAACATTCTATTATTATCTATACACTACATATAGATAATAAGATCAAGAAACATGGCATAAATAAGACAATGAGTATAAAGATTGAATATATGAGTATATAATATCTCATAATGGTAGCGCTTCACTTGGTGTATCGTATTTGAATTATTTCGAATGTTGATTTTTCGCCCGAGACTAGCCTAGTGTGAAAGAATTTATGCGCTATATATGTGTAAGGCAAATAACGGAAGTAACAAATTCAAATAGTTCTTTCAGTCAGTCAGTAAGTACCTTAAATATTTGGTGTAATACAACAATACTGCTACACAAATAAGCTAAGGCAGATGAAGTGTCGTCATTAAAAAACACATGTGTACAATACTGCAGTTCACACGTAGTAGAAGTTAAACAAAGTGTGACAAGACATGGGAGTGATGCATATTTTCGTGACGTTACATACATTATATCGCTTTAATATATTTAACGCTTAACGCGATATATATATACTAGCGGCCCCGGCAGACGTTGTCCTGCTCTGAAAAAATAAAAATCTATGACCCGATCCCAGCGCCACCTACCGGTTCCAATTGTGGATTTAAACCATCCGGGGACCCACTCAAACACACAAAAACAAAATCGCTCCCCGTTGTTAAGAGGATTCTAGAACCCGATCTCAGCGCCACCTACCGGTTCCAACGGTATAAAAACTATCCTATCTTTCAAGTTGGATCAAACTGCACACGGTGTGCAAATTTGATTAAAATCGGTTGAGTAGTTTAGGAGTCCATCGCGGACAAACATCGTGACACGAGATTTATATATAATAAGATATCCTTTCGCCAAGTAGAGGTCAGCTAAGAACAGATTTTACGGCACGCGAAGCGGCCGGGAATCAGGTAGTGTATTATATTTCAATGTTTCGCAGGCTTAGTCCTATAGATTTATGTGTTTATCTCTTTTTAGTGTTGCGTTTTCGTTTCATCGACTTTCAAATGACAACGATCCTAAAGATTCTAAAGACAGTTATCGCTACATGTCCAACAAGTACTCCGCCTAACTCTTCTTGAGTAAATGCAGCATGAACTCGTACTGCCTATTGGTATGTTACGCTTAACTTTCTTAGCATTTTCTTTATAAAATTCTTATAAAATTAAATAGAATCTTGAAAAATTATCGTTACAAAATTTATCGACAGACAAACACATTGTACATTCCTAAGTTGTGTAAGTTGCAAGTTACCCTTGTATTTAGACTGTCATATTCCAGATCCCGCATCCGCAGGACATAAAATATGGTCAAGCATATAGACCAGTACTTGGGGTCTATATACCTCACGCGTCCTAAGTCCAAAGCCCATATCTCAGCATCTTGGGACAATTGGCGTGAAGTAGGTAGCTGGTATAATTTATGACCAAGAAATTCCAGTTAAGCTGAAAGACAGATATATGTTTCCACTGTTATTGACCTTTTGTATAGCAGTGAAGTGGGACCTGTATTTAAACAATACAAGAAGACACACGAACAATACATGTTAGAAAGTACCGTTTTCACGATAGCATACCTACATGTGCATGAAATAGCAGATAAAATGAAAATGAAACACCTGTACGGAAACCAGTTAGCCAAGTGGAGGATAAATATTTAGCCACGCCGCATTCGCTAGGTACCGATAATAGAGACAGGCCCAAGAAACCGTAACTCGAGGTCATGAACGATAATCTGCAAGCCAACGGTCCCATAATAGGTGTTAAAATCTTCCTATATATAAAAATGAATATTGGTCTGTATGACCTTTATAGAATCATAAACTATACATTTGATCATGTGATGATCTTTAGCAAAGTTGTTGTCTATGAGCCAGAGAAGGTTTCTGAGTTGCTTCACGATTGGATCCGGTAGGTGGCGCTGCTGTCGGCATATCGATTGAAGCTTTTCTGGGCAGGATGACGTCTGCCGGTACAGCTAGTCTTCAATAAAAACTTTCTATTGTGGTTTTAAAGGATTAGGGCTAGATATGTAATTTTTAAAATAAAAATTACACTGATCTTCTTTTGTTTTTGTATTGTCAAGTTTTTCTCACTACGAAAATTCGTCACCTGTTTGAATGTTTAAATATATACAATTCGCTTACGTTTTCACGTTTAAAGATCTATTTTACAATATAGGATAAAAAAAAATAAAAAAAACAAAACCGATATTTATTTTTTGGGTTTTTAGTCGATTTTCTTTTTGGTGAAAAAATATGTTTTACTTTTTAGTTCCGCAAATACTTAATAGCTTTAGAAATAAAATATTAAGTGCCTGTAGAAATTATTATGCTGGCACGCGTATACAATCTCACTCTTCCGTGTAGATGCTCATCAACAAGGCAACCTCTTGATTTCCCCGGAATCCACTCCTCAGATCCTGACATAGTGACAAAAATCAAAATCGGTTCACAATTGATGGAGATACATACAAAAAAAACATACAGAGTAATTGGGAACCTCCTCCTTTTTAAGTCAATTAAAAATCGTACGACGCACAGAAGGAATTGTAGAATAGCAAACACAGCGGACGCAATTGGATTTTAGTGCAAGTATAATGATGATAATGTAATCCACTTTTAATTATATATACCTACTAAAAATATGTAATAAAAGATCCTCGATCACAGCACTAATTACTAGCTGCAGGTTTATTCAGCTACGGGGAAGGCTTCAGGCTGTCACCTGCCAGTTTCCTTTCAAGAATGTCTTTCATAATTTCCCCTCTCCTTTTTCCAGCTCGTTTCTCAGATATTATCTTTTATCTATTTGCAGAATTTAAAGCTCAGCCGAGAACGCTGACGGTATTAAAATGAAATACGCTTTTCTGTGTTAAAAATGCAATTTTAATTCTAGAACGAATTAAAATTATAGTGTTATACTCCTTTTTTTATTTGGCCCTATTCTCTAACTGACTAGACCTCTAAAGGTCCATTATTATTCTTTTTATTTGTGTATTTTATATTTATTTTAATCTCCTCTTTTACAATATAACGTTACTCATTACCCGATAAATACATTTTTTTAAAATATTTTTAAGACAATTCTTTATTGATTCGAGGAATTTGAGAAATTATAATGAAATGCTTCTCTGAAATTACAGAGTTTACAGAGTAACTACACATGATTGGGTACTGAAATGTTCGCTAAATATGAATTGTATATATCCTAAACTTACCTGAAATGACTTCTAAAGTCGATTCCTATTATGATCATATTAATTTACTGTTATTTTATTTACACTGATCACTTCACTTCATCGATCATTCGCAATTTTATTTATGTGCCCTTGGACCGAGTTCCACTAGAATATTCACATACTATTCTATCTAATTTTTATACATGCGTTAACTGAATAAACATTTTATATTTAATTTCATTACACATCTATTGTGTTGTGGCAGCTCTGTTGGATACGGCCCGTATTGTGAGGAGATTCCTGTGTCTGAAGCCTTAACCACCGGTAACCTGAACCCTAGGTCCTACTGCCGGCGAAGATTTATTATTTACACGTTTATAACTCTCATAAACGTGCAAATTTATATATAATATCAGTCCATAAATGTCCCACTGTTGGGTTCGGGCCTCCCATTATAGGGGGACGGGGGCGGCTTGGCAGGTTTGACCCATTAGCACGTGGTAATTGTAACATTATGCTCATTAGATCAGAAAACTGACTAAATGGTGCATACGTTCCGGCCAGTCAAACCCGCGCCCTTTGAGTTTGGGACGTGTGTGCTAGCCATTACGCTATCACGACTTCACTTGACGTTCACGTAACTTATTTCTGTTCTATTATGTTACATGTGTGTTATTTGCGGATAATTATGTGTAGTTTTTTATACATGAAGGAACGAAGAAAGAATACATTTTCCTGCGGCTGGGCGGCCCGTCGTAAGAGGGGACAAAACGACCCACAGTCAGGTGGTAGGGCATTGCTCGACTGGATGGCTAACACCCCTGGTCTAAAGTATGTCGCCATAGCAACCTTGAGTTGTATTTCGGTATTAGTGACCAGGTTTCAGCCTCCCTTAAGAGTGCAGCAGCGCATTTGTAGCACCTTTGGTGTCGCAAATGTTCATAGGCGATGGTAACCGCTTTTCATAAAGTAGGCCATCTGCCTGTCTGCTGAACTCCTGCAATAAATAAAAAAACCCTAACAACGTGAAAATTGGATACAAATGATAATATTTTCTTGTATAAAAACACAAATATATAACGAAACACCTTCTTAAAAGCCATTGTTGGGGTACAAAGAAATGAATTCATATTACGATTTTTTCGTAGAAAGTAACACCAAAAGCGAAATTGCACCTGTACAGCGAACAATGGTGTTTCCTTCGTTTACTTAGGCCACTTTACATCCAGTATTCTTCTACAAGCAACGTAACTAATATACATATACTGTATACAGTATAGTCGTGGCTACAGTAAAGCTATATTTAGTGCACAAAGTGCTAAAGAAAATAAGATGCAAGAGTAATTTAAAGTGATTAAAATTAAAATATTTGACAAATACCTAGAAAAATAATAAAAACTTCGTTTAAAAAAACCGACTTCAAAAACTAAAATGTATAAAATAACTTATTTCTAAAGCTATTATTATTAATATATATTATCTAAAACATCTTAAAGTCGGTGCTTAGTAATTTGCAAAATATAGTAATTTTTATTATGTTTTACTTTGCCGCGACTTCAAGGTGTTTTAGATTATATATATTAATAATAATAGCTTTAGAAATAAGTTATTTTATACATTTCGGTTTTTGAAATCGGTTTTTTTAAACGAAATTTTTATTTTATATTTGTTACTTTTTAGTGTCTAGCTATGTAAGGGTGGACTTACGAATGGTGCCGCGCTTCTTAAAAAAATATAGGTCCCAAGAAACGAGAACAAAAAAATGTTCGTAAAATGAAAACTACTGGGCCAAACTATGACAAATTTTTAGGGGACCAATTGGAAGCTATTCCGCGTTGAACAAAAAAAGAATCACGTAAATCGGATCATAAACCACGGAGTAATCGGCGAACATACATAAAAAAAGCAACTTAAAAAAAGATCCCGACGAATTGAGAACCTCCTCCTTTTTCGAAGTCGGTTAATAAATAAGAACCAACGCAGAAACCTTCTTTGGCTCATACACAACAATTTGTCTAAAGATCATCACATGATCAAATAACATTCATTTTTATATGTAAGAAGAAGATAATACTATTTAAGTAGTAATTTTACGCTGTGCGTAAGGCAAATGTAACGTTACGCGTAGCCGCTACGCAGCGTAGTTTACCCACTAATTTCTTTACACTATATTCGTACACACCAAGAGTACGTGATAAAGGTTTTAGGCCGTGTTTTGATAGCAAATAAGGGCGTTTATAACCGTCCAATAAGTTTCTGTTTTATGTGGTATTTGTTTAGGGCTCTTTAATACTTTATTCGACGCACAAAGGAAATAAATACTTAATGAGAGAAGTAAAATATAATTTGTTTGGCACTGGCGCAGAATTGTAGAAATTTAATTTATTTGTACCAAAGTTTGACTAAGGGCGGGTTTTTCAATCCTCAGATAAAGTTTATTCATAAGATTATATTAGAACATGGGAAAATTAAAAAATAAAAGATGCAGGAATATAGCAGAGAATTGTTGCATTTTTTAATCTAGTCAGGTTATCATTTGTTTGGTTGTTAACTTTTGTCTGAGGTTTGAAAAATCAGCCCTAAACATAGCATTGCTTCACCAGTTTTTGTATGTTATAAAAATTGTATATTATACAACATATATTTTAACACCTTTAATCTAAATAGTCTAAATGAGTCTGGGTCCAATTTAGGACTTATATTGATACAGTTATCTTTTATTTTGCTCAGTGTTGTCAAAGTGTTTATTTGTACTAAATAAAATAATTTTTCTTTCTTTCGAAATATGTGTATTTTTCAAATATTTTTATTTTTTCGTATTATATTTAAAAAAAAATAATAACAATGTATTTTGGTACTATTTCACTCAAAAACTACTGAGCGATTTTTGATGACACATCAGAATAACACATAGGCTATACCTTATTATTTATTAATGCTTAAGAAACGCAGACGAAGTCGCAAGTGGCGGCTAATCCATATAAATAAAATTAATTGTAGAAATGTTCATGTTTTTTTGTGTATATTTGAGTGGGTCTCCGGATAGTTTAGATTTACAATTGGAACCGGCAGGTGGCGCTGGGATCGGGTTCTAGGACTCTCTTAATCTCCTGGATCTATTTTGATGATTTTGTTTTGGTGTGTTCCCGTGGGTCTCGAGATGGTTTATATTCACAATTGGAACCTATAGAGTACTAGAATCGGGTCCTAGATTTTTATTTGCTCAGAGTATAACAACGTCTGCCGGGACCGCTAGTAAACTAATATAATTCAGAAAACTATGTTGGATGTATCTCTTACGGATAAAATTAGAAATTAGGATATCTGTAAGAGAAGCAAGGTAACAGATAAAGCTCGCAAAATTGAAGTTGAATTGTCAGCGGGCCAGTTACGTCTGTCGCAGGAGCAATGGCCAATGGAGTAGACGAGTCCTGGAGTCCCGACTCCGCGTCTCGGTAAATGTAGTGTCGGACGCCCTCCAGCTCGATGGACCTACCAACCAAGTACCTACAAACCAGCGAAGGTTGCCGATAGGCGCTGGATGAAAAGATCGGAGTACAGGAAAGAGTGGGGCCGTCTTGGGGAGGCCAACGTCCAGCAGTGGAATGCGAATGGCTGACGACGAAGTGGTGTTGCATTCTACTTATAATCCTTAAAATTACTGAAAATATGTTTTAAAGAATGAAACGTCAGAAATTCCAGTGGTCGAGTGGCCTGACATTAGAAGCTAAAGAACCCACAACTAAAGGGTACAGTATTTGCCTGTTTAGATGGCTACCACTTCTGGCATGCTACTGCAACAAACTAAAGCTGTGTTTCGCCTGTAATGCACGTTGTTAGCACCTTTGGTGTTACAAATGTTCATAGACAACTGTAAACACTTTCTTTCAGACTGTCTACTATAGTTATGCTATAAAAAAAATCTAGAGGAGAATAAATAAATTATTAGTATTTTTCTTCCACGATTTCTATTTCGAAATTCCAGTGTTTACTTACTGGCCGAAATCCAGAACAGTAATAACCGCATTACGAGTAAGTGTCTCTCAGCGTTTCCAACGATACGTTGTTCAGAAATTCAATTTTGGCAACGGAAAGAACGAATACTTTTATTGCATTAGTCGTTTACTTTTTAGAATAGTATTATGAATCGGTCGAATTTAAATGACATAGTTCAGAAATCAGAAAGTTTATTAATTAGTATATTAAGAAGTCTTAATTTGAATAAAGACTGCTGAAGAGGTCAATATTAGTAATACTTTAAAGACAGACGTTTGTGCATCCAGAGTTCGCAGTTGGAGGAAATCGTAAAGGCTAATTACTTAACAACTTATAAGCCGTCGGTTGCAGTTGGTATTCAAAATTGTAGTTTTAGGGCCGATTGCATAACAATCGCCTTTAAATAATTAGTTAATCACAGTGAACTGCTTAAATACGTTTTACACAAAACGTAATGTCGGTCGTTTAAACATATTTAGCGAAAAATTTTGTGTTGTGCAAGATGCTAACGTGTTTAAGGGTGTTAAATGCGCTTAGTGTTTCTTAAATAAATTTAAGGAATGTTATGCAAGCGGCACTTAAAATGGATTTAACGTTCTTCTTGTGTCACGTTGTAGTTAGATGCTGGAAGGTTATAGTCGTGTTCGCGACAATAATGTATGTGTGATGATTTGTTTTCAGAAATCCGTAATCTTTTATTCATAACAAAGTTTATACTATAATTATGGTTACAAATAAAATTCAAATTAGGTCGTAATGTGGGACAAAAACTCCTCATGAGTATAGAAAGTGTGCTCGTCTAACCTAACTTCTTTCTATGTGGATTATATTTTAATATTGTATTAATATGTTTATTATCTATTTTGTAATTTATTTTGGATATATACTTATGTATTGTGTCGTATTTGGGAATATATCCTATTTATGTAAATATGTCACCACCGTCAAACACTTGCAATTCTGTTCATAAAATCCATAGTCGGTGTTGTCTGGAAGAGATCACTCTAAAGCGATAAGTTCGCTTGCTTTGTTTCCCTTTTCTTTAACTAGACTATTCTAAATTGTTTCTTTTATGTGCATCTGGTGAACAATAGAGTTTTATATATTCTTCATTCCGTATATGTTTCGTAGACGTATCTCAGCTTTCAATAATGAAATACAATCACTGTCGAGTAAAACTTTTTGAGTGTTTCTTAGTGTTTTTTTAGTATCGATAATTTCGATTGCTCAAAATAAAATTCAGAGATAAATTCAATTTCCTTCGCTAATTATACAAATAGTTTGAGATAAACCAATGTTGTTCCTCTCCAAATCTCGCGGCTGTTTGCTTAAGAAAACTGTTTATAACTACTAAGTACAAGACAAGTGGATTAATAAACTTCAAACCATTCAATCACTGTAAATACAACCATAAACCACGTTAATAAAGTTCAAGATTTCACATCGAATCAAAAATATTATAAGATCATAAACTGCTTATAATCAAACTATTCTTGATCTTAACGCGTTAATTATAAAGTACATATTTCAATGAAGCTTAGTCTAGTAACATAATAACTAAGGCGTAAAGTCAGACAATTTGGCATTTACTGAATTTATGGGAGTAATGGTAAATCAAGTAAAGGTACTGCTATCTGTTTTAATACCTATATTATACGTCTGATGTGAGGTTTCTAGTTTAAATTTAATATGTTATGCAATTTTTTGTAACACTCCAAATACTTAAACAACAATCAAAATATAAATAAATTAAGTAATCCAACTAATACATAGCAAAAATGTACTTTATTTAATATATGGAACGTTCATAATATAATTTTTAATTTTTGGACAATCAGACAGAAAGCAGTATTGCCTATGGAAAATTGTACTACCAATGTGCTGCTGCTCTCTAAAGGGAGACGGAAACCTAGCCGCTAATGCAGGAACACAACTAAAGGTTGTTATGGCACCATACTTTAGACTTGTGGTGGTAGCAATCCAGACGGGCAAATGCTCTACCACCTGGCTGTAGGGTGGTTACGACAAGCCGCTCGGTCGCAGGAAAATGTAAGTATAATCCGTTCCCGCACGGATAAAATTAATAATTATTAACTGACGTAATTCAAAACAAAATTCAAAAAAAGAATAAAAAATCAATTCAGCAGTTCACATTCAAAATAAATGAACCATTATATGATTGATCATTATAAGCGAGGAAAGTAGAAAATTGTTAGTTTAAATCAAAAGTTGAATAAAGACGAGCGTATTCTTTGCCGACTTTTATAAAGAACACATCTTTCGCCACCCAATGCTATAGTGGAATCACAAAACAATAAAAATCAAGGCTAGCTTCAATAGAAAGGGTTAAAAAAAATTAAGTTTACATTACGTATGTCCGAAGACCCTTAGTCATATCCTGATGTTCTCCAATGAATTTTTATTTAATTAAACATATGAAAAAGTATTGGCAATGTCAAAAAAATTAAGACCTTTTTCAGTGAGGTAATTAATGCCATTGTGTGAATTTATTTGAATAAAGTCTATTGAATTTGAGATGTGTACTATTTCTGAATTAGTGCTTTTTGTTTCTGTAGACAAATGAGGGAAAAGTGGACGTTTATCACCCTTGAAAATCTTCATTGTATCTAGCCTCCACAACACTTGATTCCCTTTTCTTTCACCATATCCCAATTACTTGGGGTCAGCACAATATGTCTTTTCTTTCTACACTCCTCTACTCTGACATATATCTTCTGCCACACTACATATCATCATATCATCCTTCAAACAATCCATCCATCTGTAATGTATGTGTATTCTGTATTCGATACACAACGCCGTCAAGCGGTGTATACTGATAGAACACCTAGAACCTTAGATATTGGTGATACTGTGTGGGCTAGAAGTTACGGTTCACCTGATAAATGGGTAGAAGGCACGGTTAGGAAAGCAGAAGGATCCCGTAGATATATAATAGATAGTGGTGACGGTCGACTTCTTAAAAGACATGTAGATCAGGTACGGCGCAGGTCATTATTATCAAATGTTACAAGTCCAAATAAAAGTCCTAAAAGAAAGTCTATGAATAACGATAACAAGGGGGTCGAGGATGTCGTTCATCAAGCTGACGATAACAATACCGATGATGTTTCGAAAGAATTAACGATGGAGGAGGATGGTGGGACTAATAAAAATGAAAACGTTGCTAATCCTGGGTGTAGCGCTTTACCTCCAACAAGTGAGGTTATGAAATCGGTTTCGCTCCGTAGTCATTACCCAAGCCGCCAACGCAAACCCGTGGTAAGATTTGCAGTAGAGTAAGAATTCAGGAGGGAGGTGTAATGTATATCTATTCTGTAAGAAATAATAATTTACCATATATGTAGGCAGATCAGTAATAAAATCAGTTTGATCACGGAAAGTACTTGTGTATGATTTATTACCAATTAATCCTAATAAGAGGCTTAAATACTACACCATCTTTTTTTGGTCTACCTCTACATTTGTATCCATCTATCTTTGACATTATTTTTGTCACGTGACTTTCATACCTCGTCATTATATGCCCATACCAACTTAATCTTATTCCTCTCAATTTTTCAGCCAAAGGCCCAACTTTCAAAGATCCCCTTATGTTGTACTTACTAATTTCTCACCTTATCCATTCTTGTAACACCACACATCCATCTCAAAATTCTCTTCTCAGCGGAGTGGAGACGTTTGTGTTTCATCACTTTAGTGGCCCAACATTCCGACCCATATAGCATGACTGGTCGTGTGACAGATTTACAAATTTGACCTTTTGTTTTCAGCGGCATTAGTTTGTCGCACGTCATACCGGTTACCTGTCTCCACTTTAGCCATGCTACATTTATTCTTCGCCTTACATCCCTCTCTATATCACTATCATTTAAAAATACTCAGTGAAAAATTAAAATAAATTCTAGCATTACAATGTTAATCTCTATTTCCCGTTATTATTACGCCCCAAGACATCGGAATGACCTACAAACCGAGCAGTAACTTAACTAGAAGTCAGTTATAACTTGTGTACATAGCGGTTTGTATTTGATGTCCTCAGTGACAGCGGATGGCTTAAGCCGAATATGAAAGGTAACCGCTATATTCTGAGAACTAAAGCTCTGTATTTCACAGAATCGTAATTGAAATTGCATTATGCGTAGGTACAATAATCCAACTGAGACTTTCTTTACAGTGCCGCAGCTAATTTTGCACGAATTAAATCCCTTACAAACTAGGTATGTGTCTTTCTGTTAATATATATATATACGTTATACAATAACGTTTATATATAAACAACTATATACGTTACAGATATTTATCTCAGAATCTGATTAATCTACAAATATCGAATTTGACCGATAGGTGTATTCTATGTGCTGATTCAAATTTTTATAAAATAAAAGAAGGAACGGCCGCTATGTATGTATGTATGTATATTTATCTGAGCAATATAAAAAATCAGTGTCTAAAGGTGTGTGTAATAGGTTTATATAAATCTTCAACAAAAATAAAATGATAATCCTTGTCTACGACAAGGTATCACGAGATGGGACAAAACCATTATTCAAACGACAGCACTAAATGGTTGTGCAATTTATTGTCTTCTTGGAGTGGCAACACCAATATAGTCCTCTTGAAAACGCATCAGTGTTGACAATTTCTCTAACAACCTAAAATCCACATACATCAATTTAATCGCCGAACCAAGCTTCCGAACTAATGAAGCAAACAATCCTTATTAAGTACTATTACTTGCCCACTATTTATTCATCTAATTACTATTAATTAGATGAATAAATAATGGTGAGACATTTATGATCAAAATTCCTCATTGTTTCGCTAACTTTTTAACTTTGAGGAGTTACAGTTCAGATAATAAACCTGGAAAAACCTTTCAACTAAAATTTATTTGAAGAAGATCCGTTGTACATTTTTCCAGATATGACGTTACCCTATGAAATAAAATAGGCTTCATCATCAAAATCGCTACAATCACCAACTCAGACCAAACCCCAGCATCTCCCAGCAGTCAGGCCCGCGATTCTGCCGTCGACTGCGCGATGGTTAATTAAATTCTATCCACTGTCCGCCTCTGTATAAAACCGCCGCGAATAGACAACCATATTATTAAATTATAAGTGCCTCCGCTAATGAGCTCTGTTTTAGACAATCTTTGGTTAAAACGTTTGGAATTCTTTTTGCGATTTCTTTGTAGGGACAAAAATTTGAAGAGTAATTAGTATGACTAATGGTCGAAATTCGACCTTAATTATTTTTAATTATAAGTAACATTATTAAGGTTCTGTTGTCAAAGACTATCTGTACTTCTATAATCACAGATTTCACCAAGGTTTCATCATTCATTGTTAATTTGACTTTAACAATAAATGAATGAGTATATATGACTGTGTGTATGTCAAATACATGGTAGTGTGTAATGTTTTTTTATTGATTTAATGTATTTTTTGTGCATAATTTAAAAAAATGCATTCTGCACTTCTTCTGTATATTAACTATAAGTGTGCGACAAAATCCATACTTATGTACAATTATAAACAATTCGTAATTCCTATCGACAGTAACAGTTTGCGCATAAAATTGCGGTCAGCATAAAAGTGACACTACTGGTTTAATTAAATAATCTATATTGAACATTATTCGCAAACGAAAGTGACAGTATTGCTATGTATTCTTAACTCTGTTCCGTTTACACGATTCGTACATTGTCGCGCCCTATTAAAATTTGTCTACTGCGCAAGTACATCGGAAGGAATTATATGTTGTGTAGAAGTGTAGTCAAGTGATGTAACATTTTATTTGAATGTTTGTTTGTTGCTTCTTATATTTGTATTATTTTTGACTAAACAAATCTATATATATATATATATATATATATATATATATATATATATATATATATATATATATATATATATATATATCAAAGAAAGTCGTGTTAGTTACACTATTAATAACCCAAGAACGGCTGTACCGATTTGGCTGAAAATTGGTGGAGAGGTAGCTTAGAACCAGGAGATGGATATAGAATACTTTTATCCTGTTGGAACCGGTAGGTGGCGCTGAGATCGGATTCCAGTATCCTCCTAATCACCTGGACCGATTTTGGTGATTTTGTTTTTGTGTGTTTGAGTGGGTTCCTGGATGGTTAAGATTCACAATTAGAACCGGCAGGTGGCGCTGGGATCGGGTCCTAGATTTTTCTTTTTTCAGTGGAGGATAACGTCTGCCGGGTCCGCTAGTATTGTATCCATAAAAGTTATATGTTTATATTGTTACCTAACATAACCTTCGTAATGCCGAAGTAAGAAAGAGAGTTGGTCTGAAAGAGAGTGTCGGGATGAAGGTAAGGAAAGGAATGCTCCGGTGGTTCGGGCATGTGGAAAGAATGTATGATGAAAGAATGACTAAACAGATATACAATGCAAAAGTGGATGGATGCAGAAGTCGCGGAAGGCCACGACACACCTTCCATTATCAAATTGATCATGTATTAGCAGAAGGTGATGTTAGGAGCCTTAAGAACACACGAGCGTGCATGACAAGAGCTATGAATGTCAAAGAAGCAAGTGAGGTGTGTAAGAATGGGCCTGTGTGGCGCTCTGTTGTTCGTGCCTACCCCGCAAGGGACCTGGCATGAAGTTATGTATGTATGTATGTTACCTAACAACTAAGAGTTACCGCCCTTTAATACTTATAAAAGGTTTTACGCAATACACGCTTATCGTTAAATATTAACATGGTTTAAGCAAATCCCTCCCAGCGTATCATTGTAAGACCCGCTGAGAAATTAATATTTTAATTATTTCCTTTCAGAGCTTGAAAACATTTGCTTACTCAAACAACTGTATTTTATATGAGTTTCAACATGGTTTATAAATTATTTATACAGATAAATCAAATTGAAGTGTCTGTTTGTAATATCAAAGCGCTTTACTAAATGCATAATTATGAAAGTATATACGGTACTTATATAAAAAAAACTAGCTGTCCCGGCAGACGTCGTCCTGCCCGGTAAAAAATAGGGGTTTATCGTAGAAGGGTGAAAATTGAGGATTGTATGTATTTTTGTATGTTGTATCATAAAAAAATAGAAATTAAAAATTTTGTCTAAAAAATAAATAAAAAAAATTAGGGGTGGACTACCCCTAACATTTAGGGGGATGAAAAATAGATGTTGTCCGATTCTCAGACCTACCCAATATGCACACTAAATTTCATGAGAATCGGTCAAGCCGTTTCGGAGGAGTATGGCAACGAAAACTGTGACACGAGAATTTTATATATTAGATGTTTTTTTTTTTGTCTGTCTGAATAGTCCGGCTAAACTCTGAAACGGCTTAACAAATTTTCACGGGACTTTCAATGACAGATAGCCGATGTTATAAGAAGTAACTTAAGCTACATATGATTTTTTTAGGGTTCCGAGACATGGAATTAAACGCAGATCAAGTCGTGGGCGCAGCTAGTGTGGTATAAACCTTCAAAATTAGTCATCACAAGCACTATTGACATATTAATCTAATGATGAGATCTCAGCCTTGTTGTCGTGTATCTAATTTTTAATAATATTTGTAAAGTGCTTATGTCTTTTCATATATTATATTAGCATATTGTGTGTTTGTAGACAAGTGCATTTTATGCTTTATTTGTGCATTATTTTAAGATGTCTTTCTTTCACGAGATTACTGAGTTGAGGTTGTTGGATGAGGCCTGGGAAACTGGGAATCATTCATTCTTTTCGGACTAGGATAAAATAAGTTGCAATTTCGAGATAGATCAATGGAGACCAAAACAAGGATCGACCCATAAATTCTCACATTACTTCACATCGGAGCATGCACTATTACAATATAAAGCTTAATCACTTACATTAAATATTTCTACCATCTCTAGATTGATGTACTCTAGTATTAGCTGTTCTCACTTGAGGAGTCACACTATTAAATAAGTTATACTTTTGTTACGGGTAATATAATTATAATGGATTACTCTGAGGCCGATCCCAAACACCCGCACATTCTTTAGTCATTTACTCATAACAAGTGACGGAGAAATTTGTTTCCAAAATTTGAATCGCACCCGTAGCCTCCGAGTTAGGAAGGGCCAAGGCATAGCGCGCTCAGCTACACAGGCCGTCTCTGTGGTTACAGAGGTTATGTAAAGAGTTACAGCGCCGTGCTGATAGACGACGATTACACAAATCGTTAGTAGAGACGTGACGCTCTAAACATGATCTATTATTGTCTATTTGGGTTTTTCTATCACCGCATTAGTTCTCTAGTGTAAGCGTCATCGAAAATTCGTATAATAAATCAATAAACACATATATCGTAATCATAGAAACAGGAGAAAGAATACCTCTATTCAATTTTTTAATACCCACACATTCAGATATATTACCAAGATGATATAAAGAACGGATCCAACTTGGCTCCGTGAACTCCAATTTTTACAGTCAACCCGTTCCTCATAACTTCAACAAGTCACTATTTCAAAGTCTTAATATCTTTCCCTAATCCCCAAGTTCTACATAAAAATCAAATCTCTCAAAGATATTTTTATTTCCATAAATAAACATTAAACTTACTCAGTTTACCAAAGAGCGCAGCTTCTGGCGAATGGTAGAACAACTGTGTCTGCCTGGCCTCATGTACCGCTTAAATACTAAACAAAATTTGAAAGTACCGTCTATTAAATATTCGTAATTCAAAATCTCCAGCAACTAGTTACAAATGTCACCAAAACGTTTATTAAGTATAACAGTATCTTATTCACTAACTAACCTTGTTGACAATGCAACAGATCAATAAGCATCTGCCTTAAAATAGCTATTGTTTTATGATACCTAACAAAATCTATTAAATTATGACAATTATCACTATAACTGGTAGCTTCATAATAGCTGCCAAAAATTTAATGGGGGTGCCAACACTAGTGACTGGGAGTTCATTCACACTTCCTCGACACTTAGCAGTCATCCAACTGTCTGCCGTATATGATGCTCGTATGTTTATGGCATACGTGTGCAAGCTGTGGAATAAGTTCCCTTTGGCCATTTTCCAAAACACAACACGGGAGTGAAGGGGAATTAATCGTTTTTTTGTCTGGTTCTCGCATTATCTTTTCTACTAGCACTCTTGCAAAATAGCGCACTAACTAGTATAAAATTGAAATTTTCGAAATATAAACATTGTCATGCAAAGCAGAAACTGTTTTCAAGAATAACTTAAAAGCAAAATAATAAACATTTTCTACAATACTTGGAAGTCAGTGCGAAGTAAAACATAAAAATTACACTATAATATTTATTGTGGTTTTTTATATGAAACTATCTTGAAGCTGTATTGAATCCAACGCAATAATTATTATCAAAATTAATTCAGAAACAAAAAATAATGGATGAACATAGGTGGTGTATGATTGAGATCCTTGTCCTGTTTCTGAAGTCGATTAAAAATAGTGAATAATACTTTCGGCTTTATGAAGTATAAATTGACTAGATCATTGGGTTAGGTAGGTAGGTAGATCATAAAATTCGATTTCGATTATATTATATTCGATTAAATATAATATTCGATGAAATTATATTCGATATAATAAATATTTTTTTATTGCAGGAGTTCAGCAGACAGGCAGACGGCCCCCTTGATGAAAAGCGGTTACAAATAGTCTGCTGCTCTCTTAGGGGATATTGAAACCTAGTCACTAATGCCGGAACACGACTCAAGGTTGTTATGGCGACATACTCTAGACCAGGGGTGGTAGCCATCCAGTCGGGCAAATGCCCTACCACCTGGCGTCGGGTTGGTTTGTCGCCTCTTACGACAGGCCGCCCGGCCACAGGAAATTGTATGCGTTCTCCGTTCCTGCACAGAAAAAAATCGATTAAAAATAATGAACAATACTTTCGGCTTTATGAAGTATAAATTAACTAGAACATTCGGTAATACATAGTAGACCGTGTGGCATTTTACTTACCTTGAAACATACGAAAACACTATGGAAGCCAATTTTAAATTAACATGGCACATTGTTCCATAGACCTCACTATTTATAATTGACTATTTTACAGCGTACACGAGTCGATTTGAGTCGACACCTAGTCGCCTCGGATTCAATTAAATCCCCATTGTTGGTATTAGATATCAAATCCCGGTTGTGTGGTGCGCGGTATTTGACATGACTCGACGAGTGAGCGACTTCAATTACTGGACCCCGTCGAACGTGTAATTACGGAAGCTTGCTTTGTTGGGTCGCTTACTGTTTGCTAATATGATTTTGTGATATACAAATGCCGATCCCGAAAATGTATGTACGGGTCATAAAATCAAATTCCAGTTTTTTATTATCACGGAGTTTTCATTTGTAGTTAGTGTTGTCATTGTGGCGACATTAGTGTCAACATCATAAACAAGCACACAAGTAAGAAACTAATATTAATCTGTAGCAAGTAAAACAGCGCGGCGTTTTGTGACATCGCGGGCTCACAACGTTAGGTATATACTGTTACGAGTTACGCAGGACTCGAATTAAAATGCCGTTGGAATTCTATAGAGTTTATTAGAACTGTACAAACACGTATATAACAGGTACAAATATAACGAGATACACCCAGTACACACTGCATGATTCAATAACATTTGTTTGCTTGAACGGGCTAATCTCAGGAACTAATGATCTGATTTGAAAAATCATTTGTGTTAGATAGCCTATATCTAACACAAATGATATAATATATAATATCAAGGAAGACTTATAGGCTAAATATCATCACGCTAAAACCAATAGGCATCAATAAATAATGTTTTTAATTTATTTATTTTTAACTATTATACGCGGACGAAGTTGCGGGCAGAAGCTAGTTATAACATAAAATAAAACCCTAGAACGTAATGCACACTTAAAATTATAGTGACCTAAATCAGAATTTTGAGTCATGGAATTTAAATATTTATCACATTGAAAATAAGGTACAAAATTGAATAACTTCGTATTTTGAATTAGGTCTCTATAATTCTAAGGGTGCGATAACTAATGCTGCTTCGCTCCACACCGCTTACACATGTAAATACAATTAATCTCATCGCGGTAAATAATATATAATATAACCCAGACCGCTTTATAAATAAATATATTAATTAATAAATTGTGTAATAACATACAAGAGAAGTGAAGTGAATAGCTGCGGAGCAGCGTGTCACCCATATCCATTAATCCATGTACGTACGCGCTCTTCGTCTCATACCTTCCCTTCCAAAATGTCTTTATTTTTAAACGGTTTTATTTATTCCTTTATTAACTACAGTCCACTTATGTGCATAAATTTAACTTAGCCGCATCAATGCTATATTGTTACGCCCTGAATGACGACAAAGACAAATTCACACCTGTAGGCATTTTATTACCTTTTCGGAATTTGTATTTCTTTCTTTTACTTTTTGTTTAAAATTTGTAATTAGAAATACAGCCCATTGTGTATTGTAATGTTTTATGGTAGTCATTAGCCAGGTGTGATTCTAAGAAATTCAGTGTACGCGGCCGAGAGACATATGGTATTTGTGCAGTATAAAGCAATGCCCTAATGGAGTGATGAGCCAGTCGAGCGATAAGCACAATCGAAGCAAGACATGTGTATTACGTGACTGACTTTGCGCGTGTAATTTATATTTGTACTTGTGTTATACATATGTGTACAGTTCTAATAAGTTCTGTAGTAATTCTAACGGCATTTAAATTTGAGCCCTGCAACTCGTAACAATATTATAAATGCGAATGTAACTATCTGTTTTTATTTCACATTATAACTAGGAAGTCGAGTTAACAGCTAGTGTAGCTATAAATGATTAATTGAATATGATTAATATTGGATCGGAAAATATTTAACCAATAACGACAATAATGCGTCATGCTTCAAAGTAATCAGAGAGTTTATTGATTGATGGTTAGTGACACATTATCATTTGATTAACTAGTATAATATAATGTCGATAACCGCTAGTAAATAGACGATAACAGGTTCCTAAAGTGAACAACTTTTAGTTTTCATGTTTTACAAATTTTTATTTTTATTGCAGGAGTTCAGCAAACAGGCAGACGGCCCACTTGATGGAAAGCGGCTACCGTCGCCTATGGACGTTTTTGACACAACGCGTTACAGGCTTCGAAAAAATTTTGAGACACCTGTATAAAAAAACACCATATTGTAACGCTATGGAAAAATCTCCACGGCGCGAAAGAGAAACGTTGCGTACATTAATGTTAAATTATGACCAAAATAATAGCGTAATACTGAAAAGAAAAAAATCATAGCCATTGTGGAGCACTTCCCAATTCGTGTTCCTCAAAATCGCTGCAATCGATTCGAAACAACAACACAAAGAACAACAGGAAATCACGGCAACTTTCTCGATCAGGCGTTACAATAAAGCGCCACTTTAAACCGTGAGCATCCATCTAAAGTTTCTTTGTTAGCTTTCGCATGGACGAATGAGTCTATCTATCAAAGCTCGAGGTACGAATACCGGCCCCTGTCATTAATAACCGCGTGAACGTTACCGGCTTTTTAAACAACGAGCTATTACTGACAGGAACTGTGTTTAAATAATCCTAAGTGTGAGACGCCGAGCTTCTGTAATACTTTCTACAACTCCGAAGGGTTTATGGTAATGAAAGAACAGCAACTGGTCATAACACTTATAATCTTACAGCTAACATTCATGTTATCCACTGACTTTTCACACTCGACAAGCATTCTTAGAACACCTCGCCATCCCTCCAACAATTTTATAGTATTAGAAACAGCACGACCGATAGCGGATTGAAGTCATTCATAAACTATTTTAATTAAAGGGTTATGAATGAAAATAATTGAATGCAGTAATAATAAAACTACGTTTTAACGGTTTTAAGCGCGATAATTTATTTTATTTAGGTTTATCCGACATTTCGGCCGCTTTTCAGTTGCCGTGGTCACGGAAGACAAAGATGACATTTGTCAAACGTGTATTGTCTGTCAATGTTTTTATTCAGCCTACCGCCAACTTGTTCATTTTAATTATTTAATTTTAATTTTGTTTATGGATATTATTTACTCTATGGGAGCCTAATCTAATTTACCACCGCTTCACAACATGTTGTGGCTTGAAGAGAAGAAGCGGCGCAAGAAACTCTTCAGCAAACATGCCTAGTTCTAAAAATTTTTTTATATAATATTAAAATGAGTGGAAGGAAAAAATAAAAGAAATTATTAGTCAAGTTGGTTTGTTTCGTTTAAATACACGTAATGTGTACAAAACGTTTTAATACGTACACATAATAAAACGTAGTTTTATTATGTGTACAAGTCGCGAAAACTTAGAAAATAGAATGCAGTAATGTTTGGAAATTTTAGATAATATTTCAAATTTCCCATTCAGAATTCCAATAATTGACTTTAGGCACTTTAGGCTTTATTGGTACGTAGATTGATATCGAATAATTGTTCCCAACGACACTAGGTTTTTATATGTTTGTACCCCAAAACCATGTCGTGACTTGTCGTAAAGCGATCGATATCTCAAGTGATGCCTCTTTAAATACCGTATGTCCGCGGCAACAAGGTTTTCATAACAATACAACCACTTATTTTCACAACTGTCAAGTTATACATTGTATACAACTATTTACACAGTTTCAAATAGAAAGAAAAAAATAAAGAAAGAAAGAAAACTTTATTTGAAGAGAGCGACGTAATTACATTCCTTATACATTATACACAGAGCATATTTTGAGAATTTGAACGCCGCATTTTCAGCAAACAAGGTATATCACTCAGCATATTGTTGTGCCGGAATAATCTCTTATAAATAAATACATAGCTATTAGCAGCCATATATTTGGACCTACTTATGCAAAGTGGAACCAACCCACATAGTGTTAATTTTGAGAAAATGCCGTTTTTATTAACATTCTGCATAAAAAAGTGTCTATATACTATAGTTCATTATACTCTTCTCGGTGTTTTGTGGGTTAGCTACTTTATGAAAAAAATATTCTATTCTGTAAATGTTGTCAGATCGTTATAGAGGAAAGATAGGTGCATTTTGAAAGCCTTCTGCACCCTTAACCCAATTTTGGCATGTTTGTGGAATGGTTCTGTTTTGCATAAGTAGGTCCATTTTAGAATCTCTCTATCTTCATATTCAAGTTAGTGTCATCAACACCAACACTTGAAATTATTTCAGACATTAATTATTATTATACAAAAATCTTCTAAAACCAATAGTACGACGTGTGATAAGCCCCACAACTTCGCGAACGTAATGGACCAAAAACTTTCTACGCACGTTTTTCATTAAACTCTCGGGAGGAGAGGCGAATTTATAAAATCAATGGGAGCGAGCAATAGAAATTAAACATTGAAATATTACCCTCGTCGCGGAAGCTTTGGGGATTGTGAAAACAATGCAATATTTTTTAACAGTAAAATATCCCGTTACAGTTAAATTGGTTTTTGTTGGCCCTACTAACAGCCCCTAAACATCTCACTGCTGGACTTGGGCTTCCTAGTGCATAGGGAGGAACGGACAGTATGTATACGCGCCATGCTTGTCTAAGACGGATTGGCGGGTTTGACACATGGGCTATCTCGATATGCAGGTTTCATCACGATATTTTCCTTCACCATTAGCAAGTGATAATTGAAACAATATGCGCATTTGAACAAAAGACTGCGTAAGGGTGCAGTTTTACCGGCCAAGATTAGAACACACGCTCTTTGATTTATGGACGTGTACATATTGAAGGTTTCTGTGGAGGTGACCATTGTTCTCTATATTGATCGTTCGGCGGTGGAAGGCAAAAGTGCTGTTAAAATGAAAATACTTCATATCCCAAAAACGAATCAACAAATTGTATTCAAAATAATTTGCTTTAACGCCTAGTTTGCCCCAGAGTGCCGTTAAATTTGTAGAGCAGTTCCACGGTGGCGTCCTCTACGTCTCGGTATGTTCTGGCGAGTAGGATGCACTTCGAACTTGACCTTCCGCTGTTGGCCGTAGTACGCACCATTGTCGGGAGTAACATCGCATGGGACGGCGTCTCCTCCTTCTGTGAGCACGTTATGCTTGCAAAGGAGGGAGCGTTAGCTCACGTCACGGCTCCGTTTCCGCTAAAGGAGGACGCGCCGGCACCGGAGGGCCAGCGCAGACCTTCAGCCGCTGTAAGCTGCCCCTCGGGGAAAAGGGGTTCCCACTCACTCGCACATGCCGTCGAGATGAGGGCACGGGGTACTTCGCGCGCGCTCACTTCTCCTGGGGCGAATTACAAGCTGACCCACGCACTCAGAGCTCGAAGATGCCGGGGGATATAAGTAGTCAGCCGGTAGTGGAAGATGCCTTGCGAGGCCCACGCCTTCCAGGTCAAATACCCATAGCCCGGGCATAAGTCCTGGCAAATCCCACACAGGCGTCGCGAACTATCCTCCCAAGTTTCCGTGCTTGTCACGGCTTATGGTCCTCAATCGGATTACCCCTGGTCAAAAAAAGAAAGGATAGATTGACTGACTGACTGTTGGAAGACTCTTTTTTTGCATAATATTCGTTGAAAAGTTTTGTTTAATTAAAAAAAAACGGGGTAGAGTTCGGGCTGCGTATTCTACTTATAGTCTTGAGGCACTATGGGTAGAATACAATACAAATAAGTTAAGTTTTCTTACATTTTATTCAATAGTATGTAATTTTAAAATTGTGTTAATAAATACAATCATAAATATCAAAAAAAAATATATTGTTCTGGTTTTGTAGCCAGATAACGAAATTAGAGAGCGTTTCTTATCCCTACGAAACCCTGCGTCATCTCCAAACTGCCAAGCAACGTATTAAATAAAAGCAAGTATATTTAAAATCTCTTACATTGGAGTATTCAACAACACTTACATTTATAATGACGTGTTTGTTACAATGAAACAAATTAGTTTTCACGTCATACGTTGACTTTGACGACGGTGTTCCAATATTAATTGCGACCTACATTCGGCTGTATTGCCAGCATTCAGTTTGTTCTCAGGTAATTTAAACATAGTAACAGGTTTCAATCGATACCTGCTGAATTCTGAGAAATTATTATTGTCCTAGATTTGTAATTGCGCAGCTGGCAATTAGGGACACGGTTCAACTAATGGAAAGTGGTTACCACCGCCCATAGACGTTTTAGTTGCCAGTCTTTAAAATAATAGACAGAGGATGATATAGATGAATCAGACAAAGGGAACGGGATGGAAACAATAAATGCTTTATTGTGTTTTAAAAGATTCAGCTTCCAGAAATAAAATTTTACAATACAATAGGTGGTCTTATCGCTATTAGCGATCTCTTCCAAAGAAGCTTTGGATGGACAAAAGATTTGATAAGAACAGAGGTATGTTGCATTATTCTCATTACCAAATCAGTATCTTATATAATATGTATACGTATGATATACATACATTAATAAAATATAAACATTATACTAATATATACTAATATTATAATGAGATAAAGTTTAAGTTTAAGTAGGTGGAATCTCTGGATCTACTAAACCGATTTTAAAAATTATTTTACTGTTCGAAAGCTACGTTGACAGGGAGTGTCATAGGCTATATAACATGACGCTATATACCACGGGAGCGGGAAACAGCGCGGGTGAAACTGCGCCGGGCCGCTAGTATGATATCTTATGTATAAAATTCTCGTGTCACAGTGTTAGTTACCATACTCCTTTGAAACGATTTGACCGATTCTCATGAAATTTTGTGTGCAAATTGGGTAGGTCTGGTAGTCCACCCCTATTTTTTTGAATTATTAAATATATTTTTTTTATTTATGATACAGCATTAAAAATATATACAACCCTAAATTTTCAACCCTCTACGGTTAACCCCTATTTTTTTAATAGCGATATAAGTACTTTAATAATTTTCTCCTCTGTTTGTTCAAGTTGATTCTAGTTTAGATTAACATTTGGTCCCGGTAGATGACGCTGTAATCGGGTTCTAGATTTTTATTTTTTAAAAGCAACAAAAAGACAACGTCTGCCGGGTACAGCTAGTATGTAAATAAAAATTATAAAATACACTTACATAAATAAATATAAAACTAGAAAAAGTTGACAATAACTGCTGCTGATTCCTTAAATTGAGCTATAATAATCGTTCACAAGTCTATTAAAAATAGGCAGTGACATGGCTAGCTTGATATTAACAGGCAGCGAATTACAAAGACGGACTGTTTGGACTGGATATAAGTGTATAGGATATGAATTGAAATCGGGGGATACGAGAAGGGTAGGGGAAGTGGACCATCAAAACTGACTCATGGCACGAAACACAATTAGAAACTAACTTAAAGCTAACCTTTTTTGATTTTCTGTGAAATGGCAAGATTGTGGTCAAACGCGAACCTATACTACAATTTAAAAAGATTCCGACGAATTGAGAACCTCCTCCTTTTTTCGATGTCGGTTAAAAAAACACACCGATGGAGCCGGCCCTCACGACCTGCACTGAATATGGTAATTATTCCAGCATGTAGTATTTAGCATTCTCTGTCGTTCTGTCCGCTGAATGAATGAATGAAAACTATTGTTCACCATAAACTTAAATCTAGTCGATCGATATGCATACATTTGTATTAGAACAATGGGCGGCCTTATCAGTTATAGCGGTCGGCGGCGCTGATTTGCGCCCTTAGCAGTTACACCCTCGTAGAAGCAGGCGAAAGTCAATCTCTCGTGAAGTGCGCCTAAATGACTGTAATTAATCATAATTCAATACCAAAATAGTTCTACTTGGCACATTACTTTAACATCAAAGTGATTGCCTTCAGAAAACAAAAGAACCAAGCTTAATCCAACCGGAAAATCGGTTCAAAGCAGTGCACACTAGTTCATACTCAATAAAAGCGCGTCGTGAATACAGAATAGTGTAATCTCTCATTTTGTTGTACCGAAATCGTTCCCGCAAGTTCCGCAACCATATAAATAAAATAAATCATTGGATAACCAAAAAAGTATTCATCCAGCAATACGTGACTAATTCACTTACATGAAAAAGCTTTTACTATATGTTTATAGAAATAAAATATGTTTTTTTTTCTTATTAGAGCTGTCATCGTGTGCTTGCCTGAGATTTCTGAAGCCATATCCCGCGAGAACTATGCTGTCTCTGAAGATGTTAGTCTTCATTCGTGTTAGACAGATAGATAACTGTATTGTACACCAACCAAACATGAACTTAAAGACTAAAATTATATCTAGTTATGTACGTACAAAGGGCGGTCATATCGCTAAAAACCGATCTCTTCCAGACAACCCCAGGAATGAATTAAGATGATAATGGCGATGGTGGTATACATAAGATATAGTACAAACTACTTAGATTTTAATAATAAACACGTAAATGATATATAGCGCTTTTGCACCTCCTTAAGGGGTTCCATTATTAAAAACGCCTATACCCGTGTACATTTATTTCTAACCAAAAGCAAGTATATAAGGCGTTATTAATCACTCGTTGAGGTCGATTAATTATGTATTTAGAAGATATGTGTAATATACTTCTGTATAAAACTTATAACAAAAAAAAACAACTTGAGATTTCAATAGAATAAGAAATATAAAGACAGGCAATTTTAGCAAGACGTGTTGAAATTTTCTTGTCGCTTCTCCTTGACAGCAATAACACGTTGCGAAGCGGTGTACATAGAATACCAAGTAAAATTAAATGTTATCTTGTATGGCTACTACAACGAATACTGTAACTATGTAGGTATGATCTTCAATGTGTTCTTCAGTGGAAGTTATTTACAAAAAAATGATTTTAAATTTGAATTTAAAAGATATGGCTTCTGTGATTGATTGGGGTATCAAGCTATTGAGGCTCATATGACATATGGTCAATATAACGCATTAAACCCATCGCCATATCTACATGAAATGGCCTAAACCTTTAACACTAAAGTAGATGAAGCTTAAGAACATCCTTCCGCATACCTATTTCATAAAGTTGTTTTGGTACTCGTCAAACAGTAAGGTCGGGTTAATGCAAAAGAGCAACAAACAGCTAAAGTACCTGACAAACAAATATTAATATTACTCCTTGTGGAAGTTTCGAGCATCTGTCGCCTGGGGATGGTTTCATGCATAATGCAAACGGCTGATTGTGCCACATAGGGCCTTGGAGTTCTTTGCGAAAACATTCATCCTATGTTTGCTCGGTCGCATTCAAGCTTTTGTCTCATCTTGCGTTGTATTGCATAATGTTGGCCGAGTATTGTCTATTTTTGTATTCCATTTTTGAAAGTTTTTGAAGTGTAACTCCTTTAGAATCGTTGTGATTTAAAACTCGATGAAACGAAAAAGCCATCCAGTCGGCAAATGCCCGCCCACCTGGCTGTGGGTTGTTTTGTCGCCTCTTACGACAGGCCGCCTTTCTTTCTCCGTTCCTGCATGGATAGGATTTACGCCTGATTTCATTTAAGAAGTTGTATTTGTTTACCTAAACAGTTTTTATTTACGTGCCTCATATTCGAAATGAAAATCAGTGCTGACCTCGGCTGAAAGGCCTATTTATCGTTTACCAGATTAGATATGTAATTAATTTAGGCCGTTGACTGATGACTCGGCGTTTGATGACGCATCGGATTCATCAGGGAATCGCATTACGTGTGTCCACGGCCTATTTCAATACACAGTTTGTTGAAACGGTTCACTGGTTTTGGTGATTGGTCTTTATTTGATTGCAATAGGTGTCATTTTGTTTGTTTTAATCAAGCGTTAATTTTCAGAAGTTATTTTGTTTTCTCAGGGAAAATCCTCAGGGACTTGTACCGGCTAAAGCCCTTCCTGACACCTTGTTTATATGCTTCCCTGCTGTTAACATTTTTTTTTTTTTTACATGGGGAAATGCGTTGCCCCACCGTCAGCCGCGCGGGGGATCATGCGCGGCCGGTGTGTGGGGCTCCCCGACGCTGGTTCAATACGACCGGCTGCCGGTATACCCACTAAAACCCCATGGGAGCCTTCCTTCCGCCTAGCGCCGGGGTCGCGGTACATGCGTGAGCTTAACCCGCAACCCCGGCAGCGGCCGGCCTCTCCTGTGTGCGGGCCGGGGAATGACGTTTCCCCGGCCCTGAGAGGGACGCGCGGCTGCCTCTCGCGCCCTCTCGCGGCATTAGTGCGGGCGGAGGTCTATGTGGATCCCCCAGACCTCGACACCCGCTGCCGCCGGGAGGGGGAGGCTGCGAGGATTACTCCTGCGCCATCACCCCTCCCTCTCCTTTCTCCCCCCCCCCCCGTCGCCTCGCGCACTCTGCAGCGTTAGCGGCGGGGGGGGGGCCTCGCGATAGGGGGGAGGGGGAGGCTGCGAAGGATTGCTCCTGCGCCAACACCCCTCCCCCTCTCCTTCCTCCCCTTTTCCCCGCCACCTCGCGCACACAGCAGCGTCGGTGGACGGAGCGGGGGAGGGTAGGTCGCCGGCCAGGCCGGCGGTGGTGGGGTGGACATCACCACCGCCGTCCTCGACGGCCAGCGGAGAAAATCTCGACGCTGGCGGTCGCAACGGAAGGGATGGGTGTTTGGGGAGGAGGTTTGGGAAGGAAGGGAAGGCATTGGGATTTGGAGGCGGAGAGGTGGGACACCACTGTCACGTAGTGAAAGGGGAATGTGACAGTGGTGGCTCGGGGCCCCGGGGACGCGTCCCCTTGTACCGCTTCCTGGACGGAGTAGAGTCCAGGGCGGCACCCCCTGGGGGCTCCCTGCCGTTAACATGTCGCAGATAAATGTTTCTTTACTTCTACTTTTCTATCTTCTTCTTTTTGTTTCATCATTTGATTGACTGGAGTAGATTAATTGTTTTTTTTTTTTTAATATTTGGTAATAATTGTTTTTTAAAAAGGTTATAAAATACAAGCTTTTGAGATCCTGGATATCACGTAGTAGCAGAATGCTACCCAGGATAAGTTAAACAAGCCGAGACGGGTCTATCTTGTTTAATACAGGAGTTCCTATGGCCACCTTCCGACTCCATCATCAGATCAGCTCCATGGTACCATATTATTGCATTAACACATGATATACATATGTGTGCAAGATTCCGCCCGAACTTATGTCTATGAGTTTTACGTAAGTATGTACTTACATACATACTTACATACATAATGTACATCCATTCCAAGTTAAATAAAAGCTTGTAAATTAGGATATTAAAAGACACCTATTTCAATATTTTGCCCTTTACTTTTTTTATTGCATTGTATTTTATTGACAACATCATCATACGCCGATAGCCTTGTTGTTTTTCAGGTAATTTAGTATGTAAACTACGACATTGTTAATTATTATAAGGTTTATATATAAACGAATAAAAAATAAAAGGATTTTTTTCTTGTTACCTTTGGATCGCAACTATTAAGACCTAATTTTTATTAACTTGATACTTTCCTCTGTTAAAAAGCTTACATATTTATTTAATGTATGTGTGAAGAAAGCCTTAATACATAATAAATTGATAATAATGGATTTGAAATTTTGGCTATACGAAAAACTTTTTCATTTACAAACCACTAAGATTTCTTTGACCATAAACAAGTTTCAATATTAAATATCTTGGAAGTGGCCGAGGTAAGGGATTACTGGCTTATTGGAAGGTAAGCGAAGGGAATCCAAAAATAGACCGCCGATTTCGTTTTCCCCGACTCAGTTAAGACAAGTTGTGTTTACCGCGATTTATCGATTTTTCCCAACTTTTTCTGCCTTTTGGGCCCGATTTGTGGAACTTGACTTATGTTTTAATGGAAAACGGTTACCATCGCCAGTAGACATTTGTAACACCAAGTGTTACAAAGCCGCTGGGAGACTGGAGCCTGGCCACTAAAGCCGGAAAACAACTCAATATGGCGGCACACTCTTTAAGATAGCTATCCAGGCGCTACCTTATCATCTGGCATTATTAATTATCATGATAAGTGTTAATTTTAGTAAGAATATTCTTTTAAAATATGGGCCATATATCTAATTACTAAAACTTTATATTATTGGGTACATAGTGTTAAATTTAATTTTAGTTCTTTATCAGTATTTGTGCGTTTGCCAAAACTGACGTGCAAAGTTAAGCAGAAATTATTATGACAGATTTAGCGCGTATTTTTTTTTTTTTTTTTTTTTATTGCAGGAGTTCAGCAGACAGGCAGACGGCCCACTTGATGGACAGCGGTTACCATCGCCTATGGACATTTGCAACACCAAAGGTGCTACGAATGCGCTGCTGATCTCTTTAGGGAGCCTGGAACCTGGTCACTAATGCCGGAACACAACACAAGGTTGTTATGGCGACATACTCTAGACCAGGGGTGGTAGCCATCCAGTCGGGCAAATGCCCTACCACCTGGCTGTGGGTTGTTTTATTATACTAATACTAATCTAATATATAAAATTCTCGTGTCACAGTTTTCGTTGCCATACTCCTCCGAAACGGCTTGACCGATTTTGATGAAATTTTTTGTGCTTATCCGGTATCTATGAGAATCGGCCAAATCTATTTTTCATCCCCCTAACTGTTAGGGGTAGTCCACCCCTAATTTTTTTTTTTGACAAAATTTTTAATTTCTATTTTTTTATGATACAACATACAAAAATACATACAACCCTAGATTTTCAACCCTCTACGATCAACCCCTATTTTTTACCGGGCAGGACGACGTCTGCCGGGACAGCTAGTAATATATAAAGCTGAACAGTTTTTTTGTTTGTGTTTGTTTAAACGCGCTAATCTTAGGAACTACTGATCTGATTTGAAAAATTCTTTCAGTTTGGATAGCCCATTATCGAGGAAGGCTGTATAGGCTATATGAAGACCAATATGAGCGGAGCAGCAATGAAAAATGTTTCAAAATTGGGGAGGGGGGGCTTTGAAAACAAATTCCAGGCGGATGGCTTCGAGGGCACAGCTAGTGAAATATATGTTAAACTAGGCAATAGGGTTACTACACAAAAACTTTATTCGATTTATAGACAGGACATATTTGTTGTGATTAATAATAAGTATTTTTTAATTTGTTTCTGATTCCCAGCGAAGTGGACACGGTTTTAAGCGCGGTAATTTATTTGTTCTCTGTTATTCCGTCGTTTCCGACTACGTTTAACAACACTCGTTGACACTTGACATCTTTCTGTTTCGTGATCACGGTCACTGAAAAGTGGCCTAAACGTCGGAATAACAATACTCAAATATATTACCGCGCTTAAAACCGTACAACGTAGTTATATGTATACAAACCGTTAAAACTCAATAAATATTATAATCTATATATATATACATATATATAAGCAAAGTTTGTTTTCTTTGTCCGAGGTAAACTCGAAAACTACTGGACCGATCAGCGTGAAACCACAACCATTCGACGCGGAATTAATCGTAGATGGTTATAGCTATATATTTTTCAAATTCTATGAGCCCTTTGCCATGTTTTCTCAATTTGTTTGTTTATTAATTTATTTTCACCCATAAAACAAAAGACAAGCATTTATCGTTGGTTCATTTGTTTTCTAGCTCATAAAAGAGGAACATGATTTAACATAACCTCTATGTTAGAAACAACATGATTTTCACTTATAACAAACCGTGATCCGTTTTTAAAAATTCTATAATGTCATTCGCCACGCGAAGCGGGCAGGAACGGCTAGTCTTATATAATAAAAAATACATAACAAGGGCTTCATAACAAATGGGCGTACAGACAAAAGTGCAATTTTACACAAGGGACAAATTGTGAATAAAACAAAACAAGTTGATTGTATAAGGCTGAAATTTGAAATACCCTTCTTTTTAGGTACACTTGCATACTGGTACGACTTTCGAAATTGGAACTTATATAGTTTTTGGTAAATAACAAAAAAAATGCATTTCTGCGTATACGCCTATATGTTATGAAGCCCTCGATAAATTAATAATGAAGTCGTACTAGGCGGTGATCTGCCAAAACAAGTCAATGCATGAAGTGTATGAGAGGACTTATTGAAAGTAGTAGTCAGCAGGTCAAAGTGTATAAACTTCGTTAGAGTACGAATATACCGATTACGGCTTTATTATAGCCAATGGTTATTTGTAACTCAGTAGCAATAAACGACGTGAACAGTAAGAGTGACTGGTGTGTTATTTCCACCGTCATACTCCGCCAGCACCTCCTACAGGCTGCCACCCAGTGCCCTGTCGGAGACCCGCTACAGTTCTTTATACGTACATATGCAATTAAAAGTCGTGGTAGCGTAATGGCTAGCGCACGCGCCCCTAAATCCAAGGGCGCGGGTTCGATCCTGACAGGAACGCATGCACCTCTTAGTCAGTTTTCTGATCTAAGGTGCATATTGTTACAATTACCACGTGCTAACAACGGTGAAGGAAAACATCGTGATGCAACCTGCACATCGAGATAACCGATGTGTCAAACCTGCCAAGCCGCCTTGGACAAGCGTGGCGGGTATACAGTACGTTACCCCTAATGGGAGGCCCGAGCCCAGCAGTGGGACATTTATGGGCTGATATTATAATATATTATATTACATACAATTAATGTAGTGTTACGTGCGAGCGGGGGTACTCTATTATGGATTGGAAGAAAACACCAGTTTTTAATTTAAAAGCTTTTATTGACTTACAAAGCCGCACGTAGTACCTCTCTGTAGGGTTGCCCCTATACGCACAACCAACGATGCACAGTCCCGACGATAAGTTGTCACACCCTCAATACCGTCGCCGATATTGCGTAGACCACCTCCGATATTATCGTTTCGCTTCTGGTTCCTCTCTCGAACTACGCTACACACCTTCGCGTATCTGTCCACCAAACTTCGCACCAAATTCACCACTTAGTTCGTCTCTGTCCTCTATTAACCTTCTCTAATATCGCACTTGTCGTTTCACCGTCTTGGACTGAACTCAACTTTAAACTCAACTCTCAACTCTAAACTGTCCGGTGGGCGCGCGCGCCTTACGCTGTTTATATACCCGGAAGAATTTTCTAGAACCCCTCTATCTATCTCTGTCTCTTTCTTCCCGAACCTTCTGTTCGGGAACTTTTGTTTATACATACATCCCTTTGTAACATCTATCTATCTCTTTCTTTCGTTTATCGTCTATCCTTTTCTAAATATATCCGTCCTTGTCTTTTCCTTCCAGAAATTTCTAGTTCTTTCTAAAAGTTCTAAAACTGATTTACGCTGCTGGGCAGTTCCACCCACGGTCGCCACAGTAGCTTGAACACTATCTTCTGTTTTTGTGTTTGACCCAGATCAAGAGACATGTCTTGATCAGGACCTTATTGATCCTTAACCTCTACCTTCTACGAGAAATAGGCTTGATAGCATCTCTGCTAAGGCCATACGGTTTTTGCGCGTCAGACACTTCACATACGCGATCTTGTAGACTCTGAAAAACATATACAACATATGTGGTTATACTTAGGACAGACCTACTCCGCTGATTAAATCAATGCTAGACGGATGCCCATCCGTCCATATGGTTAATGTAGCTAATTCGCATAATTCTCGAAGGCTAATCAAGTGAGTGCTCCCAAGTGCTTATTGCCCAGATGTATGTAATCCTATGTGGAAGTGAATTTGTTTGTTCACTATCAGATTAGGAACAACATATTAAACATTGATTTATGTTTATTGACATGGAAGAAAAGTATTTTTGAAGTTCTACAAGTTAATTTTTTTCAGAAACTATGCATTAACGTTTTCTACAATATAATCAAAAGTATAGATAGCGACTTCAGCCTTAAGATGAAATATAGTCGATCGCAATAACTGTCAGTCAATTATTAAACTTTGCCATAATAAGAACGATATGAAATGGGAATCCCTACTAATATTATAAATGTGAATGTTAGTTTGTTTGTTACGCTTTCACTCGAAAACTACTCAACCGCTCATCATGAAACTTTGTACACATATTTTTGGAGGTATTAGAAGCAACATAGGATACTTTTATTTTAAAAAATCCACGCGGACGAATTCGCGCGCAAAAGCTAGTATATTTCATATTTTTACATATTCAAAAGTCAATTTCTACGTAAAATAAGGGATATAATAAAAAAATGGTTGCTTTCTTTAATTGCTTCAAAGTTAGTATTCAATATAAATATAGTATTTTGTTCATAAAATTAGTATGGGTTATTACGTTAATGAAACATCTAATTGCGCCGGCCATTTGACCACATGTCATTTGTATGCAATTATCGTTTTCCCATGGACTGATTCGATTGATTGAAGTAAAGTAACGAGCATTTTGAATAATAATTTATAGATACCTATTACAGATACAATTATTGTCATCAATACCATATTGAATAAAATGAGGTCAAGTTTACTCATGTTTTAATTATATTAACACAATGATAAAATTACATACTATTGAACACAATGTAAGGAAACTTATCCTATTTGTATTGTATTCTACCCATAGTCCCTCAAGACTATAAGTAGAATGGTCAGGGTATATATATAGGTACCCCAGGGGTGCCGCCTGGACTCCCCCGCCGTCCAGGTAGCGGTACAAGGGATGCGTCCCGGGCCCGAACGGCCACTGTCACATTCCCCCTTCACTCCGTGACAGTGGTGTCCCACCTTTCCGCCTCTAAATCCTAATGCTTTCCCTCCTTCCAAACTCCTCCCAAACACCCATCCTTCCGTTGCGACCGCCAGCGTCGAGATTTTCTCCGCTGGCCGTCGAGGACGGCGGTGGTGATGTCCACCCACACGCCGCTCGCCCGGATCTCCTGTACTAATCAAGATAGACCCTTCGTGTTTGGGCTCGTTTTATTTGTCTTGGCTAGCACTCAGCTGCTACATGATATCCAGGATCTCAAAAGCTTGTATTTAAAAACTTTTATTTCAAAATCAACCGATTCAATTCTTAACAAAAATCTAACGAGACCACTTTAGTTTTCGTCAAAATCAGGCTCGAGACTCCTTTGAGTGTTTTGTATAGTTTAGCATTTATCCCTAAAGGCCTACTTGAAAAATCTACTATGTGCAATATAAAATATTTGGACAAGCTTTATTACATTTTTGCCAGTCGCAAGTTATTAAAACCAACTGTTACCTCTGAATTGCTACCATTGCTACTAATATATATAAGAAGTAAAATATTTATATTTGGAGACAAAAAACTTAGGATATTAAGCTATATTTTTGCACGAAACGTGAATGAACACTACTCATATACATTGTTCATGGAAGGTTGAATATTCAAGACATCACGCGACAAGTACATTTTTATGATTTTTCATATAAATATTTCGAGGATACAATGCTAAAGACAAGAAACCAAGAAGGTTTATAATAAAACATACGGCACAGCAATATTCTTAGTGTGTTACCGACGCGAATATCAAGCGCCGGCTTTAGATTCCGCGAGAGTGTATATGTTCCCTTATGTCAAAGTGTCATTGAAAAAAAAAGTAAAATAAAATCTCTCTTCCGTTTTACTTAATGGCGTCGTTTCATTTCTTACATTCTCAATCAAGAAAATTACCATTTCGCTCCCTAGTGATCATTACGTATATTCTAAAGCACGAACCAGCTACATAGTGCAAAGCATGTTTGCTGAAAATACGGCGTAAAAATTCTCAAAATATGATATTGCCTATACTATTTACATGGTAAATATTGTAAACAATATAAGCACGTAATTACTTCTTCATTCATTTTTCTGTCTTTTTTCTTGATCCTCTATTAGATATACCCGAACAAATAATTGCATGATGCACATCGTGTCCATGACATTGGTCAATGAGTTTTTGGGGGAATTTAAATATTACCATGGTAATAACTTTAATGGTTTCAAACAGAATTTAAATTAATGTTTGTATTGTATTGCAATTATTGTAATCCAACAAATAAGCATCGCCATAGAGCGCGGCAATGCAGCCAGCCTTCTGGGCACGCTCCCATCTGGCAGCGATTTGTTACACAGTCTATAATCGCTTGTATTTTATAACTTAGTTTATTTAGTTTTTACTCTACATAGTTAAATAAATTTATGTCATGTTAATATTAAACTTAGATAAGTATTAGAAAGTTGTTGAAAAATTTATTTACATAATATTACCATTAAATTAAAACATTTTTAATGGTTTAAGGCCAATAGAGAAAATTTGAATTATTTTGTTAATTTATTCCTTCTCTAACAACCTGATTACAAGTACAATATACTTAAAGGTATAATAACCTCCCAGCCCTGTAGATAACACTCCCTGATTTACGTAAACTTTTCATAGTAAAGTCCTTGCCTTGCGTTATAGGTACAAGAATAAAAACATTATTCTATACACTATCCGTGCAGGAACGGAGAAAGAATACAAATTCCTGCGGCCGGGCGGCATGTCGTAAGAGGCGACAAAACAACCACAGCGGGTGGTAGGGCACTTGCCGACTGGATGGCTACACCCTGGTCTAAAGTATGTCGCCATAACAACCTTAGTTGTGTTCCGGCATTAGTGACAGGCTCCAGTCTCCTTCAAGAGAGCAGCAGCGCATTAGTAGTACTTTGTGTTACAAATGTCATAGCGATGGTAACCGCTACCCATCAAGTGGCGTCTGCCTGTCTGCTGAACTCCTGCAATAAAAAAAAAATAAAAAAAACACTACAAATTCAATATAATAATAAATCTTAAGTAAATCAAATAATTTATTGCATCTTTTTTCTTTTTTTATAATCTTTGGGATTGGCGCAATGTATTTTTCTTCCGTATTCCTATTCTAGCAATGCCCTCTGTCATGCCAAGAATCATCATGTCATCATATACATAACCCGTGCATCTATTTCTTGGTCTACTGTTACACTTGGACCTATCAATCTCCTAGATTAACATTATTTTTGCCACATGTCTTATTTATGAGTGCTTGTCATTAGCTAAATACCGAAATGGCGCAGTCATAAAATTTTCGAAAAAAAGATAAATCGTAAACGACCAATAGAAGTGTTTAGATATATTTGGACAGTGATGAATGAATTCTGCCATCTCCCTTCCAGAATCAGACAACCAGACGCACCGGCATGCGGCATCGATATATCGTGGATATACCACCTATAAGAACGAAGCGCTTTGCATCTAGCTTCATCATACACACCACAAAGGAGTGGAACTCATTGCCTGAGTCTGTCTTTCCCGATACTAATAACCTAGGTTAGGGTTAGGCTTTAAGACCCTTGTGAATAGGTACCTTCTAGGAAAGCGTGCTCCATCCTAGACCACATCTTCGCTCCACATAAGGCTCGATAGTGGTCAAATGCGAACCTATACTAGAATAAACCAAAAAAAGCAAATCCAACTCTAAAACTTTACTTCACAACGCCAAAGAAACAAAAATACAGAAAAAACATTGTCTCTAAATGTTAACAGTTCAAAACGCAAGTATATACTCCTTTAAACTGCAATGGAAAAAGTTAATGCCGAATTCTCTCATAAAAATATTTATTTCAATGTTGACTAATAAATGTATGCATTCAGAAGAATGAAAAATAAATGCTTTGAAATAAAATGTTAGTAAATACATTGTCCAATGGAAATCTTGACCAAAATAATGTTTTCTTCTAAAGTTGACTGACCAGTTGAGCACAATGGCAGACATTTTATAGCGCATTCTAAATTTAAACCCTTTTAAATTAAAATAAGGGGAGATTCCAACTTTAGTGGTGTACCTACTGTAAGTGAAGAAAATCTATGTATCCTAGTTGCCGAACAGTGATGAAAATTCGAGGGTAATTTATTAAATTTGGCATTTTGGATTTTTATCAAAGAGTCTTTAAAGAATATATCCATAATAAAACTACGTTTTAACGGTTTCAAGCGCGGTAATTTATTAGGTTTTGGCTTGTCCGACGTTTCGGCCGCTTTTCAGTGACCGTGGTCACGGACAGCCACTGAAAAGTGGCCGAAACCTAAATAAAAACATGGATAACAAATATTTATTTATGTATAATTAGTGTAAGTTGGCAGTTGTAATAGATATATATATACATAATAGACATAGGGAAAGAAAGTCCCCTTTCTTGTCAGACAAAAGAGGAGGTGGCGATAATAAAAAAATATCACACTCTGCATATGACAAATTACAGTATCAACCGTTCAGGAACATTCCCAATAAATATCCATTAAAAAGCCCTTCACGCCATTTCACTTAATAAACGGTGTACCGTTTAAACGTACCAGCCGAAACGCTTTGTTCGAAAGGGCAAAGGATCGATACACGCAGTGATTGATGAAATACGAATTATCAATGAGTCAAGGCGCGATGTTTGCCCACCACAATTTCCGGTAGGCCGTGCGAAACATTTTATAAACTTGCTAAAGGATTTTCGGTTTGGTACGCCGAGAATGTTGGCCTTTCTGTTGGTTAGGTATCAACATCGTAGCATATTGAGTAACAATTCTGATTTTATTTATATACTAGCTTCTGCCTGCGATTTCGTCCGCGTGGCGTGGTATCCTATATTCTAACCAGGGATATAAGCTACCATCGTACAAAATTTCATTTAAATCGGTTCAGTCGTTTCGGAGATTAACCCGTACAAACAGATAAGCAGATAAACAGAGAAACAAAAAATTTGAAAAAAATCTAAATTAGTTCTATTTCACATCTTTCATTCCCCTGACTCGGTTTTTAGCATTTTTTTTTTAATTATACAGAAATTCAAACTCTGCAGTTTTATTATACGTATAGATTAATTCTTATCATAATCTAAATAGATAAATATTTAGATTACGCAAGTTTGACCTCGTTTCTGAATTTCGTAAAAAACAAGTTAAAAGTCGTCAAGGTATTGCAAATTCGTTTCGCCGGAATACTCATATTATTTCATTGCTTTATAGTCATCTTTACCACTCCACAGTACCTTAAAGAACTCTTCGAATTTATTTTTTGCTGTCACAATTTACGCCCTTCTATCCAGTCAACATAAACTTATTCCTCCTATTCATAATACAACGATTTTCAATAATCATTTCACGGCTAAGGCTGTCTGACTTTGGAATACATTGCCTGTTGCTGTCAGACAAGCAAAATCTCTTATAACATTAGTGAACATGGTCAGGAAATACTATCTGCAATATAATGATATGTAATTAATAATATTAATAAAATATTGCACATAACTATAAGTTTATTATTTTAAATAGTTGAATTTTATTACTATATTTTGTATATTCTAGGTATATATAACTTACGTGTATATTTTTATATACAACTAGCTGTCCCAACAGACGTTGTCCTGCCCTGAAGAAATAACATTTTGAACCCGATTGCAGAGCCACCTACTGGATCCAATTGTGAGATAAAAACTATCCTATCTTTTAAGTTGGATCAAACTGCACACGGTGTGCAAATTTGATTGAAATCGGTTGAGTAATTAGGAGTCCATCGCGGACAAACATCGTGACACGAGATTTATATATATTAGATATAGTTATATGTATATATATATAATTTAAAATGTTATAAAATGTACAATAGTTATGTATACCACTAGCGCCACTCCTAAGCAGTAGTATATTTTAACAATACAATACAACAATATTTTAATAGTCCTTTGTGCACGATTAGAATAATACTACGAAGGGACTAGTTCATAAGTATTCTGCAATGGAATACATAAAAGTGTTATCTATGTAATATTTAGTTTATGTAATTTATTTTACAATCCAACCTAGTAAATAAATGTACGAGTTTTTGTGCTTAAATAACATTATAGGGTAACGAATAATTACGCTATAGAGAACATTAATACGAAATATAAGTTTTATTCAGCAACTAAATCTGCAACGTAAACAAAAAGGTTTTACTACTACTTCTGTATGAAATACCTTTTGGAGGGCTTAAAATTTTTCGTAGATCATTCAGGTATATAAGTTTTCTTAAAATAGAAATAAATAGGCTATCTACGCATAAATTTTAGCCCACTAAAAGGAATTTCATAAAGAAGTAGGGAGTGTTTGGGCTTTACTACCTGTTATTTTTTTGCATTTTCTGAGAACATTTACCATAGTAATGTATATTTTTTACACCATCTGAAAGAAGAGATTTCAATGACCAAAAAGCTCGACTCTTTACAAACAACTGATATTTTGACGACAGAATTTTCGATTGAAAATTAGGGTGGTTTTTTTGATATTAAGTCCAACTAAGTAAAATATAACTATTTTTAATAATTTGTGTTAATACAAAAGTTGTAGATCTTTTTATTAACTACAACTTTGCCATTTAACTTTTTTCCATGGGACTAGTCGTCTAGTCGAAATCGAGATAAACCGTTCTTCACCCTTAAAACTTACCCCCCCTGCCACTTCCCAACCTCAGATCGCCTGTATTTTTTTAATTATATTCTCTGCCTTTTCCAATGGGCTTCATCCTACTTTTTTTTACCATTTTCACAGGGATTAGAACCGGTCTAGTAACGCACTAGGACATTACAAATTAATCCGTCGTCGTACACCAGGTGGTAGGTAGACTATTTGCCCATCTGGATGACTACCATCCCTGATCTAGACTATATCGCCATAAAACCCTTGAGTTGTGTTCCGGCATTATTGGCTAGGTTTCCATTTCCCTTTAGAGAGCTACAGCACATTGGTAGTACCTTTGGTGATACAAATGTCCATAGGCGATGCCGCTTTCCATCAAGTGAGTTGTCTACCTGGCTGCTGAAGTGATGCAACCAAAAAGTGCTACCAGGATAGAATCGGAATCATCGTGACGCGAGTGCGTTAAGCAAAAATTAGATAGTTCATTTCTATCTTTCCAGTTCTGTACTTGTAAACCAAATTCATTCAATCTGGTTGATACGATGAAAAGCAATCAGCATTATCCATTAAGCTACCACGGTCCACTTTCTTCTAGCGTAACACATTCTTTAGATCTTTGTTTTTTCTTATAACAACAGCCCATAAATGTCCCACTGCTGGGTGCGGGCCTCCCACTATAGGGGAACCCGCCACGCTTGTCCAAGGCGGCTTGGCAGGTTTGACACACCTCTATGTGCAGGTTGTATCATGATATTTTCCTTCGCCGTTATTAGCACGTGGTAATTGTAACAATATGCACATTAGGTCAGAAAAGAGCCTAAGTGAGGCATGCGTTCCGGCCACGATCGAACCCGCGCCCTTTTGAGTTTAGGACGCGTGCGCTAACCATTACGCTACCACGACTTGTTGTTTTCTCTTAGCCCTTCCAATTTCCTGCTCCGCGACCAAGATACTAATACACAATTTTCAAACCGCTATCGTTGACCCATTTTATTATATACGGTCATATAACCACTTATATCCCAACAAAATTTATAAGGCGTTGACCCCATTCCGCCCTCAAATTCACTGCACACAACCCCTATCTGAATGTACACAAGACACCCGCAGTCAGTCACGTCCTTCCAATAAACATCTCTTAATGTCCCGACCCGCGGGCTAAGTGGCTACAACGTTCTCGCCCATTCCGCGTTTAAGTTTGCTTACGCCTTGATAGTTGAATTATTGAGTGCACGTGTACTTAACATGTTGTTGAACATTTCTTTATAACTTTGCTTATTACCGTATCAAGTAATTATTCATTAATACTTTTGATATAAACTTTAATAAGTTCATTTACAATAGACGATCCTATCACTAATAGCAATTTCTTCCATACATCATTTCCAGATAATTGTAATCTTGATTAAAATATGCTTTATCGGTTAATAAGCTTGACTTGTTTTGGTATATTTCATTTATTTCTGAAGATTCGCACATTTTTCTTATGACTTTTTATACATATTTGTTTATAACAAATCAATCAAATTTGAGCCATAAATCTGTTTTTAACTTCATGTTTAAACAGAGAATCAGAACTAAATCAATAAATATCCACAGATATTACTTACGTAAAATTATGAGGGTGTATATAAAATATAATAATTATCTATATTTACCGGACAAGGTGAAGTGAATTTTGTCTTGAATAGCTATATAGACACCGTTTTAAAGTATTGGATTAAATTAAAGTAAGGATTTGTCATTCGTAGTCTTCTCTTTCAAGAACAAGAACCAATATTCGATGTCTTACTACCCATTCTTTTAACATACTATGAGTACAGAATTGTTATTACTTGTATGGTGTTTGTGTCAAATTTTAAGAAATAGTAAGGCAAATAAACTGATAGCAAGATATTACAAACGTGTAATCGATAATGACAGTATCTACCTTATTATCCCCGCAAATTGGTAATGCGCTGGAACCTTGTCAAATTAAAATTCACGTGACGTCATCCGCAACTCGATATGTACGCGTACTCGCCGGCCAGTGTTGCTAACAGTACTGAGTGTTCGGCTACGGTTACGTCACCAAAATGACGGCCAGATGCAATAGCAATTTGCGGGGATAATACGATGTATCTTTTTATACTATGTCTATATTCAGTATATTTCTTGGCCTCCTAAAATATATGGCAGCTAATATGTATTTATAGGACATGTCAAGTAAACAATGCCATAATTTATTACTTACATAGTTTACATCGTATGATGTGTATATAACTTTGACAATTGTGAAAATAAGTAGTTGTATTTTTATAAAAACCTTGTTCCCGAGAACATTCGCTGTTTATAGATGACGCCACTTGAGATACCGAATATTTACAGAAATCGGTAAGTGGTGGTGGTCTTAGCACAAACATATAAATACGCCTAGTCTTTGTTAGAAATGGGTTATTCGACCGTGATTTGTGTACCTGGGAAGGTTAAACTCTATTGAGGGTACAAAGTTATATTATTTTTATCCAAAGCTGCCATTAAAATTGCTGCGACAAAACCAAGAGAATTATATTGTCTCTTTTATTCTAATACAAATTCTGTATAGTTAGAGGAAGTAAGCATCAGCTTAACGTTCGTTTCAATCATCTGTATTTGACCTCAAATTTGTGATGCTTTCCAATTAGCCGTGTGTGACACTCGAGAACAAATTTGTGGTGTTTCCGGCTTAAAGGGTTTAAGTGAATTGTAAAGTTGCTGATTAAAAATGTGTTAAGAGGTTGAAAGTCAAATAAAGTTTTAATATCATGCTACCACCCCTGGTCTAAAGTATGTCGCCATAACAACCTTGAGTAGTGTTCCGGCATTGGTGACCAGGTTCCAGTCTCCCTTAAGAGAGCAACAGCGCATTTTAGCACCTTTGGGGTTGCAAATGTCCATAGGCGATGGTAACCGCTTTCCATCAAGTGGGCCATCTGCCTGTCTTCAGAACTCCTGCAATAAAAAAAAGTATTTTTCTGAAATTCAGAGTGCCATATATTTAAAAAAAAACATTTTAATGTATTCTATACATTTGCTTTCAGCTTGCTGTTAGGGAAATTTCAGAAACCATAAAAAGCCAAACTTCTTCACACACTGGTCGTAAAACCGAAGCAACAGGTTCACAAATGAACGTTTTTGTTTTTAGAAAAAGCCTCACCGCAATTCCCTTGCTAGTTAAAACTCAGTTAAGTCGGTATTTATTTGGAGCCGTTTGCGTATAGATAATTGTTTTTGCCATTAGTGAAGGGATAATGCTTTTTTGTTGTAATAAAAGGATTTAAATATTTTGGCCTGTATACCGTTAACATTTTATTTGGCTACGCATAAAACCTATATACCTAAATCAATAGACATATATCGAGCCTTTACCGCCATTTTATCGTAAGTCACAATTCGAGCTAAGTATATTTTTGGTTGCAAAAGTTATTTTATAATATTATTTTGTTTTAAGACTTCCACTTTCTGATTCAGTAGGGTCTTATCTAGCTAAAATTCTTAAAAGTCTTAAAACAAAATGATAGTTCGAAATACATAGTGGAACCAAAAATACACTTAGGTCCAAAAGTCGCTTACGATAAAATGGCGGTAATACGCCTTGGACAAGCGCAGAGTTATTCCGTGAGCCCCCCCAACTAATTTTAGGGAGGCCGGAACCAAGCAGTAGGAATACCATTACTATTTTTTCTCAAAAAATGAGATAGTCATATATTTATTTATTTGTTTGTAAACTTTATATGAGCAAAGCCCCCAAGAAAGATATAAATCAGCATAACTTACACCATATACTTGATTAGACAAAGTAGATCAACATTATGCCAAATAGTCTAGTGAAGATCAGAAAAGTTGCGTATCAGAATTTTATCTGGAGATAGTATAAGGTAGTAGGTAGTTCTGAATGTCCTGAAAAATACATACCATATTATAATGTTTTTTGCCTGAAGCAGGCAAACAGACTGTCGACCAACCTGATGGAACGTGGTTACCGTATAAACATTTGCAACACCAGGAGTGTCATAACGCGTTAGAAACTTCTAAAATTTACTCAATAGCTGTATGTATTGAGTCAATTGGGCGATGGAGCCCTGAGTTTATGAGCCTCAATAAAGAGCTCGCATAACACGTAATCGCTCTTCAGATAATCAGGTCGGTGCCAGCCACGGAAATGAACCAGTATGGCGATCCAGTAAGGTAACATAACCGCTCTTCTAGGCACATTACCTATAGATGATGGTGACTCACAACAGTATTATAACTTCATCTCCGGGACTACAAATGAAGAGAATGTTGTTTACTTAATTTGTTGGACCGTCATACATAATGTTTATTTTAAATCGATATTTGCAGTTGTGTCATAGTAAATTTTATGTATTTTTCCTGCAGCTATTTCGCTTGATTCAATTTTTTCTCATTTAGGTTGCCTGGAAGAGATCGCTTTGAGCGATAAGACCGCATATTGTATTGTCTAGAAAATATTTACAATAGGGTCTATTTCTGTAATTGTATATTTTGGTGTGCAATAAAGTCTATATAACAGGTAAAATTCAAAAGTGTGTAATAAAAAAGTAACAAACCGATATCCATGTACAAGTATATTTTGGTATGAATATATAATTGGACTCACTCTACCTTTCATTTCTGTAACTAGTAATTTAACATTAAACCAATCAATTGAATTGAATAATATATTCGTAATCCCCATCTCTATTACAGTGTTGCCAATTAATTATGTATCTCATTAAATTGTATGAGAAACAACTGTCATGTAAATGCATAATATATATGTATGTATTTTAATTTATATGACAAGAGCTATGAATGTCAAAGAAGCAAGTGAGGTGTGTAAGAATAAGCCTGAATGGCGCTCTGTTGTTCGTGCCTGCCCCGCAAGGACCTGGCGTGAAGTTATGTATAATGTTAAGATTGTTTGTAACTCATCACAATAACTCAGGAACTATAATAACTAAAGACTTGAAATTTGGCATGGACCTTTCAGCTGGTCAGCTAAGAACGGATTTTAAAGCACGCGAAGCTGGCGGGTATCAGCTAGTATATATATATATATATATATATATATATATATATATATATATATATATATATATATATATATATATATATATATTAACAATGTCGCAGCTCAAGTAAATTTAACACATACCATATTGTGTGAAGGCCTTATAGTAGTAATATTAGTGTCAATTCCAATGACAGTTGTCTGCGACCATTCTGTAACGCACTGTGTGTATTCAGAGAAGAGAGAGAGAGAGAGAGAATATATATATATACATATATATATACTATATATATATATATATATATATATATGTGTCGGAGGAAGCTATAATTATTGAATGTATTGTTGACTGATGTATAACGCACAATATCATTTTAATTACTCTAAAATCTTAATGTAATTTAATTAGATTTGTTAAATGTTCTATAACTTCAAGATCGTTCTAACCTAATAAAGTTGTGAATATTGTAATTTAATAAACGACCAATGAGAGCAGAGCATATGGCGGAGCGGGTCAGACGCGCCTCTAGACTTTGTATATCTCTTCGTAGACGAGGAGTTTTGTGACACATTGGTTGATGCAGCAGTCGAGTTGAACTTAGAGTATTTTAAGAAAGTGTTTTAAGTTAGAAGTATGAGCGGTGCCTGAACCGTGCTCGTCTAAACTATGTCATAATGTGATCAATCTAAATTAAAAGTGTATAACCGTGGCTATTGTTTTTATGCTCGCATTTATCTGATGACGCCACTAACTTGCAATAACTAAGAGATGTGTGAGAATGAGCGTTCTGGACATATATATATATATATATATATATATATATATATATATATAGTGCATTTGGACTCACATCTACACATACCAGCTACTACAGTTGGCTTAGTTTCGTTCAAGAGGAACAAAAGTTACTTTAAATTCAACTACAAATTTCTTTCAGTCAATGCAAGTCTAATCGTTGTAAACCAGATATTTTAAATGCTGATTTTCTAATGAATTGCATTATCGCGACTTTTAAGGACGATAATAACGGTTTCTAAGCTATAAAAATCATGATGTACGTTTCTTGACCGAATTACATGCGTTAATAGAAATCAGGGCGTGAAATACCGGTAAAAATGAGGTATCGTTATTTATGCTAATTTCAGATAACGGTAAAAAATAAATATCATAATTTTTTTTTTTTTTTTTTTTTTTTTTTTTTTTTTTTTTTTCTTTTTTCTATTTCATATAACTGTTAAAAATAATATTAATTTGTCGTTATTCGGTAACATGCAGTGTAAAAGTCAATTAATGCAACGTCGTTCAAATAACATAAAAATACGACATGTAAAACATTATGCCTACGATTTCGAACGTTATATTACAACGTTAAAATCATAAAAATTACAAAGTAACGGTAAAAAATATATACCGGTATGCAGAATCTTTTTCTAAAATACAGGTAATTGCGTATATTTTTAATGGCTGATAAACTTTTCAAGTCCTGTATCAAATTAAAATGGATATTTGGTCACCGAAACAGTTTTTGACCTGTCTTGCCGCACCAAACTACTAAATGACTGCGAACATCTAAAACTTCAACTAAAATACATCCAATTGTGGTAAAATAAGAGTTGAGGAAAACTCTGATGCAACGTGAAAGCCTTCCCGTGTCAGAAGTTAGCTCACCCAAGTTTCAGTCAGGTGACACTTTTGAATCCTAGAAACACAGAATCTTTGAGTTTAATGGATTGTGAAGCTATGAAGTTTTGTTGGGATTGGTTTTAGCTTCAAAATGACTGAATTATCTGTATGGTTCAAAGTCGGCACTGCGTTTCGCTGACGCTGCGACCTACTAACGCTATTGTATATACATAAATAGCACTCACAATTATTTTGTGATTGAGTTGCTACTTAGTTGCTACAAGTTGCCATGACTCGCCAATGACTTGCTAATGACGTATTTCCCTCTATAAGAAAGCTCCAACCTCCAATCACTACTGCCAGTAACTACCATTACCACCGACTACTGATACAAGTGTATACACCATAAATGATCTGTTTTAAGATTACCCGTAAATTGTGATTGTTGGATATGAATTAAGATCTCTTGGCTTAGCTTGTTCAGCCTCTCTCGGCTTAATCCTATAGAGTGAGTTCCCCTGTAGCGGGCGAGCTGAGGTCGAACCTTACAGGAAGTGCCTCCTCGAGCTGCGAGCTGCTTACGGGCTGAATGCCTCCGCCCCACGGAGTCGGAAAGCCACCCAAGTCGCTGAAACTGCCACTGCGCCTTTTCAGCTGGATCCTGCTTTAAAAAAAGACGAAACAACATTCGCACTGCGATTATCGTATGAAGTCTGTTTCCGACTTTCGTCGGACACAAATTGTGCGAGAACCATAATCTATAATTAAATGTAAAAAAACAGACATCTCTGTAATTAATATAGGTAATAAATATTATAATTAATAAATAAATGTAATAAATACGACTCAATGGGATAAAAATAAAGATTTAATAAAATAAATAACAAACCAATTAAATAATGACGATTAAGATACTACCTACTTGCACACCAGTGAAACTGGTAAAATGTACTGAACCATGTATTTCTAAAAATGACATCTGTATACAACCACATTTATGCAAGAATAAATATTTCATTTAATTTCAATGTACTTAATTAGATCGACATTCTAGCAGAAGAAGTGGAATAAAATACATTTTGTTGCATAACATTAAGATACAATTCAAGAACTTTAAATACATAAAACAAAAGGTCTTATCACTAAAAGGAATTTCTTCCAATGACTAGAATAAAAAAATATAATGTATTAATTAATATTAATATTTGTATATATATACAATACATATATTGATATATATAAACAATAATAAGAATCATAGTAATAATGGATTGCCCAATTTCCCATGCAGGCAGTGGCGTCTGCCAGAATTTCCATATTCCCCGAACATTGCGACGGGCAGACGCCATAGTCCCCATATCCCCAAACCCGTAGTACCACTACGGTACGGTACTTTTTCCTTATTTCCGATAATAGTCCTACACTGGCCGGGACTTGTGCTTGGGTGCATTATTATATGGTGTACATAGGGATAATTGCCGGACAGTGTCACGCCACACTTCCATATGAACAGGTGATGATTGACTTTAGAGTCCGAGATAATAATCCCTCACGAGTCCGTTGAATGCCTGAAGAGATTGTGCACGCCACAGGTAGCGCATTCCACAGGAACACTGCATGAACTGTGAAAGTTTTATTGTAAAATCGCAAGTGATTAAGTGACAGGTGTTTCCAGACGTATGTTTTCCGGTGATCTGAAGTGATGAGTATGATTAAGGAGTAAGTTTTTTAAATGCTCCTTGAGGTAAGGAGGAGTTTTTAAAAGTAAGTACTCTCATAATAAATACGGTTCATACAAGAGTAACCTCATAATTATATTCTCGGAGAATAGCTTTCCCGACACGTTTTCGGTTATTAAATTTAAACATAACGCTGAATATTTTATGGAAAACAGCAAATTTTATTATATTATTAAGGGCCTACAAGTTAAAATTTTAAAATTGTAGAGGTCGAATTTCTGTACAATGAAATGGTAAAAACCGAGTCAGGGGGATGTAAGAAGTGAAACAGAACTAATTTAGATTTTTCAATTTTTTTTGTTTCTCTGTTTGTTTGTCTGTTTGTACCGGCTAATCTCAGAAACGACTGGACTGATTTAAATGAAATTTTGTATGGTGGTAGCTTATATCCCCGGTCAACATATTTTATAGGATATTTTGATCCCGAAAAATTAAAGGGTTCCCCGTGGGATTGTTAAAAAACCGCACCACGCGGACGAAGTCTCGGGAATTAGCTAGTATAAAATATTTTTCAGGAAGCTGGACATCTAAGTACGTTACTTATTTTTTAAACCGTAAGAAACCACGACTACGTCGCTATCTTTTTTCAAATAAAGCTTTTCTTTCTTTCTTTCATGAGATACGAAGTCGAAGCTTTCACGAGCGTAATCCTGAGCATAGATAATATAAAATGATACAATTAAGTTTAAAGCTGCACTAAGTGGAACTAAACCGTGTATTATCGACTTATTTGTATGCGACCGCAACTGGGAGTGTGTAATTGCCGCTGCACGGACCATTAGCCGCCCGGCATTTGCGACAGTGTGCAATCGCCCCAAAAGGTACTAATGCCCCTAAATTAATTAATACTCCAATTGATGAAATAATTCATGGTAATTATTTATTAAATATATATCAGTTGTTACAAGAACATTTATTTAATGTCAAAGTAATTTTCAAAATAATAACATTATTATCTTTAGCCGTCTTCTCTGTTCGTGTTACATATTTCGGACCTTTGCTTCCACACAAAACCAGGTTTGGGCTCGAGGACATCCTACATAACGTTTGTCTAAATACGTACTCCACTTCAGCAGTCGTGCTCCATCAGCCATTGCTCTTGCGACAATCACGACTAGATCATTGATACTTAAGCTTACTCATTTTACGAGCAATAGCAGTTACTTTGTTTCTCATACGGATATGTCCTTTTCGAATTTTATCCATAAACACTGTCATTTTTCACGTCTGGTTACTGTACAATAGGAGTAGGTTGCACTGCTTGAAGTTTTGCTAGCCTACTGGAATTTTCTATCTTAGGTGGATGTAATTCTGTACATACATACATACATAACTTCATGCCAAGTCCCTTGCGGGGTAGGCACGAACAACAGAGCGCCATACAGGCTTATTCTTACACACCTCACTTGCTTCTTTGACATTCGTAGCTCTTGTCATGCACGTTCGTCTGTTCTTAAGGCTCCTGACATCACCTTCTGCTAATACATGATCAATTTGATCATGGAAGGTGTGTCGTGGCCTTCCGCGACTTCTGCACTTTTGCATTGTATATCTATTTAGTCATTCTTTCATCATACATTCTTTCCACATGCCCGAACCACCGGAGCATTCTTTTCCTTACCTTCACCCCGACACTCTCTTTCAGACCAACTCTCTTTCTTACTTCGGTATTACGAACGCGGCCCGCGAGCTTCACTCCGCAGATTTTGCGCAGTGCTCGCATCTGGACCGCGTTTACTCTACTTTCATGCTTTCTATTTTTAATTATGTACTACTAGAAAAATGTTACCATCGACGTTCATCGGCTACAGCATGTCGATTTAATCTTGATTTAAGCAATAATTACTTAATTAATATGTTAAATAGTTAAAATTATTGTTCGCGCCGCTTATTTAAAATCCTCTCCCATCCAACTATTTTCACAACTACCCGCTTTCCTAACCGCGTTATCCAATCACCTTTTCCCAGCCGCCATCTTCCCTTCCATACGACTATCCTTGTCGTACTTACCGCTGCTACTAATACTGCTCGTCTTTACGAGTCAGTCTGCTGTTGACCCTCGTCACACGTAGTCTACGCGTCTCATACGACAACCCGCATATTCTTCCGCCACAACTTGCATATGCAGTTATACCGCGCCGCGTGTGTACAAGTTATCGAAGGCCGCAAGAAGAAGACGAACCAGAAGATTTGCTGCAAGGCGCACGACTTGGTGATCAGCACGCATAGTTAGTGCAGCCCAGAGGCACGCAGGTTAGTCTCCTTTCTTATCCATACCAGCATTCCTACCACCGCCATTTTGGATACGCGTTCAGCAACTATTACTGGGCTGCCGCGTTGACAATTATGTTGTTATTTATTATTTAAAATAGCTGACCTATGTCCACTTCATTGGGTATCATTAAAAAACTACATATGCACCCAGACACACACACGCATACACGTACGCACGCGCGCATATCAAGATTTAATGATGCTTTGTAACCTTTAATACATAAACGCAGAAAGCACTCGCAGTGCCTCGTACGAAGATGTACGCAGTTCTTGCGTGGCACGTTATTGCTTTTATATATTTGACAGGCGTTCCCGTGATTTTTTTGATCACAATTGAAGGTAGCTTATGTTAGTTGGGAAACATGTAGCTTTCTACTGGTGAAATAATTTTCAAAATCGGTTAAGCAGTACCGGAGATCATCAGATCAGATTATCCCGAACATCCAAAGTCACAAACTAATATAAAAACTCTTTATAAAATTAGTATAGGTTAAATACTGCGTGACGATTTGCAATATGTTAAAAAGTATTTAGTGGCTGCTTCTTATATTTTACTATTCATTCATGTACCTTACCTTCGGTACAAATTTGACCTTCTATGGAGCTTATCTCAAATTTTAATCGAGAATAATTGAACTGCATAACTGGTAAGTTATAAGAATCGATCACCAGTGGATTTAACTATCAACTGCCCTATTTACAACAGGTAGCTTCAACCAAAACTAAGTGTTAAACAAAAAGCAGTTAAAACAAGTTTGGAATTTTCGAGATTCAGTCCAGAGTTTATCGAGAAGTTAAGAGAAAGGTTTAACTTGCGCAATGGTTACGCGACTTGGGTTTAAGAAAGGTCTGACCGGAAAAAATAACTTTTATATCTGAATATAAATTTGAAATGGTTACTTTTTTCTTTGATAATTTTTGGAAGTCCTATAAGTTTTAAATATGATATTTCTAGTGTAATTATAATAAGGAGGTCTGCCAATTATGTGACAAATACGAGGTAACCTCTAGGCTAAGGACCCGACAAGAACGTGAATTTGAATCTTGTCCGAAGAGTTAATGATTTTATGAAATAACCAACGTATTGTTCAAATTATTAGATGTTAATGATGGAGCAACAAAATTTTCATGCGAAGACTTACACATTGATATCACTGGTGTATAAATTTGCCTATCGCCTTAGACATGTGGATGGTATATTCTTCGTTCCCATAACAGGTTTATATTAGGAAGACCCAGGCCCAGTTATTGGCGAGAATCATCGTAATTAAATCCCGGTTGTGATCGAAGCGTCCTTTTCGGAGCGAGTTTTTAGGGTTTCACGACGCAAACATTTCTTAGGTGTACATTTTACTGTGACTTGAAGAAGGTGGTATGTGTTGTCATTTATCTCGACCCCCTCCACATACCGGTTTCAGTAATAGGTAGCCGTACCAGTATGGTAAATATATTGCAGTTGTTATTTTGTTTTTGTTAAGGCTGAGGGAGTACATTCCCTCATCCTTGATATGGGTCACCGAGGGCTTATGAGATCTCAACAACCGACGATACACAAGATTTTGAAGATAGAAGAAGTTGCAAGTACTGAGCGACAGCCTACTCACTGAACCTTCCAGCGGCCTTCTGCATTGTGATGAGGCGCCATGAGACCGTAATCATAGGTATGACTGCCATGACTACACCTGCTATATGTGCTGCCGCGATATAGATTCTAGTTTTATGCTTTGCAATGATATAATATCTACCGTGACGATACCTTAAGGGCACAGCGGAAGATCAGCGCTGGTTTTAACCCAGCGGCATTATGCTGAGACTGATGCTCTTTTTGCGAAAAAAATATATTATTATAGTTTTTAAATATACAGTATAATTGCTATTAACTGTATCTATATAATTCTTCCTAAATATATTTATTTTCTTTCTTCTTTAAAACAGAAGTTTTGACACGGGCTGAAATTTTGCATTACTAACCCTGGTGGTATTCAGAGTGTTTTTTAATAACACTAAGCACAATCATACCCTTTTAACTCTTCGCTTAAAAATAAATCCGTGATGAACCTATCATTATATAAAGCAAAATAACACATTGGACAAGTTTGTTGGGCGAAGTCGAAGCGTGTGACTTAGACATTTGTTCGATAATAATAGAATGTGTCTGGAAAAGTTTCAATGATATAACACTTTGGGGTGCACTGACTTAGTAGTAGCATTGTAACTATAAATAATGGCGTTAGTTCAATGTCTAAAGTAAAACAAACATAATATATAAACTATTTTTTTCTTCTAATAATAACTGTTGAACCGGCAATTTAAAATGTACCACTAAGAAGAATTAAAACCTCAATTGGTTACAAACGAAAAAATTACAAAGATTAGGTTCCTTACACCTAAAAAAACAGTTTATTGCTTTTCTGTAAAATATTGAGGATGACTGATGATGTGTGATGGGATGATGGGTTTGGTTGCGGCCGTTGTGGCCGTTAATGGTGTACGGGTCAATGAAAGATAAGTTGCGTCGTACACGTTTAATCACGCACACACTCTCAATGTTACAATATTATAGTTCAGAAGGATTTTTGATATGAAGGCAAGCAGCGAGCGCGAAATCTAACGTTTGTACACGAGCACGTATGTCGTGCGGTCGCATTGAAGACGTGAGTCGGACTGTGTCGAGATGACTCGAAATAACTTCGATTCTCGACTGTTTCGCGGCAGAGAATTGCCGCGAAAACTGGGCGCGCGCTTGTTATAAACGGCGTGATGTTTTTGTTTGCCACAGATAAATATTGGTTCCGCGCTTGCGTGCTTGTTTTTATGTTGGCACTAATGTCACCACAATATATTTTCACTTTTAATAACTGCTATGAATATGAAATACAAATGAAGCGAATTCGATTTCAGGCCCCTTTCCGATATTAAAAAAATAAGCAATAAATTTTTTTGGTTTCATGAAGTTCTACAGACCAACGGACCGATAACAGCAAACGATTTTTTTCAATTCTTAAGTATCGGAACCCATATAAGAAAAAACTTGCGCTCGTGTTTTTATTTGTTAAGTAGTCAGACACAAATCACAATACGCTTATTCCGGTTCTGGCTCCAACACCTTTTGCCTTTTGAATAGTTGCCATCGACAACAACAACGATATTCACAACATACGTAAACGTCACATGGACACTGACAGATAAAATGTCACTTTTTCAAACTTCAAGTCACTTCGTTACTTCTTTCTATACGTTCAAAATTGAGTATGGACTTGGAACAAATGGAGTTCAGAATTTACCGGCGTGACGATTGATTGTAAAAACGAATGATATGAAAAACACACTCATTTTTTGGATATTCTCCGTTCTTAAGTCTACATTATTTTTCTCTGTCTACAATTCTAAGATTTTGTTTGGTTTATATGTGAAAGGCAGGTACGTAATTTTAACTAAACTTTAGGAGGATGGTAGCTAGAGGGTCCGAGGCAACCTCAAAATTGAGAATCTCTTGGCCGAGCCTAACATAATAGGAAAAATAAAAGCTCACCGCCTCCGCTGGCTCGGTCACGTAGAACGGATGGAAGAAGATCGCAGCGTGAAGAAAGCATATTTGTGACGGCCGGTAGGTCGGCGTCCTGTCGGCCGTCTTAAATATCGCTGGAAGGACAGAGTAAAGGCTGACCTGTCGGAGCTAGGAACCAGTAATTGGCAAGAAACCGCACAGGATAGCAAAAAGTGGCATGCCAACGGAGTAAGTAAGTCAATAAACTTAAAGGGCTGTACTGTGTTAAATGTATTAGGTCACTATAATTTACTCACACTTAATGCATATTAACAAACTAAGCAAAAAGTAGAAAAGCAGCAAAGTTATATGCAGGCCACGGTATTCTAAGTAATAAAATAATTTGCGGTGAGTGGTGTCGCAGTGGAATTCCCGTGCTCAGCACAAAGACAAGGGTATGCTCCATTACGAAATTTATGTGAAATAGTTACGTACAGGAATTCGCACGTAAAACTGCAAACTTTAGTATTGAAAATTCAAGTTTTAAAATAATACTCGGTCATAAGTTTTAGCACTTTACGTGAAATCCCGTCAAGATTTTCCACTTTCTACTCAAATAGGGATGTAAAAATTGAATCTTAAGACTGAGTTGAGATAAGGAATTGTCATATTTTTGATTATGAAAATTTATAATATATCGGGTATCTTGTGCCTAAGCAGAAGTAGATTAATATCTAACGCACTCGCTTACCATTCCAATAGCCTGGTTTCGAATCTTGGTTGGGGAAAAATGTACTCCTTAGGTATTTCTATCTTAATAAATGTATATTTTATAATATGTATATTTACCACGTAAATGAAACATAGTCATCACGATCGCACCTTCCATATCAAAATAACAGATGTGTGGAACCACCCAATCCGCCTTTAACAAGATTTTCTTGAACGAAACAAGTTATGTTATGGCTTGTATAAGTCGTGCGCAGAAGGTTTCTAGATGGTGCTCGTTCCGCTTCCTATGACTGGGATCGGGGCTTGTCTAAGTATTACTAAGAACTAAACGACGGCGGGTTGCGGTTGTGGTAGGCATAAGGCGAAGGACGGAACACCCAGGGGTTTTAGTGGGTATCCCTAACTGGGGAGTGGCAATAGCATGGCACCAGTTCTGACTGGGCATGCTATTGCCACCCCCGATCTGGCGAATCCCACACTAGGTCGCGAATTATCCCCCCAAGGTTCTGCCCTTGTCGCGGCTTAGTCCTCAATCGGATTTCCCCTGGTAAAAAAAAGGCAGGAGGGGTTGTCGTCGGAAAACCTTCCACGCACAACTTATACACAATAAATTACTGGGATGGATCCCAGTAATTTACCAAGTACCCAAACCAGAGCAAATAACAAAAAAATTGCTAAGTAATTTAGCATGTGCGAATCGAACATAAAACTCTGCTTTCTCATGAACTGGGGGACCAAAGCATAGACCCCTAGACCACACAGAAAAATAAGCATTTAAAACGTTTTTAGAGTATACGTTTAATAATTTTTGTTATAAAATATTTTACTTTACAACTTCTGCTCATTACAAAATCAAAGCAGCTAAACTATAAAATCAAAACAAAACGATCACATGCGATCGGATTTCTGCGATAAGGGACGCGTGATATTCTACTATGTAAGCTTGGCAGATATTCGTTGCTTCAAACAAGATCAGGGCAGACTTGCGTTTAAACTATGTGTACAAACCGCTTCCTTTTTTTTATTAGTTTAATATTAATTAGCATTAAATAATTTAATTTAATTCGTATTTGCTAAATTAGCGATAGTTTTCGTTCGAGTTAGAATAGTATTATTTTTTTGTCGCGTGAGTCAGTGAGGGTAGATATTGCTTCGAGAGTCACTCGCTGCGCTCGTCGTGTACGGATATAGTTCGAAGTCGTTCGTTGTTGAATTCACCTCACAAGAGACTGTTTCGTATTTTGTGTAAAATATTCGCGATTGTCGCAAAGTAGTGCATCAGTGCTGCATCGTCGTCACAAGGATTGTGAAAATTACTCGTTATAAACAAAATTGTGTTCATGAAGAAAGGAGTCGGCGCCGACCATTGGACTCGGACCCGATCTTTGCAAGGTGAGTTGACCTACTCGTTGTAAGATTTATTCTCACTGGCCAACTTACCGTTCTTCGTATAGATTTGCAAACAATTCCCAACAATTCGCAATAATACAGTCCGCTTATAACGCTTAGTTACAATCTCAACATCGGGGATTGTACACTATGTGAAGCGTAGGAAGCCTTCAATAAAGCAAATTTCTTCGAAATATTGCGTATGTTTTAATAATTTACAATTGTATGATATAACTTGGGTGAGCGTAATAATTCATTATTCGTTACGTAATAGATTTTGATTGTTGTTTTTCAAATTTGGCACAAAGGCAGGCAAACGAGGTAAATGACAATAGATTTCAATTATTGGCCGTAGACTACGAGTTTTCCTCATAAACAAATGTTAATATTGCGCGTACACACCGCCGCGAGCGAACTTTCACTCCTGCTGGACCAGTGTGTACCTCTCCAGGGAAATAGTGCGCCGACACTATGATATCACTAATGTTTTAACATCGAAATGCAAAAAAAATATTAATAAAATATACCTGTAGAGTAAATTATATTACAAATAATTTAATTATATATTACTGAATTTCTATAAAAAATCTGTAAAAATAGTATGCTTATATACAATTTATTAAATTATGATGATTAATAATTAACCTATGACATAAATATTAATTGTAACTATGTAGATAACAAATATTATTGTTTTTTTTTGAGTCGGGGAAATGCATTTTGCACATTAAGGGCACTAAGGTCCTTTACTAGGAATTAGATAAAAGCGACGCGAGGTGACACAGCGAATGGGCACCAGAGAACTTGCGCATATGCCTCCGGGACCCGACTAACGTCGGTACCCGTGAGACACATGCACACCTCTCTCCCTTTCTCGTTCTGCGGCCTCCTTTTGAGACATCACTGTCTCGCAGGAATTGAACGCACCCACCCAATGATCGTCGCTATACAGCATGGCTTGCACCAGACTGCCGAGCGAGTCGATCGGACCTAGGATTGTCTCGAGTTCAAATCTCTGCGGTGCTCATGCTGCGCACTCGACTAGCTAGCAGATACTTATCGAAGCACCCGTGCCCGGTAAGTATCTGCGTCATTCTGAAGTTCAGGGTCTCGTGATTCCGCGAGAGCCATCGCAACAGCTGCGGGCGCACCGCTTCCACCGTCTCAATGTCAGCCACAGATTTTCCAATTCTACCGACCAAGACTGGATCATAGACGCGGTCTCCCGCGTCCTAATCGCCAGAAGCTCGGCCTGGCAGTAAACTAGGCCAGGAGCGAGGGCATCCTGTCAGGAACGCCGAACAAATGTTATTGTACGCTGTCATTGGGCCAACTGTTGCTTCTTCATTCTAGTTATACCACCTTTATATACACAGTTTAACAATAAAGTATTCTATTCTGTTCTAAAAGGTTTTTATGTATATACTATGTACTTACAATAAATACTATAATACACACCCATAACCCATATTTCATAATTATAAGAATAATGTGACTCATACCGCGTTCGTAATACCGAAGTAAGAAAGAGAGTTGGTCTGAAAGAGAGTGTCGAGGTAAAGGTAAGGAAAGGAATGCTCCGGTGGTTCGGGCATGTGGAAAGAATGTATGATGAAAGAATGACTAAACAGATATACAATGCAAAAGTGGATGGATGCAGAAGTCGCGGAAGGCCACGACACACCTTCCATGATAAAATTGATCGTGTATTAGCAGAAGGTGATGTCAGGAGCCTTAAGAATAGACGAGCGTGCATGACAAGAGCTATAAAAGTCAAAGAAGTAAGTGAGGTGTGTAAGAATAAGCCTGAATGGCACTCTGTTGTTCGTGCCTACCCCGCAAGGGACCTGGCGTGAAGTTATGTATGTGTATGTATGTAATGTGACTCAAACGCCTGGTTGCCAAACAGTGACAACAATCGCCTTAGTGGACTGTTTTGTCGGAAACGTAAAATATTTTGCTATATAAGTAATTTTGTTTTCTTAAAATGTATATAATCTTGTTTGAAAATTACTATTATTATGTAGGACTAGGTGGTAACCCTCGACTTCGTCAGCGTGGATTTGTTTTTCAGGAACCCTAAAAAAAAGAAAAAGTAGCATAAGTTACTCCATATAACATCAGCCATTCACCATTATAAGTCCCGTCAAAATTGGTTCGGTCCAGCCGTGTCAAAGATTGACTGGAACAAATAGTTTCAATATTTTTTGAAGGACTCTAAAAAAACAGTTTCAACCAACTAGTCTAAGTTATTCCCTATAACATCATCTATCTGCCAGTAAAAATCCCGTCAAAATCAGTCCAGCCCTTTTAGAGGTTATGTGTAACATCCAGACAGATTGACAAAAAATCTAAAAATTGCATTTTCAGAAACCCCTGATTTTTTCAAAATTTTCAGGTTGACATTAGAAACAGACAATTCAATTTTATTTATCTGTATAGGTGTCGATTGTTTTTAAGCAAGAATTGTGTTGTGAATTGGAACCTTTCACGTATTTTTGGTTGGTTACTAAATTTTACTATTCATTCAGTTACCCTATTATCGGTTGAATTTTGACATTATTTTTAAGGAGCTTATGTCAAATTTTAACCGATAGTATAACAAATTAACGGTTGGTAAAACATAAGAACCGGGCCTTAATAAAATTTTAAAAGTCCGTCTGAGACTAACATGTTTATATCAAGTCACGTTCTTGAGAGCATATAGTACTCCTAGATATATTTAGATAAACAAACTGCATTACGGATGAACGACCGATGATCTAATATTTCATTTTTGTGTGTAATAACACTGCACGTCAATTGAATCTAGGAATTTAAAATACTTCTGGTCAATAAGAGTCATACTATATTACAATTTATCGATATATGAAAATTGGTGTCGATTACTGGCTGCAGTTCTCCCCAACTTTGCATTTGCAGGTCTTTCATTCCCCTCCAGTACATTACACAGATCGTCGTCACGTGTAAACTCTACTCGTTTGCTTTATGTAATATCATTCTTTTGACATGTGGTCGGTTAACAGCCAATTTACCTCACTAATTTTGCAAGCTTTATCGATTCTCTTACCTTTGTTACGGGTGCGCTTATTTCAGTTTTTATCATAATAGGGTTGCCTAAAATATATATCGCTTTATAGCCCCTTAATTATTTTAAATTTCTCAGTGTAAATATCATTAATACATTTAATAGATATAGCGATATTTCTGTTACACTCTTTGCTTTGAAATCTGAAATTTAAGCTATTCTTGATTTCGTCAATCGTTAAGACTCATTAGTTTATCTAAATTGAGTGTAAATGAAGACTTCAATTGAATAGATTACACTGGTTAACAGTGGTTTTGTTACCCTGGATATTATAATGGCTTCGAATAATTTTCGCTCAACAATTAAAGTTGCGAATTATTTTGGAATATTCTCTATGTTTATTTTTTAATTTTCATTTTTATACAACACTAAAAATCAGTAATTATGAAATAAAACATTACAATTAAGTACATAGATACAAATTTATTGAGATATACTACTAATCGTTTTGTTTTTTTTTATTACTGCGGGAGTTCAGTACACAGGCAGACGGCCCACTTGTTGGAAAGCGGTTATTATCGCCTATAGACATATGCAACACCAAAGGTGCTATAAATGCGCTGCTGCTCTCTCAAGGGAGACCGGAACCTGGTCAGGAAATCTAAACCAAGTAATTGTGGAAAAAGTGTAACATTATGCTTAAATTCACTCTAAAAATCTTAAAAACCAAAATTAATTCAATACATCCATTAATATATTCGCAAATTGTGTACTAGAAATTATAAAAAGTTGCAGACATATCTAGGGCAAATATGTATGTATGTATTCTTTATAGAATAGAATAGAATAGAATATACTTTATTGCACACAATGTTACAAAATAAATTCAAAACATACAATCATAATGATAAGTACAATGGGCGGTCTTATCGCTGGGAGCGATTTCTTCCAGACAGCCTTTGGATGGACAGAAACTCGGTATGGATGGGGGTAGGTATGCAATAGAAATAATATACATACGTAAATATACGGAAAATGTTACTACATTATAATATAAACATACATATTTATCTAAATATACAAGTTGTGTGTCTTTATATCTAATATGTATCTAAAAATGTATGTATTTGTATCTATTGCCTTTTTCCTGCACCACCTATTTTCGCCTGATTCAATTTCTATTATTTAGGTTGCCTGGAAGAGATCGCTTTGGGCGATAAAGCCGCCTGTTGTATTGCCTGGAAAATATTGTAAATATGGTCTGTTTTTGTAATTGTATATTTATGTGTGCAATAAAGTGTAATCTCTTTCTCTCTAGGGCAACAATTATATTTTAAAATTATTGACCTTTGTTATGAAACACTTTATTCAAAAACTTTAAATACATAAATATGAAGAGAAATACTAACTGGCTATACCCATGTGTGGGTTATCGGCATACACGGTCCGTTGGACAGAGCGACTGCGCCGCTGGCCTGGCGCAGTTTATGATTTGTGAAATTTGCCCAACAAGAAGCGAGTTATCGGAGAACGGGTCTCGTATTCGTACGGCTATTGAATACTAAATAAAATTGCAGCATCGGTCTTGGAGCCCTAACAGTGAACAAGCTACGTAAAATGTAACAATATATTGTTACGAGCCTCAGGACTCGAATTAAAATGCCGTTGGAATTACTATAGAATTTATTAGAAATATACAAACACGTATAACACAGGTACAAATATAACTGGACGCAACCAGTACAAACTGCACAATTCAATAACACGCGCAAAGTCCATCACTATTCACTATATAGCTTATCGAATTTACGTCTTGCTCGTATCGTAATCCTCGCTTGACTGCCGATCTCTCCATGCTGCAGCGATACAATATAGCTGCCAGTTCGCATAGATCGGATTTCTTAGAATCAGTTCGACACACCTGCTTAATAACTGCCATAAAACAAGTACAATTACAATATAATGTTTTTCTTAATTACAATTTTTAAACACAAATTAAACAAAAGAAGTCCAAATGCGGGGAAAGGTAATAAACCAGGTGTGTATTCCCTTTGTCGGCATGTAACAATATCGTCATTATAGTAATAATCGTTATTAGGAATGCAAAGTAAAAATTTCATCAATTATACCCAAGGCGGCTGGCTTAGCCTTAAGTTCCACACATCCGTTACTTTGATGTGCAGGTTGCATCTCGATGTTTTCTTTCACCGTTGTTAGCAGCTGGTATTTGTAAAAATTGCACATTAGCTCAGAAAACTGTGTAAGTGGAGTATTCGTTCCGGCCAGAATTCGAAGCCGCACCCTTTATCACTAGATATGGATTATACAAATAATTATAAAGATTGATTAAAACTTCATCAAATCTCATCGATCACTATGCATTGCTTGAAGATGGCGGTCTACTAATGGGCATATTTAGAAATAAGGATATCCGTCGAGAACTAAACTAATTGACATAGCTCGCAAACGTTCGACGTGTTTGACGTAAGATCGACAATAGCTGAAACAAACAAATCCTGGGGTGAAAACTTAATAATATAAGACTCCAGTCTCGCGGACTGACAATCCACGCAAGGTTAAATATGATTGTTAAAATAGGGGATATTTACGCCACATGTCCCGGACATGCTTGTGGTGTAAACTCGGCGTAACGTGCTTCCAGCAATGGTCATCGTTTTCTGACGAAGACGATATCACTTAGTTGTATATAATATTTTTAATCAACATGTTGCATGTCTTTACAAGCTTTTATTTAACTTGCAACGGATGTATGTAAGTTCGGGTGAATCTTGCAAGTTCAATTTGACCAACTTACCAGTTTCCGATTAAGCTTGAATTTTGCACGCACATCTATATCGCATGACAAAGCAATAATATGTTACCATGGAGCTGATCTGATGATGGAATCGGAAGGTGGCCATAGGAACTCATGTACTTAACAAGATTGACCCGTCGTGTTTGTGCTCGTTTTAGTTGTCTTGACTAGCACTCTGCCGCCTTATGATATCCAGGATCTCAAAAGCTTGTATTTAAAAAGCTTATTAACTTTAAATATTGAAAAAGGGATATTGAAGCCGATAAAAAACTTAAGAATGGTTCTAAAGTTAATATTTTGTACCATACATCACAGTTGGTATGTAATGTTGACAATAAAAAACAGCAGGCAGTAACATCGGCGTTGTAAGTAGTGCATAGTTTAATTACTGACCGTCCGGTGGACCGGTGATTCGGTGGAAATCTTGGCTTGGTTCCTGCAATTAAAGCGAGCTTTAACTGTGGACGGTGGCTCGATCCAATTACTTGAAGCGTGGATGAAGTTACAAGGCGGAAGCGGTTCGCCACAATCACGGCGAGAATTGAGAACAAAAAGAGAAACCTTTATGCATACAATTTTAGTTTATATATTTTGATCTCCGAAAATCTTGAAAGTAATACATGGATTATATTGCCTAACATTAATATCAAACTAGAAATAATAGAGCAGTCTTTGAATTATATCATTTGATAAACTTGTCAAAGATTACTATCTAAATTTATAAACAACTAGCTGACCCGACAAACTTCGTACCGCCTCAGAATCAATAAAGAAAACACATTGATTTCTGAACGACGGGACGAACATCAAACCATTGACATTCATACCCACAAAAATGAAAAAATCTTCACTTTTAAATTTAGTTTTATTTCTGAACGATTTTTAAAGTTAATTGATTTCTAAACGACGGAACGAACATCAAATGTTTGACAGGTAGAAAGAGTTTGTAAGAGAATGCGAAATTGTTATATTTACTATATTCCAAGACGGTTTTTTCAAATTTATTAACCTTTTAAACTTTCCCTGGAGTTCCTTAAATATTTCAAAACCAAAATTAGCCGAATCAGTCCAGCCGTTCTCGTGTTTTGCAGGACTAACGAACACCAATTGATTTATAAGTAGATAGATAATTTATTTATGCGTATATTAGTTTATGTATATGTCTATTTAATACATAATTATGTATATTAAATCTATGTTGCCACTCGATACTTATTCACTTCTAAATGCAAAATTTATAATCCACGAGGATCTGGAGGAAATCTTTACTAGTGCTTTCTTTTTTATGTCGAAATTAGCAAACAGGTAACCCAGCCATGGAAAGTGGATACCGTCGCGTATACAGAGATGAGCAAAGACCCTACTACCTGGCTGTGGGTTGTTATGTCGCCTATTACGACAGGCCGCTCGGCCATAAGACACATATTGGTTATTTAATGTTTCTTCATTTTTTTCTTTATCGTTAGTATCTAGTAATTGTAACAACATGCACATTAGGTCAGAAAAACTACTTCAGATAGGAATGATTCCAAACAAGATTCAAGCTCATGCAGGGCCGGATTACCTTAAGTGCCGCTGAAGTTGCCGTAAAAAAATACCGCCCTGTTATCTATGAACTGCTACTAGAAAATCACAATGAGAACTTGATTTTAAGATTTTGCATGAAACCAACAACTTCCCAATTTTTGTAAATCATTGATTTTTATAGCAAAAAGTTAAAAAAAAATTGGTGACACTTCAAATTTTGCCGTCCTGGGCACTAGCCCCTAGTGTCCCTAGTTTAAGTCCATCACTGAGCCCAAGTCATTCATATAAGATACGTAAGATTTAACTCTTATGAGAGATAGCACGTCTGCAAACAATCAGTAATAATTGTAAACTATGACAATAATAAATAATCAACAAAACTTTTAATTCGCTTATTACTTGAACCTATGAAACTGGAATCATTTGTGCTTTTCAAATATAACACCTTTTACAGATGCAAAAAATTGACGTTTAAATTTAGCTTTTTATGGCATTCAAATCGCGTCTTTTATATCTAAAAAAATGGTCTCAAATAGAAAACATCTTCAAAAGAATAAATCACGGTTTTAAATTTATTGTCCATACATTGCTCGCTTACCATGATAACATTGATATCTATATACAGTATGCATGTTTATAGAAGCGTATTTAAAAAATTTACTGAATATTATGTAGAATTTTTTAATAATATGTTGACTTAATGAACCGAGAAACACAAAACCTAAAAAGTATTATAGAGTATAGTATTCACTGTCGAGTGCTGATATGAACTGAAGTGAACAAATTTATTTTGAAAACGGTAACGTTAAGTACGAATATATTTTTTTTTTTATTTGACTTGACTTTATGTTGTTGGTCCGAAAACCTCACAACTTTACCGGGGTTTTTAGGGCGAGCTCGAGCCCGGGGACAACTTGCTTGAGGGAGCTCCCTAGGGAGTTTTACCTGGCTGGACTGTTGCCATGAGAGGGGGATGAATCTGATGATGCCCGCCACAGGGCGACACAATAAACTAATTGAGAACGGGTGACGGGTAATATAAAGCCCGAGGGAAGGATCCCGGCGGACCGGGATCGTCGGTTCGCGGCGGCCTACGCTATCTTACTGCCGTTTTGCAACGTGTTATGGCTGGGAGAGAAGAAACGGCGAAAGAAACTTCCCAGCAACACGCCTAGTCTATCCTGTGGGGTGGCTATGTCTCCTGGCATCCCTCGCGAGGACGTGGAGAGATCGTGATTGGCGTTGTCTGAGACGCCGCCGTCTGTGTCTGTCTGATATATTAACAAGTTGTACTGCTAGTACAATATATAGCATAAATTGTGGGTGGGTTGGATTATGTGCGAGCGAGATAGAGCAACTACTAATATATGCGCTTTCGCGTTGCGCTAGTCAGTAGTTCCTTGTCCGCTGCGATGATTAGATGTTTGGAACTCCCGTAGAGCTTTTCGCAATTTGGAAATTAAAACGGAAAATCAATAAAAACAATTCTATAAAGAATTTATAAGTAACAATTTTTTTTAATTCGTAATTTCTTTCTATTAAAGCAGTGACATGTTCTGTTGATAAGTAATCTGTTCATCAGTTTTTCAGAAAGGCATATCAAAATTGTAATTCAAATATAACAGGCTTCAGAAAACTTAGCTCAAAAATTCGTATTTGAAGTACAAATACGAATTTTTAATTAGTTTTAGTACTTTACTCTTTAATTTTTAAATCGTCTAGACATAAATTAATAAAGAAGCTTTCAAGCACTCAAATAAACAGTACCTAAGTAAATATAACGCTAATAAAAAAGGCTATTCTCAAGACAGCCTCAAATATTTTTTAAAAAATTATCAAATGAAAGGATTGTAGTGAATTAATCACTAAATCTTAGCATTAAAACAGTCTCTTGAGACAGGGAGATTTGTGAGAATTCTGATAGGACTTCATTTAAAAGGCTATCAAGGCTTAATTAAAATCATAGTTAATTAACTTTGTACTGATATTACATATTTTAACAAAGATTAATTCTTAAAAATGTTACACTTTATTGTTGAACAACTACTATAAAATTAAATTAAAATAAACACTGAATGAAAATTGATATTGACAATACTTATGTGCGAAACAAAAGGCGCCCTTGTCACTAAAGATTATTATTATTATACTAGCCGACCCGGTTAACTACTGTTACTGCTTTACGGTTACTACTTTACAATCAATAAATTTAAAATGATAATTGAAGAATGTATGTAATAATTCTTATCTCTTATCTTATCTATAAGAATTCTTTCTCTAAATCAAAGTGGTGTAATAAGAAAGACAGAGTTGGGATATTAGATTATATTTCACCCACTTCCTATACCAAGTCCTACATTTATATTTTATTGCTGGAATACAGCAGACAGGCTGAAGGCCCAACTGTGTTGAAAAAATGATTACCATCGCCTATAAACATTTTCCACACTATGCATTACCAATGTACTGCCGTACTCGTAGATGGGACTGCAACCTAGCCACTAATGCCGGAGTACAAGTCAGGGTTGTTAGGGCGGCATACTCTATACCAGTGATGGTAGCCATCCAGACAGGCAAGTAACCTACTAACCTGCATAGTGCACTGCAATAGGGGTTTAATACAATTAAAGTTATTAAAACTTTTGAATAAACTTTTTCAAGTAAACACTATTTTCTACTATTTAACCCCCTTTAAAAATATTCTGAGTGTTAAATGTTGCAAACCTAAGATTCAAAACACAACCATGAAACGCTTGGCGAAGGACATAAATACAAAACTTATTACGATTATTTGCAAGAACCACACTGTTGGCAGAACTCGTCTCAGATCTTATGGCATTCGAGCAAAGTGGTATGACAACATAAGTCGCGTCGTGCTCCATGCCAAAGAGATATGGTGGCGTCATGTTGCGTAACATATTGTGAAACAAGCACTGAGTGTTTCTAGAAAACAGTCACATAAAGGAAAGTTCAAATTTTTCATTTAAAATACGAGTATAGTGTATATACGTTAACAAAATTTTGTAAGGCAACAACTGTTCGTTACATTATATTATAGAATCTTATTCCTAAATAAATTCTATTTTTAATGCAGGAGTTCAGCAGACAGGCAGACGTCCACCTGATAGAAAGCGGTTATCATCGCCTATGGACATTTGCAACACCAAAGGAGCTACAAATGCGCTGTTGCTCTCTTAATAGAGACTGGAACGTGGTCACTAATACCGGAACACAACCCAAGGTTGTTGGTAGCCATCCAATGGGGCAAATGCCCTACCACCAGGCAGTCTCTGAAAAACTTATGATCCGTATAGGGGTAAGTATAATCGACTGTTTTCTTAATATTCTAATTATATATACTATATACCATAGAAAAGCATTTAATAGGAATGGGATGGAGAAAGAATATAATTTCTTGCAGCTGGGCGGCCCGTCGTAAGAGGCAAAAATACAACCCACAGGCAGTTGGTATTTATCCGTCTGAATAGTAATTAACTCTGGTCTTCAGTATGCCGCTATAACAACCTTGAGTTGTGTTCCGGCATTAGCGGTAAGGTTCCAGTCTCCTTTATTTCCGGCAGCACATTAGTAGCACCTTTGATGTTGCGAATTCCCATAGGCACTGGTAGCCACTTTACATCAGTGGCCGTCTACCTGTATACTGAAATCATGCAATAAAAAAGACAGGTAGGCAAAATACATACGGAATTCATTAGAGAAAACTAGGTTAATTTGAATTTAAATCAAGTCGATACACGCAAAACTTAAGACAAGTTTCCCTAATAACATAAAACAAGACAAAATAAAGACATCTCCACACGTCACACACATCTGCCTGCTGATGTATACTCGATTAAGATCGAATAAGGTGCTGGTCACTTTGGTGTTGGCTTCACGCCAACTGCATTGCCAAATGGACACTTTTCAGATTGGGTACAGATAAATTTAAGGAAATTTACATTTTCAAGAAGTATTTTCATCTTTAAATGAGGGCTTTCGTCCAGAATATGTAATCCACTTAGAACATATTGAGGTTTTAATAATATTTAATTATTTAATAAGCAAATTCATGACTTACGCACAATAGTTTTTTTTGCTAAGCTGGCAAATAAGCAAACATCACGTAATGGAAAGTGATTCCGTTAACTACAGACGTTTGCAACACCAAGGAAGATGCCAAATCCTATGCAACCTTTAGGATATGATAGAGGGGATGGAATAGGAGAATAAAAAAGTAGAGTTAAAGAGATAGGAATATGAGATAGGGAGTAGGATAACTGGGTCATCGGAACTTTCACTCGTCGTAGGAAACACGATTAGCTCAAGGGTTACAGGTCGATATTCTGTAAGAGCGTAGTAATACACCAATCGAGCTGGTCCTGATAGTAATCAAGATGATTCCAACATTACTCTGCTACGTCCTAAACACGTGGAAGGATTAAGACGATAACTACAATACACACTCCATCCCTGCAGGAATGGAGAAGGAATACAATTTCTTCGAGCCGTTTGAACCATCCTTGGTATAGAGTAGGCCGTAGTCAACAACCTTGAGTTGTGTTCCCGAATTAGTGGACAAGTTCCAGTCTCCATTTAGAAAGTGACAGCACATGTCTAGCCTCTTTGGTAACCGCTTTCCAGCTGTTGAGCTGTCTGCCTGTCCGCTGAAATTACGCAATAAAAAAACAGAGCTAATGACATCGTTTTCTATATCCCGGACGGCTGGATACGTTACTCGCTGAATCGCCATATTGCTCCGTTAATATGACTATAAAAACTCGATTAGGAGTTTTGATACATCTTCGTACAAGCAATCAAAAAGACACTGTCACAGACCATAGCAAATATAAAAAAACCTTTTCAAAGTTTTTACGTAACTAATAATGAAACGCAGATGAATTTCAATTTTTTTTGTGTTGGTCAAGTTTATTTACAGCAAAACCATTTATATAAAATACCAAGTGAAACCGTATTCGTTCAAAAACTATTTCCCGTAACAAAAAACATAAAAGAGCAATATTATAAATCCAGCGAAGCGAACGCAATACCTACCAATCCCCACGGTTACATTCACGAACGAATGAGCATCCATCCATTCATTCATTCGTTCGTTCATTAAATCAGCTTCATTTAGTTACCGGTCCGGTTTATCTATCAGTTGAAATGTTTGCGACGTGAATCAAAACTATGCATAAATGGAATATAGGCAATTTAATGACGCCTTTTAAACGGTGTCTGGTAATACGCGGATATATTTGCATCTACGATAATATTTTAAATTAAAAACAAAATTTACTTCTGCATTTATTTTCCTTTTTTAACAACTCTACGGACTCGAGTTCCGTACCCTTTTTTACAACTTAATTCCTAGATTTAATTTTTATAATTTAACACGCTTAGTTATTTTGGTTCTTGTGTGTGACATTAATTTAGTGATTTTTGTGTTGAGGTCTTACGACTAACTTATAATATTAATTTATTTTTGCATTCAAAATATAAAGGCTTTTGTTTTCAAAACTCAAAGCTTTATTTTAAAATACCGATTATAATCACTTGCAATGATCTTGCGAACTCCTTTTGACTTTGACAAGAGCCTTCATAAACCAAATGCTCTACTAATTCTTCGAAAACTTTTCATCTTCCTCCAATGGTTTTCTACGCAAAACCCATTGAAACCACTCACGGCTGGTTCTTTATCTCATAGCAGCTTCTCCATAAGCGTCTGAGAGCATTCAGTGAGCGTGAGCCGCAGATTTAAAATATAAATGAACACCCCGTAAATGACGAGAATTTGGCTTATAATTTGACATACAATCTTATTTGAAACTAACTTAACCCAAAACCACTACTGGTTTATCAGACTATGTTCACAATATACTAAAGAGTATTGTAAGTCGTCTGTAACGTGTGTACTCGAAGTTTACTTGTGGCTACGCCATCTACAGAAAAACGGTGGGAGAAAAGTTGTATACCTAATATTAGGTTACAAATAGAGTAAACCCCCAGACGAATCTTAATCACAAACATTATAGAAGTAAAACGAGCAATGGCGCGCACTCCTAAAACTTATGCATAAAAAACCGTACAGTTACCCACTAATCACTATCATCATACATATAAAAAAAGTCGCTTTCTGTCCTATATCTATGTGCGCTTAAATTTTAAAACTAACAATTTATGTTTTTTCCAATAATAATAGATACATAGATTTTAAGTAAAATGCCGACTACTTTTTACTATAATTTTGTGCAAGAAATATAAAAAACATATATAAGCAACATTAAATGATCCGTGAAGCCGGTCCTATACACTATACATAGAAAGTGACGTCTTGACTGTGCGACAGTTTATATTTGTAAGGTAGCCACAGTATGTCATTAAGAAAATCGACAATATATAATATACCCTTGTCCAAATACATCCTTTGCCAAAAGCCTACCAAACGTCCATATATTTACAAAAAAGTATGCCAAAATTCACCTTCCACCAAAAAACAGCCAGCATCTAAGTTTACACACCAATTAATGAAATGGCTAAAAACATTAAATTACAGCGACACAGAATGCATATATGATTACTAAGCAAGTTAGGTTTGTGTTATACAAATACAGTGAAGTCACGTGTAACAGACAGTATTGCTTAATTTTAACAGCAACGCAATAAAGAGCATACAATAGATAGGGGGAGCTAAAAGTAATAATATTAAAACCAAATATAATACCTATACAAGTTGACATTTTCCAATTTCGCTCCTGTTAAACTCGCGATATTAAGGAAAAAGGAAATTAGTTCCCGCTCAGTCTAGCACTGAAGAATTTCAATATTCAGGGTGAAAACTGTGACAAACTTTAAATTATGCTGTAGTTGCTATTTGAGCGTTATTAATAAAGATGGACATTTTATATTGCGAAAGTTTTAAGATTTAATACCTGCATCTATATAATACTAATGTACTCGACGGACGTTGTCTTACCCTTAAAAAATAAAATCTAGAAACCGATTGCAGCGCCATCGACCAGAACCTATTATTAATCTTAACCATTATGAATCTCCTTGAAAAAACATTAAAATTGGTCCTGCCGTTAAAGAGATATTCAGTGGCATCAGCGACCAGGTGTAATCGAGGACCTAAACCATCCCGGGATCTACTAGAACAAACACAAAAATAATGTCTACAAATAATTACCTGGTTCAAAGAGTAGATACATAGCATGGTTTCTAAGTAAAAACTGCCCCCGGGCCGACTACTTCTTTTACTATAGGGATCGTTTTGCTGGCAAATAAAAAAAAAATCACCCAAGTTTTCAGCTTTGTGTTTTAAGTGTTTTATGAGATGTTTTGAAAACATATTGTTTCGTTTTTATATTTTTATTCAATAGTAAAATTACAAATGAACTCATGGCGATTTTTTTAACAATACTTGGGAGCGAAAGGCATGAAACAATGTTTTTGTTGTAACTCTTTCTCTCTGAAACTACTTTAAAATAACAATTTTCTTTATTTTTGTTCAAAAAATAATATAATTATAAAAAATCTACGGTTCGTATAGTTTTAAATTTTTGATAGCAGGGAAAATCGTTTCTCATGGACCGTTTTCATTCCTGTAGGCAGCTCCAAGCGTGCTTTCATAATATGAGAAAAAAACACTTTTGCACGTTTCTTGTTTTATAAATTTGTTGGAGTTTACTTCTTAAGAATCCATTTTCATATTAGGCCTCCAATATATGAAATGTCTCAGTATAAAGAAAATTATGGTTGTAATAAAGATTCAAGTTAATCCAATCAAAGTGTTACCATACCTCCCTTACATAAAGTGAGTAAGGTAGACCTTTGCGTGTCCGTTTGTCGATCGAAAAACGGATCGTGTAAATAATTCAATCTTACATTGAACCAAAGGTTGCTTAGCTGTGTAACACTTTAAGTTCGATAGGTATAATCTGTGAATTATTTTTGGTCGGTGTTCTTGTTTCTTCAAAAACTTCAAAAAAGTTTACACAAGCTTGGCATGACCTGCAAGAAATGGCGTTAAAAGAATTATTGTTTTCTTTGTTACAGACAGGAGTAAGATTACGAAGGCTAGTAGAAATATTGATGATAAAAATGTGAAAAAAAAAACGATGACACTAGTTAAGCAGTCGGTGGACACATCGCTGCCCGTACCTGCTGACTACGCAAAGAACATCATCGTACCAGCAAATAATTAGTATTAGGTTATAATAGTGTAAATATAATTTTAATTGTAATTAAGTTAGTCTTGTAAGAGCTGTCATACAATAAAATTGCCTTAAGAATTTTTCTGCCACCCTACTTATCTCACTAAGAGTAACATTTTTATTATTGCTTAAGTAAAGACTTGATTGACTGGTGCAAAGTGTTTTTTTTTAGATAAACGGGTTTCCGTTTGACCGTTAACACACCTAATGTTAGGCGATGTTGCGACCGAAGATAGACCACGTTTACCTAGATAATACTTACCTAATTACTACGAGACTTAAAGACACGGATTGTACTTTTCTGGAAAGATGGACTCTGATAGAGCATTTTTACAGCTCTGTCGACCACAGAAGGAACATGGAGGCAAAATGTTTTGTTCACACTGGTGGTGTTTCCACTGTGAATCGACGTGTACATCGCCTGTGGTCATTTGCAATACACAGGTGCTACCAATTTACTACCAGCAAAAGGGGGGCTGAAACCTAGCTATTGATGCGGGAAGACAACTCAAAGTTGTTCAGACAACATACTCTAGACCAGTGGTAGCAATTTAGACAAGCAAATGCCATACTAGGCTGTGTGTTGCATTATCGCCTTGAAATTGGTATTCTTCCCCCGTTCCTGCACGGATAATAATATATTTACATGTATACCACGTGTGTATTTGTCTACCGATTATTTATTTTATTTATTTATACCGAATGTATCAACATGACCTCATTCAGAACCTTTGCGTGTATGTCGATCGAATAGCAGACCATTGAAAGGGGATAGATTATTAATAATTCACAGCTTCATCGAGCAAAGGTTGTCTTGCATGTTAAAATTGGTTCTATGGTATATATTACACTAGGGCCGCCTTGTACCTAATTCTTGTCGATGATTTATTCAAATATGACTTTTTGTTGTTCTTGTCCATTTCTACAAGCTTTTATTTAGCTTGCAATGGATATACCTATGTAGTATGTATGTAATTATGTAAGTTCGGGTGGAATCTTGGAAGTTAAAATTGACCAACTTCCCGGTTTCCGATTGAGCTGAAATTTTTCGCACATATGTATATCGCGTCACAATGCAATAAACTGGTACCATGGAGTTGATCTGATGATGGAGTCGAAAGGTGGCCATAGGAACTCCTGTACTAATCAAGATAAACCCGTCGAGTTTGGGCTTATTTTACTTGTCCTAGCTAGCACTCTACTGCTACATGATATTGTATTTAAAAACCTTTTTAATAAGCTAATACTTTACATTACAGATAATGCCTATGTTACATAAATAACACTCAAACAGTTTAAAGCATCCTTTCTCAAAGTGGGCGATAACGCCCCCTTGTGGGCGCTGCAGGCCTAAGGGGCCCATTGGGTAAGAGACCCATAAAAAAATGGGGGCGTTGTGTAGAGGCTTGGGGGCCGATTTGTAATTTCATCTAGCTAGGAGGACTCTTACACACCGACTGAACTCTCGGCTCTCGACTACAACTTGTGAACATCAACTAATATTAATTAAGAGATTTCTCATACTTGGTTCGAAATTTCTCTCCACGTAGTTCATATATCTGTTTTATTGAATAAATGAAATAAAAATGATGTCAATCGGTCGTTTCGTTTCAAAATGAAAGTAGACACAAACAAACAAATGAAAATGTAACAGACCACTTTCGCATTTTAATAGTTATTAGTATTCTTAGATAGGTAATTTTCGGAGATAATAGACCGCGGGCAATCATGTCACAATAATCAATTAGTTTAATTTGACGTTATATTGGTTTTTAAGTAGGTGAAAAAAGGGGCGCTAAAAAATAATTTATTCTCAAAGTGGGCAGTATACAAAATAAGTTTGGGAACCACTGGTTTAAAGCGATCACTTTTAGGTAAGGCAACTTTACTTAGATAAAAATCTGCTGGTATGTGGTGCAGAAAACTAGACAAAACTAAACATTTGATTTGATTGATATGCAGATTATATCACGATGTATTCCTTCATCGGTATCATCAGGTGGTAATTGTAACAATATGAACATTAGTTCAGAAAACCGCCTAAGTTGTACATGCGTTCCGGCCAGTATCGAACCCGCGTCCTTTGAGTTTGGGACGCGTGCGCTAGCCATACCACGACATCTATATTTACTCACATATAGCAATAAAATACTAAATAATTGTATATTATATTAGGAATAGATATTTTTAGCAATATTTGTGTTGCTTCCACACAGTAATTATTAAAACTAGGTTTTGTACACCCTTTTTGACGATACCAGTAAAAAAATAAAACAAATATGTTTTATATAATTAATAAATAAGGCGATTATTGTTTTAAGTACTGCTCTTCCTTGCCTGCTGTACAATGTCTGTTATGCGAAAGACTATAATATTGTTCTTAGAATAGGTACGGGTGGGTCCTAAGGTTGTATCGGAAATATATTTATTCGAAAAAATATATATCCAGGATAGGAAATTCGCAAAGCAAGACAAATGTACCGTGAAGGTATCGTATATGAGGACGTGATTACTGGAAGATTAGCCCCGCTCGTCTAAGTAAAGTTCAATGAACCGTCTATCTGTGTGTAACTGATGTATCTTTGAACCGAGCCGATAGTCCAATGCGGGGGCTTACTCCCGATGCTCGGGATTAAAGCGTTAAGTGAGATTAAGGTGAGTAATGAGTAAAAATATATTGGGATAAAATGTTTCAGGTACCTTTGACAGCGTACATTCGTCCGGTGATTAAAGAAACTTCGATCGCTTAAAACACGAACGCTTCTTTCTGTCACGATCTGATGCACAGCAGTAATTGGATTATATACCTATTTTTAATATTACTATAATTTGGATATTTACGTTTAGGATTCAGTAGTATTCAATATTTACCCGCAGGGTGGCTTTGTGGAGAAGACTTAGGTAAGTAGCGACACTTGTACTCGACCCCGGGGGCCAAGGCAAGGCTCCCACCCCCGTATATGTCTTAACCAACCGGCACGGAGTGGCGATCGCTAGAGGTAAGTCACTCCTACACTCTACACCCCTTAGCCACTTATACCCATATTGCTCCTGCCACTTATGGCATTTTTGGGGCCCATGCAGGGAGTGGCGAGTCATTGTCTACTCATTTTTCCATGTTCCGCGAACATTGCAACAGGCAGAAGAAATTGAAATTCACAAAAATCATCTTAAATAAAAAAACTGACCAAAGTGTCTACTGACGTAAATATGCACCCTATACTTTAGCAGATAGGCTGACGGCCCACCTGATGGAAAGCGGTTACCGTCGCCTATGGATGTTTGCAACGCCAGGGATGTTACTAACGCGCTACCGGTTTTAAAGAAACTTTATGACACCCTTTTTGAAAAACTCGTAGCATTGTGGACCTCAGCAGCTCATTCCAATCCCAACGGCATGTAAGAGAAACGTTCTGGAAAACCGTTGCCTACATGAGCGAAGCTCAAGGAAATGGGGATGAACGCCCAGCCGATGGCGAACGGTGCAGTGGTAAAAAGAAGACGAAGGCACCATTCTAAACAGTTCCTCGGAACATTCGCTGTTTTACAGTCTCTAATCTCCGAAGGTCAAGAGCATCTCTGTGTGAGTATAAGATCATAAATTAAAAGACAGAAATTATTAGCCTAATATCGCTATCATACTGATATTAGATAAGACGCATTAAACAAATTTAATCAATTTGGTTAAAATGCACAGAGCTGAAAAGAAACAACAGCATTTAATGACAATGAATGGTTCAATGGTCTATTTTTAAATGAATCACTTTGGATGATTCATCCAAATTGAAAGACAGAAATGCATTATCTAATATCAGCTTAATGTAACACGATTTTTAATCAATACTAGCTGTGACCGAGACTTCGTCTTTTTGGGAACCCTAAAAAAGTTTGAAAAAGTAGCCTTTGAGTAACTTAGGCTACTTTTTCAAACTTAGCCTCCTATTAAGGAGTATCCTTATAACATCAGATATCTGATAGTGATAGTGCCGTCAAAATCGGTCTAGCCGTTTCAGAGATTAGCCGAAAAATCCAGACAGATAGACAAAAATTTAAAAAAATTGTTTTTTTATATAAGTAGTTTATATACTTTAGATACTTCAATTTTATTGATTTGTGTAGAGCATTTGAAAGTTTAAGAGATGTTAGTACACCCCCGCAAAGCACGTCTCACTGCTTCCGATTTGCTTTGATACTCGGCTCTGTATTTTTTTATACGAATTTATCTACAATCAATCAGTGTTCGGCACATTGAGCTGTGTATGTCTATTTGCTTATATTATTTTCATTCGTTTTGCTAATAGTTTTTTAATTAAGTATCTAGATCCAACGGTTCGGCGCCGGAAGCAGCTGAATCACGCAAGCGGCGCAAATATGCCCTCAATGAGAGTTACATGTTTGTGCCGTGTGCTGTCGAGACGCTTGGACCGTGGGGTCCTGAGCCCATGAGTCTCTCCCATTTATCGAAACAACTCATTGAATGTTCTGGTGATGAGAAGGCTGGTGCTTCGGCCAACGGATCAGTAGGCGCTCCAGCGAGGAAACGTAGCCAGCCTTCTCGGCACCTTACCCATAGAAGACGACGATCTGGACTCGGTATTCTACTTATAGTTTTGAGGGAGTATGGTTAGAATACAATACAAATAAGTTAAGTTTTCTGGTACTGTATTCATTTATATGTAATTTTATAATTGTTCTATTAAGTATTTATCAAGAAACTGGACTCTATATATACCCTTATACCAGCCATAGTAAAATTATAGGCAATTAACAACAACAGCGCTCTAGTGAGAGAGTGAATAAATAAGTTTATTGTTTCTCCAGCATGATGTGGCAATCTGTAATTAATTCCGCACTTCGACTAACAAAACATAGTGTAATTAATATAAATAGGTACACGTATATATTAGTGTAAGACTTAATGGTTGTTCTTAATATATATTTAAAAACTCAATAAGTCACAGTTTAATAAATAATCGAGATTTCTTGCATAGACAGTCTCACGAGCAAACGACAAATATCGTGTAAAGTAGAAAAGGAAAAATGAACAGTGGAACCCGGAATCCAAAGCAGACACTCCTAACGCAACCGTGATTTAACGCTTGAATGATATTAATTTTCTACACAGTAATCATTATTCCTCAAAAGCAACTAAAATCTTACAATTGTTGAATTTTCTTAATGAAATGCTTGTTTCTATTATCCAGAATTGAACTAAGCTGTTCAAATTTAGGAGATAGTCATTACTAGTTTTCTTCTTTGCTGTCTATATTGTACATATAACAATAAAGTAATATCTACTAATTAATTAGTTCTACTTAAAATTAAGTTTTCTTCATAATATTTTAAATAAAATATATAGTTACCTGTAAAATTTAATTCCTCCAGAGAACTGACCTATGTAAGAAAAAACCGTTCAAAAGCTTAATTAAAAATCAACAGTTCCTCAAAAGCTTTTAATGAATACAAGAATGATTATAATTAAAACACCCTTCGTAGATCATAAAAGATCCCTGAGATCTTGAGACGGTAAGGAGTTTAAAAAACGTAATTAAAACCGGCAAAAACGCCACAAAGGTGATCAAACGTCAATGAATCAATAATATCGTTAGTATTTGAAAATGGAATTGCCCTTTTTTCTTTTTTTTATAGGTCAACTCGTTGTTTTCAGTTCGGAAATTACATTTTAATATTAATCAATTTTACTTGTTCATCAAAGAGTATCTGTATAAGTTAAAAACAGTCGCGGAGTTTAATTTGAATTTGGAATTCTCTAAGAACACCAGCTTCTTATTCGTTTAATGTGGGTTATTTTTCTTTTCAGGTATGGTTTACACAATTTATGTATCTACCTAAACTCTCTAGCTAATGTCAAATCTCCATATTCTCGTTCTCTTATCACACTATTCCATCATATCATTCAAGGTAACCACACAAATTTCTCATGCCAACCACATTTATCCTACTTTAATGTCTCTTCTGCCATACCCAACTTTCACTGCCGTACATTGGCGCTTGTACTTACACCCCTTGATGGACAGCCAATCGTACCTTTACAGGCTAGACTAGAATGAAATAATTGTTGTTAAATATAACTATAGGATTACACTATACAAAACAGGCGTTAATCACTCAATAAACAAAAATATACCAAAACTATTATTAGATTAAGGAAATGGCCGATTGTATCGTTTATTAAGCTTTAATAAGAAACATTACTAAACAAGTAATCAAACCGTTATGTTAAATAACATAATACAACAAAATATGTTTTTTTAACTTGAGGCTCTTATACCGCAGCATGAGCATGATCAATATTCATAAACATTTGACACAGAATAGATATACAAACCGTACACAGGCATTTTAAAGAAAAGAATTAACTTTTATTTGGTCGCAAGAAAAAAAAAGAGTTTATATTCTGTATTTCGCTGTTAATGTCATGTTTATAGTTTTAGTACTTGCGACAAAGGTGGCCTATTCTTAGATATATCGTTAATTTTATAAAATAAATTTACATTAACAGGTTTTTGTAATCAAGTTTGAAATCGCTGCTTGGGGTAAGTGCAAAATGAATTCAAATAAATAGGTATAAAGTTTTACATTATGCCTTCAACGATAATCATATGTTAATTTATGAATTCATGACCTAAAAACTTCCGTTGAAAATTCATCTAATTATTTTAAAATATATAATTAAGAATGTTCCACATATTTCGCCCAACTCAATTGGGCTTCGGATCGAAAGATGGCTGTGAAGCGGCGGTCCACGCATTGCATTCTTTTATCACAAAAAACTGATTTGAGGCCGTGCTTAAGGTGGATGTAAAAATGCCTTCAATTCGGTAGATAGCGACACTTTGCTAACACGAGTTTATAAAAAAAACAGAAATTTACAATTTTACCTCTCAGTGCTATAACAGGGTACAAATTTAATGTAGCAAGGAAGACAAACAACTTCGACAACAGGGTGCCAGCAGGGTGAGAGGCCGCCCCTCTCGGGGCGGCCCTGTTTGCCCTTGCAATTTATCCAATCATTAACAAGCTAAATTCAAAATTTAATGCATGTTATTTAGACTCCCTAGACCATATTGCCTATCATAATAGTATAGACAGCTATTTTTTCCATTTTTTATTTAGTTTATAATATAGTATAGTTTATTTGTAAGTTTATATTGTATTTTTAATTAATTTCTAATGTAAAAAAGTCTATACCTCAAGGAATAAAAATGAAAATATTATATATTATTAGGTAAAACTTATAGCCAGTGAAGAGGACAGCCCAGTGCTTGGTGCTTTTGTATAAGGTATTCTGGGGAAAAAATTCCAAAAAATAATACATACATACATAACTTCACGCCAGGTCCCTTCCGGGGTAGACACGAACAACAGAGCGCCATACAGGCTTATTCTTACACACCTCACTTGCTTCTTTGACATCATAGCTCTTGTCATGCACGCTCGTCTGTTCTTAAAGCTCCTGACATTAATATATTAATTATAATGAATCTTCAAAAAAATATTTTTGTTTAATTTTTTTATGATAAACAATTTCATGATTTTTGTTTTTATGTCAAAACTGTGTGAGTATTCTCAACTGTTTAGTGAAATGAATAAAATGAATTTGGCGACAAGAAATGTTTGGAATCAGTCTAAGACCTTATGTGGAAATTATATGGGCCTGGATATTGCTTCGTGCTTATATATTTCCAGTTTACACATCAATTTCAGAAATAAATACTTAACATTGGCTAGCTAAACAAACCAGGAAAAACCATATTTAGAAATAAATATGGTTAAAACTATATTTTCTGAACAAATGTCAAATTTGTTGCACGTATGAACATGACATTTCTCAATGAGATGATTCTAAACAATTAATTTAAAAACATTTACGTTTTTGTATATTCTCTCGCCAACATCAAAATACTTTCATTATACTATTTTTTGTTATTTATAAAAATGTGGTAGTCCAATGAAATTAAAAATCTTATGGCTGTAAATCATATATAAATAAGCTTAAGCTTTTTCAAGTGCAAGCCCTCAAGTTTAGAAGATCTGTCCTTGATATTAAATTACTTTATAAACTATTACACAATGACATAAACAGTCCCCAACAATTAGAACGATTGGAATTTAAAGTTCCTCGCAAGCTTGTCCAAAATTTAAGACAAAGTGATTTAAAAACTAATCTTGGAAAATATTCACCTTAGCTAGAATATCACGTCTGTACAATACATATGTTGAAAAATCTAAAACATCGATATATTTTATCCGTGCAGGAACGGAAAAAGAATACAATTTCCTGCGGCCGGGCGGCCTGTCGTAAGAGGCGACAAAACAACCCACAGCCAGGTGGTAGGGCATTTTCCCGACTGGATGGATACCACCCCTGGTCTAAACTATGCAGCCATAACCACCTTGAGTTGTGTTCCGGCATTAGTGACCAGGTTCCAGTCTCCCTTAAGAGAACAGCAGCGTATTTGTAGCACCTTTGGTATTGTAAATGTCCATAGGCGATGGTAACCACTTTCCATCAAGTGGGCCGTCTGCCTGTCTGCTGAACTCCTACAATAAAAAAATTAAAAAAATGTAATAACAGTCCTAATACATGCTTCAAAATAATATCCCAGACACATTAAGTATTTTTAATTATTGCTATTTTTGGCTTATGCTTTTTTTATTTTATTATTGATTAATATCTTATAATATGTACATTGTCCAAATTTAACTTTTTATTTGACAACTTACAATTTAATATGATACAATGCATGATGTGACCATCTATAATATAGTAGTAGGAGTATGTTTAACATGATTATTGTTTACATTTAAGATAGATGATGATGTATATGATGTATATCCTGTTGATGGTCCATAATAAATTAATAAATACACTTGGATCAGTTTTTGAATTTCGAATAATATCAACCAGTAAGTACAAAAAGGAAAACGTTTTTGAAATAGACCCCCATATTATGGAGTAGCATGTTTTCTGTTCACTAGCAGCAGGTTCCGTGCTGTGATATATACGAGCGTTTATTGCCGCGTAGGCGGATGACATTAAAAACCGCTTAGAGTACGTACCTAGTGGCTACCACGAAATTTGTAGGCAATTTCGAGGCCACTCAAAAAATAACAACGAAAATATAACTGCTAAGAGGGAAATTAAGTGTAATCTATTTCGTACGGTTTTGGTAATAACTACCCAGAAAATACAGTGTTATTTTTTCTGCTATATAATAATTGACTCTAGGTAACATTTTGACCAGAGTTATTTTCTGCAATAACAACATTGGCTTCAGAAATTATGTTAAAAATAAGTTGTTTCATACAATATTTTTTCACGTTTTTAAGTTTTCGCGACTTGTATACATAATAAAACTACGTTTTAACGGTTTTAAGCGTGGTAATTTATTTGGTTTTGGTTATGCCGACGTTTCGGCCACTTTTCAGGGGTCGTGTCACGGAAACCGAAGTGACCGAAACATCGGAATAACCAAAATCAAATAAATTACCGCGCTTAAAAACGTTAAAATTTAGTTTCATACACCTTATTGCGAGATTGAATTAATTTTATATACCGAAATTAAAGAAACTAACACTTCGAAGGCACTGTCATCATGGGTCGTAATTACCCTATCAATACTTCACGGAAATAAAAAAAATAAAAAATATATTGTATTGTTTAAAACTGTGCATCCGTCTATTCGGCGAGTTTGTGGTTCACGTTCGCCCAACGGTTTTACGAATCCCTACGTATATAATATACTCTGAACGTATTCAGAGAGCTTTTTTTAGCCAGGAGAAATCCGACTCAGGACCATAGACTGCGCAAGAGCAAGCGCTAGAGGGAAAGCCGCGGCCTGTGAGTGGGATTCGCCAGTAAGAAGAATTAAGAAGTAAAGAAGAATTGTACTATTCCACCTTTATCCATAGTGATTTCATTATTTAATACTGTCTTCGTTGTCTTAAAATTGAACTTTAAAAATAACATAATAATACTCACCACCAATATCGTCTAAAAATGTAATAAAAATTCCAAGTGACAGTTGATTTTTAATTACTTTTTTTATGAGCCAGTTCTTTTGGCAAAGGCAAACTTCAAACTGACAAGTTACAGAGCAAGCAGGAAAGCAAAGATGGGAAAGTTACTTCGTCGAGCCGCTGAGTCGGCTAATATTCAATTAAAAGTTTTTAATTTCCAACTTGAAGTGAGCCTTCCGTTTTGTTTACGCTTCGAAAGGTGGAAAATGAATTCGAGCGGTTTTTGGTATAACTTATTTATTTAAATGGAAAAACCTTTGAAAAGTTATCTTATTTATTAATCTACTTCAAAGAAATTGATTTTTTGTACAGCGACAAGTTTTTATGTAAACTGTAATTTACAAAGTTCATTTACCTTCTTTTATGTTTGCCTATAAGCAAACTGGCAGACGGCTCCACTTGATGGCAAGTGGCTACCGTCACCCATGGATATCTGCAACACTAAGGGAGCCGATATATTGCCTACCTCGTTGAGACTTTAAAATTTTATTAACGCCCTTTTTGAAGAGCTCATATTGTAGCACTCTGTTAGCTGCGGTAACAGAGAGGTCTGGTCAGGAAGTATGCACCGCTTGATAGTTTTGTAATAATGTATAATTATACTAAACTATTTACAATGGCTATGTAACTGATCACGAAGAAAACATTGCGACGAAGCACATCACATGTACATCGTGATAAACTGATCTGTGAAACCAGCCAATCTGGCTTGATCAAGGATGGTGCATTTACTGTTCGCATTAGAATTCACTCTCTTATGGCTGGTGCCTATATCTTACCAACCGTTTATTTGCCTTTCTGTCGGTTAAATTATTACACAAGCTCGATACGAACTTTGCCATAAGCTATAAGCTACCACCCTTTTTTTTTACATGGGGAAATGCGTTACCGCACCGTCAGCCGCGCGGGGATCATGCGCGGCCGGTGTGTGGGGCTCCCGACGCCGGTTCAATACGACCGGCTGCCGGTATACCCACTAAAACCCCATGGGAGCCTTCTTTCCGCCTAGCGCCGGGGTCACGGTATGTGCGCGAGCTTAACCCGCGACCCCGGCAGCGGCTGGCCGCCTCATAAGCAGAGGCGGCCTCTCCTGTGTGCGGGCCGGGGAATGGTGTTTCCCCGGCCCTGAGAGGGACGCGCGGCTACCTCTCGCGCCCTCTCGTGGCATTAGTGCGGGCGGAGGTCTATATGGATCCCCCAGACCTCGACGCCCGCTGCCGCCGGGAGGGGGAGGCTGCGAAGGATTACTCCTGCGCCATCACCCCTCCCTCTCCTTCCTCCTCCCCCCGCCGCCTCGCACACTCAGCAGCGTCAGCGGCGGCGGGGGGGGCTTCGCGATAGGGGGGGAGGGGGAGGCTGCGAAGGATTGCTCCTGCGCCATCACCCCTCCCTCTCCTTTCTCCCCCTCCGCCGCCTCGCGCTCTCAGCAGCGTCAGCGGCGGGGGGGGCTTCGCGATGGGGGGAGGGGGAGGCTGCGAAGGATTGCTCCTGCGCCAACACCCCTCCCCCCTCTCCTTCCACCCCGCCCCCCCCGCCGCCTCGCGCACTCATCAGCGTCAGCGGCGGGGGGGGGGCTCGCGATAGGGGGGAGGGGGAGGCCTCGAAGGACGGAGTGAAGGGGGGAATGTGACAGTGGCCGCTCGGGGCCCCGGGGACGCATCCCCTTGTACCACTACCTGGACGGGGGGGGGGAGTCCAGGGCGGCACCCCCTGGGGGAATAAGCTACCACCCTTGGTCTAGAGTATGCCGCCATAACAACCTTGAGTTGTGTACCGGCATTAGTGTGTAACGTAATACATAGTTTAAAACATAAAATATTATTTTTTTAAAATAAATATCAATAAAATATTAAACGCGAGCATCGCCGAGTGTTTTGCTAACATAGCGTGGTCTAAGAAACCGGTCGCGGCGGGTCGCAGGCCGCGCGTTTCGACGGCACATCGATGCTCGCTGATTCGGGTGTAAAATTTCAAACCACCACCACGATAAAATTAACATTATTTAGATTATTTAGTACTATCATATTGTAGTATCTGTTTAAAGTAAATTATAATATATTTAGTGTTTATAACCCACGTTTTGGGTTCTTTTTCTTCTTCTTGGAGACCCAGGCGACTCGTTCACCAGTGCACCTGTGAGGTCGTCCCCGGCTGTCCGGCACACCAAACGTAGTACCGTCGGCACCACTCCTGGACCAGCAGACACTTCAGGGCGGTACCGCCACATAAAAAAAACAAAACGTCTGCCAAGGCAATAAGACTCAAGCCGCTCTTTTTTTTTTGGTTTTAAAAAAATGTAATATATGTATGCAGTAAATATAGTCTTTCACTATTTTACCCGCTACAAGTGATCAGGTAACTGCTTTTGTATCAAGTGGGCCGCCTGCCTGTCTGTTGAATTTATTACAATATACAAACACGTATAACACAGGTACAAATATAACTGGACACAACCAATACAAACGTAATGCACGATTCAATAACACGTCCAAAGTCCGTCACTATATAGATTTTAATGAATTTTCTGAATTAACACACGTCTTGCCTCGCTTGTGGTTATCACTTGACTGCCTCACCCCTCCGTTGGGGCATTGCTTTATACTGTACAAGTACAATGTCTGGTCGACCGCGTGAACTGAATTTTCCAAGAATCACACCTGACTAATGACTGACATAAAGGTGTGTGGCAATGTGGCTGTTTTTTTACCAATCACAAATTTTAAACACAAAGTAAACAAAAGAATACAGTCATAAAACAGTTTCAATGTTATTGGCTCAAACGCCGGCGGGTAATAAAAGAGCTTTGTTTACAGATATGCAGTGGCCCAAATTGTTACAATCATTGATGTATCAATAAAGCCATCAATGGTTACAATAATATAGATACCTAGGTACTTAAACACGTTATACTTATATGTAGGTATAACTAACTGTCTATAACAATTCTAATGTATGTAAGCTCACAGTCGTACATCAAACAATAATTGGTAGGAAATTGACTAATTTACAACCTAACTACTGGCAGCCTTATGGCCTACAATTGTAATAATGCTGTGTTTAGATGCCATGAATTTAAGACACTCGCCCGAATTTAGTTCGGTAGGTAGTAATAAAGTAGGTACCTAACTTGTACACTTACATGTTATGGAATATTGACACACTATTTATATAATCATAACTTATATAAAAATAAATTCGAATGTGATTTTTTTATGACTTTTCACGCCTTAGCTACGCAACAGATCGCTATGAAATTCTACATACACTTTGTAAGATAGACGAATATAGACGAAAAGATGGCGCTTCGATCACTTTTACTGGAGCCACCATTGCAATTCACTAACTAACACATCGTCATGACAACATCAGTCACAATGCATTTTTATCATTTTTATTGCCCTTATGATTGGTTCCACCTACGCTAGATAGCGTTAACGATATTTGAAATTAGAAATTAAGTTTAACATTTCTAAGGCGGCTTGTTGAATCCCCAGGGGCCGGTATTTTCGACTCTCTACAAAATTTGCAATTATACGAGCGATGCCGCGGGCATAAGCTAGTGGATGCTAAAACAATCTGACATAAGAAAGCGTTAAAATATCTTGCAAAAAACCAAAAGTTCTTTTGAATACAAGCTATTGAATTTTTCTATTTATTATATCTTAGAATATCATAATATTATCAATGATATATTACTGTTTAAATACTAATCAATACCCTATTTAACTCGTTAGTATTATGACAAAACACAGTACATTCATACAGAATCAAGGAGACTGTAACATTTTATAAGTACATTCTATTATAATAAAAGTAGTATATTGCTGCGACTGTCAGTACACCATTCATATTATGGCTGTTTTTTTTTAAATATAATATTAAATATTTAGCGTTATATGAGTAATATAAGTTGTTTCATTGTTTTTTTATATTTTCGCTTCCACTTCGTGTGATATTGTCGTACATTCTGTGGTAATTTTGTATTAAAATAGGTTCTTAAAGAAGCCTACAAACTTACTGTAACTTCATATGAATAAGATCGTTAGTATTATGTTCCTTTATAGACATTTATTAATGAAAACAGAGAACAAACATACTTGTATTTGAGAATCATATTTAAGTGTAAGTTACTGTGCTTATAACTTACTTGCTTTTTAACTAGCTTACTCTAAACGAAGCACCACAATAACAAGACCTGGGACCTTGTGGTCTCAGAACATTGACACAGGTCCGAATTAAGATATTGCGCCTATTACAACTTCTGTCGTAATTCCATAGAGGGTAAGTTGGTTCGTAGTTTGACAATTTTAGTATTGCAGCACTAGCAGTAGTTGACATATTAATATTTATGTTCGTATTACCAGGCCACTCAGAAAGTATTGCGACAAAACTTTTTATGTAAGAGACCATTATAATCTATTTTGAAAATATATTTATTTATAACTAAAAATAGGTATGGTCCAATTTCCCTCCACATTGTTTGCGAGCTAAATTTCAATTATAGTGTCCCATTGAAAAATGGATCTGCGCAAATGTCGCCTGAAACCGGACGAATCGTACCATAGACTTTAAATGGCATTTATGGATGAACGCCCTTCTAACGCAACCGTGTATTGTTAGTACAATGAATTCAAGCGCGGTCGACTAACTTTGTGGGATAAAGAAAGAATGGTTGCCGTTTGACAGTTGTTACGGCAGAAAACGTGCTGGCAGTGAACCATTAAATCCAATACAATCGGCGAGTTTACGAGTTAATTATAATACGTATTATCATTTAACATAATAATGCAAGTTTTTGATAGCCGCCAAAAATCGAGTTCTAATAATAGCTTGATATCTTCTAGCTGTTGTATGTAGCTTCACTAGACTGTTGGAATTTTCCACATAAAACCACAGTTAATTTTATCAAAAATATGTGTTGAGAACAAAACGGCACAGCAAATTAATCATTCTAGGCATAGAAAAAGCCAAAACTCCAAACCTATTTTATTATATTATCTGACTATAGAAACAGGTATGAGAAAATGCCGATAAAACAGTTTCCACTATTTGGTAAACCGCATATGCAATACGAATAGATAAAAAAACACTATAAAGGACGTAACGTAACTACAGATAAGGATTTTCAATCGAATGCAGTCAGTACAATTGCACTGTATAAGTTCGTTCATGCATTCAGTGTCAAGAGTTCAAGAAAGCGTGAATAATTGAGGATCGTGAGTAGTATTATCATTTATCTTTATTGCATAAAGTTAGAGTTCTGTTGTACTTATTGATTGCTATCTGTGACATTGTTGCTCCGTGTATATATAATTCTACTTTAAACTTATTTGAACATTCATTTCTATTTTTTATATGAAGGCTTATCAATGCCTTCTCCTTGTTTATAAATATATTTGACTTTTTAAGATTATAGCTGTTAGCCCGCCAAATACAATAAAATAAAATAGAGGTAGATATGAGACGTAACGTAGTTTTTTTTTTATAATTTATCTATAGTTATTTTTAAGTAAAGTAAAGAATTACCAAGTTACCTCCAAATTATGGACATGGAAACTATTTTCTTCGTTCAACTTTTATCGATAACAATTTACATAGTTTATAAAGAGAATTATACTTGGTTTTATAATTTTATTTAATGTTACTTTATTTTATACATAATAAAGTAAAAAAAAAAAAAAAAAAAAAAAAAAAAAAAAAAAAAAAAAAAAAAAAAAAAAAAAAAAAAAAAAAAAAAAAAAAAAAATAAATAATAAAGTAATAATACGCCTGACAAACGTCTATGGAATCATTGCTGTCACCCAAAAACTTCTCAAGGACGTTGGCGTTACTACAAGCCTTAAGTCACCAGCGTTCACCCTTCTTCCCCTATGCGCTATAGGTACAAACAAGTAAGCGTCGTTTTTAAAAAAATATAGCAGGAGTTCAGCAGACAGGCAGTGGCAGACGGCCCACTTGATGGAAACCGGCTATCATCGCCTGTGGACATTAGTAACATCAAAGGTGCTACAAATGCGCTGCTGCTCTCTTAAAGGAGACTGGAACCTGGTCACTAATGTTGGAACACAACTCAAGGCTGTTATGGCAATATACTCTAGATCAAAGGTAGTAGCCATCTAGTCGGGCAAATGCTCTACCACCTGGCTGTGGGTTGTTTTGACGCCTCTTGCGACAGGCTGCCCGGCCGCAGGAAATTGTGTTCTTTCACCGTTCCTGCACAGATATTAGTAGAATTGGTGGAATGGGCGCCGTACAGTCACGCTGTGACGACAACCGGGAAATGTTGTCACAGACTCCATCAATTTCCATGTGATTTTTTTAACAATATCTTATTACAACATGTTAATTATAATGGCTTAATTGGAATGTAATATATTGTTTGTATTGCATATCAAGTACTAAGATAATTTATCAGGTCCAGACATTGACATAATTGACCCAGAGATCCTTGACGTCAGAGGCACACCCACCAAGACGTGTTTCACTACAGTTGATAATAAATTGGTAATATAATATCCCGTAATATTGTTTCTTTGATTACGCCAGTTCTACGAAATAATCCAAATCACTCGGAATGAGATGGCAGTACGTAATTTAGTATCATATTAATCCTGTTAATTTCCCGTAAACGGATAAAGGTGTATTGAATATTTGCTATAATTTATTACTGTTAACTGGTGATCTTTGCCTTTTTAAAATATAACTTCTTTTTAATTCGCTTTGCCTGGTTTAGGTATATTATGACAATTAGCCAAAGTCATGTGCCTATTCTTATTTTAGAATAATATTCAATTGTAGAGGCATCAGACAAAATCTGGAGCAGTATAAGGCCATTAGCAGTGTCAATATAACCTTAGCCAAATTATACTTAGCTCTATCAACGTTGAAAATTATTATTAGAAAATAAGTTTTACACAATACATGTATCTTTTTCTTCAGCCAATCCCTGTCCACTGCTGGACGTGGGCTTCCCAAGTTTGCGTCAAATATCTTAGTCTCCCCCTGTCTTCCTCATCCAGCCCCTATCGGCGACCTTGCACAAGTTTTCAGTCCACCGGGTTGAAGGGCATCTTACGTTATATTTACTAAGATGCGGTCTCCAGGGCTCGTTTGTTCCACAGGCCATCGATCCTTTGACAGACCTGACATGCTTACTGCCACTTCAACTTACTTATTTAGCGAGCTACGTCTGTTACCTTGGTTCTCCTACGAATATCCTCATTTCTATCTATAAGAAAAACATCTAACATAGCTCGCTCTATACCTCCATGAGCGACTTTGAATTTGGGGAACAGTCCCACCGTCAGAGTCCATGTTTCAGCAACGTATGGCATGATGGATAGGACGCACTTCTCTAAGACGTTCTCGCCTTCAAGCATAGCGGAATGCTCCATGAGAAGACCTGTCGAAGCTTACCGAATTCTGCCCAACCTGACTAGCCTAAAATATATCAAAGCTGTTAAAATGTAATAAATACTACTATTACAAAGTACGATCTTAATTTAAATACTCTTAAGACCATATGAATTGATGGTGAACAATAAATAGTTTTCTTTCATTAATTCATACTTTATTATACTGGAATAAATGAATGTATGACACGTAACGTAAGTCGTAGTATTAAATTCCTTAAAACTTTCAAAATTGATAAACTGTGGTAAACAAGTTCATTCCGCTACCAACAGCATTATTAGTTATTTGGGGCTACAGCTGACCTGATAAGAACTCTTTAATGTAATATCTACTTAATAATAAATATGATATCGCGGCGCAATAAAATAATTACTTATTTTAAAGGCAAACGTTGTATTCTACTCAAATATTTATATTATTCCCAATCCATTATCATTTTCATTAGTTTTATATGTGACGTGACGACAAATGCGACAGAAACTATTATATTTCTAATCAGTCTCCTTTTCAGGCTTTTTTCATAATTATCTAATACAAAGAACTTAACTTAAAATAATCCCAATCAATGAATATTATTAAAATTCACATAATTATATTACACATTACACTGTTTGAGAAATATCCAACATTCAAATTAACTAAAGGTATTTTTTTTATTACAAATAAGAAGTTGTTGCCGAACCATGGTTTCTCATACGTAAGTTTAGTTTGTATAAGCCTTTGTTAGTCATAGTTTTGATTTAATCATGGATATATAAAATCAGCGGTTTATGACCGCTCATAACAGAATTACAGGAGGCTTAACAGACGATTTATTGTAAAACATCAACTACTGCCCAATTTTGTGTTGATTTGAAGGACCAAAAAGGAAGCGAAGTATGACCACGCCAAATTTATGATTACGCTAATCTAAATTAGTTGCACTTCAATACGTACTTGCCTCTTAGCAATCGATTTATGTTAGCTTGGATAAGTACCAACTATCGTTTGAACGTTTCGATATTATTTCAGTACTTAATTTGAAAACTTGACACTGGGTTAAATACACATACAAAGCGAAATCATTTTTAAGTTGACATTGACAGTACATTGCGAATATGAAATTGTAATGACTAATGACATTTCAGTTCGACCACAGCGCATGTGTGACTAAAAGTCAAAACTTTTTAATACTTTTTATACTAGGTAATCCAGAAAACTTTATACCTAATTACTTTCTAACTAAATATACAGATTTCTTAGTATTTTTAAGTGTGGTGCGCATTCACGCTTATTTCTCATTCAGTTTTGTTTTGTTTCATGAACGTATTAAAGCGGTAAGTGCAAATATTTTAATAGGAAAATTCGTTGTGAAAAATAACCAAAGATATGGTCCAATAACATTATTATAACGCCTAGGAAACGTTAAAAATGGCATTGTTTTGTGTGGATAAAAGAAACATCCTTTCATTATGCAAGTTTGTTTATAAAACCCATCAAACGGTCAACCATAATATAACTTCATCAATTATACCTATTTATGCATGACTGCAGTATCAAGAGGATAATTATTCTAGTCTACACTTTGGCAATAAGTAAGTCATTAAGGAAATTATTTGAAACTTAATTAAAGTGTAGGAATATTTAAAACAATTTTTTTCTTATTATCAATGAAAAGTTTACAACCAGCAAGTAGATTTATCAGCAGTTGGAAATGGCCTTTCCAATAAACTACTAGTCATAGCTTTTCAGAAACTTGTTCTTTTTGGTCATGACTACTAATATCTGTGGTAGGTTTGTTAGTTTGTTTAGATAAGACTTCATATATGCTATTTTTTAATTTTTCATAATTAAAAAATAGCATAATTTCGTACATTGGCAATATAAGCATCTGATGTTGTAAAAGTCCTTAGGAAATAATACAAACTCCTATTTCTGCCACCCAACTAATATGTCATTTGGCTCTATCAGTGTTTGTACTTAGCATTAGAGTTTTATGTCTTTTACTACTTTTCATAGCACTAAATGGTGGCCCATAAACACTTTGGATGGGGTATAGTTGTAAGGCATATTTATTTATTATGAACAGATTCAAACTTTTAATAGGTATAGGTCAGAAGGCTAAGGCGGTTGCAAAGCTAAATGGAACTCCTGTCTTAGCCTTTGTGGTTATTTTTTTATAACCACTAGGGCGGGTCAAATTGTATGGAACAATTTTTTTTGATGAAGCGTATAGCAAAAACGTAATCTATAGGTGATGCTGAGAAATTTTGCTCAAGAGACCATAGCTCTAATTCGGATTTGGAGCCTACCAAAATTTCAAAATATAAACTTTTCCATATATACATAGAACAATTTAATTAAATTCGTCATAAAATCGGATAGAATTATAGTAGATTTCTCAATCTCGGCTTGTTTGAAAGGTATTTTATCACCTTTCAGAATCTGCATTGATACCTGTAGAATAAGTCGTCAGTGGCAGCAGTATTCAATTGAACAACTTAGTAACACTGAATAATGATTGTTACAAAATAATGATGTTTACTAACACTAAACGTTGCCAAGCTTGCTTTTCCTTCTTCCTTAATCATTCATCGTGCAATACGCACGCAGTTTGCCAAAATACTTAAATAAAAACTCTGTTATCACAATACCAATATTTTTTTTTATTTTTAAATTTTCTGTGACACAATCAAAGAGTGCAGTGATAATATCAAAGTTATTATGGATAATCAAGAACCATCAACATCATTGGCGGTGTCTTCACAAATGGAAGCAACAACATTAACAAGTTTTCCAACAATTTCCAACAACAATAAAAGTTATTGGAAATTATCTGAACTTTCATAATTGCAAAAAAAAATCTCAAAAAAAATCAAAGAAAATTCAGAATTTATTAGTTAAAAGTTCATTCTAGGCTATTTTTCGACAAAAAATTCCTAATATCTCTACTCAAAATAAAAAAAATATTGGTATCAATACAGATTCTGAAAGCTAATAAAAATACCTTTCAAACAAGCCCAGATTGAGAAATGTACTATAATTCTATCTGATTTTATGACGAATTTAATTAATTTATTCTACGTATATATGGAAAAATATCTATTTAGAAATTTTGGGGGGCTCCAAATCCGACTTAGAGCTATGGTCTCTTGAGCAAAATTTCTCAGAATCACCTATAGATTACATTTTTTGCTATATGCTTAATCAAAAAAAAAAATTAACCCACCCTAATAACCACCCATACTTAATTTTATATCTCAAATAATAAATAAATGTGCCTTATGACTATACCATACCCCCTATTTTATATAAAATAATTAATGCATGGAGCTCTAGAGTAATCTGGACCATTTATAAAGTTTGGCTTGGAGTAACTGTTTTGATATCTCTATGGCTGCTACTCAGATAACCAGTACTATGATATAATATATGTTCATAAAAAATAAATATTATTTCAAGAACTCCAGACGATAGGTGTTCTATAGTAGGGGTAAGTATGCCACCCTATCAGCACGCCACCAACCCGCTACTTAAAACTTATATATCAAACAGCTATAGATTTACCATCTCTGCTATTTGACTATGTTAAAAATGTTTTAAATATAGCAACATATACATTTAAATATTATGTACTTTATGTTTAAGTTATGTAAATTTAAGTTTCTATTGAAAATTATTATTTTCTTTTACATTTACTTATAATTAATATATTATAGCATACCTATCCCCTTCTATACAAAGTTTCTGTCTATCCATAGGTTGTCTGGAAGTATTATTAAGTATCCTCTGATAAAATAAAATCTCTGATAGTTTGATGTTCCCATATTTATTTTAATCTTTCTTATTTTGTACATTACATAATTAAAAAAAACTAAAACAAGTTACTTTTTAAAATAGGTGCACATTGCGGGGTAAAGTTTTTGTTTAATATTGTGTTATGATAAAAACAATTGTATTAAGGGTAAACTGGAAAACTGCTATGCACTTTACTTGTTTTGTCACAAATTGTATTTTATCAGGTGTTTCATTGACATGTTATCTTGTTTTCTAATTAGCAATTAAACCTACTGCTATATGTTAATTAAAAAAAAAACAGTTTTTGTTAGGTTTCAATACACTATAGCTGATTCATTGAATGCAATAATAAATTTGAATATAATTGAATGATTAAATAAAATATATTATGATTATATGTTTTACATAATTAACTTTTTAAGTTCAATAAACAAAATGTGTCCATTGATATTATCTAGTTATTCTACCTTTTAAATGAATACAATGATTGTTATAGTTCTTTTTAGGCAATCATTTCAGTTCGTAGGCAACATAAGTAGTCTAATCGGTTTGTAGGGAGTGTGTTAATGAAATTTTGTACTTAAGAATAGTATTTATAAATGCTTAAGAAATTCAGACAAGCATGTAAAATATATTTTACAATAACACTGAATATTTATTATATAAATTGGTCCACTAATGTGGTAAACCTTATTCAAATTCAAAAGTTTTTATTCAAAATAACTGAAAAAGAAATATAATAAAATTTTTCCAACGGGGGTTCTATTCTAAAGCCTTTCAAGAATTTCTCCAAGAAAGGAAAAAATCTGAAATTTATAGTTTAACAATTATCACACTTGCAATGTTCACGTTCAAGCAAAAATTTTTTATCAATCAACTATTGAATAACTAAATGAAAAATTGTTATAAAAAAAAATTTCAAGGAGATTATTGTTTATTCATCTATTCAGTTAGTGCCTGAACTTTTTTCAATTTTTTAATTTCATATTTAGTATGTTTAAATAATATTTATTCATTAAAGGGCCGATGTGGGTGTGGCTTGCGTAAGCCAGAGTACCTACCCGTTTTCGGCCGTATTTTCATCCCTCTGGGAAAATTATAAATATTGATCTTACCGTTTTGGGAGTAAAGACTTTTTTTAGGAAATTTCGACCTCTTTTCGAATCTTCAAATTTGAAAAATCTTTTTTACTTTTTGAGATATTTGCAAAAAACTAAACCCCCCTTTTTTGTTTAAGTTAATTGTTAATAACTTTTGCAGTTTTTGCAAGCGGAACTTCATTTTTTCAAAAATCATCTAGATGCCATTCCGAATCGAATGACACCTCATTTATAATTTTCGGAGACTGCTGAAAAAAGTTGGTCCAAAAGGCACTTGTTTACCAGTCTATAACACTACCAAATTAATGAAGGTTTTAAATGAATAAATATTTTTTATTATACAAAATGTAATTTTAATTGCCTATTTTATACTAGAATTATGTGTATGTTGATGAAAGTTACTTCTGTTTTATGAAAACAAGCATGTAACCTTTGATAATGAACTGGAATTCACTGGTTATGTTATTCAAACTAAGCACAGTATCAGCCACATGTCGTATAAACTGGTTATATTCAGTTTTCATATGCACCTATCAAAAGTAGTTCATGATAATTTCTGAACTGTCTGACCTGTTCTGATAGGTACCATTTTGAATCGGCTCAAAACTAGATTTTACTTGAAATATGATATGAAATGATAAGATGTTGTTGTTGCACATAAAAATTTAGGTCAACCTTTTTTGTGAATATCTGATGACAATTCCATGGTTAAAATTTTGTTCTGCTCATAACTGGTTTTATGTTCATGAAATATTTCAAAAAAGTTTATTGTAAAATCCAAAAATACCCACCACAAAAGGAAACCTCAAAATAGCTATAGTTATAATATAATAATTTGTTTATTTAATCAACTTCCAAATGGAGGATATTCTCAATTCATCTGTATGTTTTTTCATTGCATGTGTGTTACTCAATTTCTCCATCAATTGTGGACCGATTTTCAATTTTTTTAAAAGTGAAAGATTGTACTTTCGAATCGGTCCCATTCAGGATCTGATGAGTGGTTCTCAGGGAATTCGAGAGAATCCCTTGAAAATTGTTAACCAACATCTTTGTGACACGATATCTCCGTCATTTGTGAATCAATTTTGAAGTTTTTCATCTTTTCACAAGTAAGTTCACCCTGAGGTGGTCCCATGGTCACAAAATCTCAAAGAGTAGAATCTGGTTAGTGGATCGTAGGGAAATCGAAAGCAACCCTTGTTGAAGAGCATATACAATGAAGAGTGAGATGGCATATTTGTATACGTGTGGTAGTGTAATATATTATTTCTGAAGCTATTGAAGTATTTTTTTGTGACTTAAATACAATTTCTTTATTGGTAGAATTCCCCCAGAAAATTATCCCATAGCGGAGAATCGATGATACATTTCCGTGATATGCAGTCATTAGGGTAGACATATGTGCCACTTTAGCAAGCATATAGAGGGCATACGATTTTTGCACAACTAAAAAAAATATTTTTTTCATTTTAATATAACAGACTTCACACTAAATACCAAAATTTAATATTTCACCGATTTCTTTTTACAACATCTTGAAGTCAAGTGTCAAGTAAAACATAAAAAATACTATATCTTGTAAATTTGTTGTTGTTATTTTATGTTTTACTTGGCACCGACCTTAAGATGTTGTAAAAAGAAATTGGTTAAATATTTATATTTTGGTTTATAGTGCGAAGATGATTTGTTTTTGTTAAAAAAAATGCTGTGTCATGACACATGAGTCCCTACTCATGAGTAGGGACTGCGAACTAAAAAAAATGACTGGTCGAAGACTTAATTTAATCTGTGATTTTCTGCAATTGTTTACTTTTCTAAAATATCAAGGGGGTCAATTTATCATGAATCATTCAATCATGTGGACAATCTTACAAATAGAAGATATTTGAAATTGTTCAGTTATGATACAAAGTTACCAGATCGTAGATCACCTTTTCATAATATAGCTGAACTGAAACTAAACATTACATGATACGTGCAAAAAGTCTTACGTACATTTATACAACATATAACTAGCTGTCCCGGCAGACGTCGCCCTGTCCCGAAAAGCTCCAATCGATATGCCGACAGCAGCGCCACCTACCGGGTCCAATTGTGAACCAACTCAGAAAACTTCTTTGGCTCATGTACAACAACTTTGCTAAAGATCATCACATGATCAGATGTATAGTTTACGATTCTATAAAGGACATGCAGACAAACATTCATTTTTATATATCAAAAAGAAGATTAAGCTATTTCCGAACGTAAATTTACTAACAACTTATATTTACTCAAACTCTAGTGTGTACCTCTTGTTTAAAGAGCAAGCATTTATACAGGTTACATTGTATTAATTTTTTAAGTTAGTGCTTTTTCTCCAGAAGATTCACTTCATTTTAAACCGCAAACTATCTCATCGCCTCGGATGAAAAGTATCTATGCCCATTTTTGCTATTAAAACTACTTAAAATTACACCAAATCGAACAAAATGACCAAATTGTTAAGCATGTCGCCATAACAACCTTGAATTGTGTTCCGACATTAGTGACCAGGTTCCAGTCTCCCTTAAGAGAGCAGCGGCGCATTTGTAACACCTTTGATGTTGCAAATGTCCATAGGCGATGGTAACCACTTTCCATCAAGTGGGACGTCTGTCTACTGAACTCCTGAAAAAAAAGGCCCAAATCGACCAAAATTACCAAAACGATCAAATCAACCAAAATGACCAAATCGGCCAAAATGACCAAATCGACCACAATTACCAAATCGACTAAATTAATTACAAAACCAGTAGCTATAATTCAAACCTTATTATCTATATCGTACAATTTCCACGTAATTACAATCACTTAAACAAACAAAGGTGATGAAATGTAACTGACACTATTAATGTGCTCAATTGACACGTAAATGATTTTTCCGTATATTTTTGTACAAACATTCCAAAGTATCAAACTTTTATCTTGTTACACACTTGTAAGTTCATAACCTAATGACCTATGTACGTCAACAGTAATCGATGAGGCAAATCATTTGCTTACGAGTTGTCAGTAAGCTTCTGACAACCAAAATGAGAAGTCACGCGTTCATTGATTCCTTGGGCTCTGCCAGGTAAAAATTACTTGAGAACTATAGAGATTTTCTTTGTGTGCTTTTCGTGTGTTGGTTTTCTTATTATTTTGAGATTCTTAATCATTAAATCAAAATTTATGTCTATCTTCTTTACTTCATAGCACTCCATATGTGTATCACCTTTATTCCGCATTACTTTTCGTGTGTATTTCAAGCAATTTTAACAGCAAGCATAATTACATTAATACTAGTTTACACAACGGCTAACGTGCTTCGGTTCAGTTATTTCTAATTTTAACTATTTGTTACTTTAGCTTTTTAATCTCTGAAAATTCAGATACTATGGTTGACTGTTAATTTTAATAGTATTAATTTTAAAATGAGTTTTATTTAAGTTATCCTGCTAATGATTGTTATGATTTAGGTGCTTCATGTTTTAACTGAACCATAATATACATTGTTTTTTGTTTTTTCTTTTTATACAGCGTGATGGCACAAATCATCGACGGCAAAGCCCTTGCCTTAGAAATGAAGAATGAATTAAAAACCCAAATAGATGCTTGGGTTAAATTAGGACACCGAGCTCCAACTTTACGATGCATACTGGTTGGTGATGATCCTGCAAGTCACACTTACGTCAACAATAAGATTCAAGCTGCACTATACGTAGGCATAGACGCAGAAACCATCAAACGAAGCAAGGATATCTCTGAAGAGCAACTTTTAGCTGAAATCGAACAACTGAACGCCGATCCTAACGTAGATGGAATCTTAGTACAGTTGCCAGTGCCTGAAACAATTAATGAAAGGAAAATCTGCAATGCAGTAGCGCCAGAAAAAGATGTCGATGGATTCCACGTGTCAAATGTTGGCAAGCTTTGTTTGGATATGCCGACGTTCGTACCAGCTACTGCTTTGGCAGTTATTCAAATCTTGAAAAGGTAACCAACCATTCTTTTTGTTACTCATTTATCATTAGGTAGTAACCATTTTGTACAGCTCAAGCTTGATTACTTTTAAAGCTAATTTGTATCACTTCTTGATACGACTTACTATCCAATGTAAGGTTTTCCTCCATAAAGTGCATAAAGTTTAGTTTTATATTTATTTTATAAGAGGAGGCCTTGACATCTACCCCTAACATAGGGTCCTCCTTCAGTATAGTTAAGAATACGTACATCGCTATTACTTGCAGAATGAATGGTAATATTCGTATTTAAATCATCAACTTAAGGGACTTTTCAAGTACATTAATTCATAATTTTATAGCCAAGTTTCTACTGTCTGATACAATTTATTGTTAATAAGAACAATTTCGAAGTTTTGCTTCATAAATAACTACACGCTATTTACGAATATTTTGCACTTAAAGTAAGATTTTAAAGTTTAAATTTTATGATTTTCTATTTGAAATATAGTTCGCTCTTATTTGTTGTTAGTTTTAGTTATCCAAAGTTCCGAATTACGTTATTGTAGCCATTTAATATAAGTATTTTAAATGCAAGAAACATCTATTATAAACAAAAGTTTTGTAGAATGAACAACTTAGTAAGAAGTTTTGCTATATTGCTTAACATCATTTCTTGAATTTCTAAATTAAATCACTACGCACAATAAGTGTCTTAAAATTCAAAGTTAAATAAATACTAAAACCATTTTAATTTGAATATTTAATTTGTAAATAAATAATTGTATTTAGTTCTCATCTACCTGTTTAAATTTGTTATGTTTCTGAAATTGGATAATGTTATTAGAATATCAGTCCATAAATGTTACACTGCTGAGTTCAATACAATACATCAATAATTTCAACGTCTTGTCGATATTTGTTTATATTTTGAGTATCTTATACCTGTAATACCATTTTGCAACTTCAACTCAACAAGTATATCTTACGTATAAGTTTACTGTTAGTATTCGAACTCAGGTCATTGCAATGACCTGAGTTGCGTGTAATGTACTTACATTAGACTGGACAAGTAGATTATTTGTGCCTGTATTTACTGCTTAGGCATAAATTTATCTTTAAAGATTTAAAACGGTTATTACACTGCACTGGTTTTGGTACCCTTTCCCGAATTCAAGGTGACGCCCGTCCTATATATCGACTTTTAAATTGATTTAGTGTAATTATGGTTTTCAACCTGCTCCGCATAGAGATAACAAAATGCAGAATTGACACTACTTTCTTTGCAGGTATAAAATCGATACTTTCGGTCGTAACGCTGTTGTGATCGGTCGATCGAAGAACGTTGGGATGCCAATAGCAATGATGCTGCACACTGATAAAAGGCACGACAGTGGTCTAGGCATGGATGCGACTGTGACTATATGCCATCGATACACGCCGAAAGATCAACTAGAGTTCTACTGTCGACACGCTGATATCATTGTCACAGCTACAGGTAAATTTCCAAGAGTGCAACTCTCTAAACTTGTTGCAAGGTGGAAGGGCATTTGCCCGACTGGATGGCTACCACCCCTGGTCTAAAGTATGTCGCCATAACAACCTTGATTTGTGTTCGGGCATTAGTGACCAGGTTCCAGTCTCCCTTATGAGAGCAGCAGTGCATTTGTACCACCTTTGGTGTTGCAAATATTCATAGGCGATGGTAACCGCTTACCATCAAGTGGGCCGTCTACCTGTCTGCTGAACTCCTGCAATTAAAAAAAAACTATAAATAATGCGATAGAAATCTACCTTTTTAGCAAAAATGGAACTATCAGAAAATAATTCGTTCGTTTATCTATGTACTATGTCTCATAGTTATTTTTCTAAATATTAAGGTTTGTAATATAGGTGAAATCGTACAGGAACGTCTAGTGAAATCGTGGAACATTAAAAATTAGGAATCTCCTTATATGTAATTAATTAAAGGATAAATTTAAATCGTGTCGTATATTCCTTAATGACTATTAGAATTAAAATCTATAGATGATATGTGTTATTATAATGTCACCGTTTCTAAACTTTTGATTCTTTTTGAAAAAAATGAAAACATTCTGTCAATAACATGGTGCGTGTTGCGATCACATAAGAATTAGAAATGGGTTCACCTTCCACATTTGAGTATGAATATGTTATAAATTTAATATAAACTTTAATATAAACTTAAGACATAAAACGCTCGTTTAGTTGAAAGTAAAGAAATTAAAATATTTTTTTTCTAAGGTATTCCGAAACTCATCAAAGCTGATATGGTGAAGCCAGGTGCGACAATTATCGATGTCGGTATCACGAAAGTAACTGACGAAAATGGAAAATCGAGACTTGTCGGAGATGTGGACTTTGACGGTGAGTATTTTTAATATATTAGTTTATCTATACAATTTAATATCTATATCTAAACTAATGTAATAGACGTGTCTGTCAAAATAATGCAAAAATTGAATTGAAAACTCATTTATACGATGCCTAATTATATTGTTATTAGGATGTTTGTCATCTCTCTGAAAGTTTGTCTTCGATAGGATTCGAAACGGCCCAATGGATTTCATCATTTTGCTCTTGGGATCTTTGAAAGTGCACTCGTGATTGAAAAATTGAGAGAAGAAGGTTTAGGTGGTAAGGCATGTAATGAGAGATTTAAGTCACGTGAGCAAAAGCTATCTTAAAGCACATAATGTGCGCAGTAACATTCGGCGTCGCGCTCTTGCGATGTCACTCCATTCACAGGATTTGTATGAAATGGGTATATATACGATTAAACCATTATAATTCGTTATATTTACTGAGAAATGAGCTTGAGGGTTAACTGCAAGATTGATAGGTACAAATGTAAAAGTTGACTAAAAAAGAAATGGATGTATTGTATGAAGGATTATAATTTGTGGTGTGGCAGAGAACCTGTGTCAGAATAGAGGAGTATGGAAGGAAAAGACATATTTGTGTCGATCCAAAATAATTAGGACAATATAAAAAAAAAATGATTTTACTGTGCTGTAAAATTTCTTGCAGCCCACTGGCTGGATTTTGATTTTATAAACCGAGATATTTTCTTTAAAACAGTCGTCTCATAATTTTGTTTTTTTTTTAAACTCTATTATTTCTTTTACATGAACAGAAGTGAGCAAAATCGCAGGTGCACTCACACCGGTGCCCGGCGGTGTTGGTCCAATGACGGTCACAATGCTAATGCACAACACCTTCCTAGCGGCGCAAAGTCGAACTGGCAAGTCTTTGACGTCGTAAACTTATGAATTTATTATACATTTATTTAAAATAATTCTAATGGTTGAATGAAGTGTATTGCGTTCAGGTGAATTTTTTAAGTAAGCCTTAAAGGTCAATAAGAAAATGTAGGCAAATGATAATAGTTACCTTCAGGCGACTTTAATGAAAATTTAAACATTCTCTTAATTAGGAATCAATTATGAGTAAAAATACAGATATAAAATTTCAACTGTTTAGTGAAATGTGCCTTTCAAACTGCAACAAAAGCTCATTTGGCATCAGTCGATAACTCACGATTTATCTAATACTACTGCTTCATCTGGGATAGTGTTATAGTTATTAACCGTTTCAAGCACATGTAGCGATGAGTTTAATACGTTATTTGTGATGCGATATCGTTATTAATTGTTAATGAAAATATACATAATTATATACATTGATGTAGCTATTCATGAACGGCGTTATTTTTAACGCTATAAATAAAACGCGTTTGGCTGTAATCAATAACATTATCGCAAGTGAAGCCCAAGCATAAAGCGTATTATTTATTTGTATGATGATTATTTTAAAGCCACCATATTCATCGATATTATACGTGGCTAGATACATAAACGTTTCAAATTTAAAAAGCGTCAAATTCTAGAAAATAGTGAGTATACCAAAGATAAAATCTTATCGTCATTTTAAAGAAAATGAAATTACTTAATTTTATATTCATTTAGTTTAATGACGCGCCCTTTCCAAAAACACCCTACAAAGGCCTACTTAATCAATTCGCCTGTAATATTATTCTTTGGAGACTATTTATTATTGTTTAATTTATATTTTAATTGTTAATCGAGTTTTCCAATTGCAATTATCACGAGGATGGAAAAGCAATTTTAAAATAATATACATATAATTTGTATTGTATAATTTGAAGTACCTACCTGTTATCCAGGAGTTTGCTGAATTTTTATTTTTTCCCTGATATGCTGTAGTAAGAAACATCTATAATCCTGTAACACGTATTTCTTTAAATCTTCCCCAAATTAGAATTTTTATGTCTCTAACTTTTGGAATGATGGGTTACCCATACAAGCTTTTACGATCTATTTTACCTCCTCCAAAACTGGGAAAAATGGTAGCTTATCGCCGAAGTCAGTGCAGGACCTAAACTACATACAGCATTGACACACACGATACGATGTCTTTCATCAGTATCGTAAAAATATATCCTTGCCAAATTTTATCCAAATGTGTTCAGTGGTTTAGTCTTAACATATAACATCATAGTAAGTACTGCCGATGAAGTAATATCACAATTCAAAACATTTAAGTGTTGAAAGATCCGTTATTTTTTTTTTATCCGTCCAGGAACGGAGAAAGAATACAATTTCCTGCTGACTGTATGTAGTAAGAGGCGAAAAAACAACCCACAGCCAGGTGGTAGGGTAACTATTTGCCTGCCTGGATGGCTACCACCCCTGGTCTAGAGCATGCCATAACAACCTTGAGCTGTGTGTGTTTAAGAGAGCAGCAGCGCATTTCTAGCACCTTTGGTAACCGGTTTTCATCAGGTGCGCCGTCTGACTGCGTGCTGAACTCGTGCAATAAAAAAATAACTTTTAATTCACTTTAACTCTCTATTAAATAATACGTGCTATTGCTAACAAGTGTACGTATAATTATTTAAAAAAAGTTATTTTCATAGATTCGATAGTGAAAAAAAACTATAATGTTTTAAAAAGTTATCTATTTTTTGTATGAATCAGTCGCTATGTTGGTTATTTAAAATTGTTTTGACATCCTCCTAGTAGCAAATATTCCTATTTACAGTATAAGTAAACAATGTTTAGGGTTAGAAAAAATAACATGACAACAAAGTTGAATCATCTTGCGTTAAATCAATAACATGATAAGATGTGTAACCATAAGGAAATATTTGACGTATTTATTAACCTATTGACGACAACAATTACGTCGCAAAAAATTGATAAACTTGTTTTTGTTTTTACAATATCTTCCCATGTTTTTGTTTCAGTCTTGAATCTCGATGTTGTTAGAGAATATTTTAGGTAATTGTTTTTGGTTGAGAACCATTTATTGAACCTCTTATAAGTATTATAGATTTCTAATTTGTTTTAAATTAAGTTTATTATAATTAATTAATTGATCAGATTTATTTAGAATTATGAAATTTGTTTTTATATCAAACATTCCTTATCCGTTAAAAGCAGCTATCCCGCACACAATAACCGCATCATAGGTCTTTAGGAATGACAAACTTTGAACAGGATTCAGTCGTATATATTTTTGTGTAGGTAAATCGAAACCTTACCTACAAATATATATATGTTTAATAACAAATAGGACAGAAATTAGACGAAAAAGTATAGATAGTCTTATAATAAAACATTTACATACTAGGTACATTGACGCTTAAAAGTCTTTAATATTTGTCTGTCGAAGCAAGCCTACCCACACCTGTACCTACATAGTCATGTACTTTTATAAGGCCAATATATTTGACACTATTCGCTTTCAGCTTGTGTTTCAAACCAACGCAAGGCAACATCGAAGCAACTAAACGCTTTAGAAGCACCAATTATGTTTTCATCTTCATTATCTGAATTTGTAGACGTCATAGTTCGGATAAACGATCGTTCGGATCGACCTTCGTATATAACGCTTCACTGTATCCAGACATTTGCTTGACTACCGATGAAAATTTTACATGAACTCCGTACAAGTAATATCCAATGTTCTACCAATGGTACGGCAAAACCAGTGGACTATAGTGTACTAACCCGCTTTACATGAAGCGATAGTTATGTGTTTTTTCTGGATATATGTTGTTGGAGTTGTGTTAAATCTTTCCCAGATGTTGATTAAACATCTTTTTTCTGTTTTATTCCTGGCTCTGTGACTTCCATAGACTGTCGATTTTGCCAGTGTTACAGTGAATATGGATGATTAAGAAAATGAAAATGTTACTAACGTAACAAAGAACATGTTTGTCCTTTTAAATGCACTCATTTAAAACGTCAACCGTTGACAGCTAAATGTATCACGTTGGAGTAATGTTGCCAGATTGCGAAAAGTTTCTAAAACCGTAAAAGTTTATTTGTCGAACTTTTAAATTAAACTCTGTGAATATGACGACATTTATATGTAATTTGTACGTATTTAAGTTTCGATATGTTTAAAAATTGTGTCGAGTTTGCGATGTATGAGAATTCATATTATTATAAATTAGTTTTATTTATTTTTATGTTACATGCTTCGTATATTGTTTCTATATCATAGATAAAAGATTACTGAATAAACTAATGAGTTAACTGTTATTTAACTTGCTGTAAGGGATAGGCCATCATCAGGAAAGCAATTTTTTTTTTTTTTGTAACTTGAAAAGTATTAAGGGATAATTACTAACTTTATTTTATTTGCTTTTCAAAAAATAAACTGGCTTGTCTCTTAAGACGATTGCAATTGCAGGTATCGACAAGATAAACGCGTGTTTGATTTGTGTAATTTAGTTTCAGATAATTAGATAGATAATTATATGTAATTGTAATGAAATGTACATTATGTACAATTTTGTTTATATTAACTATTATGTAATAAAATTTAAGATATTATTATCCTATTTTTATTATAAACCTTTGCATAAAGTCTATATGGAACATACGTGGGTCTTGAGAGTACTTGGGCCACTTGGGTAAATAGGGAAATATACTCAAAATAGTCACTTGGCAGATTTTTTTGTTTTTTGTTTTTGTAAAATTAATTACCGTAGACGGGAGTCGTTTCGTCTGATATTGAAAAAAGCAAATTGCATTATTAGCCAACCCATAGTGTAGCATGTAAGGTACAATTTTAGTGAGAACATATCAAACGTAAAACAGATAACTAACTTGAAATAATCACCTGTATGTACATACATAATTATATAAACATAAGTTTATTATGATACTAGCATATGCCCGCGACTTCGCCTTTGATTTGAAATTGCCGCGGGAATCCCGGGACACAGTACCGCAGCAATTAAAAATGTAGGTAATCTATAGTTGTAGTGGAAACTGTCGGAGTAAACTATTTTTTTATACACCCGAACAACTTCAAACCGCTCTCGGGATTAAAATGTCACACGTTTTATAACAAAGAAATTGCTATCGATCAGTGAATTGATCGCATTAATTCGAATTTGTTTTTTAATCTGGCTGATTTAAATCGTTCCCAGAAAAATTCCCGGGATATATTCGTACATATATATTTTTGATTAATTTTGAATATTTACGTATCTATTGCCTTTTTTCTGCATCACCTATTTCGCCTGATTCAATTTGTTCTCATTTAGGTTGCCTGGAAGAGATCGCTTTGAGCGATAAGGCTGCCTAGAAAATATTGTAAATATAGTCTGTTTCTGTAATTGTATATTTTGGTGTGCAAAAGTTAAAGTGCTATCTGTCTATCTATCAAAAATTGTAACAACTTTATGCGAGACATACAGCGCCAGTTTACTTGACTAAGAATATTATTCTATGAGAGAAAGAAAAATGAGATATCTTTAAGCGATAAGGCTTATTGATTTGCCTAAGAACTTTATATCGTAATGTAACTAGTACATCGAGTCCGTTATTTTGGTGAGCAATAAAGTATTATCTATCTACATTGACTTACCTTGCATTCAAGGATATTGCAACGAAGAAATGATAGAGTAAAAGCATAATAAACTTTTCCAGCAGAATTATGCTCAGTGACAATAATAAAATATGAGACCGTCGTTACTCTAATGCAGAACCATTGTTCCCTAGTGTCATATAGTTTGACTGCAAGACGTATGCAGCAGGGAACAGTAAAAGGCGATCGTAAACTAGAGACACCTGTTAGAGAATATGAGTTGGAATCATAAACTCTATTGTTTGTTTACCTTCATTTTATGCGATAGAAGATAGTTACTACGGTAGTAATTTTTATAGCTAGTTTTTCATAGTAAGATACTAGATTTTTTAAATCGTTTGTCCATAGGCAGGCAGGCAGCCGTGGTCTAAAGCTACTACTATAATAAATCTTTAAGTGATTCGAGTTTGTACAATACGTTTATAAATTCGATAAAATCAGGGGGATTATTGGGATTAGGAGATTCCGAAAATGCATTTTTTTTTTATTAGACGTTTGTCTGTTACAGCATCATGTGGAAACTACTGAAAGGATTTAAATGAAAGGAATGAAAGCGATAGCACAAGTGAATTTATAACACATTTTACATATGTAGTAATTTTAATTTAATTATTAAATAATAATAAAAAAAAATATACTTTTTTCTTATAGCTTCTTTAATTTAGGGCAATTTTTTAATTTAGGGCAAAAAATTATATAAACATATTTGTAGGCAAAACAATTTGCTACAAATTATGAATTTACAATTTTTTTGTAAGACGCATAGTTTCCGCGATATCGCGAAAAAAGTGTTTTCACCCGTTTTTTCCAAGATGGCGGCCGGGGGACAAGGGTGGCGACCCCACAAACTTGAGGTTAAGCTTCTATTGACCCCCCACACATGTCCCAAAAATAAAATTGCGTCCTCTAACAAATTAAAAGCTCATGTAATATTTCAATGAACTACATCCGTTTAGTCGCGGAAGGCCACGACACACCTTCCATGATCAAATTGATCGTGTACTAGCAGAAGGTGATGTCAGGAGCCTTAAGAACAGACGAGCGTGCATGACAAGAACTATGAATGTCAAAGAAGCAAGTGAGGTGTGTAAGAATAAGCCTAAATGGCGCTCTGTTGTTAGTGCCTACCCCGCAAGGGACCTGGCGTGAAGTTATGTATGTATGTACATCCGTTTCGACATTTACCCGTGGCAAGGAAACAAGTAGATATGTTTTTATTAATACAAATTGTGTTGTGTACAAGATACTCAAGATCGGGGGACCGATATTAATAAAATATTAATTTACTTATGAATTATTATTTTTTTATTACCGTAAACCCGATTTATAAATAATGATATTCTAAGCTTATTAATAATGAGTCCATGCAGGCCTGATGTACACTGCTAACTGCTTTAGCCATGTATCCTTCCGTGGTGACATCATTCCTTCTTTAGACAAAAACATCAGTGTCAGCATTCACTTTCGCACAATGACAATGCAGCCCGGGGCAGGATTCATAACTAGATACTATTAATAGACAATTTATTCTAAAATGTTGATCTTTATACCCAACGAAACATAATAGGTAAGATTAAGTTACTTGGTATTTTAACGGAGGCCGTATGTAAATGAGGGCTCATAAATGCCGAAGGTACTGTCCGGCCCTTGTAACAAAATTATTTCGTTAAGTAAAGCCACGTACTGAACCCTTACAGGGTAAGGGATGTAACAAGATCTTTAGAGCACACACAACGTAAATTACTTCATGTGAAGTTAATTTATATGTTATTTTAGCTCAAGGGCAGAGATAATCCTGTACGATAAGATAGCCTATATCTAAATAGCTATAAGTTATAGAACTATTATGAATAAATAATAAAATATATTGGTTATACAACAAGTTACATTGCCAGCTTTGCCACCTACATAGAATGGGAGAGGATCGCGCGGTGAAAAGAGTGAGAGAGAAAAATGAGAGAGGGATAAAAAACCAAACATTTTCTTACGATAAATTTGTAAACGATCAGTAAAAATATCACATTGAAAATAGATTTTTATATATGGTCATTTAAAACCATTCATTCTTTTGGTTTTAATTTTTTCCGTCTAGCCCCCTTTCGCAACGCGCGATAAGGAACTTCGTTCCAAAAAATCCCAGGATAAAAAGTAGCGCAGATTTTCAGTTTATCAGCGAAAACCACATCGAAATCAGCCCAGTATTTTTTACGTGAATCCCGAACAAACAGACAAGAAATCTGTAAAATATTGCGTCGTGTTCTCTATCATTAATATAGTTTTTTTTATTTTTTATTGCAGGAGTTCAGCAGACAGGCAGACGGCCCACTTGATGGGAAGCGGTTGCCATCGCCTATAGATATTTACAACACCAAGGTGTTACAAATGCGTTGCTGCTCTCTTAAGGGAGACTGGAACTTGGTCACCAATGCCGGAACACAACTCAAGGTTGTGTTCATACTTAAGACCAGGGGTGGTAGCCATCCAGTCGGGCAAACGCCCTACCACCTGGCTGTGGGTTGTTTTGTCGCCTCTTACGACAGGACGCCCGGCCGCAGGAAATTGTATTCTTTCTCCGTTCCTGCACAGATAGTGTACTCCAGCTGTTTTTTTTTAGCTCCAATATACAGACACGGAATGTCTAGAATGTTATAGTATTATATACATAATAACAAAATATTCGCCTAGCACAAGAACCCACACGAAGACTAAAATTAAGATTTTAGTCAACACAAAGCATAATGATCATTATGATAATTACATGAATTACAACAATTCAAATTCAAACTAAAATTAGCTTATCGTATTTACATGAGAATTACAGACATGTCTGGCTTTTCGCTTCAATTACAGATTATTACGTAAAAACATCTCAAAATGTTTAATATCTCTAATTATAAGGACTAACTAACAGCTCAGTAATGATGTAAATTAGCACATGTAAGCAAAATAATTAAAGCCTTGTATTCAGTTGCTTAAAAGCGCACAAGAAACTACAGTGTTGCTACATTAAAAAAAGTAGAAAAAATTGCTAATTTAGTTATACAATTTCGACAACTAGCAAATATTATCATATTTTTGAATAAAAAAGTTCATAGCGAAAACTGTAAAACAAACATCCGGGCAGGAACAGAGAAAGAATACAATTTCCTGCGGCCGGGCGGCTTGTCGTAAGAGGCGACAAAACAAACCACAGGTGGTAGAGTATTTGCCTGTCTGGATGGCTATTATCCTTGGTCTAGATTAAGCCGCCGCAACAACCTTGAGTTGGGATCCAACATTAGTAGCCAGGTTTAAGCCTCCCTCAAGATAGCAGCAGCATTTGTAGTACCTTTGATATTGCAAATGTCTATAGACGATGGCAACAGCTTTCCATTAATCAAGTGGGCCGTCTGCCTGGGTGCTGAACTCATGTATTAAAAAACATTCAAACAGAGTCACTTTCACGTTTATATATTTATTCTAGCGGCCCCGGCAGACGTTGTCCTAGTCTGATAAAATAAAAATATAGGATCCGATCCCAGCGCCACCTACCGGTTCAAATTGTGGATTTAAACCATCCGGAGACCCACTCAAACACAAAAGCAATATCACCAAAATCGGTCCAGGTGATTAGGAGGATTCTAAAACCCGATCTCAGCGTCGCCTACCGGTTTCAACGGGATAAAAAATATCCTATGTCCGTCTCCTGGTTCTAAAGTACCCTCACCAATTTTCAGCCAAATCGGTACAGCCGTTCTTGAATTATAAATTGTGTAACTAACACGACTTTCTTTTATATATAAAGATAAATGTCGGGAGGGTTCTTAAAATAGATTAAATGTAGGGTAAACCAGAATATTTGCATGCCACCCTATGTGGATTTACGGATTGATGATCACTAATAACTTGATCGTGGCCAATGAGGTTATGTTTGCGTGTCTAACATGTGGAAAGTAGGGAGCATATTAAATAACTCTCAGATGTCAGTTCCTATATACGATTAACGAATGACGTTTTCGACCATATGTGCTATTCCAAGTTTTGAATTTATTTCATCTATATATATAATAAAATCGTAGAGGTCGAATTTCTGAACAATGACAAAATTGATAAAAACCGAATCAGAGGGATGTAAAAGTGAAATAGAACTAATTTAGATTTTTTTGCTTCTGTATTGTCTGTCTATTGGTACCGGCTAATCTCCGAAACGACTGGACCGATTAAAATGAAATTTTGTATGGCGACAGCTCCCTGCTCAACATATAAGATACTTTTGATTCCGAAAAATTAAAGAGTTCCCGTGGGCTAGTTAAAAGACCGCACCACACGGACGAAGTCACGGGCAGAAGCTAGTACAAAATGATACTATTTTCATTTCTGATACTGGGAAAGTATGCCTGAGTTACATGATCAGAGGGATGGACTCAAATCCGTCTCTAGGAAAAAAATTTCCCTGCTGTCAAAAAATTTAAAAACTAAGCCAGTCGTATCCCACCCAAATTTTACACAGCCACTCTGTTGTAGTGCGACATCAAATTGTAATTAAAAAATATCAACAACTAGAGTTTACCCCGCGGCTGCGCCGCGGGTTAACCTCTAGTGCGTGTCTCTTGTTTATAGAGCAAGTGCTAAAAACCTTTAGCACTTGCTCTATAAACAAGAGACATATAACAATGTAATATAATATAACCATATTATATTACATTTTTTATGTATTTGCCCACGGAAGATTCACTTCATTTTATATCGCTAATTATACCATCCCCCGTCTATCTGTCAACAAAATAAATTACAATACTTGACCAAAAAGGCCAAAATGGTCTAAATGATCAAAAAGGAAAAATTACCAAATAGGCCAAAATGACCAAAAAGGACAAAATGACCAAATAGGCCTAAATGACCAAAAAGGTCAAAATGATCAAAAAGGCCAAAATGACCAAATAGGCCAAAATGACCAAATAGGCCAAAATGACCAAAAAGGTCAAAATGATCAAAAAGGCCAAAATGATCAAAAAGGCCAAAATGACCGAATAGGCCAAAATGACAGAATGTGGAAAAACGACCAAAAAGGCCAAAATGAGCAAATAGGCCAAAATGACCAAAGAGGCCAAAATGACCAAAAAGGCCAAAAGGACCAAATAGGCCAAAATGAACCAAATAGGCCAAAATGACCAAATAGGCCAAAATGACAAATAGGCCAAAATGACCAAATAGGCCAAAATGATCAAAAAGGCCAAAATGACCAAATAGGCCAAAATGACCAAATAGGACTAAATGACCAAAAAGGCCAAAATGATCAAAAAGGCCAAAATAACCAAATAGGCCAAAATGACCAAAAAGGTCAAAATGATCAAAAAGGCCAAAATGATCAAATAGGCCAAAAAGATCAAATAGGCCAAAATGACCAAATAGGCCAAAATGACCAAAAAGGAAAAATTACCAAATAGGCCAAAATGACCAAAAAGGCCAAAATGACCAAATAGGCCTAAATGACCAAAAAGGTCAAAATGATCAAAAAGGCCAAAATGACCAAATAGACCAAAATGACCAAATAGGCCAAAATGACCAAAAAGGAAAAATGATCAAAAAGGCCAAAATGATTAAAAAGGCCAAAATGACCGAATAGGCCAAAATGACAGAATATGCAAAAACGACCAAAAAGGCCAAAATGACCAAAAAGGCCAAAATGACCAAATAGGCCAAAATTACCAAAAAGGCCAAAATGAAAATTATCCCTTGTCCATCCTCAGTATTTAATTTACATACGTGCCGAATTTCAGCCAAATCGGTCCAGTAGTTTTTCCGTAAAAGCATAACAAACAAACAGACAAATATCATTTTATCCCGGAAACTATCCCATTTTTCGGGATAAAAAGTATCCTATGTTCATCCTCGGTATCGAAAATATATATATACTGAGTTTCAGCCAAATCGGTCCAGTAGTTTTTACGTGAAAACGGAACAGACAGACAGACAGACAGACAGACAGAGTTACTTTCGCATTTATAATATTAATAGGGATTTTCTAACATGACTTTGTACATCCAATTTATTCTTCAGTAAATAATAATTTAGTGTGCGGCCAGCATTTTGATAACGCTCGCCACCCACAGCGATCTATCTACATTATAATACACAACGTACAGTACATTACAGTACGTATAATTGTTGATACATATATATCAACAATTAACACAATTAGCAGTATCAGGGTAGTCAGACTAGTTGCTGACGTCAACCAAGAAAGCTCTTGTGGTAGCTGAATTAATCCTATACCACGTGCATTTCCTATTATACGACTGGACAATCAAACTTCGGCGCGATTCAAACTCAATATAAGTAACACCATTGACGGAAATTCGAGAAACGATCGCACATTTCCCGGACATGCAGTCAATAAAACGGCTATGTCCGGTCCCCGGACAGTTCAGTTGCAGACAAGTGGATGCGTTCGACTATTTACGTCAGTATTGAACCTATCAGTTGGTAAGGATATTCCTGGCGATTCTCAGGTGTATAAGGATATTGAGTTCAAATACATTGGTTAGGTTTGAAAATCCGTTGCTTTAAATCGTTTACATGAAATAAAATATTCTTCTATTGCTGTTTACTCGACAAGCCACAGGGTTAGTTGAGTATGAAATTTGTATTATTACAACCTAGACATCGATAAAAACAAATTCACACGTAAAAACACATTTTATTACCTTTCGGCATTTGGACTTCTTTTCTTTACTTACTACTATTTATTGGTATGCGTTTACTAATTATTATAGAGAATAATCCATTATTGTATTGTAATCTTATATGGCAGTCATTAGCCAGGTGTGTCGGATCAAAGTCGACTTAGATACGGGGAATGTCCCCGTATCTAAGTCTCGCATTTGTGCAGTATAAAACGATGATCTGATCGAAGGAGGCGGCAGTCGTGCGGTAACCACGAACGAAGCAAGAAGCGTGTACTACAATCGGAAATTTTTTAGTGACGGATTTTGCGCGTTTTATGGATTGCGACCTCCTGCATTACGTTTGGACTTGTTGTGTTCGGTTATATTTGTACCTGTGTTAAACGTGTTTGTATAATAGTTCTAATAAATTCTATAGCAATTCTAATGGCATTTTAATTCGAGTCTCGGGACTCGTAACAGTATTAATGCTAGCTTTACTATATTTGTTTTATTAGAATAGAATAGAATAAACATTTATTCTATAAACTGTCACAAACATATAATTAAAAAGGTATTGGAGTTCGTTACTGGAACGACAGTTTGTCCTTTCGGACGTACAATACAGGCAATTGTTATGGTGCTTAACAATTATGACCTTAATTAATTAATAAATAATTACCTAATTAAATTAATATAAAACTTTATCTTTATAGAAACACAAAACAATGTCACATTACTATACATTATTAAATTAAATAATTAAACGCCACTTCACGCCAACCTTTTGGTGGCTGATGATTTCTTTTCAGTCTGTAATTATCTTTTCATATTGGTGTACATTTGTTTAATTAAATTACAATGTCGTAACTGTATTATGAGTAACCCAAAGCTACAATGTAAGTACTTTCACCTTAACCTATAATAATACACTCAAATATATAAATAACTTGTTAATTTCCCAAAGAGAAACACGTGTAAAGGTGACCTGGGCTCTCTTGTTGGATTGAGTCACAATGGGCCCTCGTTAGAAGTGCTTGTGTACATTGTTTCTGCCGGGAGATAAAAGAAAGCCCCCAGCACTAAAAGCGGCTCTACGAGGCCTACGCCTGCCAGGGTTGCGGAGAGGCTAAGTAATATACCGTAGCCCTGGTAAAAGGCACGAGACGGAACGCCCATGCATTTCAGTGGGTATCCCTAACCTAACCGGTGAGTGGCAATAGCATGGCACCAGTTCTGACTGGGAATGCTAGTATCACCCCGACCTGGCGAATCTCACACACGGGTCGCGAGAACTATCACCCCAAGGTTCTACACTTCTCGCGGCTTATAGTCCTCAAACGGATTTCCCGTGGCTAAAAAAAACTACATTGGTTCTTAAATAGCTTGCTCTCCAAACATTTTATGCCGTCTAAAGCAGGATTGGTAGTCTGGTGCTAGCATAGCTGTAAGAATGTATATCCATCAGGAGATTAGGATTAAAAATAAAACGTAGTGTCTATCTTCTGAAACTGTGTATTACACAAGAAGTGTAATACACCGTCTTGCATAACTTATTATTCTAAAGTTATGCAAGACGGTGTATTACACTTCTTGTGTTATATACAGTTGTTTGAATCAAGCTGAAAACATCCAGTACAGTAAAGTACAATAAATCCCTGCATTAAAGAATAAAAGATACACATTTTTTTGCTAAATTAGTTGTACTATTAGTAGATTGGATTCGGGCCAAACATTCGTGACTGCCAACCACATTAAGCATCATATTGTAAACAATGGTTTGCGGACTATGTGGTTGCACGAACAATGTAAACTACCCACATTATATCCTTGTTTTACGAACCTAAATTGGATTCTAAATAACGTCATTATATCTTGGCACTTTATTTATATTGTTGTATTTACAATATACAATGTAATTGACATGTGGTTAGCCCATATGTGACACGCACAGCTATATAGTCCGGCAAGTCAGTCGTGTCGCAAGTTATTTTCAAATATATTGTTACGTACGAGCGGGGGTACGCACTTATGGATTGGAAGAAAACACCAGTTTTTAATTTAAAAGCTTTTATTGACTTACACAGCCGCACGCAGTACCTTTCTGCAGGGTTGCTCCTATACGCACGACCAGCGATGCACAGTCCCGACGATGAGTTGTCACACCCGTCGCCGATATTGCGCGGACCAACTCCAATATTATCGCGTGTAGCTCGCTTCTGGTTCCTCTCGAACTACGCTGCACACCTCCTTCGCGTATCTGTCCACCAAACTTGTCACTGAATTCACCACTTAGTTCGTCTCTGTCCTCTATTAACCTTCTCTAATAACTCTTTAGTATCGCACTTGTCGTTTCACCGTCTTGTACTGAACTCAACTTTAAACTGCCCGGTAGGCGCGCCTTACGCTGTTTATATACCCGAAAGACTTTTCTAGAACCCATCTATCTATCTCTGTCTCTTCCTTCCCGAACCTTCTGTTCGGGAACTTTCGTTTATACATCTCTTTCTTTTGTTTATCGTCTATCTCTTTCTAAATATATCCTTCCTTGTCCTTTACTTCTAGATTGTTCTGGTTGTTTCTAAAAGTTCTAAAACTAACTAGATGGTTCTACCATCATTCGTCACAATATGTGGCTATACTTTCATATGAATAATTTATTGAAATAATCCTAGGTGTGTTATTAAAAACTTTAAGTCTTTGAGGCCGTGGGGACGTGGGGCTTATCAACTTTATCGAGACCTTTCAAGGCTTATATTTAGGGGAACGGATCAGCGTTGCCATATAACGGTTAAATGGGGCCAGCATTTCCCCGTTATATAACCATACATATATCTATAATAGCGAAACACACTCAAAGAGGAGCCTCGAGGCCGAATATGAGGCAAACTTATATAGTATCTCAAGATTTATTATTGTATTATTACATTACATGGGATGAATTTTGACATTTCCTGGTTGGGGTTTTTGTCGATTGTTAGGCAAATTAACATTCTATAAGATGTAGGAACTGGCTATAAGTTAATAATGTGAGAGCTCCCAAAATTAAAAATAGATACTGTCACCGCCGAATGCCTAAAACTGTCACGTGCCTCGTCCATTAACTGATCCCAGAACGATAAAGTGATATAAATGTCTGGACAACGATCACGTACCAAGACTACAGTAACAATAAATACTTTAACGTATCTACTACGGTACACTTGTACAGTACATTACAGATCAGATACATACCAGAGAAGTTCAGTATTTCATAGATAATGGCTATAAAAGGTTTCGGTTAATGTCTGAACAAAATTTTTTGTTTATTATATTCTTTGTGAGAGGCATTTTCAGGGGAGATCAATATCTCTCTTGTCCTTGTAAGATTCCACGGGATCTTACTTAGGCAGTTCTTCGCCACACCTCGATGCAACACGTCAAATTAAGGTACCTCTGGGACCAGAGCACTCCAGCTCTAAGCGTGTTTCTTCGGAGGAGTCCCGTGACTACCCCCATTTCCACCACGTCCATGATATTTACCGTTTGCGACGGAGGTCCGTTCACTCATCCTCTTCTATCCATACGGATACATCAACCCTATAGTACCATAATATTGTAGGTAATGAAGGCCTACAATCAAACCATTCAGCTGTCGGGATACTTCAGAGGTGGGATCAGACAGAATAATTTACAAAATAGCCAATTTTTATAAATATAACCAATATCCTTAGGATTTTGATTAAAGTCCTTATCGGTACTAGCCTTTGCTTTTTGTTTCTGGCACATTCCATCAGCAAATGTTGGATGTTTCAGTCACGATCAGTTTGTTTGCATGTACGATGAGATGAATAAAGTATATTTATTTCCTATGACGTGACCATTTGAGGCAGCAATTCTGGCTTGCTTCGGTGTGTTACATCAGGGAAGCCCTTTCACTTCCCGATGGCTCAGTGCTCGCAGTAATCTCCGTGTTTCATCCGAGGGACATGGGAACATTAAAGACTACTCCCGCTTAATTTCTGAGGCTTTGACGTTAAGTGACGGTAAGTGCTGTAGAGATAACTATCTTTTAACTTTTCTAGGAACTTTTATTATTACAAGTTTCAACTTATATATATATATATATATATATATATATATATATATATATATAAACGACTCGCTTGTTTGTTTGTACTTGGAAGGTACGCAACTAGCTCACGAACCAAGGAACCAAGCGGCATGATTCGTGAGCTAGTTTGCGTACTGAGACGACAATCGAGTGCCGAATCCTTTAGTGAACCAATCGTTCGATTGAACGGGTCGCACGATCCGGATCATTTTGTCAACAGGTCAGTATTGATCCGAATCTCTAAAATTGAACGAATGACACATATCTAATCCACTGGTAACTGATCCACATGTATCCATACTTATTCGATCATTTCATTTCTTATAACCAACCTATTTTGATACAAACAAAAAATAAATTGTATTTATAGAACTATGTAAAAATTAAACAAATTAACATATGTCACCCATGTTTGCGAATCAAAACATATTGTTCCAACATTTGTAGTCTTTCCTGCAGAGTTGCAAAACAGTTATATGTTTGACCCATTATTATTTTACTAAAAAAGCTGTTCTTTAGCTATCTCTGTAATGTTAGTTTGTAAAACATATGTTTGTAAGACTACAGCTGTTAATCCCCCCAAATAAAATGAAATATATTCATTTCTTGTATAAGATTACAATGTTTTTTCTAACTCAATATGAATAGGACCGTTAAGACTTTACTACCATCTTGGTTTTTAATACAAAGAATGTATGAAATAAAAAATAAATTCATATTATTATCATTTCCCATACTCGTGGAAAACTTGAATTGATCTCCAAAAATTGTGAAGCTACAAAACAATATTCCAAAGTTATTACAAACATCAAGGCGACATCAATACAATTCATAACGACGAATAAAATATTTATTTCGTCATACACCCGATAGCCTGATACGTATGACGACTTCATCCAAGTGTAATATGTTGCCAGTGTTCAATAATTTAATGCCTTTTTTATACAGAACTAATTAATATTTTTTATCCTGTGACCATTCATAGAAAGACGGAGTCTTGGACCCAAAGTGAAGCTGGCTAAACGAGGCTGATGTTAGAATGGGATGCCGATCACGCCACAATGCGTTACGAGAACTCAGTATTAATTTATATATATAAAAATCAATTGCTGTTCGTTAGTCTCGCTAAAACTCGAGAACGGCTGGACTGATTTGGCTAATTGTGGTTTTGAATTATTTGAGAAAACCAGAGAAGGTTTAAAAGGTGAGTAAATATGAAACAAATGCTTGAAATATAGTACAAGCAACAATTTCGCGTTGCCTTATAAACAATTCCTACCTGTCAAACATTTGATGTTCGTCCCGTCGTTTAGAAATCAACGTTTTTTATTTATTGATTCTGAGGCGGTACGAAGTTTGCCGAGTCAGCTAGTTAGTATAATTCGAATAATTAGTTTCGTGGATGGAACCGTTTCCAGTCGATGAATTACTATTTACAACACAGTCGCGAAACACTTTAAAAAATGCGTCACTTCATTTTAGGATTTTGTTGACGCAGGTTCCGTATGTACTTTTATTTCGTCTGAATGTTCACAATAAAAACTTAAACTTACGCGGAAGAAGAAAACTAGGATGACTTGCTTAGCAAAATAAATTAACTATCATAAGAAAAGCATCCTATGTAATGGTTCACTCGCTTTTTTATGTAGAAAAAAATTCGTTATGCTGGTATTAGACGGATCAATCAAATTGAATCAATTTCATTCAAAGACTGAAATTATACGACATATCCAATGGCATTGAATGATGATTAATGATTCGTGTTCATGTTTACTTTGGTTAATTCATCCAATTATTCGTGCATAGAATATAAGAGAAATAATACAATTTCCTGCGGCCAAGCGGCCTGTCATCAGAGGTGACAAACAAACTCACAGCTAGGTGCTACAGGCCCTAGAGTTATCCCGCCATAAAAACCTTGGGTTGTGTTCTGGAATTAGCAGCCAGGTTTCAATGTCCGCTTTAGAGAGTGGCAGCACATTGGTAGCCCATTTGATGTTACAAATGTTCAAAGGCGATAATAACCGCGTTCCATCAGGTGGGCCATGTGCCACTCTGCTGAACTTCAGAAAAAAATTACTAATAATAGAAATGAAAAGTCTAATACTGTTTAACAATAATATTCAGCTAAGATGTTTATACTGTTTAAAAATAAATTTTAGTCCACATTAATCTTAAATAAAATATTGAAATCAAAACATGCCTAAAGAGGCTGCTTCCGTGGGTTCGTATGACCAACATGACAAGTATCAAAACAACCAGCTAACTTTTAAACTTTGAATACATTTTTTAAAATGAATTGTCATTTCCCTAAAATATACGAAATTGTAATATCAGGCAACCCCGGCCTCAACCAACTCTCAACTCCACTCCATACTTGTAGTAAAATTTTCATATCTCCATAAAATCCTTGAGGCAGTCTTTGCTCGTCAAAAAGATAATTTTGAAGAATAAAAGCCTTTTAGAACCCAATCGTAAAGACGCTTTTACTGTGAAATAATATTGTCTCTATTTATGTGATGAAGCGGGACACTTTGAATACGAAGTTTGTACATAATTGTTTACTGTTAGTACATTGTTCTTTAGTTTTAAAATGTTACATCTTATAGTTTTTTTTTTGGATGATGGCTGCAATGACATGGCCGTTCTATAAAGCCACATTTGTCATCTGTCAACTGAAACTAAGGTTAAATGTCCTCCGTGATCACGGCTACTAAAAAGTGGCCGAAACGTCGGAATAGTAAAAATCAAATAAATTACCGAGCTGAAAACTGTTAAAATATAGTTTTATTATAGAAATAAATTTATATAAATTATTTAAAAACATGCATTTTGAGCCGCCTATGATCTAAAATCGAAAAGCCTCCAATTTCTACGAGATTCTAAATGCAAGCAACAAGGTCCTTTCCAAATCCCAGAGTACACAAAAGTCAGGAAATGTAACACTGCGGGATTCCATATTACTGTAGAGCAGAGTGGCAAATCCCAGATACACAGGGAAAAATTCTATTCGGAAGATCAATTGGGAACCACTGATGTGCACTGTTTCGATTTGAAACAAGATGGACTACAGAAATCGAATTTAAGTCCGGGATTTTGCTTTCGAGTATTGCGCTGGACAATTCAACGAAAATGTGTATGAAATAGTCAATCTAGGATTGTTACAAGGTAATTTTTAGTTATTGATTATATATACAACGTTATATACTTCTATAGTTTTCCCCGTGGGTACGTCGTGAAAAAACCTTATGTTCCGTATATATAAATTTAATTAGGTGTTTTACCAAAATGCTTACTGATTGTTGTTACAAGTTCACTAAAGACAAATTTCACGTCAAGTACCTAATTGTAATCCTTTTATGATCGTCTTCTTTTGTTCACTTATTTATTGGCATACGTTTACAGTGGAGAACAGCCTGTTGTCCTATTGTACTCGCTCATTAGCATCATTAGCCAGATGTGGCGGATTCTTTTGCATTTGTGAGGTATAAAACGACGGCCTGATGGAGAGAGGGGGGGGGCAGTTGAGCTTCGATTACGATACGGGCGTGACGTGTATTTGGAAATCTAATAGTGCTTTGAATTCAAATGGTAGATCTGCCCTTCACTAAATTAAAAACCAAGTTAAAACGTATCTTGCTAAAAAAGGGACACTACACTATTGAAGAATATTTAAATGACAAAACTTCATTTATATAGCAGCTTCCTCCAACCTCTTATACTGAGTTGTGTACGAGTATAACGTTTTTATCTTGCCGTACTTGTAAGGTACTCCATATACTTATGGAGATGTTTCAAAAAATAGTACGTTATGTCTTTATATTTATAACTATAATAATATTTTCTATCTTTTTATTGCCTTCTGTCTTATTGAATATGCATTGTTTGCTACAACTCCATTAATTCTTCAAAAGTCATTCTGTAACATAATTCTGTATAAAACTTTAAAAAATAACTTAAATATAAATAGAACCACAAATATAAAGTAAAACTAGCTTTGCTAGACGTGTTGCTGGGGAGTTTCTTGCCGCTTCTTCTCCTTAACAGCAATAACACGTTGCGAAGCGATGTACATAGACTAGAAAGTAAAATTAAATTTTAACCTATATGTAAGACCTTCAAAAAGTGTTCTCCAGTGGAACTTATTTTGAATAATGGAATTTGAATTTGCGATTTTTATTGAATTGCGACACCGCTAACTCGTAACGATAAGAAAGAAACTAAGTCCATATAGTTTACACAACTGCGCAACTAAACATAGAGGTGAGTCGCAGCCAACTTGATTTAAAGTAATACAATGAATGAGATGTTCTTTATGAATACGTAGGTATTTGTTAGAGAAATTTAAAAAATGAGATTACGTCGCTACCTACTCTGCTAATACGTTTATTCCATGGAAACAACATTATTTATTGGGCTAAAAAGCAAAAGCGCAAAGTGTAACTCAGGTTATAAGCTAATACTATGTCGATTCTTATTCATATACGTTCAGTAGTTTCCAAAACAAGATCCTATCGCACCGCCATATTTTTCGCTTTTTTCGTCTATCCCACCAAAACCACGTTATTGGTCGAGATAAAAACTAGCTCCGTTTCGAGTTTCATTTAAATCCGTTCAGTAGTTTTCACGTGATATTCTAACAGACAGACAGACCCCAACCCCATGATTGTTTTTCACATTTTTAAACGCATAGTACGAACTCGAACCATTTACAGATTTTTATAGAATAGATAGTAAGCAATTTATTAAAACAGCCGTATAATTTTCTTTTGTTCAGCAGACAGACAGATGGCTCACAATCGCCTTCATTTGCAACATTAAAGGTGTTACAAATACGCTGTTGCTTTCGTAAAGCAGAGGTTCTGGACCGGGCCATTAAGGTTGTTATTATATATATATATATTATACCCGTATTTACCCGTCTGTATATACAGACGGGTAAATACCCTACCACCAGACTGTGGATTGTTTTGTCGCCTCTTACGATAGGCCACCCGGCCGCAGGAAATTATATTCTTTACTCGTTCCTACACGAATAAAAAATATAAAATATTATAAGAGTTATGTAACAGAATACTGGAAGCGGGGAGCGTGCCAAGAAGAATGACCAAGCTATATGGCGATGCTTATTTGCTAAGCGAAATAGCCAAAAACACTGAAATATTTGTTGGAGCCGATTTTTATGAAAACTAGTGTTATCATTATATTTTTGATAAAGCAATTATCCTTATCAAAACCAAATCGGCTGATTTAAGAAAAAAACACGTATTATTACACCAAATCATAGTCCTAAAGAATCAATCAATCAAAAGTCCTTGAAAGCATCAATTTATGTCAAGGAATACTAAACGGAAAATCAAAGGAAAGGGTTGTTTTTTTAAGAAATCGGTTTATTTAATGATATCCTTTATATGATCTTCGAATAATATTTTAATATCAATTCAAAGCTATCATTATCATACGTGTAGCAAAAACATGTATATGAAAGAGAAAGAAATATGAAATTTCGCACACTTATAGTTCACATAGAAAAGGATTGCAGAATACTAATATTTTTCAAATCATGCATAAAAAGTAAATTAAATATATAAAAAAATCATTACACACACTACCATGTATTTGACACACACACGCATATATTCTCTTTTGTTTATTGTTCACGTCAAATTAATAGTGTAGCCTTGGCGAAATCTGTGATTATAGAAGGAAGTATATTATAATAATATTACGATAACAGAACCTTAATAATGAAGCTTAACTTTATACTTTACAGAACCTTATGCTTTAAAATATTTATGGTCAAATTTCGACCACTAGTTACAATGGATATAGCTGCTATTGCCCCAGCGAGGACGGTGTCATACATCACCCAGAACTCTCCAATTCCCTTGTAGATAATGTAATTGTTCCATTATAATCGATTGGCTATTTACTGCTTAATGGATGCCATTTATAATAATGTATCAACAGCTGCGAGTAGTAGTTTGTAAGCACTCAAGCCAATCCTTATTTTATTTCATTGCAATTATAATTAGTAGGGCGTAAAAATGCTTTTTGAGATTTTTATATACCTAAGTCGACAAGTGCGAGATATCCCACACATGTTTGTATACTAGGATTTTCCCTATACTATCCCCTTAAATACTATTATCCTATTACTATAGTTTATTAATAGGGCAGGGCAGGCTTTCGAACCAATTACGTTTAATTTTGTTCATATAGGCGCTATTGGTCCGCGAAAAATGTATTAAAATTTATACCTGATACTGTTCCTCTTTACGGGACACGTTACATACACACTTTCAGAAAAAACGATACAGTGGTTTTTAGTGAAAACGTAACATAGTGATACTTTCGCCTTAATTTGACCTTATGATGCGAATAAAAATTTCGGTTAAATAGTTTTTGAAATATAGTATATTTTCAATTGAATAAAACTAAACATTCCAGCGAATTTTGTGATGAGACGTAGACAGCCACCGAGTTTCGTAGCACTAACGGCAGGACCGACTTACTCAATAAAGCGCCGATATATTTATAATGTCTTACGATGGACAACTGTAATTATAACGATGCTTGTAAGTTAATAAATAAATAAAATTATTTCATGTTTTTATGTAACCATATGATTTTAAGATAATTCTAAAAATAAATAATATTATAAATAAAAAAACAAAGTATATATAATTACTTAAATCTCAATTAACTATGTCAATATACTATAAAACGGAAAAAACAAAGACATTGAAACTAAAATACATTATGCAGCAAATCACTGCCAACGAGGAGCGTGCCCAGAAGACTGTGCAAAATATGAGCCAGCTGCTGATCACGGGTAGAGTCAAAGAGTTTCTTACATAATGATAAATACACTGAACGATAATAAGAAAACCTAAATTGGCAGTGTTTGGACGATTACTTATGTCTTATATCATATCGGTTAAAATTTGACATAAGCTCTATACAAGTGATAGTAAAATTCAACCATGACAATACAAGTGGATAAATAGAGAGATATAGAAATTTGTCATGTATTTTTATATACTGGTAATTTTAAGACATACTATGAAGTTCCACTTTACTTTGATATTTTAATACTCGCGATACGTTCATTGTGCCCCATACGCTTTAGGCTGATGTTCTTAGAAAATATCTGTTTTTACATCATAAAAGTTAAAATTACTTTCTTAACACCATATTAATGACTGGAAATGGTAGATCAAAGAAATAAGAAAAAAGTGACCTGACATGGCCTATAAAGTACCTTCATTACTAAAACTAAATGTTAATAACAGTCATTGAGGTACCTGGTGGTGGACTAATGGAGTGACCTTAATGGCTTGTTGCCGGTATTATTGGAGCAAAAGTGTTTTCCACGCGAACAAAGTACATTGTACTTATTAGAGACACAGTTCATTTACTATTTGGGACAGGGCTATAAAAACGCATGTTTAAGCTCGTAAAGGTTCGCTTCCAAACAAAAGAAAACATAATTTAAAAACACGCTTTAATAATAGTATGAAGAAAAATAAAAAATGATTTAATTATAAAAAAAGCGTGATATTATTTATTCTACTACATTTTTCTTAATAAAACACTCCAAATTTATTACAAATATTTTTTTAATAATTAAAAAATGTATGACTATATCTCAGCCCCGTAGATCAGGATGGGGAAGACGCACTGCTCGACGACTTTTATCTGCAAGCCTTGCGGGATGGTCGACGAGATGACTTCACGAAGCTTACCGAATGCCTCAGCTCAATTGAATCCTCCTATTGGCTTACCCCTCAACGTTGCGCCTGCCTACCTGTATCGCGGACAGAAAGTCTCCCCGGAACTCTCATACCTCCATGCCCCGCTGACCCCGAATATGTAGCTCGCTCGATTAGCAGCTAAGCGTCTGCTTAAAATTAATACCTTAGCGAGTGTGATGCGAGCCACCGGCCAGCGTGACCAGATTTAGTAGATATCTACTTTTTTGGTAGATTTTGAGGTACTGGCAAAAGAATTTAGTATGTAAAAATAATTTGGTATATTTTAGTAGAATTCACGCTTTTCAGTTCTCTAGTACTTTTTGGCATATCTAGGGATGCAACATCGCTCATAAAAAACATCGATGTTAGGATATTTATGTTTTCAAAAGTGAAACATTGATGTTAAAAAAAATATGGTAGATTTTTAGTATTTTCTTGTTCTCTTTTGGTAGAATTCAGTAGTTTTTAACCTCCACAAGCAGTAGATTCGTCAAATATAATGTGGTCACACTGCCACCGGCATGGTCAATGGTCAGTAGGTTAAGTATCCAACCAGTTTCCGAATTAATTATACACACAAGACAAGAAAAAGAAGACCGAGAATACCAAGAAGCATTCTGAAGACTACATCCATTTGGTCCCCCAGCGTTACTTTCATGAATCTTGTGACCAGTAGTATATTTGATTAGTGCAACTAGTATTGATCAGTGAAATCGATAGAATTAGTGCTATCAGTGTTCAGAGGAACATCCGGGTTTTAGTACGAACTTGGGTAGATTAGTGTTGATTAGTACAGTAGTGCTAATTATACCTATTGCTGTTGCCTTTAATAAATAGAGCCCATATTTAAGGGATGATTCATTGAGTATTATACCACCTGCACCGTACAACATGTATTTTCTGTCCATATTTGAATAATTTGGCACAAATACACAAAACACGGAGGAAGATGATGACAATAAAAGAGATTAAAAACTACTTAGTACTGTTGGCTGGCGACATAATTAAGGGACAGTAAAATATGAATCTGTGGCATTGAAAGTTTTAGGTCACCAAATTCTCTCCGAAATGACAATGTGTTTCGAAAACTTTGCAGACTGGCCACTGTCAAGTTAATGAATATATTATAAAGTAATTATTCATTAGTAAGAATGGTAGGCATATTTTGCATATACATTTAACCGATGGTAAAAGAAAATAATTGCTAAAAGTAAATCAGTGATTATTTTATTTACTTCAATGTTTATGCACACCAGCTTAAGTGATATAATTTCATACGTTAATTAAGCCCTACGTTGTATGGTTGAGGACTTTTTTCACATTGTATGCGTAGAGTTAAACATGGAAGAAAAATGCTAACTGCCTGGCCGATGACCGATATCCATGCCACGTACTCCCCATTTGCGACAAAGGCAGCAGTGGCGTAGCGATGGGGGGGGGGGGGGGCAAGGGGGGCATCATTCCCCGGGTGCTACTCACGAAGGAGCGCCAAATGATCACATATAATATTATATGGTTTTCGAATGGGGGCGCTAATAAAAAATAAAAACTTCGTTTAAAAAAACCGACTTCAAAAACTAAAATGTATAAAATAACTATTATTAATATATATTATCTAACACATCTTAAAGTCGGTGCCCAGTAATTTTCATTTTTTACTTTGATAATATATATTAATAATAATAGCTTTAGAAATAAGTTATTTTATACATTTTAGTTTTTTAGTTTTTGAAGTCGGTTTTTTTAAACGAAGTTTTTATTTTTTAATTGTTACTTTTTAGTGTCTAGCTATGTATGGGCGGACCTACGAATGGTTCCGCGCTTCTTAAAAAATATAAGTCCCAAGAAACGGGAACAAAAAAATGATCGTAAAATGAAAACTACTGGACCAAACTATGTCAAATTTTTAGAAGACCAATTAGAAGCTGTTCCGCGTCGAACAAAAAAAGAATCACGTAAATCGGATCATAAATCACGGAGTAATCGGTGAACATACATAAAAAAAAGATCCCGACAAATTGAGAACTGTGTGCCCCGGGCGCGAGTTAAGCTCGCTATGCCACTGAGAGGCAGCACCTATTTTACTAAAGAAATCTGATCGAGAACCATCAGCCGTGCGAGGGAACACTAGCAACCCCACAGGAATGCTATTGCCACGCCACGGTTTGGGATTCCCACGTAAACTCCTAGCCGATCCTCTAACATCCCTTATCCGGACTGTTTGCTCGCTTGCGCATTCCCTTCCACCAACCTGGATAAATGACGGCCAGCCCCTTTACGAGCTCCTCCATTCGTCAGACGGAGAGCTGGCTGTTTCCGGCTACCTCGGGTCTCACCTAGATGTAACACGGGGTGCGCGGATCTGTACGCACTCCTCCGGCTCTCCGGCTTTTATGTGCAGGTGGATACGGTTTCCCCACCAGTCACCCGCACAGCCAATCATACGGCGGCTGGAGGTCGTAATGCACGACCCTTCGTCGCCGTCATCGGCTCTGGCGGGAGGGGAGCGAATATTTTGCTCTCTCTCCCGCTCCGCCGCCTCCTTCGCGGATGGTTTATAATGTCTTGTGTTCCTAGTCAAAAAATACTTAGTACATATTGATTTGTTTGTACACGCGTAATGTAGCATTAAGACGTCTCGCGTTTCAATAATATGTTTCCGCCTTAAAAGCTTTATAACTAATAATAAGTTCCTAATAGTCAATAAAGCGTTATATATCCCTTTATAAAGAAAAGAAAATGTTTTCACGAACAATATTTACATTTGCAAAAAAGTAGATCTACACACATTTCTACATTTTTTGTATTTTCACTCGAGTAAACGACAAAGAACAGGAAAATCGTAGGTATTCCAGCTGTATTTGTGCTTATAACAAGACAAATCCATTAGAATGCGACCTTTCCACTGCACTTGAGCTAATGGACCTCGTATGAAGGAAACACAAAAGCCCCTAGGTACGTGTTTTTGTATGAACGATAAGTAAAATGTTTTCTCTTTGGATAAGTTGGATTCTAACTTGAAATGTTTTTTCACAATAAATATGAATGGTAGTTGAAGAGGATTTAAAACCCTTTAAAACCCTTTCTACACCGAATTAGGGAACCGGTACAAAGGGTACGTGGAATGCAGCTAAAAATTCCATCTCTCCTTTCCGTAGTAGCCACATTGATGTAAACAAAGGATCCTAAAATCAATGCAGTTTCTCTGATGATGTGTACAAGAACAGAGAAAGAATAAGAATTCATGCAGACATCTGATGGACGGGCTGTGGTGAGAGTTAACAAAATAACCCAAGACAGGTGGTAAGGTATTCGCCGGTCTGATGGCTTTTTTTTATATTATCGCCTTCTCCTCTGTCATTTTCCAAGACAGAGATATTATTTTTCTTATCTCTTGTAACCTATCTTTAAAGCTATATAAGGGAAATATGTGGGGAGTCTTTTAATTTATTTTTCTTATGTTTTTTTTTTGTCTTTTCCTTTCTAATGAATCTTATATGTCTATATTATTATTATACCTATTTACTAAAACAGTTATAATATTCTATATAGATGTAATAATCTGAATGGCTACAACAAGCTATAATATAGTTGAGTTGTGTTCCATTAGAAGCCAGATTCCAGTCTCATCTACATGTTCAGGAGCACATGGTGACGCTTTTAGTGTTGTAGATATTCGGTCAGCCTGTCTGCTGTACCTCAGCAATTAAAAAAATTGCTAGGTAAACGGACAATTCATTCACCATTCCTAGACTAGCGCATTTGACATATCGGTTATCCTTGATGTGCATCATCCCGATATTTTCGATCACTGGATCGTGATCGGATCGTGGTAGCTATAGTATTTACCAATGGTGACTCCAAATTTTCGTTATGTTTTAGTGAATTGCCAAAAAAGTGACTGCAGCGCCATCTATTTGGCTTTATATTCAATGCCTCAGGAACAATATAATTTCAGACAGATCAATATAGTACAATATATTTTCAGAATGAATGGAATCGTATGTCTTTTTAGGAATCTGACAGGTATTCATGATGATAGGATTATGGCCGGTTTCTGTATTACTATTCATATACTTGCCTTACCATCGGTTTAATTTTTCCAATACTTGTATGGAGTTCATGTCAAATTTAAACCCCTAGTAAGGCGAGTAAACAGTTGGTAAGATAAAAGAACGAGCCATCATTAATTATACCCTTTCCAAACATTTATTTTACATCAATTGGTAATGTCCTAGTGCGTTACCGACTCGATTTGTTATAAACATCGACTTCAATTTAAAATTTCAATTTAAAATTTTGTTGCGATTAATTTTGTCACTTGTCAGTTGAAGTTTTTCCACTTGTACGTTGCGATTCGTTTTTCCACTTGTCCGTTGCGATTCATTTTTCCGCTTATCCGTTGCCATTCGTTTTTTCACTTGTCCTTTGCGATTCTTTTTTCAACTTGTGCGTTGAAGTTTCACTTCTAATATGTGTCCCAGCACACATTTCGATTTTTCGCAGGTTTACTGCAAATTATGATTTGGTTAGGTTAGGTACATTTTAATGAATGCAGTTTTAATTTAAACATATTTTATTTTATCAAACAAAAAACTGAATTCGATCCGGAACCAAAAAAACATTCATAGTCTACTCTAAAATTATTCACATACAACGGAACATTAACAAATACGCATCTTTCGTCATCAACTTCATTCGGACATCAATTTATGTTAACAGAAAAATATTTCCAAAAAAATAACTCAATAAAATTTCGTTTGCTCGTGTTTTGATGAAGAGGCTCCGAAACTACTGAACCGATTTGAAAAATTATTTCACTATTAGCAAGCTACACTATTCTCGGGTGACATAAAGTATATTATATTTACAAACAAATTAGGGGTCCTTACTAAAACTCCAATAATGTAACCCAAGGTGTAAAAAATACCTAAAATCGCGTGCGCTGCGAAAACTATTGATGATAGAATAAAATAATGTACTATGACTTTGCAGAACACATCATTATTTACAAAAAGTGTCGCGTCACTATGTATCTAACTATTATAATTATGCCACAATAAGTGTTCTTTTATTTTAAAATTTTAATTAAACTGCCGCATTGGTATTAATCCTTATCAAAATAAATTATTTCATATTCAAGACTGTTTCAATACCTTTATACAACTTTTTGGATTATTCAATTTGGACATTCCATTCAAAAGATATCACGAGTTTAAAAATGTAAGAATTAGTGACGGTGACCACGTGACCGTGACACCTTTTCGTGAGCGAAAAATCGTAAGACCCCCTCTATATAGAATTTTCACTTTAAAAACTTGATAGAGGTGCAAACGTCAAAAGTAGAATAAACGCTTGGAAACAGTATACAGGCATGACAGTGCAACGAGCAAAGTCAAATGCGCAATTACATTTTTCTATTAATTTTTGTTTCTGTGTATATTTCTAGATTTCAAAAATAAAATAAAAACACAATTCAGGCGTCTTCAAGTTTCGTGTGAATAGGTAGTATATAGGTAAGCATGTTCCATCTTCGATCGCATCACGTGATCGAGGTCACACGTGAACCTGTATAACATATATATGTCGGAGAAGGCCTCGTTCTCATGACATCTCCTTTAGTTATTGCAGGTTTAGTGGGCGTCATCAGGATAAAATGCGAGCATAAAACACAATGGCCACGGTCTATACAATTTAATTTAGTTTAAAACATTATTTCGACATAGTTTAGACCGAGCAGCGGGTTCAGGGCACCGCTCATACTTCCAACTTCAATACTATCTTTAAAATTCTCAAAGGTCCAACTCGACCTGTTGCCACCAACCAAATATGCCACAAAAACTCCTCCGTCTACCAAAGTAGATACTACTAAAGTATAGAGGGCGTCTTGAACCCGCTCAAGATATGCTCTGCTCTCATTGGTCGTTTATTAAATTACAATATTCATAACTTTTATTAGGTTAGAACGATCTTTATGTTATAGAAACATTTAAGACATCAAATTAAATTAAATTAACAATTTTAGAAGTAATTAAAATGTAAACAAATAATATTGTGCGTTTAAATCCAAACAATAATCCATCCAATTATAGCTTCCCTCCGACATATATAATATAAAATCATTACAGATTTTAAAAGATTTACATCTTCTCAGCTATGTACGTATTGTGGAAATAAATATATTACGTAGACATATTGTAAAGTACAGGTAAAACTCGATACGCTTTCGTAAAACATAGAGAATTTTGTTTATAAATAATGTAAAACTTTTGGAGGAAGTTTATCAGAAACATCTGAATATATTATGTACCCTGAAAGCGTTCCTTTGTCGCGAATATCTTATATTAATTAGAGCGGAAAATTGATTTACAATACGCGCGACTTCTCCGTCGTAATTCTAGAGTTCAGGATAAATATTAACGCGATCTCCACTGTGACATTGTTTGTTTGCAAGCTGCCGCCTAACTCCCCTTGGATTGTATTCCTAAGTACTAACTGTTGTTGATAAAATTATGGTAGACTCACGCTATGACGGGGGCCCTTAGCTGCTAGGTAAAGCAAGGGATTCATCTGCCCCCGTCTCGAAGTGGGGTGTGTTCTCCCGGGGCACACTCCAGGCACTTTATTCCGCTGGATCGACTGTTGCGTAACTATATTCTATATCTCAGTCTTTCCATCACAAACAAAAGCGCAGGGTCGTAAAGGGAGGAGGGGGTTTTTAGTGGGTATTGAGGTTGCTCGCCCGTGCAGCATCGCTCGGAGTCTCCACACTACTCTGTGTCATCCGTCGCGGACGGAGCACAAACAAAGCATACTATTGCTAGTGTTATCGCCTCCGATCGATGCGTGCCGCTTCCTAGCGGCGGCCCAGAGTGTGCGCAAATCGGTTAAGAATTTTCCCTCGCCTCAAAACAAAAAAAAACAAAAAAAGACTCACGCTATGACGTACTTTATAATATATGAGTTAACTCGAAAAAACTGCGCTACGCGCCCGGTCAACGTCCATTCGTGCAATTAATCTACCTATAAAGCAGGATCTCTTGCGGGCGTTTCCCCTGCATACGGTGTTTAGTGTTGTGTGTAGGGTAAAACAAGTGCAGGGGTCACGGCTTAACAAATTTCGTAATTTTACTCATTCCAAATCACCATGGTACGCAAGAGAAACCTTCTACAAATGGCAAGAGGTGCGATGGTAGAAAGAGGACGAAGGCGCCATTCGGCCAGCTCTTCGGAACACTTCCCGTTATAGAGTCGGTAGAATACGCAGAGAGAAACAAAGTATCTCTTAAGGCCAAGCGTATCTAGACCGTCTGTTAGTATGGCATCATAAACAACGCGAAATACAGTCCAGGGGATTAAGTTGGTAAGCAGGTGCTCCAATCCAAACGTGAAGTGTGAGCAGTACTCCATATGCGACCTCACCTGGGCTTTATAAAGCACAAGGCGTTGATGCGGTGTGATACCTGCTTGAACCGATTTAGCAATCGCATCTTTTGAAAGGCAAGTTTTGCCTTGCCTTCAAGATGGCCCCTGAACTGCACATTGATCGCGATGTCAACACCGAGGACCCCAATACCCTTGGAGGTGGTAAGAGGAGTTCCTTGGAACTGAAGCGCTTGCTCGAATGGTGGGTTTTTTTGGCAGGGATACTTAGACCTATGTCTTCTTGGGGTTGAAATGGAAAAGGTTTTGTCTACTCCATTCAAAGACTCTAAGGAATACTCTATTCAGTCATGTTGTGTATTAGTCTGGATTATAATATTTTCGTACATTTGTTTGCACAATCTTCTTTCATTCTCCTCACGCACACTTTACATTTCTGTATTAATAAGTATATGAAATTTTAATCTCGGCAACCAACTCATTTCACTTTAATAAAAACGCGAAATATAAACCGGTGGGGAAAAAAGTAATAAAAACGCAACCGCGACTTTAATCAAGATTATACCTTTTACAGCCCATATCAAGTTCGTAGTAAAACTCACTCCAAATTGCTTACATAATTACAACATTAAGCCTTCACAACTGTTAATAACCCGAGAACGGGTTAAGTTTAAACGTCCGCAATGAGTGCAAGCTGTTTCGAAGTTTTTGACGATTTCAAAAATTTTAATACAACCAACGGCACGGAAAACCTTAGAGTTAAAACACGCTTTCATAAAAAATCCAACTAAAAACAGAAATAAAATTTAATAAATTTGGTTTCTGATGAATGGGGTCTTAAAAAAAAGCGTGGGGTTGGGTTTAAGATATTAAAGAAGAAGAAAAAGCGCTTTAAATACACAGACAAGTAAAACGAGCCCAAACACGACGGGTCTATCTTGTTTAGTACAGGAGTTCCTATGGCCACTTCCGACTCCATTACCAGATCAGCTCCATGGTACCATATATTGCATTTCACGCGATATAAACATACGAGCCAAACACGACTGGTCTATCTTGTTTAGTACAGAGTTCCTATGGCCACCTTCCGACTCCATCATCAGATCAGCTCCATGGTACTATATTATTGCATTGTCATCGACCTTTGACAGGTGTGCAAAGTTTAAATTTAATCTGATCGTTCAAAGTAGGACAAAATCGAGCTCAAAGGGGTCGGTTACAAACATACATACATACAGGTTAAAAAAAGCGTGTTAAAAAGGATGAACGCCCAATCCAAAGTTTATGCGTTGGAATAAGCGGGATTATGCCATAACGCAGGATTTTACCTTAAAGGATTTCATTTTTTTAAACATGATATAGCCATGTAATCTTCTTTCAGCCTATACAAATTTTTCTTGGATTATACTCAAATTCTCCGTTTAAGTCTGACGGCGTGTTCTCTTTTTCGCACACACATCAAATTCATTCATTGTCAAGTCATAAAATAAATCCTCCTCGAATGTAAATATATAAAATGGTTACGTCGCGTACATAGAATAGTTTATTGCTCCATATTTGGCAAGGTAAAAACTGAGTCGCCCTGTACGTGCTAAAATCTGTCAATACAGAAAACCTTCGGAGATGCATTTACACGGTGATGAGTAGTACACGTGTGAGGCAGTACATTTGTCCAGAACAATATAGATTTGCACAGATACGGCTCAAAATTTAAATTTGTACGACTTTTAAAAAATCCCGCTACTACTCACGCGTCAAATGTAAGAAAAAGAACGGAACGAGGACACTAGTATACTAACACTTCTAGATATTGCACATGACAAAGAGGGATAACATGATAATGCACGACTGCTAATAAAATGACCCCTCATAAAATGACCGCTATCGATCACATCCAATTCTTAACGAACATTTCCGAACTAGAAGTTTTGTATGGGAGAAATATGGGAATGACCCTCATCGTCTCACCGGTCTCATCACTTCAAAAGTGCTGCCGCGGTTCAAACCATACAAATCTCCTCGCCCCAATTGAATTGGTACATTGTATTGGTTCAATACTAAATGTCTTATTATTCTTATAAAACTATTTTGAAATCATATTATATCCAATTCTATTTACAAATATGTTACACATTATCACATGAAGAGAGTGCCCCATATAGGGATGAACGAGATGGAATACTACTCCATTTTAAAGAAAGATCTTCCAGCGTCTTTATATATTTCGTGAATCGTTTGCGACTTCAATTATTGCACAGCGGCCATCTATTGTCTTGTAAGTGTTCCATTACACAGTATCAGTTAAAAATCGTGCAGTCATTTTATCCGTGCAGGAACTGAGAAAGAATACAATTTCCTGCGGCCGGGCGGCCTATCGTAAGAGGCGACAAAATGAACCACAGCCAGGTGTAGGGCATTTGCGCGACTGGATGGCTATCACCCCTGGTCTAAAGTATGTCGCCATAACAACCTTGTGTTCCGGCATTGGTGACCAGGTTCCAGTCTCCCTTGAGAGAGCAGCAGCGCATCTGTAGCACCTTTGGTGTTGCAAATGTCCAGCGATGGTAACCGCTTTCCATCAAATGGATCTTCTGCCTGTCTGCTGAACTCCTGCAATAAAATAATCTATATATATATATAGTCTTAAATGTAATGTTTAATTAATTAAGCAATGATTCCATATAGAGTACAACACTCATCGTCTTATTTTGTACTCCGGTCTCAAGAGGTCGAGTCTAGCTCCCGCATAGCAATAGTGCCATGGGCTCCTCGCCAATGGTGCATCACCTCATTAAGGGATAACCATCATTGTCGTACCACTCACATAATTGTACCCCCACAAAAATAAATATTATTGAGTCATCCAAAAAAGTCACTTTCATATAGACATAAATTCGTATGAATATGTTTATTTTATTGAATTATTTTTCAGTATACTTACATTTAATAGTAAACTGAGACCTTAGAAATAATATTAAAGAATGTCGTTACCCATTTTATGATAGTTCGCCTCGTCAAAACCAATTGCGATCATCATTAAAGTTATATAAGCACTAAGCCTTAAACCCGGTTTATATACTGAAAGTAATTTCTCGCAAAAAACCGAATGGAGCAATATACTAACGTTTTTATTAGTCGTCAGAACTGTATAAAGTTTATTGACGCGTGCTCCGAGACAAAAATCTTGTCTGAATGTAAGTTTCTTAAATTTTAATTAACAGCCAAGTGCCTGTCTGTCGAGGTATAGTGAATTCAGTAGATGATAACGAATTTAAACTAAGATGAAGGCGTATATATGTATGAATATCTTAGTCAGAATTTAGAAAGTCATATTGTGACATATTTTTTTTAGCTGGAGTACAGCAAACAGACTGACGGCCCACCTGGTGGAATGCGGTTACCGTCGCCTATGTCGTCTCTGATGTTACGTTTGCAACATCAGAGACGACACCAACACGCTGCCGGCTCGAAAAATTTTATGACGCCCTTTTTGAAAAACTCCATATCGTAGCGCTGTGGAAAAACCTCGGCCGGGAGCTCATTCCAAATCCCCACGGTGCGCAAGAGAAACGTTTTTACGAGTAATACCAACAAACAATTAGGTCCACCTGATGGAATTTCGTTTATTTTATTTTTTAAGTGAAACTTCTTTAAAACCGTGATTTGAAACTTTATGAAACGAAAAAGCGACACTAAAAAGAAATAAACACAAATCTATACGACTAAGCTTTTGAGAAAATGATATAAGACTTTTACATTGCGCAACACAGCTTAGAGTCAATAAGACTGATGATTAAACATAGGTCCAATTTGGACCGAAATAAAACTGATCATAATATTTTAAGACTAAAACAGTAATAATTGAAAGTGATAGATAAGAAGTTTATTTTGAATTATAATATGTTGACGGATGTGGGCTAAAGGAAATATATCTATATTAATAAAAGTTAGAGAAGAATTATCTGTGAGTATTCTCTGAAGTTTCACTTGTACTGCGGGGAACTGCACACACACACACACACACACACACACACACACACACACACACACACACCACCACACCCCCCCCCCCCCCCCCACCACACACACACACACACCACCACACACACACACACACACACACACACACCACTCACACCACTCTCTCTCTCTCTCTCTCACACACCACACACACACACACACACACACACACCACACACACACACACACACACACACACACACTCACACACGCCACTCACACACTTCGAAAAATTTAAGATAAAAGTTCTTACACTTCGAACATAGATAGATAGAAAACAATTTATTGCTCACCCAATATACAATTTCAAAAATACACAATTACAATATTGTCATCGTAGGAACAATAGGCGACCTTATCGCTTGAAGCAATCTCTTCCAGGCGACCTAACTTGGGAATAGCTTAACCTGGCGATGTAAGTGTTGCAGATTATTAGGTATATCATAAATAAATATATTTTGTTGAAAAATTATACTTCTGGAATGACTGAACCCAACCTTTGCGTAGGTACATATTGGCAGCAATGTCCATAAGCGACGATAACCACTTTCCATCACAGTTGGGCCGTCAGCCTGTCAGTTGTGCTGGTGCAATAGAAATAAAAAAAGCATATTTCAGTAAGCGCGTGTCCTTACAAAATTTCAACGCATTATAGATATTCGAAAGCTTTACAACTCAATAAAAGAGCCTTGGAAAAGTTAAATTTCTTTTGCGTTTGATAAGCCGAACAGCGTCGTGAAAAGTATTAGAAAAGCGGAAAGTTTTATTCGATGATCAATCACTTGGGTGATTCAAATTGTTTCATTTTGGAGTTTCTCTGTTGTGTTTGTCCATTTTGGAGATTGCTTCTTGGAGACATCGACTACATATTGTTATGCCGACAAAAAGTGGATGCACACCTGCCATAAAACCTGGTTTATAACCTTTCCCGCATTTTGAGTTCTTTTGTTTACTTCGTGTTCAAATTTTACAATAAGACAATAGCCTATTTTTATTGTACTTGTTTACCCGTCGCAGGTGTGCAGATTACGGTTTCTCGGAAACCTCAGCCCACTCGGTTTATTATATTGTACAGTTTAATATAAAACAATGCCCGAACGGGGGGGGGGGGGAGTTAGTCAAGCGACGATTATGATACGAGTAAGACGTATATTCCATGAGCGGTATAATGACGGACTTTGCGCGTGTTATTGAATCGTGAAGTTTTTTACCAGGCAGGACGACGTCTGCCGGGACAGCTAGTAATATTATAAAATTCTAAACATGCCGTGTCTGTATATTGAAGCTATTAAAAAAAAACAACTAGATAAATAGACTATATAAAGGATGGAGAACAAGATGCATATTTTTTAGAAGCTGTTTATTCGGGATTCATGTAAAAACTATTGGGCCGATTTTGATACGGTTTTCGTTGATTGACAGCAAACCTTTAGACTTAAAATCTGCGGTTTTTATCCCGGGAATCCCGCGCGGATTTTCCCGGGAGCGGTTTGTAGTTTTTCGAGTGCATAAAAATTTACTTATTCCGGTACAGTTTTTACTAATATGATGGCTTGCTTACATTATTTTTTAAATGCTGCGGCACTTTGTGTTCCGGGGGTTCAGCGAAAATTCCAAGTAAAATTATAAAAATACTGATATCTAAACTTCCTAGTATCAAAAATGATTTATAAAGCATGTTCGCCGACGACGTCCGAATAACTGATTTTCAGTTATTCCGGTCGCGACAAAGTTTCTACTGAATTTTTTTGGAATCCTCCCAAGTTTTTGGGATTCAAATAGTTGAGTCTATTTTCCACTCTACCGCCTAGGCTAGATTCGTATATCATAATTTTCTGCTCTTTGTGTTATTGTGTTTCTGGCATAATGCTTCTGGAAATTGAGCGTGATATTAACCTCTCTCTTTTTCACCTTCTCTGAATTATTTGGAGTCGGCGCAATATGTCTTTTTGTCTTCCATAGTCCTCTATTCTGACGTACGTCCTCTGTCTCATAACATTCTCCATACAAATTATCCATCTCAATTTTGATCTACCTTTCCATTTGTACTCATCCATCATACAGTTCAACATTATTTTTGCCACATAACCTTCATCCCTCCTTAATGACCGTGACATTATCCTATACTACTACCAATACTATAGTGATGCTAAAGGATAACTAACTTTTCGAAATTGAGTTCCAAATACTGGTCTGTTGAACTAAACAGACAGGCGTTTTGGTGGGAACATAAACATTTTACTATCCAATTTAATTACTAACTACTAAGCGAAACTTCGTTTGCGTTGCCATTATGGTGTTTCTTAGGAAATTGCAAAGGTGGCATGACTTACGACGCCTATCCCGTGGCAATAACATCATTTACCGGAATAAAATGTATCTGGAATATTGGTATAAAGTAGCTCTGTGTTAAGTTTAATTTAAATATGTTAATAGGTTTCACATATTACTAATAATATACAGACAAATAAAAGTCAAAGTATATTTACTTCTTAAACATGAGTACTTACATATCGGAGTATGCATGGTGGTATAAAACTAAAGCTTAGGGCTAGTCTTAAGATATGTAGACTAGCTGTTGACAACCAAATATACAAATATGTTTGATATGTATTTGTATATTTGGTAATACCAAATATACAAAGATACAAAACTCGTAATCCTTCGCGTAGACTCCTTTCCCTTCTTAAAAATAACACATCGTTTTACAATCCAGTCACAAGAATGTGCAGGCTGTGTAATGAGATTGCAAATAAAACATCCATTGGTATTTGTAATTCCTCCTTCTTTAAATTTAGACGTGAAATTCGGGCTATTATTTGCACCAATGTTTCTGGCATAATTGCATAACAATTTTGTTACCTTACCATGTAAAACTAAAATAATTCATACTAACCCCTAAATATCTTGTTATGTATGGTACATTATATGCTCACATGTTTAGAGTTACAGCTAATCTAATAATTTATATATAATATGAAATATGTAACTTTAGCTGTTTCTTGTTTTGTGTGCCAAATAAATAAACCAACCAGATCATTTGTGCAGGACTTTAATTGTCTATTCATATCTTTTGAACCCTATTGGACACAATACGAACTCTCGATTCGAGACTGGATGTTTGCTGCATGATGACGATGATGCGTTTTACAAAAGCATAGAAATGAAAAAAAAACGAATCAAATCCATTTCGCAACTTAAAAGCCTGAATCAAAAAACTTGAGTCGCGATTCTCATACTATTTTTGTTTATCGTACGATAGCTCGAGTGTGGCATAGAATAATTTGCATCGTCAGATAGCTTCAACTCATTCCGGCTCACTCCAGCCAATCCTGCTGGTAACGAACTCTGGGTAAATTTATTCATAGCTTCCTTCCTTCTTGTAAATACGACGCTGGCAGCACAATCGGTGTTTGGTTCTGATTTCATAACTAATCTACAGAGCCGTGATGTCATTTCAACATAAATTTTCATATTGGAAGGCGAGTTGCTATAAATTTTCGTTTGTATTGGGAGATAACTCACCGTCTATACAGCGCGCGAGGGCTATCCCCAGCCTATACAAGTAATGAAAGACATAATTTGATAATGTGGTAATTACACCGCCTCCTACCTAGTAGTGATCCTCCGCAACTAGTGTCACGAAGTTACAACCAATGTAATCTGTTGTAGATAAACCATTGATAGATAGATAACTCTTTATTGTACACCAAAACATAGATAAACAGAAGTAGAAAAATACAAACGATAGTACAACCACCTGCCTGAAAGCGTTCCTTCGTTCTTCGGCACCCATAAAATGATAGAAGCATTCCACATTCTTAAACGTAACTATATGGTAAGAACCATACACATTATATATCGCTTAGATAAGCAACTTTTGTTTATGTTATTGGCAATAGGTATACACCAGTCAATTCTGATCCCAGACACCCAGAACATAATAATGTTGGACTTTTTTTCGTGTGAACCAAGCTAGAAAAATATTATTTATAAAAAAAAAGAACGTCGTTCCAAAAAAAATTTAAACTTTACAGCTGGATTCTTCCATATATTTTACAGAAAACGTAACCACTGGCAAAATTTAGGATTTTCCCATTGCCCAAGAGTGGGCACGTAACATGAGCTAAAATTTCACGACACTTACGGTTGTGTTGCCACATTCCAGATTTTAAAGAAAATTTCATTTACGAAATTACATAACGGGAAAATATGTCGACCACTCAAACGTCGAGAGCCCCATAAAATACTTCATACATATCTATCTCTATAAATATTATAAACGCGAAAGCTTATAAGAATATATGGATGTATGTTTGTTACTCTTTCACGTAAAAACTACTGAATGGATTTTGATGAAACTTACATATAATATATATATAATAAATGAATAATCGTACAATAATATGTATACACATCGCATTTAACGATATTCAGGGCTGAAGATGCTTAGCATAAACGTTTTACTAATAATATAGTTCGAATCGTATGGTACAATAAGTTATCTATCTATCTATCTACATAATATAGCACACATCAGAAAAAAAGTAAATATAAAGACAAATGTGATATCAAATACCATCACCGCGGGCGCAGCTAATACGATATATACATAAGAACATCACCAAGAAATGTGCTAAGAGATATAATCGGTGTAATATGCATAGCGGTCATATAACCTTAAGAAGGACTGTGCGCAGGTTAATTTTATTACTTTCGTATGAAATATTTAAAAAGAATGAAGGTAATTATTCAAAAAGACGAATGCTATTTAAGATAATTCGGCTCACGTAACGTTTTATCTTTTTGACAAATTACCCTTGAACGTAATGTGCCTCCATAACTTTGGTATTTTAATGACGTATTACAGACAATTCTAGCTCAGTATTGGAGGTATTAACAAAATCATGTGATTTGCATTCAAAATGATTCTCCCACTTTCTATAAATATTTAAATTGCATCGTTTTAAATATTTTTTATTACTTATCAAACCATTCATATATGACAAAATGATTTTTAGTGTGACTGAGAATATCTTTATGCCAGGATATAATAGAGGTATATGAATGAAAAAAACATATTCTGCCAAATCCAAATAATTGAGAAAAGGTGATACAAAAGAGAGATTGTATATTTTAGTCTACTTCTAATATGGAAAATACAAAAAATTTGCGGTCGGTAGTCGAGGGCAAGTATTTCGGTCCAATACCGAGTGAAGTTCGTGAGCATTCCCCTCGTTCTTTAGGCCCTCAAAATGCTATTATTTATTGATTTCAAAGCGACAACAAATATATTACTTTTTTTAGCTGACCTGAACTTCGTACGTTCGTTGTTTTTACTATATTCCAAGCATATTTTTCATATTTACTCAACATTTAACGTTCATACAACACATTCTATCGTCAACAGTTGCGTTCCCGGAAATTGAAAGCTGAACGTAGCTCTTAGAATTGAATAATTTTATTTAAGTATAAACAAAACATATTTAATATTCCGTTATATTTTAAAACATTCATAAATATTATCTCTATCATAACTACTTAGCTCAAAACACGATTCTCATTTCCGTCAAAAATATTGAAATTTCACTTCAGTACAAAGGAAAGCGGTGCGACGTCGTCGTAACAAAATCAAGCAAAAAAAATCTTATAAAAATAAGGTATCTTATCTTTTTCAAACCATTATCTATTTATAGTTGAACATAAATAATAATGAGTTTTCTTTATCAAAGCGGACAGATCTGCCTACTGGTGATGTTCTATAAAGCGAAATTGAAAATTCGAATTGTTGTGCTTCTTATTTTTACGAGGTCTTCTTCGCGTTAGACATTTATCTAGTTACATGCCAATCGAAATGGTCTTTCCAATATTTTAAATCAAAATATATTTCCAGCAGGCCAATTGGTTTTGGAGTATCTGAAAATTTCCTTATTGATCCTGAAAATACTCTCTAAACACTGGGATAAGTAATCTTAATGCGTCACACGGAGAAAAAGTCCCGAGGCAAGAAATAGAGACTTTATTTGAAAAAATAGTGACGTTACGACATTCTTTATCCATAATTGTACACAAAGCATGTTTTGAGAATTTGTACGCCGAATTTTAAGCAAACAAGGTTGCACTCCGCATATTGCTGCTGTGCCGGAATTATGTCGGACACAACGCTGATTTTCAGTGCAAACCTTCCTTTTGGCGTAAAACCAAAACGACCCAGTTTGGTAAAATAATAGCAATTAAGAAAACGAATTGTGTAATATTTAATTATTAAAATAAATAAATAAATTTAAATAAAAACAACAATAAAATTTGAAATGGAACTAATCACACAGATTAGCCCGGTCACGTTGTTATATTGTGTTTATCAAATGTTTTAATGTAAATATTACACTATATTATTCTTCTAAGCAAGTGAGGTGTGTAAGAATAAGTCTAAATGGCGCTCTGTTGTTCGTGCCTACCCCGCAAGGGACCTGGCGTGAAGTTATGTATGTATGTATGTATATTATTCTTCTATTGACTAATATTATTAAATTGAAATCTTTCTAAAATTATTTTAACATTCCAACATTCCGTTGCGCAATCGAAGCGCCGCGTCTGCGCGACTTATTTCGTCAGACAGAGCCTAGTAAATCCTAGTAAAGATTTCTTATATGTCTTCTGCGTAGCATAAGAAAGAGGTGGGCACTGAAAATCAGTGATGTGTACATTAACTTTCGGCATACCAATATACTGAGTGCCATCCTTATTGGTCAAATTGTGGCTTTCAAATCAAATTTCTTTTGCTATATATATTTTGTGTTGCTATATAGTTTGTGTCGCCCTTAACAAACATTTTTTTTCTTTATTTTGTTATTTTTTCTTATAGATACGGAAACTTATAGCAAATCATAAAATCACATAATAACCTGAGAAAACTAGTCTAGTTCTTTCGATGATAACGAATTCTTTCTGCACAAGCTAATGGTTTTTTTTGGTTTATTACTCATATGAAACAAATATGATGTTCTTTACTTCGATAAGTTCTCTCTTCAACAAGTCAACAAGCACATTCTTAAACTAGTTAGGTTGCTCGAAGTCGGAACTACTTCAAATAAGTCCGTTCATCTTTCCTTAAAATATTTTAACTATATATTCTAGTATGATTACTTTAGGCAACACTAAAGTATTATCCATCTCTGCACTTAGGACACAGTAAAAGTTATTTATCACACCGATTTAGCACAAATTTTGCTAACGCAATCTAATATTACTTATCCCAGCGCAATTTCCGCATTTACTGAAATAAAAGTTATATGCCTATTTTCGATCTCTCAAAAACCTATATAGGTATGTAGATAAACAAGCAATTAATCAAACAACCAAGCGTTTATATAACGCCAATTCTACGGCAGCAAGCGTAAATATAGAAACGGGCAGCGTGACTATCAATGTTCAAATAAACTGCGCATATATTCTCTTGCTGCCCAATTCTTTCGTCACTTTCCTGCTGATTGAGCAATAAAAAAATCTAAATTAATTTTACAACTGCAAGACTATTTTAAAATATTCGGCAAAACTCGTTTCGGTTTGCCGAAACAAACGTATATACATCACTAAAATCAAATGACGGAACCCTGCATTGAGCTTCAAAGAATATGTATGGTTTTATTCAAAAGCTTTTGATATTAAAATGTTGAGGCCTTATAAATATTTAATGCAATTTCATTGTAAGGAGAGAGAACTGTAATTCATCGCCGGTACTTACAAAAAGAATTCGCTGCTTGAATATACCGGCTTTGTGTTCATCCGTAAAGGTCTTTAGAAACGGTAATGATCGAAAATGTTCTGTGAAATTCGATCACTTAACTGAATATCGGAATAATAATTTCAGTTTTGAATAAAACTCGTAAATAGGCAAGTTATTATCTCGAAAACTTTGCAAAAATATTGCGTAGTCTAACTGTATGATTAAATTGACAATATTATTGTAAGATAGCATTGACAATAATATTGCACTATGTGTGCCGGTATTATTAGGTACTCAAAGTAATGTAGTATTTTTGTAAAAAGTAATATTTGCCATCTAACTTTACCATAGCGAAAATTTACATATTTTCCAGCATAGAAATTATGTTCAACACTATGTCGTTACTCTTCCGAACATGATAGATAATTAGTTAATTTCTTAAACCATGACGTATTAAATAAACATGCAAACAAAGACACTTCTACTCTTTTATACTAGGGTGGTCACCGCGTTTTTATCCGTATAATGTTCCAACCCATATCCCGCGGAAGCTATCCCATTTTTGGGTTCAAATAGATTTTATACTAAATAAAATTCAGAGCAAGCATTCACGTGGCTTACATTGAATTAATTTTTAATGTAGATGCTATTCACCTCCGTAAAATTACGATACATGTCACGAAAACTAGCCTGTTTTTTGAAATAAAAATACATACATACATAACTTCACGCCAGATCCCTTGCGGGGTAAGCACGAACAACAGAGCGCCATACAGGAATAAAAGTATCCTATATATATTCTTAATAGTAAAAAATACTCAGAATACATAGCTCGCAAAATTAGCAAGTTGAAGTGGCAGTGGGCCGGTCACGTTTGTCGCAGGACTGACGGCCGATGGAGCAAACGAGTCCTGGAGTGGAGACCACGTCTCCGCAAACGTAGCGTATGACCGCCAGCCTGGTGGACTGACGACCTGCGCAAGATCGCTGACAGGGGCTAGATGAGGAAGACGGGAGACCAGGATATGTGACGCGTACTTGGGGAGGCCTACGTCCAGCAGTGGACTGAGACTGGCTGAAGAAAAGAGAATAGATATACATTTTACTGGACTTTGGTACTATATACATGTGTATATACAAAATTTCAGTATAAGCGTAACCGAGAGGTATTCAAAGTCATTTTCCCTTTTATAATACTAATATATCAGATTAGATTGGGAAATTATAATATTTCGGATTTAATATAATATTAAAGAACCAACGAACACTTTTAACACTTCGACTCAAGTACTACAAGTGTTTAGAAAAATTCTAATGAACAAAGTACACCATTTCTAAAGTTTTACAACCATAAAATATTGTTATAGATGCAATGCACTCATTTTAAATCCGCGTGCTCGGGTGCAATGCAGCGATTGGCTGCGTGATCGGACTGCTAATGCAAAGATCGTCTTACAATACGTCCTACTTTCCTATACAAACAAATGTGTGTAAAAATAATATTTAAAACAACGATTTCTCCGTAGTGGCTAAATATGAACTCCATTGCCTGTTGTAAGTTAAGCGCTTTTCAGATAAAATTCAGTGTTTCAGATAGTGGGTCAATTTATTCGCCAACTATATCCCCTCTTTGCTTCAATATTATGTTATCTTTAAAAGTTAAACCTTAGAAAAGTGTCTTCTTAACCTTTATTGAAAGGAATAGCTTGGTATCATTTAAATACATTGTAAATTGACAGAAAAAAAAAAAAAAAAAAAAAAAAAAAAAAAAAAAAAAAAAATGAAATGACAGAAAAAGCCCTTTTGGCACTCAGGGACTGCCGCGATAAATTTATTGCATAGCATTTTTTATTAACTCATGCAATTATAATTATTTATTTATTTATTGTTTATGCAGTATTTATTTTCTTTGATATTAATTCGAGTTACACTTTTTGAGCGTGGTGACCGATAAAAAAACAAATCACCTATGTATACATATGCCTACATATGTGCTTATGGGGCCCACATGCGGTGAGTGTGGCATTATAAAGATATGATAGATACCTATTCACCTATATACTTTCTCACCAACAGCTGCTTATGTATTCGTCCGATTTCGGAGCAGCTCGTCTAGATCCGTGCGAGCTTCGTACAGTCTTACCATTATACATACACGTTAAGCGAACGCTCGGCCGAGCTACATGGTAGGCGAAATGAGAGGTGTTAGGTTTTATTTCCGTTACGGAATTTCTTGATTCGGACGCCGCACTCAAAGCCCGCGATAAAAGCTATGCAATAGCTTAAAAGTTTATTCGTTTCTGTACCACTATTTTACGAAGTTTGACCTACGTAAAATAGTGGTATACTCTTCTCTAAAATTAAATTTTCAGTATAACACATTAATAAAGTAAAGAGGTGATATAACCAATAAATTATAATTCATGTTTACCCTTACAAATGTTGTGTTTTTTTTATTGCAGGAGTTCAGCAGACAGGCAGACGGCCCACTTGATGGATAGCGGTTACCATCGCCTATGGACATTTGTAACACCAAAGGTACTACTAATGCGCTGCTGCTCTCTTAAAGGAGACTGGAGCCTGGTCACTAATGCCGGAACACAACTAAGGGTTGTTATGGCGACATACTTTAGACCAGGGGTGGTAGCCATCCAGTCGAGCAAATGCCCTACCACCTGGCTGTGGGTTGTTTTGTCGCCTCTTACGACAGGCCGCCCGGCCGCAGGAAATTGTATTCTTTCACCGTTCCTGCACGGATAATGTGTCTATGCACACTATCATCGTTGCTTTGTAAAACCTATTCAAACATTTGCAAAGATAAATGAAGGAATATGTACGGTCTATATTTGCGGCACTTGTGGTCTAGAGAGCTTTACCAGCTTAACCCGCCTAGTTCATTAGAGTGCAGTCTCGAGTTCAATTCCCGACCGTAGCAATTCGTCACCGAACTTTCCGTAACTTATTCCGGTCTAGTTGAATAGGATCGGCCCCAGAGTTTATTGTATATTACCCATAACACCAACGTAACTTGGTTATATTTGGACTATCAGATTGTTATACGTCAGTTTGCTGACCGAATTATTTATTATTATATTAATTTCTAATTACCTCAGACAAATAAATGATAAACGAAACCTACAAGGAACAAAAGCCTCAAATGAAGTGAAGCATTGTTTAACTTATGTTGAATAGACATAGTTTGCGTCTGTGTGAATGATATTAAAGTATCCACCGAAAACAATTCCATCTTTATTCGTACTAATTCGATTGTTTTAGCTTTTCGTAACTTCCGTTCCATTATCCGTACAGGAACGGAGAAAGATGACAATTTCCTGCATCCGGGCGACCAGTCGGTAGGGTATTTCCCCGTCTGAATAACTACCACCCCTGGTCTAGAGTATGCCGCCATAACAACGTTGAGTTGTGTTCCGTCATTAGTAACCAGGTTCCAGTCGCCCTTAAGAGAGCAGCAGTGCATTTGGAGTACCTTTGGTGTTGCAAGTGTCCTTAGGTGATGGTAACCGCTTTCCATCAAGTGGGCAGTCTGCCTGTCTGCTGAACTCCCGCAATAAAATAAAAAACTTCCTATTCCTAAATCGGCTTACTTTAGCTGGCTATTTTATTCGGCTGAGCTTATTACTTATTACAATTGCAGTGAACATAAATAATTATATCAACGAGATTAAAAGCCTATTATGCAAACGAAACCGCATTGAATTTTTTATATTGAATTGAAAGAGCCAAACCACATTATAAATGTTACAGAATAAAACGTTCAGGATTGTCACCATTGTTTTCGATTGTGGCCATATTAAAAGCGGTCCGGTCGAATCTGACGCGTTTCCGCTTCCGGAACGGACCATCCAGAGTTGGAATGGAGGGGAGTAGGGGGTTATTATAGTCAAAATTACAATCAGCAGCCTTTTGTCCGTGACAAAGTTCCGTTCAGTAATCAGAGGACCGGTTTCGCCAGTTTGGGCCGGTTTTACAGTTCGCTAGATTGAGATTGTTCATTCTCGGATTAGGAGTTTTGTTACTGTAGTATCTCGATTAGTTTTGTTATAATGTAGGACTTTAGGTATACCTACTAAAGTAGAAGGGGAGAAAGGATTCGGAATCGTGTAATCTTTTATTTTTCCGATTATTTATCTATAATAACAATTTTACATAATGCAAAAGGCAATACTTTAACCAATGACGTATGCGTGTGATGCAACACACCCTCGCATATAAAGTAAAACTTGATGTATATAAAGACAAGAATTGTAGACAAAGATTCCATCGATTTTGTCATCGTTCATATGGTTATACACACACACACACACACGCACGCACGCACGCACGCACGCACGCACGCACGCACGTTATATACGTTACGTTACGCACTCAACTACACTATGCAAAACCACTTATACGTTGAGAAATAATCACAATCCCACATCTATATTTACAAATTAATGCGCCTACCTGTATTTTTGATAAATAAATTTTATGCTATAAGTAGTACATATATTTTATAAGGGTTCCTTTTCTACCAAAATCGGTACGGAACCTTAATTATGCGGACAGTTTAAGAAATGAATGGATTAAAACCATTCGAGCGCTAATGATAATTTCATCCGAACTTATTTAAATATACTTTCTTTGGTGAAAAAATTCTCTTTCATTTTCCTTCATTAGTTAATGCTGTGGTACTAAAAAGAGTTAATTTCTGCGGATCCACGGAGTAATAAAGTTGCCAGGTTCTTATTATTACACTGCAGGAATTATATTTTAAATTTGAATTTACTTAACTTTTAAAAGTTAAAAATATGATCATCAAATTAAATATTACATAAGTAGAATTAGTTTAACCAATTATTATTATTGTTACTTTTTATTAAACAAAATTGAGTCGTTTTGGTCTTGCACTGAAACCCAACGTTGTGTTGGATATAATTCCAGCACAGCAATATGCGGAGTGCAAATTCTCCAATGATGCTCTGTGTATAGTAATGTATGAAGAATGTAATTTAGTCGCTATTTCTTCCAATGAAGATTTTCGTTCTTTTTTGGTTTCAAATTGAATGAAAAGTGATATGCGTATCTTGTACAACCGTTTATTGTTAACTGAGGAATCACTGAATGCATGACCAGCTCCAAACACTACAAAAACATCATTTCTCAGCGTACCTATATAGTTGTGCCTTCATGATAATCTTATTGATGTTTTCGGTAAAGTTTATTTCAGCCAATAGTAAACATCTTTCCAGAGTTATTTGATTTAAAAAATGCGTCGCTAGTGGTGCTTCACCATATCCAAAGTTATCATTATCAACGCACCACACACCATTTATATTATCAAATATTTGTAAGCTGTAGATGCAGCAAGATACAGTGATACCATGCTTTGTTATATTGAGATAATTTAACCAGTATTCACATAATAAATTATTTTAACATGATTTTGACTTAACCCCCACCACACTAAATTCTGTACCTATAAACGTTTGTTACCTCCACAGAATAGTAAAATTAGGTAATATGCAGTTCAGTGCTACTCGCTACATCGATTTTTAGTAATTTATTAATTAATTAAACTATTGAACTAATTCAAATCCAAAAGTTTTTATTCAAAATAGGAACCAAAAAGAACCCCTTTTGAAGGTCATACATGTAAGTCAAATATTAAATCTACTAACCATTCTATGTACACTACTACATATCGTATTATTGCTGTTAAGAGGAGAAAAAGCTGCAAGAAACTTCACAGCAACACGTCTAGATAATAAAAGAAAAAATATTTTCTATCTCAAGATGTTTTTAAAGTGATAACTTCTTATGGGAGGGTAAATCGCCGATACGTAACGCGTTACGACGCTAGTCTGTCTAGCTTCCCTTTTTCTCACGCGTACGGCCCACAACGCTAGCCGTATTTCGGTAATTAGATTAAATAAAGTACATACACATTCAAAATCTAATGTACATATTCAAGAATTGTAACTAAGAATAAAATATATTTATAATGTTTTTTTAATAAGTACCTTTTCTTACGTTATCATATTAATATACATAAAATTTAAGTAATAATAACCTAAGCTTTTCTCAAGTTAAATAGTTTCAGTAGTAGAGAGCAGCAGCGCATTTGTAGCACTTTGGTGTAGCAAATGTCCATAGGCGATGGTAACCGCTTTCCATCAAGTGGGCCGTCTGTCTGTTTGCTGAAAATTTTTTTTTTAGTAAATATTGAAGTTGTAGGTATTACCTACAAATTACTTTTCAAAGAATTAATGGAGACTAGACACTAGCAACACAATTTGAGTGTGAAAAAAGAAATGTGAGGCTATTTAATCGCGGCGTTCCATTCGCCACGCAGTGCCGCAACCGAGTTTATCGGGCAAATTACCCATTATTCGGGTCCCGTGCCTATTATGTACCCACTTTATTTTGTTTCCTCCACTAATTTCAGTCGAGTGTTCTGCTTCTTTTCGGATTAGATATTTATCCACGCGATGAGGCGATCGTTGTCTATTTATAACGCTTTGTTGTTTTACCTAAAAGCGCTTTTTGTACTAGTATATAAAAAGGAATTTTTGATATAGGTCCTAGAGAGCTGATAGCTAAGGGTCGTAAACATAGACTTTCTTACATAATATTCTGTACGCACCATTTTTTCGATCCCTCTCTTCCCTGTTAATATTAAACATCTCGCGGTTCTACAGGTGAGGTTATTATATTAAAACACCACCGCAATAACTAAACATTTTCTACCAGGTTAGACGTCAGCATGTCTGCTGTACACTAGCTATAAAAACTGTATCACGTTACACAGCCCTTTATATAGTCACTATATTCAGGTTACATACAAAGTCTATTGTTAAAAGAATAAGTAATAAATATATTCATAAAAACATATTGTCTGATAAAATACCTTATTTATAATTGTTGCGGGTTACAGGTTTAATTACTTAATTTGTTATCACGATGAGGAATAGCGATTTTAGGTTATTAATATTGACATCGTGTTGGTGTTGCCGCTACTAATTTCAAATTAACAATAAATACAAACACTGTTTAATTCTTAAACACATACATACATGCATCTATATGCATGTCACATAAAGTTTATTACACCATATTACCAATTATAATAAAAAAAATCAGCTAAACTTTACTACTTGAGTTCGATAAAATCAAATGCAAATAACGAATATTAGCGATATTTCAATTTGACATGTAAATTACACTCGTTTGAAAAGTGCCCAATCTCCAAAAAGCCTCTCATATTCCCCATTCGACAATAAATCTACGAAACCGAATGCGTCTATTGAATTTTTAAATAATAAAGCGAAGTGCTGAGTGTCCTAGCCGATTCTGTCACCCGAAGCGGGATGAGACTCTGCAGAAAGAGATTCTGAGGGCCCCGTAGACTACACACTTTTGAACCGCAGTTATTGTTTTTAAAATATGACGCACGGTACGCGCACGAGTCGGATGCGCCTTCAGACCAGTTAACCGATTGTTACACCTGATACTATTTTCAAAGGGACGCTTAACAGTCCGGCTAGCGTCCGAACGAAACCCCTATATTTTATCCTCTCAGCTCTGTACATAAACACTCGTGAACTATAAACCTAGATATGTTCTGTGTACTGCCGTACTAACTTCAAAGACGGTTTAAAACTTTTGTCTCGAATATGAGAAAAGTAAATAAAAATTGATTAGTTAAACACACCACTACTTCTATAATTAAATCAGGCGTTAAATTCTTTATATATTGTATATATAAAGAATTTAACGCCTATAGTACTCTTTGTTTTGACGAACTCATTAAATACGTGACATATGAAACGTCAAGTTTTCTTTTCTGTGGCTTTATACCAGCCAGCATTTTTTTGTCTGATGATAGTAAATATGTAGCTCAAATTTATGTAATATAAATAACAATTTTGTGACAAATGATTTATGAGTATGAAATGATGTTGCAAATTGTTGATATTTTTTATTAGAATTTATTCCGCGATTTATAAGTGGCTGTAAAAAAAGTTGGGACATGTGTCACATATGTTATCCATGTTTGATGTAGTGCTTTAAATATTTGACTCCAGGGAAAACTGTTTCCCAGGAACGAAAAGGTGGGCTTAGGCTTCTTATTTCAGGGGAATAGAAAATATACACGGTACTTTTCTAATTCGCATCGAAAAATGTTACAAATCGGTTATGTCGATGTTTTTCTTCATCATTAGTAATTTAAAAATATGCACATTTGGTCAGAAAAACAGCCTAATTGGTACATGCCGCTTGTCGAATTCCAAACAAAAAAGTTTCAGAGAAACGTTTTAATGGGAGACTATCATTCAACAGCCCATAACTGTCCCACTGCTGGGCTCGGGCCTCCCACGGTAGGGGAATGGACGGTATACCCGCCACGCTTGTCCAAGGCGACTTGGCGGGTTTGACACATCGGTTGTCTCGATGTGCAGGTTGCATCACGATGTTTTCCTTCACCGTTGTTAGCACGTGGTATTTGTAATAATATGCACATTAAGTCAGAAAACACCCTAAGTGATAGTGATGTATGCGTTTCGGCCAGGATCGAACCCACGACCTTTGAGTTTAGGCCGCGTGCACTAGCCATTACGCTACCACGACTGTGATTGTTGTATTAATTTTAAATACAAATTTTAAAATACTCAAATTTCACTGCCCATTATTCACCGCGTATGTAGCGATAAGCATGCGGTAAAATCCGTCGTATTTGTAGCCGCATTATTTCACACATTCACCACCACATATCTAGGTGGACTAACCCCCCATAGGGGCCCCAGAAAGGCGAGCTGACCACCCCTCTGGACACAGTTGATAAGTGGTTGTATTTCTGTGCCTTTTTACAGAACTTTTGTTATTCCTTTTGTGCGGTAGTTTTTGCCATTTTCTCCGCGACTCGTATTAGGGTATGTATAAGATTTATAGTTTATGTGGCTATGAATTAGTATTGTGATTAACAGTCTGTACGATAGTGTAAATATTTAGTAGTTTTTTTTATAGTTATAGTTTTTTTTACAGTTGCTTTTTAAAAAATTCAAAAGTTAAAGATAAATTGAGATAATCCATTATCCGAAAGTTTAAAGTAGTTTTTGTCAGACTTTGTAAGTTGTTTTCGGTTATGTAGTATTTCATAAAACTAAAAATGACTACAAATTAATAATATGTCTTGTTGTTTAAGTATCTAAGTATACTTAGATACTTAAACTTGTACAGACACGCATTTAGTACAAACATAAATCTAATCTATTACTAAAATTGGCAAAGGAACTAAATTTGTCAGTAACAACTGAACTAAATAAATAAATTGGTATATAAAAACATAATTGTAAATGTATGTGGTAATTGTAATATAAATAGTATATTGTACAAGCAGTTTAACATGTTCTGATTGTGTTATGAATAATATACATAGGTCGAACACTTCTCGGATCCCAGACATTCAGACCAGCGTAAATATCGTAAAGTTTAGTTATGAAATATACCCTGCCGGAAATCCAGCCCACATTTGATTGACACCCAGCATAAAAATCTTTGAACTTTCCATAGAACTCAAACACAATAGTAGTTAAAATTTTCCACAGATCACAGACAATGCTTGTGTGCTTATAAATATACAGCGTGTTTCAGACCTTACGACAATAAATCAGACCACGTTTTCTTCATGACGTACTCTGCCCAAATACAAAAATGAATCAAGGTAACTTCTTTGGTTTAGCCACAGGACCTCATTTTTCTTTTCAGAATATTACAACAACATGTATCAGTTATTGTGTCTAAATCGGTAGGTTAGTGACCAATGTATCATGTTTCCAGCTCGTCTCTTCATCATTAAACGCGGAAGTTGTTCATTCTTACGCTCTCGCTCGCGAACCAATATTTACAAGATGTTCTGTTTTTATTCCCTTTTTATTGTAATTAATTTGTTCGGAAATTTCAAAACTTTATTTTTGACATTACGGTTGATTTAATGGTACCAAAAATTGTATGGGGTACGACCGCTAAAGTTATCAATTTTTGTCATTTGAAATGAAACACGCTGTATATGTAGGTTATTTTTGTCTTAGAAAATGGGATAATTTTTAAGGTTTATTACAGCAAAATTTACAGAAGCGAAAGAATTTAATTAGTTTTAGTGAGAAATAAACAAATTAGGGGGAAGGCAATATTAAAGTCTGTGACGTCAAGAACCTTATGAAAGAAAAGAAGAAAAACAAATTATTCGTATTAATTTTATTTACTTCGGTTGACGACGAGGCAATAACAATAACCGTAAACAACCTTCTTAGAACAGTCCAAGTACCGAGGGTCAACACTCTTCAATTTATCTCGACATCAGAAATACCTTATTTTCCTTTTCCATTAATATTATTTATTGTGCTTTGACGATGATAATGTTTTGAATGTTTATTCAATTCTACAGATTGGGTGCTTTTCAAGGTAAATATTTTGATGTGACGAAAAAGCCTATAAATTTTATCAAGAGCTTTTCTTTTAACTGAAATGTAAATACTCAAGGGAATCCAATGAAAATTACGTTGGGAGTGTTTTTGTAAATAAAGTATACCGGGTTAGTATTAGAATTTTAGCGTAAGTAGCTTTTGCTTTTGCTGGACGGTTTTTTTTTCAAGATGAATCCATAAGGTTCTTAGAAGTGCATATACATAAAAAAGAGAAGTTCGATATTCCAATTAAAGAGGTCAACCACACAATATTTATGCCAACTCTCACTTATTTTTGTGAGTTTATTCTCATGTAATAAATTGTTTTGTGCAAAGAATTGCTAAAAACGTAAACTTATAAAAGTGAATTACGTGAGGTGATAAAAAATTTCGGACATTCAGCAGAAATTAGATGATGCTGTTCTACGGTTGCATATTGAGTGCTTGTATTTAAAAGACGTAGATCAAGCTGTAAAGAGCACCCGCAATTTTGGCACCCGTCAACCTTCGTACGGAAGAAAATGTCAAAATGGCTCAGTCTGGTTTATGGGACAGAAGAATAACTATAAAACATATAACTGAGATCCTAAACGTATCTTTTGATAGCGTTCAGTCCACATTAATTTATTTGCTGGGGTTCAAAAAAGTGCCCACAAGATGGGTGCCACGAATATTAACCGACGAAAACAAAAAGCGACGTTTGGAAATTTATAAGCGTAATCTCGAAATTTTTCAACGTGATTCGGATCATTTTTGCCGTCGCCTTGTCACCATGGATGAAATGAGGGTTTCCACCGACATTTCGATCCCACAACTAAGAACAAAACATGTCTTGGAAACGACCATCCTCTCCATCCATTAAAAAATTCAAGTTGCTCCTACACTGACAAAGTTATGGCCTCAGTATTTTGGGATGGAAAAGGAATTATTTTTATTGATAAATGCCAATGATTATTGGACCCTATTATGCAAATTTAATTCCGAAAGCGCTTAAAGCGATAAAGAAAAACTGTCATTGTATGTATTCTTTCTTCACGATAACATTCCCGCTCATCGATAGGAACTTGCGCTCAACGAAATCCGCTGAGCTCGTTTCAATCTCTTGACCACCCACCGTATTCTACGGACTTAGCCCAGGTGGTACCCTGCCACTTATTCACGATAATGACGCAGTTATGGCTGCCGTAGAAGGGTTTAACGAGACTCGAAATTTAAAAATTCGCAACGAATAGTTAAAAATGTGTTATTCTTAATGTATTGCTTTGGAAAGAGGTTATGTAGAAAAATAAAATATTCTTGTTTACATTTTTAATATTGATTCCAAGAAGTTGATTTTAACTTTTGATTCACCCTCGTATATTTATGTAATATGTAAATACAGGATTAGCTTCAAACATTACGCGAAGATATTTGGAAAGCTCTAGCTGCTATATACTAGTAGATAACAGAGATAATAATATCATTACTTAGGCTCAGAAAAAGACATAAAGCGGAATCTCTTAGATTTATTCAGACGAGTAATAAGGATTGATGACTGACAATAATTCTTATTTTATTCTAGGGTCTAAAGTTTATTCTAGTGTTCTTTCGCGTAAATAAAATACGAACGACTTTAGTGACACGCTTTCAGCTGAAATCATCCTCTTTAACCGACTTCATTTCTTTTTCAGATTAACATTATATTTATTATTATTTTTATTTTCTTTCGCTTTCCCACGACTTCGTTCGCCAATCATTCTCATTAGAGGCACCAAGCACTGCTGCCCACAGATGGACGCCGCGTTGTCAATTAGAGATCCTCGGGTGCTCAATGAGCGAACGTCGCATGATCCACGAGTTGCCGAGCATTTTGTCAGCGATTTATGCTAGGTATAAATGCATCATTTCAAGCACTCGCCGTCCGCACGCTACTGAGTATAATAACTGCCCATAAACGTCCCTCTGCTTTGATCGGGTCACCTATTTGTAGGGGGACAGACAGTATACCCGCCACGGTTGTTCAAGGTGGATTTAGACACGCCGGTTATTTCATGTGCAGATTTCATCACAATGTCTTCCTTCACCGTTAGCACGTGGTAATTCTAACAATATGCACAATAGGTCAGAAAACTGCTTAAGCGGTAGGTACATGCTTTCTGGATAGCATTCTAGTCCGCGCTCTTTAACCACTGAGTACTCAGTAGTCGGACTTATTTCCTGAGAAACAAATACATAATTAATATGTTGATTAATCATGTATTTGTTTGTCAGGAAATAAGACCGACTGCAATCCTCATGGAGTCCGAGTCGTTCTTATCCGACTAAAGGCGCAAACGGACCACCAAGCATATAGCACTGGTAGCCACAAACAATACACACGCTTTTTGATACATTTTGTAAGAACTTCTTCTACTTATGTGACTGGTGGCAGCCCCGCGCCACCAATGGCTGTAATTGGTGATGTTTTGCACGCAACGCAAAACTCTTTCTGACACCTGGGTTATCTGCGTTCCTACTGTTAGCCTACGGCAAACAAACGTTTGCCTACTTCCATTTCTCATCTGCTCTATTTATTTATATTAATGGTATACTACTGTGATATTTTCTTTCCAGCAGTTTAAAGGAAATTTTCCAATTCGATATGAGATCCAATCTCAGGAAGAAATGATATTACGTTGGGGGTTCCATCATCAATCATGTACAGTTTGACATTCGCATGTGTTTCTGAATCGAACCGTTTTTATCCCTGCTGCGCAAAAACATATTCATATTTCATATCGTGGAACTTATAGTGATTTTGGAGAGTGTGCATCGGAGCTCTTCAATCTTATCCCGCCGTCTCACTTCCATCATCGGACAACCAGACGCACTGGCATGCGGCACCGCTATATATGGTGGACATACCTCCTATTCGGACTAAGCGCTTTGAGTCCACCTTCATTATACGCACCGCAAAGGAGTGGAATACGCTGCCGGAGTCTGTTTTTCCCGAAACCTACAACCTGGGTGTCTTCAAGTCTCGTGTGAATAGATACCTTCTAGGTAAGCGTGCTCGATCTTAGACCATATCTCCGCTCAAATCGTGCGAGATAATGGTCAAACGCGAACCTATACGTGATAAAAAAAAAGATTAGATTGATTATTAAATTTCATTTTAATTGCATCCATCTACAAAAGTAGCTTAGTTAAATGAAAGGTTTTAGGTATTTAATTTTTTATTGCACGAGTTCGGTAGACGGTCCACCTGATGGAAAGCCGTTACCATCACCTAAGGTGCTACCAACGTGCTGCTATTCTCTAAAGGGCGACTGGAATCTTCCCACTAATACTGGAACACATTTCAAGGTTGTTATGGCGGCATACTGTAGAGTCTAGACCAAGGGTAATAGCTATCTAGGTGGGCAAATACCCTACCACGGCTGCTTTGTCTCCTCTTACGATAGGCCGCAGGCAATTGTATTATTTCATTGTTCAATTTGGCCGCTATCAAAGATTTATAAACCAAATAATCGGGATGGTAGTCATTAAATTCAATAATTTACTTGAGTTTTATTCTAAAATTTCAGAAGACAAAAATTCATAATACTGGTTTAATACTTAGCCATTTGAAGCCATTTTTCCGGGATTTTCTATTTTTATAATTAAAACACTGAATAAAACTTATATTCAATTAATGCCTGATAAAGAAACCTAATTTCATATAGGCACAAGAGTACAAAATTCTTTTCCATTAGCAACAAATGTGATGAAATAACTATTATATACATAAAATAGTATATGCGAATAATTAAACACAATGTATTTCAATGTAATATATATTTCGCGCATATTACATTACATATATTAACAACGGCACGTGCCAATAATTAGCAGAACACAAAGCATGTAACGCAATAACGCGAGCGTTGTGGTAACCTCAGATCGTAATTTGAGAATTTCAAGTAAAACTCACGAACCATGCACGGTTATTAAAAGGTGTTGAGTGTGTATAATTTGACTAATGTAAAGGAAAAATAAAGGGAAGTACACATTTACCTGATTACTATATTACTATCTCTATTTATGACTCATGACATGTCAAAGAAGCAAGTGAGGTGTCCAAGAATAAGCCTGTATGGCGCTCTGTTGTTGTGCCTACCCCGCAAGGGACCTGGCGTGAAGTTATGTATGTATGTATGTATTTATGACTCAGCATTATTTATAAATAATGGTGATGTACAAAGGCGAGCTTAACCCTTAGTAAACTTTTTTAAATACAAGCTTTTGAGATTCTAGGTATCATGTAGCAACAGAGTGCTAGACAAGATAAGTAAAACGAGCCCAAACACGACGGGTTAATCTTGTTTAGTACAAGATTTCCTATAGCCACCTTCCGACTCCATCATCGGATCAGCTCCATGGTACCATATTATTGCATTGACACGCGATATAGGAGTTTTTGGCGGGAACTGAAAGGAGATGTTGTGTTGTGCAGTTTTATTTTCTAAAATGTGTAAAACTACTCTAAAATGAACAATAGTTGTAAGATATTGATAGATTTTGAGTAGTAATTATGTGTTTTGTGAGAAATGTGAACTGCATAGTCAAATGTGGCCTTTTGATTGTCACAAGAACTCCGTTGAATGGCACTAGCTGATTACCTACAGTTCAGCTGTGCTACGCATAGGCTTAAGAAAATGGAGAAACTAATTGTAAACTAAGATCTGGCTTAAAGGCCTACCTGCCAAGCCATAAAACTAATAATCACGCGATATACATATTCTTGCAAATTTTCAGCTCAATCGGAAACCGGGAATTGGTCAAATTTAACTTGCAAGATTCCCCGCGAACTTACATAGTACATACATATGTCCATTGCAAGTTTAATAAAAGCTTGTAAAAAGGACACTAATAATTACGAAACCTGTCAAACTACTCAAAAATATTTTTCCATGATATATATTAATTTATAATAAATGTCAGATAACTTAAATTACTAGAATAGTACGATTAGAAATAAGGTGAGAGATCTTTTGAACCAAAAAACGTTATTCAAAAGACGAATACGTTTTTACGTTAATTTCACATTACAATAAACTCCTTGTAATTAAATAAATGATTACTGTTTTTGTAACCTACTTTAATTGTTGTATTTGCGCCGACAAATATTATATAATATTTTTCTCCATTTTATTCTCCATAACAAACAAAACCTAAATATTCAACCCTTTGTGACAGTACACATTTCAATCCCTTACCATTAACTACCTTATTGCTTCTAGATAAATTAATGACAGTAACATCCGAAAAAGTCAACAACCTCCTTAACCCGGCTTTTATGTACGTCGGCAAATGCATTAATTTGGTTGAAATAGCAGGCAATAAAGCTACGTAGAAGCAAAGGCCTTTGAAGTAAATGAACAACAGATGTTTATCGGCAACATACTCGTGTCACGTGTTGCTACCTCCGAGGTGTTATTAATTTATCAACGCATGTGTATTGTTGATATTATTTTAATATTTCAGATATTGTGTGTTGACAGTGTGGCATGTGTTTAACGTGCATAAAACCTTTACTTCGCCATTACTGGAGAATAAAGAAAAATTTAGTTGTATTTCGACATAAAAACAGTAACATATCTTAATATCTTAAAATTTATGCTTTTATTGCTGCTATAAACACACATACCTAACGATACATAATAATATGTTATTTATCATATTAGCTGACTTAAAAAATAAAACTAAATTATAACTAAACCATCTTAAAAATTAAAGTACACTACAAAAAAAACTTAAAAATTAAATACTATTAGTTGTTAAGGAGTGATAAATTATTGATAAAGTAAATCGCAAGTAAATGATATTGATGTAAAACAGCGCACGGAAAACGTATACATCTAACCGGGTAGTAGCTAAGATTCTATTATTTATTAAGGTGCGTACGCAATGTAGACGTCTGCCCGTGATCAATAGAAGTTTTTAAGACTATAATGAATAAAACATATCACTGGCAGATCTGGTCAAATACTTTTAATTTTTTTTTTGCATTTTCAAGATATTCTGCCACCAAGTAAACCGCGCGATAATGGTCTGCCATTCTTATTTTCCGGTAAGAATAATCATATATTTTCAAATTTCAAAACGGTAGACGTGGTCAAATGGACGTGGTTTAAGGTTCGTCAAAAATTGATACCTATCTCATTGATGTAGCAATAATAGAATTTTTTTTCTATTATTGCTACATCAATGACCTGTCTTGCATGAGCGCTTGACACGTCCACCACTTTGAGCTTAGCGAATCCCCACGTCATGGATGGTACAGGTACAGGGGCCTCAATATACAAAAACTCAGGTCAGGTCAGATACATACAGGTAGCCGTTCACGGGCTCTTAAACCATACTTTGCTGATTTGCATAGACTCTGCGTTACTTTTTATCCTGGGAATCGCGCGGAATTTTTTCTGAGAATTATTTAAAATTAAGAGATTGAAAAGAAAACTAAGGCGACATTTTCACCGGACGACAGCAATTTTTTTGTAAAAAAACTAGCTGTCCCGGCAGACGTCGCAAAAGCTTCAATCGATATGCCGACAGCAGCGTCACCTACCAGATCCAATTGTGAACCAACCCAGAAACCTTCTCTGGCTCATGCACAACAACTTTGCTTAAGATCATCACATGATCAAATGTTTTGTTTACGATTCTATAAAGGACATACAGACAAACATTCATTTTTATATATAAAGAAGAAGAAAGAAGATTTTCTGTAGATATACGTAAAAGGTTTCTTATTTTTACCCCGAACGAGTATATTAAGGTAAACACATATAAATTCTTGTCACGTCCGAACGATTTTCAAGTGTCGCGCAACATCTTCGACTATTCAAATTTTCACCGTCAATTTTATAGAAAAAAAACCTCGCATACTGTTTTTCGATGTTAGCCTAACAGAGCAAATCCCTTACTGTTGTTAAAATTATTTACTTGTTAAATATAAGTCCCTTTTTGGATTCATCTCACGTATTACCGTGTCGTTGCGAGGTGCTGCCTCATTTACGATTCCTCGCGGCAACTGGCGAAATAATGTGAATTGCCTTTTTTCTTTTTTTTTAACTGAAATATAAATTACAATAAAAATACACATTTCTTAATTTCTATGTGAGGGCTAGCGACATTTACAATTAATTACATTGAATATTCGTAGCACTGTCGCTAGTTGCCCCACATCACCTTTCCGAGTCGAGTCGTACATACTAAATTAAAGACGGTTATATAATTTAATCATTTATTTCATTATATTCTATCTACATCGACATGCCATACTTGGATTGGAAGGAAATTATACCTAACATCGCAACAGTAATTCACCTATATCGTAACATTAGTAACAATACACCATCACACTCTGTATTAGTTATTTTTTTATTTTCATTACATTGTTTTGTTGCAGAATCCCATATCCCATCTTGTATGCTATGCAATTAATTGCGTCCATATTATTCCACTCCTTTTTTCTTTTTTTTTACGATGCAGGGGAATGTCTTTTCTTGGGACATCATCCTCAAGTCTGGGGGGTAGCTTTACACCGAGGGATATCTGGGACTCTTGTACGGATGTATTACCAACGAAGGCTCCGGGGATAAACTAAACCTAACCCTGTGTCACTAACCCGCACGCTTTTACAGGGCGCCAAAGGAACTACACTGCGGATTCCGCACCTCTACCTATTAAGGTGTGCGGAATCCGCAGGCACAAAAGAACCATGGATATTCTGTACACACGAGGCCCCTGAAGGTAATATTATAATAATTTTGTCGCCTTCAGTTGTTGTGTAAATGGTTGTCGAATAACAATAAACTAGTGGTCGCCCGTGGTCGAAATTCGACCATGATAATTAATTGAAATTATAAGTTTGACCATTATTAAGGTTTTGTTGTCAAAGACAATACATAACAAAATAAAAATGTAATGTACTGAATAAACTTGTGTGCGCTTTATGAATTGAAATACTGCAGAATCTGCTAATAGCATTTAAGCCGTAAATATTTATAAAGAGCATCTTTTTTAAAAGTTTATTCAGCAAACATTTGCAATTTTAGTATAACATACAATTGTCTAGACGCAAGAGTGGCAAAACTATTTTTATGTATTTTTGACCGAACTAAGGCCAGGCATCAGGTAAAATTTATCATAAAATTTAATAAAAGTCATAGTATCTCAGCAGTTAAGGTAGCCATGTCATTCTAGGGACGAAGGTGAAAAGTTGGTAGTTTATAGAAAATGATAATAACTTCCCGCAAGGGGGGTTTGTGGCAGTCTTAGGTGAATAGCGAAACCTCATGCCCGACTCCAGGGGGCCAAGGCAAGGCCCCCGCCTCTGTGCTTACCTTAGCCAGCTGACACGGAGTGGAGATCGCTCGAGCTAGTACTCAGATCCAGGAGTGGAAGTGTTAAACGGCCTAACGTCGGGAGTAGTTTCAGTGAACCTCCAGCCCACATATCCACACCCCTCAGCCACTTACACCCATGTTGCCCCTCGCCAATTTCGTACGGTATTTTAGGGGCCTATGCAGGGAGTAGCGAGGCATCGTCTGCCATTTTATCCATCTTCCCCGAACATTGCGACAGGCAAACGCCATTGCCCCATAGTCAGATCCCTAGTTCCATTAGCGGTTCATCCCCATAGCCCGATACTTTTTGTCCTCATTTTCAATAATAATAGTCCTACACTGGTCGGGGCTTGTCCTTGGGTGCATTTTTATAAGGTGAATTGGTAGGTTATGTAGGTAAGCGTGCTCCATCTTCTACCTCATCGTCGTCTGCCATCAGCCCTAATCGAGGTCAAACGCATCGTACTTTATAAAAAAAATATTTCAGATATTAAAACAAATGTATGAATCTTACCTTATTTTAACAATTCCAGACCAATACAAATAATCATAGGAACTATCCCTTCCTAGCAATTTAACGGGCTCACAAATAGGTCTACATGAATTTATGTATTATTTTCATGTCCGCAATATCACTAAACATCTACAATATCCGGCTATATATGTTACATACAATGTGTGAAAAGAGTCATATCGTAAAACACTTACATAACAGAATATAATTGATATTTATGTTTAAACTTTGTCAAATCTTCTACGACTCATGTCAGTTTCAAACTGTTGAGAAATTTCCGTCTTTATGCTATCTCATAATATATAAGAACAATGCAATATGTTTGAAAAGGGGAATTAATCAGACACTCTTAAAAAACCAACTTCGAACATTAGCAGTAACATATGACTATGTAATAACACACATCTAAATGACATTTAGGATATCCATTCTTGAATTGTTAGAGGGTAATAACCAATAAAGAAATTGAACCGTAAAATTCAGATAAAAGAGACTCGTTATGTAATACTTAGACGATTGTGAGAGAAATCTCGTATTAAAATAGATTTTTTATCTAAGGACATTTATTTTCATTTGCTTTAGTTAAGTAGTTAGTTACCGTGAGAGTAAGAACTTATTTCTTAATTGTAAAATTTCTGTCCAAGTCACGATAGGGCGGGAGACTAACTCGCCATTTTCTCGAGTCGACTAATTACTTAACCAACGCCAATATAAAACAGGCGTAAGTGCTGGTTTCATTGATTTGTAGGCGTGTCGCTATGGTAACAACGGAGCTTTTATTTATCCTTATTCATACTATTGCTATATAACTTTCTTACCAAAAAAAATCTCGTTCAACAGTTAACAGTCATTCATCATCATCATCACCACCAGAGCATTAAATCTTTGTTGTGTTTGGAGTTGTTTCTTCTCCACTTCCTGCGGTCTGCAGCATCCCTTGATTTGAGACCATTACACGTGTACATCCTTCACGATGCAAGCCACCAATTTTAACCCTGTCCTCTTGACCTCAACCTGGCGGAGACGGAATGATTAACCCTACCGCATGACTGTTATATATTTCGTCTTTTACACCAGCCCTCCCTGGCGTAGGAAATGGTATTATTTTTACGGTTCTGCACGTTTATGGTTTTATCGCCATCCTATCATAATCGCTTTTGGTCTCACGCACATCCATATATATTGTTACAACTTAGGCCACGACAAAGAGAAATTCCACGTACAGATCTGTAAAAGCACATTTTATTACCTATCAGCATTTGAACTAATTGTATACCTTTTATGATTGTCTTCTTTTGTTCACTTATTTATTGACATGTTTCTAGTTATTGTGGAGAACAGTATAGTCTTATTGTACTCACTCAGGAGCATCATTAGCCACGTGTTGCGGATTACAAGTACAAGCTAATTCAAGTACAAGGAAATTGTGCGAGCACATTTGCATTTGTGAAGTATAAAACGGCGGCTTGATTTAGAGAGGGTTGGCCAGTTGAGCTATAACTACGATATAGACGTGACATGTGTACATTTGGGAATGTAATAGTGACGGACTTTGCGCGTTTTATTGAATTACGACCTTCTGTGATACATTTAGATTTTTTGTGTCTGGTTATATTCGTACCTGTGTTTGTAAATTTCTAATAAACTCTATAATAATCCTAACGGCATTTTAATTCAAGTCCCGCAAACTCGTAAGAATATATACGTATTTATCACAAGCAAATACCGCTCCGCTTCTTGAATTGCTATAACTATACCAGCGTAAGCGACTCTCTTCCATTTGATGTGTTAATAGTAAATTCATTTAATTTTTAATCAACAGTCTAACTGTCGACATAAAATAGCTAACAAAAGGTCCTTTGTGATTTTTTCCACTGAACTGGAGTAACCCTGTTTACAAGTCTTGTTTAGAGCTTTCGTTTCACTACCGCCGAGCGAGCATCTAAATGGATCACGATTTACTTTAGTGTTGCTATGTGTTGAGAAATTATTTGAAGCAGCAAATTTATCTATAGTAATAAATAAAAATGTGTAATTTAAAAAAAATTATAATATTTAAGTGAAATTAATATCTGTACGATGCCTTATAATTCTAATTTCTTTGTTTACTAAAATAAAGTACATATCCCAACGTATTATAAATTACTTACACACATTTTTGGCATTGTCGCCTGTTGGCATGAAAATGAATGCATTATAATTTTACCTATTAAAATTTTTGTAATATAATATGTAAAACACAATTTACTTTATTGTACAAAATGCTACATACAATCAAGAACATTAAATAATTAACTACAATCGCCACAGTCTTATCGCCGATGGCGATTTCTTTTCGATAAACTTTAGATAGATTTGAAGAAAGACTAAAAATGTTACTACAATGAACTTTCAGCAGGTAACATTGCACTTAATAGTAAATGATTACTATGAACTATGAATGAGAAATCCCCGAAATTAACAAAATATAAGTAAATCATCTATACTTATCACTTATTTACTTTTAATATTATAAAGAGCTAATGTTGGTGAGTTTGAGACGTTGTAGGGAGTAATCTCTGGACCTATTAAAACGATTTCAAATATACGTTAACAAGAAGTGTCATAGGCTATATAAGATGACGCTATATACCGGGGACGGAGCGCGGGTGAAAATGCATTTAAATAAAAAGCTTCTAAAATCTCGAATTTGAATACTGGCCACACAGCATTTACGAGGTCCCGCTTGAAAAATAAATTGCAACATAGATGAATGAGAGCGGCGGGAATTGCATGATAAATATTTCAAAGGGACCCATCGTGTTGTGTGGGACCCATCACCCTATATAGCACACGTGCCACTGAAAAGAAAAACATGTAAATTTTACACACATCTAAAAAATTACTCCGCATCATGTGCGAGTATTGTGACACGTGCGCGTCGCGTTCCGTGGACGAGAAAACAAACCGTGTGTTGAATAAAGTAGCATGTGATATCTTAAAACAAATACCAACCTAAGGTGAGCGATTCTTGAACTGCAATCCGTGAATAAGTAATCAGGGTTCAACGAAATTACACTGGTCTTTGAATCGTTGAATAATCTTTGGCTGTTTTTCTTCTTCTCCTTCAGCCAATCTCGGTCATTGCTGGACTAGCCTTCCCAAGTACGCGCCACATATCGCGGTCTTCCGTTTCCTTATCCAGACCATGCCGGCGATCTTGCGCAGGTCGTCAGTTCATCGGGCTACGCTACGTTTGCCGAGACGTGGTCTCCATCCAGGACTCGTTTGCTCCATCGGCCGTCGGTCCTGCGACAGACGTGACTGGCCCACTACCATTTCAACTTGCTAATTTTGTGAGCTATGTCCGTTACCTTCGTTTTCTCTTTTCGTTTGATACGACGAAAAATACATCGAGTAGGTATGCGAATAATTATGTTGACTAGATATCTAAACATAAAAAATAAATAAAACTAACTGCTGCGGCTCAGCGACCCAAAATGAGTCCTGGTCTCCTCAATGAGAATACTCCACTCCTGTTCAGCGCTGTCTACTGCCAGTTCCATCGATCGCCACTGAATGCGATCCTGCCTCCGGTCTGCCGATCTCCTCTGATCTCCCATTCTATATAGGCGGCCAAGCCAGCACAAGCGATGTGCCTTGCTTTCACCTATTATATTGGGCTCATCCACAGTTCTTCGGATCCGCCAGTTGCCATCGCTCCCCGTGTCCGATCCAGGACCTTTCTTTCAGTCACCAACACCTTGTTCTCTTCCTTAGTGTTCGGCTGCAAGCGTCACTTCCGTACATATTAGTAAATTATTTTAAAAAATATGTTTTTTTTATTTACTTGTCTTTCAAGCACTGGACAATTTGTTATACTATACCTGCATTCAAAATTTTTACGATGAACAGATTGGACTCTTGAAGAAACACTAGCAGCCACCGAGAGTGGCCTAGTGCCCCAAAGCCATACTGTAATAGAAATATAAGCCCCGTCTTAGCGCAGTATGTCGTCATCCCAAGTAATTGCTCATTACTCCATACACACCCTTCCCACTCCCAAACGAGGAGTATGCCACAAATTGGATACACCGCTAGCTTTAATTACACTCCGGATGACCTCTGGACGTGAGTCAACTTACAAACATTAATAGATTCGCTGCTACTTGAAGAATAATATTACGATATACATGATTTTTAAATATAAAGATTAACGACTAATATGTAATCAACTTGTATGTATATAAAACAAAGTCGTTTAGTTACACCATTTATAACTCGAGAACGACTGGGACAATTTTTAAGATTTTTGTGTTTTTGGAATTGTCTTCCTGTCATGTGTATTTATTCAAAACAACTGAGATGTATATCTTAACCATTAATAAACATTTATCTATGAATTTAGGATGGATTACTTTAAAAAACGGGTGTTTGTTTAGTAGGTAATTTACGTCTTATGGGTCTCATCAAGAAATATAGTGTGCCTGAAATGAGCATGTTAAACGGTTACAAACAACATATTGAGTCCGGTCTAATAATGCCATCACATCCGTATCCTTGTAACTTTGATAAGATTTTGTCATTCAAACAATCGGATGTACGGTTCAATTGACACAAGCTTTGATAATAGTTCAGGAAGGATCTGTACAGTATGAGCGGGTAATATTGAATTTACTCGGCCTTGATTTAGGCTCTTAGAAGTTTGTTGTTTGCCAAACAACAAATAATCCGTAGCCTATTCAGTCTATACAATCTATATTTTTTTTATTGCAGGAGTTCAACAGACAGGCAGACCACGGCCCACTAGATGGAAAGTGGTTACCATCGACGCATATGGACAGTTACAACACCAAAGCTGCTACAAATGCGCTGCTGCTCTCTTAAAGGAGACTGGAACTTGGTCACTAATGCCGGAACACAGTACGAAGATGTTATGGCGGCATACTCTAGACCAGGGGTGGTCGCCATCCAGTCGGGCAACCATGAGTTGTGTACCGGTATTAGTTACCTTGTTCCAGTGTCCCTTAAGAGAGCAGCAGCGCATTTGTAGCAACTTTGGTGTTGCAAATATCCATAGGCGATGGTAACCGCTTTCCATCAAGTGGGCCGTCTGCCTGTCTGCTGAACTCCTGAAATAAAATTTATATTAAATATCAAAAGGATGTTTTATATAATTGATAAACTTTATTCATCACCGCCCCACCCGTCAGAGGCAATGTAGGACCTTGTAACTACATTTTTTGGTGATATTATTTTTGTCATCAAATAATTAACAAGTACATGTAACAATTTTGTCGAAAAATATATTTTTATCAGTTTTTTCCGGTTGGACCTATGTTTAATCATTGGTATTATTGACTCTCTTATCACTGCTACACAATGTAATTCAATTTATCTCTTTATAGAGTCGCTTTTTCGTTTCATCGAGTTTCAAATCGCAACGATTCTAACGAAATTTCACTTCATTAATAAAACGTTTTGTTACAGAAATCGTTCTTTAACAAAAAGTTTTATTAATAAAGTGAATGAATCTCTGTAATTATAGAAAGACTCAACACTATAGGAGTGGTTTTAATTTTGTATTATAAATTCTAACATTAATATTTCAATATCAACATCAAAAACAAGTTCATAAATTATACTAGAAGTATTTTCTCTACAAACTTAATAACAGCCTCCTTCGACTAGCACCCACATAATTCCAAAAGGAGCATACAGTAAACACTCGTATTATTTATTATTTCGGACGAAATGATAAATAGACCGGGCCGCTTTGTTTTATTGAGGTAGAAGAAAACCGCAGGCGACTCCGCGGGGCGCCACTATTCGGGGCACTCGACACCCGCGGCGAGAAACTACACTTCTGTATTTATTGCATTTGACTCAAGTTGTTTAGCTGAACTTACATAAAACAAGATTATGCCAAGCAATCTGATATTGAAAAAAAAAGTATTTTTTTTATTGGATGACTACAGTATATGAGCAGACGGCCTATCAGACGAAAAGCGCTTGTAATCTCCTAAGAACATGTGCAAAACCAACTGTGCTGCTAATCTGCTGTCGGCGTAATTAACATATAATACGTACTATCATTATATTCTCTTAAACTACAATTATCTTCAGCTTCACTGATATTGTTTTCTTGTTCACATTTGTATGTATATTGTATGTATATATATATATACAATATATATGTGTGTATATATATATATATACACACACAATATATATATATATATATATATATTTTTTGTTTGTTTTGTCAAGTGAAAATTATTGAGAGATACACACGTTTTAATATCCATTGTCGTATTTATTGAGTTAATATATATCAAAAGAATACAAAAGCAGGATATTTCCATTAAAATTAATTATATCTCTCGTTCAACGACCACAACAAAATGTATTTAGACGATGGTACCCTAGGCGGGGACATTCAAACAATAAAAACTGACATTCAGTTTCTTATTGAAGAATTCGGTAAAATTGGCCTAACTCTTAATTTGTCTAAATGCGAAATTTATCTCTCTAATAAGCTAAACAATACTGATAGCATTATTTCCGAGTTTCAAAGTTTGGGTCTATATTTTAAAATTGTCAATGAAAGTAATCTAACCCTCCTAGGTTGCCCCATTTTTGATGACTCCTTCACATCTTTCGTGGATTCCAAAATTCAAAATTTTCTTTCCAAAATTGCTAATTTAAAAAATATTAGTATTACACATTGCGCATATTTCATAATTAGACATTGCTTGTTTGTTCCAAATTTTACGTACGTGCTCCGATGCTGCCCCCTATGGCAACATTCACATATACTAACTAATTTAGACAATATTATCAGACAATCACTCTCATCATTGTTCAACATTCCTTTCGATGATCGCTCGTGGACCCAAGCCGCCCTGCCGATAAGGCATGGCGGTCTGGGAATACGCAAAATTTCCGACGTAGCGCTACCCGCCTTCTTGGCCTCAGTGTAAAGCACCATGGACCTCATCGGTAATTTATTATATCCATCACTTCGTGATTTTGAGGTCCCGTGTTTGGCTGAGGCCAAAAATGCGTGGTCTCTTGCCTGTCCGAATCAAAATTTACCCGTAAACATAAAGCGCCAGAAGCTTTGGGACGAGCCGCTCAGCCTTATAACGTACCAGAAATTGTTTTCTTCTTGTAACGGAGAGGCTGAGCGCGCTCGCCTCTTAGCTGTCTCACGTTGGGAGTTAGGTCTTTGGCTACAGGCATTGCCCTCGGCGAATCTTGGCACACTTTTGGATGACGCGACCTTCAGAATCTGTGCCAGCATTCGCCTGGGAGCAGCCTGTGTGGTCCCACACCTCTGTCATTGCGGGGACAGGGTTGGACGTTTGGGACACCACGGACTATCCTGCAGCAGAAGTGCCGGTAGAACTTCCCGACATGGGGCACTCAACGATATCATCCGCCGGGCTCTCGTCACCGCCGGAGTACCTTCCATTTTGGAACCAAACGGCTTATGCCGCGACGATGGCAAGAGACCGGATGGGATGACGCTGATTCCCTGGAAGATGGGCCGCCCCTTAGTGTGGGATGCTACTTGCGTTGACACTCTGGCGGCGTCCCATCTTTCAGGTACGCGCACCACCGCCGGTTCTGCTGCAGCCGAACAGGAGGCCCTCAAGCGTCGCAAATATACCACCATCGGAAATGGTTACATATTTGCGGCATTTGGGGTGGAAACTTTGGGTCCGTGGGGTCCTAGTGCCCTAAAGGTCTACCGAGACGTCACACGCGACCAGAAGGCTGGCGTCTATTTTGCGCAAAGACTAGGCATTGCCATACAACGTGGTAACGCCGCCAGCCTTTTGGGAACGTTCCAGGTACATGACAGTGGTTTGGGACCATTAATTAATCTTTAGGCACTTCCCCCCCTTTTTTTATTTAGTTTTAGTTTTTATATAGTTGATAGTATAATGTGAATTAATTTTCATCTCATTATAGATAATTAAAAAATACAATTAAAAACTAAAATAGCTTATTATATAATATAAATAGTATTGCACTTTGTTATATATATATATATATATATATATATATATATATATAATTCATGTTTTTTTAAATTTATTTAACAAAGCAACAACATATATACATATACATAGCATTGAAAACCTTTGGGGTTTATATTCATCCTATGGGTGTCTACGTCCGTAGCATTTAACAATTATAGCATTTAGTGTCATTTAAATAGATAGATAGATAGATAGATAACACTTTATTGTACACCAATACAATCATGAACTTAAAGACTAAAATTATATCTACTTATGTACAAAGGGCGGTCTTATCGCTAAAAGCGATCTCTTCCAGACAACCCCAGTGTAAATAGTGCGTTTTAAGTTTATATTTAATATTTGTTAATGTAATGCTTTCCCGAAACTCGACAGTATGTACCTGTAGTATATATTAAATAATAATACATAGCCTCGTAGCCAGGATTATCCACCTTGCCCTTTAGTCTAATAACTAATAGAAACGTAACTGCCAAATTAGCAGTACTTGCTGGAGCCAGTTCTTGAAAAAAGTTCAGCTATGCTCTACTGGGATCAATTATCACAAACAGGACTAGTGTAGCCAATAAACCTGATTAGGTTAATATCTCGGAAAATCGACTTACCCAGTAAATAACCACATAAAAACCTGTATTTTGGCATCCTGAAACTGATCTCAAAATTCACATAAAATTGGAATGGTCGCAAGTTTTAAAGTCAGGGGTCAAACAGAGGTCACAAAAATAGTTTTTTTTTGCACATATCTCGTTTTCTATGTAATCCATTGAAATCTTACAATTTAAGGACCGAATATTGCAATTTTTCGACATCATAATATTTTTAATCACTTATTAGCTAGGTATTCTAATCGACTTTTCTTGGATGGTCCAGGCTCAGAATCTAAATCAACGTCAAATGTGAAAGTTTGAGGAATGACAGGAGTTAAAATTGGTGTCATAATTGGAAGTTCATCTTTAAATTCATTTTCGAGGATTACCTTATGAGCAAGATGTCCGTGGAGTAGGCCTACTGGGGATGCCACGTAAAAAAAATGCGCCTACGGATTCTACCTCATAGGTGGCGGGGAAATGGGGGACTTTTTCTACCTGCTTAACATTCGATAAGTTAAATTTGGTAAGTTCTATGGTAAAGAAAAGAGTTAGGAATGAATAAAAAAAATCTCACTTTTTTGCTTATAACTTCTTTAATTTTTAATTTAGGGCAAAAAGTCATATAAACATATTTGTAGGCAAAACAATTGACTACAAATTATGGCTTTGAAAATTTTTTGTAAGACGCATAGTTTCCGAGATATCGCGAAATAAGTGTTTTCACCACTTTTTCCAAGATGGCGGCCGGGGGACAAGGGTGGCGACCCCACAAACTAGAGCTATTGACCAAAAAATGCGTCCTCTAAGAAATGCAAAGCTCATGTAAAATTTCAATGGACTAATGCATTTTACGCTATTTGTTTTTATTATCAGTATTGAAGGGGATGCATGCAGAAGGTAGCATTCTTGGACACAGCACAAATTGTGAGTTCCGGTCTCTTGAGCCCCAATCACTGATAGTTTGGACCCCAGATCCGCTGGCGACGTACTCCAAACCTTTTATATATTTTTTCATAAATGTTTAATTTCTTAAAAATCAAATTAAAATTTCTACTAAAATTCTTTTGATAAATTAATTATAATTACGTATAACAATCAAAAAAATCTAAGAAAACAAAAAATAATAAGAAAACAATATTAAATTTTCTTTCGTTGGGTCTCGTGTACAAAAATACTTCCTTTAATTTGTTTCGCCCTGTTTAAGTGTATCATTGGAGGCCCAAGATACCCCCATTCCCCTGAGGGGCAATTACCTCCCTGAGAGGTTGTCGGACTAAAGTCGAGATAAGAGTCTCCTGAAAAGTGGTGCTGTACTAATTTGAATTAAACTCGAGAGATTACCGCTCCGTAAGGTTGATTACTCGACTTAAACTTTGAATTTTGTATGAAGACGTTTCTCCAAAGCGTGATCTATTTCTAGTTATGTCATACGTATCCAAAAAAATAACAGTAAGAGTTGGAAAGAGACATCTATGAAGTCTAATTACCAACCGGTTCCTTTATTTGCCTTGCTTTGGTTAAAATTTGAAAGACAATTCCATACAAGTAATTACAATTTTTCGGTAAGGTAAAAAAGAAGTTTTGGCTGAAAAATCTCAAAACTATATATTTTCTGTTTGATTTTTCAAAGTCCAATAATAATGTAATGTAGGTATACTGAATACAACGTTAAAGGAATTGTCAAAATCGGTTTAGAGACAAAATGTTATGACTGAACATTAGGGTGGCGCAAAGAACCAACTTTTTAGTTTCTGATGGATTAAGAGCCCCAAAAGTGTCCAAAGGAGAGCAGAAAAAAAAATTAAGAGGCCGCTCCCAATTTTTTAAGATTGCAAAAATCGCCAAGAACTGGTTTTTTATTCAATTCTTTTTTTCGTTACGGTATAATTTTATAGACCAAAAAATGCAAATGTATTAGTGCCAGTTTTTCGAGCGAGTAATGTACTGGTAAATTAAAAAAAAAACGACCTTTTAAAATTCAAATTTTGAACTGAGACGTTCAGAAACTATGTATTACTTCTATGTATGTTCAGTAGGGTGGTGCAAACAACCGTTTTTTTTTACGTCAAAAATAAGGTATTTTTGCGCCACCCTACTGAACTTACTGTTGCGGTCTAGACGCCGATAAAGAAAAATTCACACCTCTAGAAACACACTTTATTACCTTTCGGCATTTGGATTTTGGTTTACTTTCTGTTTAAAATTTGTGATTTAAAAAAACAGCCCATTGTGTATTGTAATCTTTTACGGCCTATTGTTGTATTGCCACTACCAGGTGTCGCGAATTTAAAAGTACAAACTGATTCTTATAAATTCGGCCCATGCGGCCGGGCAGACATATTGAATTTATGCAGTATAAAGCAATGCCCAATTGAGAGAGTAGGTAGTCGAGCAATAACCACGAGCGAAGGAAGACTTGTGTACATTCGTTAATCTATTTAGTGACGGACTTTGCGCGTGTCATTATATTTGTACGTGTTTGTATAGTTCTAATAAACTCTATAATAATTCTAACGGCGTTTTAATTCGAGTCGAGTTGCAGGAGTAACTCGTAACAATACATTAAAAAAATTACAGGATGAATTGAGGACCTCTTTCTTTCTAGAAGTCGCTGAAAAAATAAATAGTAAAATATAAAACTCGACGCTTATCATAACATGATTATAAGAATACACGTCATATTATGATAATAATAATATTGATTTTCATAACAAAAACCAATATTTGAATAATACCTTAGTTATATGGAGGCTAGATCGTGGAAGCAATGAGATGTTAAATTATTTTTGAGCCGGAGATCCACGACTAGGGAACATGTGTGCTTGTCAAACTGAATATGATGGATGTACAAACGAATAAGTACAGGGATGGATCCGGAATATTCTATAAATATTTTTCTGGTTTTTTTTTGTTACACACATTCTATAATTTCTGTTTTTGTAACAAAATAAATTTTGGATACAATTTCAGTTAAATTATTTTTATATGACTGATATAAAATATTTTTTATTGCAATATCTAACTTTAAATATGGCCTGAGTTGTCAAGACATTTAAACATTATTAAACAGTATATATAATTCATTATAAAAATCCTCTATGAAATGTACGAAAATGATCAGATCTAAGGATAAATCGTGTATAGAAGCACCAATTCGTCAGTTGTCATTTAAATATGAATTAAATTATATTTTATAATTAACTTACAATAAGATATAAACCTGTGAATAAATTAGAGTATCATAGTACTTTCAAACTTTTTGGTTTATTTGATATTATTATTCAGGATGTCTTTGTAATGATTGTTGTAACTCGCATGCACTTTGTTAGGCATAAAAGCTGTATACTTTAGGCAGATGCCGTCAACGCAATTGTACACACAACTAAACATTTTCCGATGCACTATAAGGGCAGGCACCGAACCTTTGGCAGCCTTTAACGTGTTATTAGCTGACACAAGTACTCTTTGTTGTAAAGTAAACGTGAAGACAAACTCGCTGAACGTACATTATGTAGGCTTTGAATATTGTAATTTTGACATAATCATGGCCGCCAGCCCGCAAATTCACTGGAGGCACTTCCAGTGAATTTGCGGGCTGGCGGCCATTGTTTGTAATGGTGACGCTCTACGCTTTCTTTCTATAAACTTATATAGTTTACAATAACAATAATTCCTAGAATAACATAAGTCTCATAACAATTCCAGATAATAAATATCGTTTGTCTTATTCAACCCAGATTTACCACTGACCACTTTTGTCTTTCGAATCTTTATTATTGACTATAGGTTCAAACACCTTTTTTTCCTGTATAATTATCGAATTTGTATCCCCTTTATTAATTTTTTGGAATGAAAATTATCTTACGATAATGATTAGCCTCTAAAGCCAGGTCTATGCAAAAATTTTACAAGACCAATAATTCGTACGTTTTGTTTGCTTGTAGGTAAGGTGGCAATCGGGTCCACTTGATGGCAAGTAGCTGCCGTCGCCCATGAACATCTGCAACACTAAGGGAGCTTACGCGTTGCTTACCTCATTCAGAATTTAAGTATCTTTTTATGCCCTTTTTGAAGAGCCCCATATTGTAGCGCTCTGGAAAAATGCGGGAAATCATTCCATACCTTGGTAACGTATGACACAAAGGAGTGAGCGCCACGTACTGTGGCTGACTTCGAGATGTCAAGGAAGTTTGCATGAACTCCCAGTCCCCGGCGAGTAGTGTGCTGATAAAATGGCGACTTAGGCACTAATAAAATAGCTCTTCAGAACACTCCCTACTGTACAGACGGTAGAACACGCTTAGAGCGAGAATACCTCTTTTGAGACTTAGAGGTTCTAAGCCCTCAATTCATTTTAATTGTTTTTTATTAGTTTTATTCAGTGTTTTAGATTTATAGTGAGGACTTAATATTAATAAATCCTAGTTTATTTATTTTTTACAAGGGGAAAACTCCAAATACGTTCCATTCAATGCAGCTCCGTAAGCTATCTTCGACCCGGGGATAAACCGCTTTTGTACCACCGATAGTTCTATAATAGGATACGTGTTTACTTTCAAATTGATATTACACAAACGGGGGACCGACCAGGATCCAATACAAATATATATTTAGGAAATGACGTCAGTAAGTCAGTTATTTGTTTACAATTTGGGTACCCAATCACCTGAATAAAATATATAAGCAGAATATTTCCTGAAATATATTTATTTGTGTTAGGTTTTGACCTGGGTTATTTGTGGGCTTTCGCAGCATATGATATGTCGAAAAAAGGTTGCAGAACTGTTTATGAATTTGCTATGTATTTAATATAGTATATGTAAATATATATATATATATATATATATGTACTATATATATATTTGTCAAAATTATGATTATATTATGTATATTAAATTAATGATATAAATAACGATTCATAAATATTACTACTCATTATACTATGATGCTGAATAAACGCTTGTTTATTCTTCAGCTATCTTCTAGGATAGCCTAAAATATTTTAAACGTATGTCATTATAGGTTATAAAATTAGTATTATTACACCGTAGCGACTAATTGGCATAGCACCATCTTATTCGAATGACGTAGATTTCCTGGGTAACAATCCTGCTCGAGAGCTATGAATCGTTTAGACAGCTTTACTGAAATTATTATTATTTAGTAGTTGATATCCGCCCGCTTCACGTGCCTCAAAAACTGTTCTTAGCTAACCTCTACTTGGCGAAAGGAAAGTCCAGGACAAATTTCAAGTCTATAAGTATTATCCTGGTTCCTGAGATATCGTAATGAGTCACTATATACATGGATTTCATGATATGTATATATTATACTAATTTGTATTTTGTTACAAACACATTGGACTGCCTGCGAAAAAACATTGTGTAAAAACCTCATTAATGAGATTCTAGAAACACGAAACTAAACCTAACGCTGACAACAAACATCTTAGGAAATAGTGCATTTTTATAAATGCCAGCCAAAATAGCAAATATGGAAGTCTTGTTGCTAAATTACTAGAGTTACTTAATAATTTGTCATATATTAATTTATTGAAAATGTCGCATTCGCTTTTAAGCTTTCACAGTACATTTGATTTTACAACCATCAAAAAATTGGAACATATCCTTACTAAAGTTAAGATTCTTTGTTTTGTATGTAGTCTTCAAGAATTATAAAATAGTGAGTCTAATTCACCGTCAAATGATTAAAATCAAGCAACATTACTTTGTTATAATTGTTGTAAAGGATAGTCACCTGGAGATTCGATCAGATATTTCAAAACCTCTTTATCCTCAATGTTTAAAAACCTCCACGATCCAATCTTCTAAAATAAAAACAAATATGAAACGTACAAAGTAAATACCTTTTTCCAAATTTTGTTAAAATAAAATGCGGATACCGCCCGGGTATTAAAACAAAGATTGTCAATTACCTTTCGGCTACCTACGATACAGTTTGTTCAATGAGGGCCTTTACTAATTACTTGTTACGAAGCGTGGGTCGGGTTTAGGCCCCTACGATTGCCACACCCCAATTTAGCACTCCTAAGTGCGGACCTGGTTTAGAGTGATTAAATTCTACGCTCGACTCAATGTTAGCTAATTAGTTTTTAAGAGTATCATAAACTTTGGGTATCAGTGTTTTAATTGTATGTAATCAGTGTACCTGATAAGATGCAAAACTCCCACTAACATTCATTACAAGTTTCAAAGAAAATAAGCTTTTTTAAAAAAAAGGTTTTGAGATCCTGGATATCTTGTACCAGCAGAATGTTAGCCAAGACAAGTAAAACGAGCTCAAATACGACGGGTCTATCTTGTTTAGTACAGGAGTTCCTATGGCGTAATGTCACGTATTGATGTTTGCTGCCCGCCCCCCCCCCCCCCCTCACTTCCTAGAAATTGAGATACAGTAGATGCAATACTCAAAACAACCTCATTTTATTAATTGTACCTAGAGTGCAGACTTAGCATATTAATCAAACCCTTTCGGTTTTTAGATGTAGATATACAAATAATTGTTGAACATCTAAATGAATAAAACATGTGATGAGTAATATAAATATTATATATACATACATCAGAAATAAGGCGCATCGTCGAAGTTTTGACAAGCCCAAAGCTGTTTTCCCTCCAAGTAACTGTCGTAAATTAAAAGTCGTTAAGGAAATTCATTAAAATTTGTAAGATTTACACGAGATATACGTCTGGAGCATGCCCAATTTCCCCCTTCATATTAATCGATGGTAGAGGAAGCGGTTAATAGAGGAGCAGTAAATCAAATGTTTATAAATTGGTGGTTCAGATACTAAGGCAACATCGCCGTCTCAATGCAGTTTTGTCTCATGTAAGCCCTGTCAGAGAAAAAACACCCCACTGCGAGTTTTGCTGTTCTATGTGCATGTTGTTAGAGTTTTCACGTGCTAAAGAAATCTGCACATCGACATTAATAACGTGGTAAAAATGGAAGAACGCCTCAAATAAGCGTGGTTAGTATATCATTTATATATATATATATATATATATATATATATACATATATATATGTCGGAGGGAAGCTATGACGCTATGACTATGACGATATGACGATGTATTGTTGACTGGATGTATAACGCACAATATCATTTGTTTACATTATAATTACTTCTCAAATTCTTAATGTAATTTAATTAGATTTGTTAAATGTTCCTATAACTTCAAGATCGTTCTAACCTAATAAAAGTTATGAATATTGTAATTTAATAAACGACCAATCGGAGCAGAGCATATGGCGGAGCGGGGTCAGAAACGCCCTCTATACTTTGAGTAGTATCTACTTCGGTAGACGGAGGAGTTTTTGTGGCGCATTTGGTTGAAGGCAATAGGTCGAGTTGGACCATGGAGTATTTTAAAGAAAGTGTTAAGTTAAGAAGTATGAGCGGGTGCCCTGAACCCGCTGCTCGGTCTAAACTATGTTAAAATGTCATGTAAATCTAAATTATAAGTGTATAAACCGTTGGCCTTGTGTTTTATGCTCGCATTTTATCCTGATGACGCCCACTAAACCTGCAATAACTAAAGATGTCGTGAGAACGAGGCCGTTCTGCGACATATATATATATATATATATATATATATATATATATATACACATACATACATATATATACATACATATGTGCATGTGGTATGTAAAAGAAATGGTGATGGTTTGACGTGCTGTAACGACGCTCTTTAATAAAATAATAAATTATTAAAAAAATGGGTAAACTCAATTAAAAATTCCTAAGAAAGAAGTTCCTTCAGATACATTTATGTTTATTATTATTTAAATTCCGGCATCCTAAATAAATCTAGTTTGGATGCTGAAGCCGAGTTTATGTCGAGCCAAATTTAAGTTAAAAAAAATATTTCAAAAAATGCGACATTTTCACTCTATCTGTGACCGAATGTACGTTACATCCTATGTAATCCTAGTTATTAACTCAGTCTTGACATACTGTATCTCTTGCAACAAGTAACATTAGACACATAATTTAAGTAATAAATGCTCGTTATAATTACATAGAATAATGAGTTTTATGAAAGAGGCCCGACGAAGTGTCATTATTATGTTACAAGAACAATGAACTGGTGCATTAAATTAATTAGATAAAATGTAAGAAAGTCTGCTCACGTGTAGATAGCAATAATTTTTATTTAAGTACCCCATCAAATACTCAATATAAATATAACAAATAATAATCGATATACAAACACACATATTGCAAATTCCCAAATTTATAGTTCACTTTATTATATATGGCTTTATTTTTTTAATTAAGTACAATTAAATACAATGTAAGAAAACTTAACTTATTTGTATTGTATTCTACCCATAGTCCCTCAAGACTATAAGTAGAATACTGAGCCCAGATCACCGTCTTCTATGGGTAAGGTGCCCAGAAGGCTGGCTACGTTTCCTCGCTGGATCGCCATACTGATCCGTTGGCCGAGGTAAGCACCAGCCTCCTGATCACCTGAAGAGTCAATGAGTCGTTTCGATAAATTTTGGTAGAGGCTCATGGCCTCAGGACCCCACGGTCCAAGCGTATCCACAGCAAACGGCACAAACATATAACTCTGACTGAAGGTTGCATATTTGCGCCGCTTGAGTGATTCAGATGTTGACTTTATTTATATTATATATGATGAGGACAATTAGGTTCGCAAGATAGAATATAATAGAATATAAAACACTTTATTGTTCCTCACATACACATAAAATAAACAATTTACAGTAGACACATTAAACGGTAAAAGTAGGAGCAATAGGCGGCCTTATCGCTTTAGACCGATCTCTTCCAGACAACCCGGACTATGGATTCTATGAAAGGTAATTTCGCAAGTGTATGACGGTGGTGTGCAAATTAAATACACATAATTATAAATATGACAATGTAAAAGATTTGGATAATAAAATATATATGTGAATATATACTAATATATATAATATTAATATACAAATACACTAAGAAATAAACACACATGTAATTAGATAATAAATATGATGTTAGTCGCAGACCCCTTACCTACGCGTCGCATCTGCCGCAGGACCGGTAGCCGATGAAGCAAGCAGACGAGCCCAGGAGTGGAGACCAACTCTTGGTAAACTTAGTTTTGAATTCTAGGTATTCTATTTCCTCCAACCCGATGAACTAACGACCTGCGCAAGGTCGCTGGTAGGCGCTCGATGAGGAAGTCGGAAGACGGGGATGAATGGCGCCGACTTGGGGAGATCTACGTCCAACAGTGGACTACAATTGGCTTACAATGACGACGACTATGAAGACGGATATATAGGTGGAATGGTTTCTAGTGGATACTATATATCACAAAGACGCATACCATGTGTATAAATTTTAAAAAAATGCTTTATTTTATTTGACGCATTGTTCACTTATGCTCCGTCTTTGCTTACTCGTATTTCGTCTGATAACGACATAGATACATATACAAAATTTTGGGAAAAGTGACTATAACATACAAAACAGATTTTTTTGCTAAATTGATGACGAGATTCTAAAAACATTCAACTAACTAAATATCCTTGTTTACTCTTCTACCTGCCTCAAAATTTAAGCGTGTAGTTATTTTAAATAAACTCTAAACCCGGAATGAGCTACCCTCATCAAGAATAGGTAATGTAATACCAATTAGAGGAGTCCGGCCGTTCTCTACAGACTGTCCTAATATTACCTCGCTTCTCAGATTCCCTAATTTATTGTATCCAAATTATTGTTTATGTAAAATAATTGTAATCGTTACATTTATTACTACGAGGTTTTGAAACATTAATTTCAAGTCGAATATTTTTATTGCTGTAACATAGCAGACAGGTTAACGGCTCAATTGATGAACACTGGTTCTTTATAGACATTTGCAACACTAAAGGTGCTGAAAAGAAACTGCCAGCCCGGAAGGGGACTGGAACCTGGCCACTAATCCCGGAAAACACCTCAAGGTTGTTATGGTAGTATACTCTGGATCACAACGCCTAAAGCCAGTTTCGTTAATTCGTAATACGAATGAGAAATAAAATGGAACGCTAAACCATGTCTTACACCTATCAGTATATCTAGACACGTATAAATTTCATCAAGCAATTCTTCAAAAGCGGTCGCTTTAGGCTCCCAGGGGTGAATGCTATCCAGTACAAGTAAATTCCCTACTGCCAGTAGGTTATTTTCTTTGCGTTCAAATTAATCTATTAAAATTTCCAATTCTCAGAAAATTCCCCGCAGGATTCCCGAGATAAAAAGGAGCTTACCGCATCGAAATTTGCCCAGTAGTTTTTACTACTTGGAAATTTTAATAGATTAATTTGAACGCAAAGAAAATAACCTACTAAAAAAAACTACCCACGTAAAAACGTGAATCCCGAACAAACAGACAAAAAAACAAGAAATCTAAAAAAATACATCGGGTTTTCGATTGTTTATATAATATATTCCAGTTATTTTTTTTAATAGCTTCAATGTACCTACATACACGGCACGCTTAGAATTTAATAATATTGTAGAAGAGATATGATTATTGTTATAAAGAAGCCATGTTACAAGTTAATACAATTTGGGTTATACAAAGACATTGAAACTAAAATATATTATGTAGCAGATCCCTGCCAACGGGGAGCGTGTCCAGAAGGCTGGCTGCATTACCACGCTGTATGTATTTTTATAACAAATAAAATTTTAGTAAGTATAGAGTAAACATTAATTTTTCTTGCCTTTTTCAGAAAATTATAAGTTATTTGTACTTTAAAATCATAAAAATTAATTTATTAATTTCATGAATTGGGCCATTCAAGTGCAATTTTGTTAAACAACCATGCCTCTAAAAAAGCTACTACTCAACTTTGTAACACCAAGTGGCTCGACAATACAAACCAGATGGTCTTAATAGCTTTTTAACCCAATTAAAGGGAGGACTTGACGGATATTACCAGATCAATTGTTTATTGCTGCCTTGTGGAATATTCTAAAATTGTTACAGGCTATAACAAAATTAGAGGCATTTCTTCAAATATTTAATACGAGAGGTATGAAAAACTTTAAACTTTATACCATAAGAACATTAGATCAGAAAAACTGGAAAGTTTTCATAGCTAGTTTAATTTTTGTGGTACACTTTAAAGTGTACCACAAAAATTAAACTAGCTATAATTAATTATAACATAATGATGTAACCGTACGATAAGGAAGAAAGAATACCATCTCCTGCTGTCGGCCTGACTGTCGTAGGAGATGATAAAACAACCTACAGCCAGATTTGTGCCAGTCTGGCTGGCTATCACCTCTGGTAGAGAGTATGACGCCACAACATCTTCTCCATGCAGGCACGGAGAAAGAATACAATTTCCTGCGGCCGGGCGGCCTGTCGTAAGAGGCGACAAAACAATCCATAGTCACGTGGTAGAGCATTTGCCCGACTGTATGATTACCACCCCTGGTCTGAAGTATGTCGCCATAACAACCTTGAGTTGTGTTCCGGCATTAGTGAGCAGGTTCCAGTCTCCCTTAAGAGAGCAGCAGCGCATTTGTAGCACCTTTGGTGTTACAAATATCCATAGGCGATGGTGACCGCATTCCATCAATTGGATTCCATCTGTTGAACTGCTGCAATATAAAAAAAAACATTTTTGAGGCTTTTAACCATCGCTTTTTTTTAATAAAGTAATTTAATTTAATTTATTTGATTCGAAACAAGTTGGCGGTAGTTCAAATTAAACTTTAACAATACTCGTCGACTATTTTCATCTTTGTCGTGCGTCACTACGGCCACTGAAGAGCGACTGAAACGTCGAAATAACCAAAATCAAATAAATTACCGCGCTCAAAACCGTTAAAACGTAGTTTTATCATCGCTCCTTTTCTTAATTTGTTTTTGCTTACATTAAAATTAATGCGTACTTAATAAAGCGTACTTAATGAAGCTTGCGATGAATTCCTCACAGACCAGCAGCTCATCACGAGCTTGTACATTGTTCTAGCTTCTTGAGAAGCAGTCCACAGGCGGTCGTTACCACTTTCTATTAGGTACACCGCCAGCCTCTTTACAGCACTCCAATGAAATAAATAGTGGGGTTGTACAAAAATGTTGTAGCGGTAAAACCATCTGATAAATTAACACATTACACGACACAATCAACAGGATCATAAAACATGATAAAAATAAACTTATCGATGGTAAGTGATAATATCATTGGAAGTGTTCACCTCATTGTAGATTTGTATTTGATAACAAACACGAAAGGCGGCTATTAAGAATGAACACGACATCAATTGTAGTACTTAATAGTGAGGGCTACGAACGGTGAATTCATTTTCAAGTTAACGCAGAATGTAAATTGGTTGTAAAATTGTGTTTTTTCGAAGTACATAACTATACTTTAATTCCTATTGCTTTACCTTCCCTTCGACTTTTATATTTATTAGATGAGCTTACTAACCCTCTTATCACATTAAAATCAATTAGACATCAATGATATTGGAGATATACATAATCTAAAATATAAAAATAAATCGTGGAAATGTATGTACGCGCATAACTTAAAAACGTCTTCAACGATTTTGATGATGTGTTTACTAACACACATAAGTGACAACACTGATCTCAAGTTACTTCATCCTTCAAAATACCTAGCCAATCTCAAAAACTCAATTACGTACCGTTGAATTGAATAAACACCTCACCCAATATCATCAATGAGGTGTATTACGCTGGGGGGTAGTTTTTGGTGGGACCTTTTTTCATGTATGTATATATGTAAATAAATTCAATAACTGGGCCCCTGGACACAGCGCTGTCAAACGGCGACGCTTGTGGGGGCCGATAATTCAATTTATGCGCGCACTGAGACGCTACTCTCAGGGCTGTCACATTGTAGGAAAATTTATATATATTGATATCTATGATAGCACGGTTAGTGTAAGCGCTCGTGTAGACGGCATCGCTGGTGCACCACTACTCGTAGTGCTTTTATTCTGTGTATTGCAAACGTTGCTAGAAACCCTTATATCGCCGTCGTACCACTGACGCCAGCATAACGGCATAAGTGCAGCGGTGGTAAAGACACTTAAAGGAAACAAGACTTTTGGACCAATGACGTGTAATGTCTTGAGATAAGGTTTAAAAAAGCGTTATGTATTTATATAACATAATGGAAAACATCAGCCCTAAATTATATCTGGGAGACGAGAAATCTTAAAAATAAATCACAAATAAAATAAGTTATCGGTTTTTATATAGCCTATATTAATCAAGGAGATAATATAGCATTCGAATGGTGAAAGAATTTTTGAAATCGGTCCAGTATTTTTTGAGTTTATTCGTTGCAAGCACACAAAACGCAATCCGCGTTCAAAGCAATTTGATTGAATGTTTGTTACAAACGTGATATGAAAGATGTCAAACTAACAACTACATGATAATTATCATATCTGTCTTTTCGTCGTACAAATATCATTTTGAAAATAACTTTTCATTTCTAAAACAATTTCGTGCAAAAATAAGCTAACAATTAATTACAGGATAAATATTATTGTGAACTGCAAATTTTACATTTATTATACAGTTGGCCACACCACACCCCATTACCGTATGCGAGCACCAGGGATCGGTCCTTAGCCCGTTTCTATTCAGCGTGATATTAGACGAAGTCTCGAATAGCATCAGAGATGCACATGAGCAACCTCCATGGTTGCTCATGTATGCTGATGATATCGCGCTGGCAGGTTCGGACAGAGGGCGCCTGGTGCGACGCGTAAATGCGTGGAAGAGGTCGCTAGAGAACGACGGTCTGAAACGAATTATGGCGAAGGCTGAGTACTTGGCCTGCAACACTACAGATCCCACATCCGTGCGCATAGGCGAAGATACGGTCGAGCGCACGGATCAGTTTAAGTACTTGGGATCTGTCCATAGTGCATCCGGGGATATCGACCTCGACATCAAGGCCCGTATTACTGCAGCTTGGGCCAAGTGACGTGAGGTGACAGGTGTCATTTGAGACCCCAAAATGCCGGCCAAATTAAAAGGACAGGTCTATAAATCTATCATTAGACCTGTCCTTTTGTATAGCAGTGAAGCGTGGCCTGTACTTGAGCGACACAAGCAAGAACTGCGTGTCACGGAGATGAATATGGTGCGTTGGATGTGTGAAGTGACGCGGAAAGACCATGTCAGGAACTCCCGCATCCGTGGCAGTCTTCATGTCCGTGACGTAGCAGACAAACTGCAAGAGTGTCGCTTACGTTGGTACGGTCACGTTTTACGGAGACCGGCTAATTATGTGGGGAACAAATGTCTAACCATGCCACCTCCGCCAGGTCCCGGTCGAAGGGGAAGGCCCAAGAAATGTTGGCTTGACGTCGTGAAGGATGACATGCGTGCCAATGGTCTCAAAACGGGGGATGGCGAAAACCGCGCGAAGTGGAGTAGAAAAAGTAGGAAAGCGGGCGTCGGAGTGAACGCTCCGAACGCAATCGGGATTTAACGCTCGGACGATGATGATGACGATTATGAATCAATTAGCAAATACCTCGGGCAACTGATCAATATAGCGATCCAGCGAGGAAACGTAGCCAGCCTTCTGGGCACCTTACCTATGGAAGACTGTGAAATAGGCTCAGCATTCTACGTATAATCTTGAGGGACTATGGGTAGAATACAATACAAATAAGTTAAGTTTTTTATTATTTGTATTCGTTTTATGTAATTTTATAATATATACAATATTTTCTGTTTAAAAATGCGATAATGCGTGAGCGAGATAGTAAACTTTTACGAAGAAAACCAATTAACTACGGAGTTTAGGATAAATCTATAACGGACCGACAAATGTATTCTTCGATGGCAACCCTACGCGTACAGCACTGGAAGGACGAAAAGTACTCGTGGTAAACAAAAGATACGGGCCGCGGCACAATATCACACCGTATATAAATAATGGATGCGATTCCCAAAAAGGGTATATTTCCTTTTACAAGTTTTTTTGGCTATATATCCAAATATTCCGAAAGCGATTCACCAATTCTGGTCTGTAAGGAATTTCTTTCTTCTTTTTATATCCTATCTTTGTTTGCAGTAAAGTTTTACTGACAATATCTTTCGGTGTACGATGAAAGTTAAGACTTGAGTTCTGTTTGCCTTATCTGATCTAAGAAAAGTTCTTGTAGAAAGAAAAATGGGGCTTCCTTATTGAGTTCAAGTTAAATTAAATTATTGTATTTTTTATTGTATATCCATATTAATATAATATGTGAAAATGACTATGGATATTTTTTTTGCTTAAGAACAAACTTTACATAGACATTCCTATATCCTAGATAAACAGATAGATCCTATAGCATACGTTTTGAAAGTTAACGAGAACTATTCTATAAACTTTAAAATAAGGGAAAAATCTAATATATAAAATTCTCGTGTCACCGTTTTCGTTGCCATACTCCTCCGAAACGGCTAGACCGATTCTCATGAAACTTTGTGTGCATATTGGGTAGGTCTGAGAATAGGACAACATCTATTTTTCATCCCCTAAATGTTAGGGGTAGTCCACCCCTAAATTTTTTTATTTATTTTTTAGGCAAAATTTTTAATTTATATTTTTTTATGATACAACATATAAAAATACATACAATCCTCAATTTTCACCTTTCTACGATAAACCCCTATTTTTTACCGGGCAGGACGACGTCTGCCGGGACAGCTAGTAAGATATAAAATAAACTAAAGCTAAGCTATAAAATATAAATTATAAGATAAGATAGATAATATTAGTTCAATAACGATGTATGTATGTATCACTCAACATCCACATACTTCGTTATTGGACTAGTATTGTCTATCTTACATAATATACTTTTGATAACGAAAGTAACAAGCTTTTATTGCGAAAATTGGGATGGACTCAGCTGAACATGGTACAGTCAACTCTCGATAATTTGACAACTTTGTTAACTTGAATCTCTCTATAATTGAACAAATCCCGATTCTATTAAAAATACTCGATAAGATAAATAAAATACATTCACTCAGGTTATAAATTAGTTTAGGCCTTTAACACAGTATCGGAATTAAATTAACAAGTTTCCACATAATTATCTCACGTAACTAAACGATGAATCAGTACTACATAATAGCATCAAAATACTTGAAGCATTTTTCACAAACTTATATGTGTACACTTATGTGTTAGACACGTAGTTTGCGTATATGTAGGGATTGGTCCACGATTAAGCAATGGAGGTACACAGCGTTCCAGCAGGGCATGAATCTCATACCAGTGTGTACGCGCAATATCAAAATTTGACTATAAATAAGCTTTAAAAAAATTATTAAATACAAGCTTTTGAGATCTTGCCTATCATGTAGCAGCAGAGTGCTAGCCAAGACAAATAAAACGAGCCCAAACACGACGGGTCTATCCTGTTTAGTACAGGAGTTCTTATAGCCACCTTCCGACTCCATAATCAGATCAGCTCCGTGGTGCAAAATTTCAGCTCAATCGGAAACCGGGAAGTCGATCGAATTTAATTTGCAACATTCCACCCGAACTTACATACATCCATTACAAGTTAAATAAAAGCTTGTAAAATACTCCTAATTAACAACCAATATTAAAAAACACTACAAGTAAACGCCAAACCAAATTCTCTGAAATAAAATCTGGAAATATAGGCAATATTTCTAGTAAAAGTGCTTCATTGAAGACTTCCTACGCTTCATTAGGTAATAATAATATACAGACTGGAAAATATTCCACATTTATCCGTAGGTATTAATTAATTAATTCGGTTATTTAATACTTAGTTCTCGTAACGCTCTGTGACGCGTCGTCTTTTGTTAGTTCGGCTTCACACCAAGAGCTTGTGAAGTGATTGAACTGCTTATGGGAGGGTAAACCGCTTCGTTACGTAACGCGTTACGTCACCAATCTGTCTGCATTCCCTTTCTCTCATGCGTACGGCAGCGGTAGGCAGGCTCCTCCTCTCTTACTCTAACCACAGCGCTAGCGGTATTTCAGTAATTAAATAAAATAATAATACTAATAATTCTAATATACATAATTGTAACTAAGAATAAAATATATTTCATAATCAATAAAAGATTTTATTAATAAACTAGCTGCCGGCTTCCTGCCCGGAAAAGCTTCACTCGATATGTCGACAGCAGCGCCACTTACCGGGTCCAATGGGGATTGTTCACAAAAATTACCTTCTGATTTTATATTTTTATTACGTAAAATAGGGTATTAAGATACTAATTTGAATATTTTTGTATTTTAGGCGTTAGTTTTTTTATAATTCGATTTTAAAGTTATTTCTCGGATGCCGTCATAAGGCACAAGTTTACATTGATTTTTTGCCTAGAAAACAAAAATAATTAAAGCAAGTTTTATCTATATCTAATCATAGTAATCTTTAAAGCTTAAAGCTACTTATTTAAATATCACTCTCATTACTCATTACGTATCGTGATCATTTTAGTGTATTTTGTCGCTGGGCTTATAATTTTTCGTGTTCAACCATTATTATTTTCTATAGTTATCGTTATTTTTTTTAAAGTGGTCTTTAGGGAAAATTCAAGTTACATAACTTGAATCAAATAATGTACAGCTAGATTTTTTTTACACCTGAAGCAGGCAAACAGGCAGACGGCCCACCTGATTGGATTTAGTAAGGTCAAATAGAGGTCAAACGCATTTCTTACAAAATACAAGAGGATCGTACGTTTTTTGGAATTTTAACTAGACATAAATGATTAGGGACACTATTCCTCGAAATGGTTTTTCAAATAGTCAGATTGAAAAAAAGTGAACAATCCCCATTGTAATCCACCTCAGAACCTTCTTTGGCTCGTGCACAACAATTGCCAAAGATCATCACATGATCAAATGTATAGTTTACGATTCTGTAAAGAACATACAGACAAACATTCATTTTTATATATAAGATAACCTTTCCTTACATTATCATTTTAATATACATAAAATTTTAGTAATAACTAAGCTTTCTTGAAGTTAACCAATATCAATATAAAATAGTTCAACTTAAATTAGGTTAAGTTTCACTTCTGTCGGGAGTCGCAAGCCCCACACTTTTTTTTATTGCAGGAGTTCAGAGTTCATTGCCTATGGACGTTTGTAACACCAAAGGTGCTACAAATGCACTGCTGCTCTCTTAAAAGAGACTGACCTGGTCACTAATTCCGGAACTCAACTCAAGGTTGTTATGGCAGTTATTCTAGACTAGGGGTGGTATCCATCCAGTCCGGCAAATACCCTACCACCTACTCTACCTATTTTATTCGTCTATGGTTATACATTAATCGCCTAACTTGCTGGCTGTAACAAAGGAAATTAGGAAACCCTTGTTATTTCAATTCGCTACCATTCCCAGAGTCCATTATTGCCATTTTAACATACATTGATCGACCTTCTCATTAACATATAGACAGGTCCGAGAAAAAAATCGCTACCCAAATTGTACCTTCCTTTTTGTCCCCTCGGGCTCTTCTCAGAGATAAATTAAGGCCTTTTTTGTTGGTTTTGTGACCACTGGGGCGGATTCGAGACATTCATTTGGGTTTTGTATACATTAGACTTGGTACTGAAGATTTGTATTAGGTAAGGTTAATTGCATTGCTGTTAAGTAGCCAAGAGATGGTACAAAGACCTTTTTTCTATGTTGGTGATAAAATATAGAGCTTGCAAAACAAAAGAACTTGATGCTAGACTTAATAAAACAAATTCATGTCTCTCTTGCATAGCCTATAAGTCTGGAATGTGAAGCCTATCTCACTTGCTCAGTCACAATATTCTATTAATATATATAATATAACCCGTATAATAGCACAAACATATACATCATTAATCCATACAATGTCAGTTTTTTTCAATCTTCCGCCGTGTGTCAGGGCAGAGATCTTTTAATTCTTTTGTTTTCTTTGTTGTCTTTTATTTTATTATTCTTTTAAAGGGAAAATAAGTGTGGGCGTCATTTTTTTATGTTAAGTTCTTTTTCTTTTCGTTTTTATCTTTGTGTTACCACTCAGGTCCTGACAAAAACAAAATCCACCTGCATATCTGAAACAAACCACATTTATTAACCGTCGGTATTTGAACTAATAACATTGAAACTATTGCAATTCTTTTTTTTGTTTACTTATTGGCATACAGCCTATGTATTGTAATCATTAGGCAGGTGCTACGTAGTTTAAAGCACAAGCTGATTCTAGGAAATTCGGCCACGTTGCCGGGCGGACATATGCATTTGTGCAGTATAAAACAATGACCCAATGAGAGGGGAGGCAGTCGAGCGAGAACCATGATCAAGGTGACACGTGTGTACATTCGGTAATCTATTAGTGAAGGGCTTTGCGCGATTTATTGAATAACGACCTTCTGCATTATGTTTGGATTGGCTGCGTTCGGTTATATTTCTAAATGTGTTCTACTTGTTTGTTATAGTTCTAAAAACACGTTTTATTTTTACATTTATTTCGTTTTATAACCTTTTCTACTATTACTGTCGATACGATGTAAGTTACTTTTATTTTTGTATACATAGTGTTGGCCTAAGGTCTCGCCATGCCAGCCTCAATGACATCATCCGCCGAGCTGTTGTTAGCGTCGGCGTACCGGCCATCCTAGAGCCAAATAACTTGGTGCGTGACGATTCCAAGATGCCGGACGGATTATCACTTATTGACACGATATGCGTTAACACTCTAGGGCCCGCATATCTTCTAATGATAAGTCAGGGGCTGGCAAAGCTACGTCAACAGCTGAAATATCAAACGGTACAAATATGGAACCCTAGGAAGGGGTTACATATTTGTGCCGTTTGGAGTTGAACTTTAGGTCCGTGGGATCCATCGGCAAAGGGTTTCTTCAAAGAAATGTGGAAGAACTCTTTGACACCACCCGTAGGCTGGTTCGTGTTTCGCGCAACGAGTCAGCATTTCCATACAGCATGACAATGCAGCCAGCTTTCTGAGCACGCTTGTCTCGTTACATAGTTTATATATATTATTTTATTAATAATAACAAAAATTCATTTTTTTTTATTGCAGGAGATCAGCAGACAGGCAGACGGCCCACTTGATGGACAGCGGTTACCAACGCCTATGGACATTTGCAACACCAAAGGTGCTACGAATGCGCTGCTGCTCTCTTTAGGGAGTCTGGAACCTGGTCACTAATGCCGGAACACAACTCAAGGTTGTTATGGCAACATACTCTAGACCAGGGGTGGTAGCCATCCAGTCGGGCAAATGTCGGGTTGTTTTGTCGCCTCTTACGACAGGCCGCCGGGCCGCAGGAAATTGTATTCTTTCTCCGTTCCTGCACGGATAAAATGAGTTATTTATTTATTTCAAAAAAATAAGTATTTTCCATATTATTTTATATATATTATTATTATTTATATAAATTATTTCAATGCTATTAAAGTTAAATTAATAAGACAATTACTAGTACTAGGGCATTACAACAGTGTCACTATAATTATTATAAATCTTTATACTCCACGGCGTCAAAGGGACATGTATACCAAATTGACTTCAAGTATGGACTCTGGCACCGGGCCGCGAGGCGGCAGAAAACAGACTCAAGCATTGAACTGGGTGTGCAGTTGCACCCACTAAATACAAATTAGTTTATGTTAATTGTTAATCGTATTTTTATAAAGTTAAGTTAAGTTTGTGTTTGGGTAACGAAAACGGATAACTCGATAGCCAAACCCAGACTAAAGTAATGGAAAGTTCCTTTACTAAATTACAGTTCCAGTTAACGTGGCTAGCTACGCTTGGCCATTAGATAATAGAAGCCGTCATTTACACATGTAGTAGCTTTTTAATTAATTAAATCTTTCATTCTTTGGGGATTTTTCTGTATATGGTAAGTGCATTCTTACCTCTACAATATATTTGTTTAATAACGCTGTTATTTCAGGTAATATAAAAAATATTCCGTTTTTATCCTTCATCAAATCAAATCATTTATTTGCTTAAAAACATGTTTAGTAAAAACATTAGGTGACTATGTTATTTCATTTCATGCGGTGTTGCTCTTTTAGGCATGTAAATAGTAATTAAGTATAAAATCAACTAATTAACAAAAACAGACTATAATCCACTCACCCCACATACATTAATTTTACTTTTTTTCTAGAATGATACAGTAATTGTAGATAATATTTCAAATGCCGAGTTATTCCATATAGAATACAATATCAAAAATGTAAAAAAATCAATATTACAATCTTATTTATATTGAAATACCTGCATTTCTACTACATATTGTTCTTGTAAAATACGAATTGTAAGTTTAGAATACAAAGGGAATCGAGAAAAAAGCATCTCAAGGAATAATACCCAGACGTAAGAAATAAACTTGGGCAAAACAGTCGAGTTAAAATATTAACAAGTTATTTTTCTTGCAGATTGTTGGTGCAGAACGTTAGCTGCTGTGTAGCAGAAGTAATGTTTTTTCAAGTTACAAGGCGTCCCACTGCTAGCGTAGTTACTTAGGGCCCTACCATAAGCTGGTTTCATTTTTAAATAAGCACGAGTATACGAGTGAATTTGTCAAGTGGGCCTTCAGGGCTAATGTTGAATTATACAAAATAAAAACAATCGTTTCGATGAGAAATAAATTCGAGTTGGCAACACTCACATTGAATATATGGGGTGTTTTTTATAGAGGTATAGAACTTTAAGTTGGCATTACTGTTCAAGATGGCGACCGATTTAACAGCTGTCAAGTGATTTATTCTCAGTTTGGTTTGGCAATTCATCATGAATAGACTCACGCCTGAACAATGCTTGCAAATAGTGCAATTTTATTTCGAAAATAATGGTTCTGTGCGGAATACGTATCGCGCACTACGTCCATTTTATCGTCGACAAAATCGTCCATCAGAGCAGTTAATTCGATTAACCATAGAACGTTTTCGCACCACGTTTACTCTTATTGATAACTCGCATCCCCAGAGACGCCGTACGGTGCGTACAGAAGAAGCTATTGCTGCTGTAGAGCGTAGCATTGAGGAAGACCCGAATGAGTCCATCCGCCATCGAGCACAGGAATTGGATCTGTGTCCATTCACTTTATGGAAGATTTTGCGGAAGGATCTTGGTTTGCGTGCTTACAAAATCCAACTCGTGCAAGAATTGAAGCCAAACGATCATCAAGTAAGGCGTAAATTCGTGGAATGGGCCCAAAACGAGATTGTCGCTGTTCCCGATTTTCATAAGCGAATTTTGTTTAGCGATGAAGCGCACTTCTGGTTGCATGGCCACGTCAACAAACAAAACTGCCGCATTTGGAGTGAAGCTAATCCTCAAGTGTATGTCGAAACACCGTTACATCCAGAAAAACTGACTGTTTGGTGCGCTTTATGGGCTGGTGGAATCATTGGTCCGTACTTCTTCAAAAACGATGATGGCCAGAACGTTACAGTCAATGGTGATCGGTATAGAGCCATGATTATTACCTTTTTCATTCCTGAATTGAATAACCATGATGTCCAGGAGATGTGGTTTCAACAAGACGGCGCAACATGTCACACAACTCGTGCCACAATCGATTTATTGAAAGACACGTTTGGTGACCGCCTTATTTCACGTTTTGGACCTGTGAATTGGCCTCCAAGATCTTGTGATTTAACACCGCTAGACTACTTTCTGTGGGGCTATGTAAAGTCATTGGTCTATGCGGATAAGCCACAAACGCTTGACCATTTGGAAGACAACATTCGCCGTGTTATTGCCGATATACGGCCACAAATGTTAGAAAAAGTCATCGAAAATTGGACGTTCAGATTGAACTACATCCGCGCCAGCCGTGCAGTCATATGCCAGAAATCATATTAAAATGTAATGCCACAAGATTATCTTTCGGATAAATAAAATTCATGTCAATCGAATAATCCATCGTTGTTTTATTGCAACTTAAAGTTCTATACCTCTATAAAAAACACCCTTTAGATAAGTGTTTTGTGTTTTTTCTTTCTGTGTTCTTTCATAGTTTTCGCAATGAATGTACGCCTTTCACTTTTCCCAGTATTTAATGTATTCAATCCAAGAATCAACACAAAAACCGAGCAATATAAAGTCTACTGCCTCCCCAGGAAAGTAATATCTATACAGTTTTTCACAAGTGGTATTTTTTTTTTCAAAAATTAATTACCCTAATCAAATCGATTGAAAAAAATCACATATACTATATATTATTATGATACCAATCAATAGTGTAGCTTGTACGGTTCAATTTCATTGAAGGAATATCATATGGATGTAAGGAAAAGGGTTGAATTTTAAAAAACTGTTTTTTCTCCACTCCTAACAAAAACTCGAACATGTTGTCAAGGTTTGATTTTCTGTTTAATTTTTACTATTTTTAGTGTGCTAAAAATATTATTTATTAATTGAGACAAGTAATACAAATATTAAACTATCTTAAAAATTAAACTACTCTATAAAAAAAACTTAAAAATGAAATACTATTAAAATATTTATTAATTATTTTTATTATTTACTTTCTTAGCTTTTTTATTTATTTTATATTATTTTTGTGTATTTCTTATTCTAGTGCATGGTTTTATCTACTATATACTCGTACCTATTACTTCTTACTATTCTTATTAGTCTTAAGGGATTATAGTTAGAATATGATATGACTCATAGATTAGGTTTACTCAAGGTTAAGTTTTCTGTATTAATGAATGTATGGTATTGAATTATAAATATCACTTACACTCTCGTAAAACAATTTTTGTGACATTAGAACATGGAGTAGGGGACATAAAATGTACCGGCCCACGGGAACTATCCGAGTTAACTTACTGTAGAGTTTATAAATGTTTCTTTCAACAAAACCGTATCCCGTGGCGATGATCAGCAACTTAATGTTCATACGACTTTGAACTGGACAAAGTGGAAAGCGAATTATTGCCCAGTAAAAGTTTTTCTTAAACCTTCAGAGATTTCAATAAATATGGTTTAATATTCTAAGCATTTAAATGCTGTGCGTGTGCTGCTGTGACTCTTCGCACAGGACTTGATCTTTGTTATAATATTTTTTATTTTATTGCATGAGTTCAGCTGAGTGGCAAACGGCCTACTTGATAGAAAGAGGTTACCATCGCCTATGTACATTTGCAACACCAAAGGTGGTACAAATACACTGCTACTCTCCTAAGGACACTGGAACCTGGGTACTAACGCCGGAACACAACACATGGTTGTTATGACGGCATACTCTAGACCACGGGTGGTAGCCATCAAGTTAAGTAAATGCCCCACCGCCTGACTGTGGGTTGCTTTTTCGCCTCTTACGACAGACCCGGCCCGGCCGCAAGAAATCTTGCAAAATAAACAAATGAAACATAAACGAAAAAATAAATAAAATTCCCGTTTATTTTTTACTATCTACGCACTCGAGATCCAAAACTTTACTTCAATTTAATGTTTATTAATTGCTAAGAAAATTACACGCTGTTTTATTAGTTGTTTCCACAGACTCATTCTTATAGTATTGGTGTTTTAATTACATAAACTATGCACTTAATCTAGTATTATTAGGGTTTTACACGTTATTGCGTTAGGTATTATAATTTCATAAGGCGCTAATATTTAAGTCTGTTAGTATGTATTTATTGTAAGCTTATTCGATATTTCTTTGTTCCCTTTAGCCCCAGATCACAGATGATCTGTGTCTTTAGCTTTTATTTAGCGTAATCTTTCTATAACCCAACGCAAAAAGGTTTTGTTCTAAAATATTTTTGCTATTTACCTCATGTAAAATTACTACGAAACTTGCGAGTTATTAAAACTTACGAGTACATATAATTTGCTGTTATATTGTGTTCAATCACTACATTTACGATAACTTTTTACGCTATATTATGTCCATATCACTGATGACATCCGTTGCATTAGACTTAAGACCATCGATGCATCATCGTGATGATGCAAAATTCACCAGAACTCATGGTAATAACAAAAATTGCCCAATTCACTGCGATTACTGTCTGTAAGATACAAATATGGACGCAAACATAACAAAGGTAATATCATATAGGCTCAAAATAAAATTCTCCTTCGCTTTTTGCTAAGAAAGTTATCAAAAACTAACGAGAATCCGAATCGAATACTATAACGGGCGTGATCCTATTATAAGGGGGTACCTATTGGACGCTTTCGGGGATTGCCTTGTAGTCTAAATGTTAATTCCGCAGACCAAGGGACAATACTATGCAAATACTAGTCAGATATTGGGCCCGTAATGTATGCGGGGGCCAATAACAGAGCGGCTCACCCCGCGGAACTAATACCAGTGTTACCTGAATTAGGGTTGCTCGAGTTTTTGTAACAGTTTGGGTAGTGTCGACATGCTCAAATCCCCGACACTTAATACATCCCTGTGTAAATTTCTTTAGCAATTCAGAGATTTAGAGGCAAATAGTAGTGTAACAGGAACTTCGTTCACGTTGCCATGGCACCGTGTGTGTTCGTAAGTTGCGGTGTGAGATAAAAGGGTACGGACATTGCAAAATTTGCAGTGTCCTTCGGTAGTTTAAATGAGCCAGGCACCAGTATCACTCTTTCACATCTTGTAATATAATCATTATGAAGTTTTACATACGATACGATTTAATCCACCGCACCGAATTAAATTTGCGCTCCTATTTAAATATTTTGAACAGAAACTTTTTAGTTCGTAGGCGTGCGTAGCGGGCTAGTTTTGCAACGACTTTTTGGAACGGAAGCGGAAATTTTGAGTACCAAATTTTTCGGATATATTGATCTATTCCATGGAAACTATCTATTTCATCCCTTATCCCATTTTCTTTGTCCCCTTTTCCAATTGTATCTCCACGTCGTTACCCCACTGTAAAGGCTTGCAACACGTTAGTTTCAAGCTGGGCCGTCTTTTTTTAATTGCCTGAACTGCCCACTTGATGGAAGGTGATCACCGTCACCTATGGACGTTTGCAACACTAGGGCCGTTACTAACACGTTGACGGCCTCTAAAAAAATTTTCAACGCTCTTAAAGGACACCGTATCGAAGCGCAGAGGGAATACCTCAGTGGGAAGTTCCCTCTAAATCAGTGGTTCCCAAAGTGGGCGATAACGCCCCCTTGTGGTCGCTGCAGGCCTAAAGGGGGCGGTAAGAGACCCAGAAAAAAAATGGGTATTGGCAGGTTTAGCCCATAAGAGTTAACTTGAGACCTCAGCGCCGTTGTGTACTGCGCTTAAAATTCTCATTTAGAATGAATCCTTAATCTCCCTAATGTAGCTCTTAATAATCAATTTATTTAATTTGATTTTATAGTGTTTTTTAAGTAGGTGAAAAAATGGGGGCGCTAAAAATAATTTATTCTCAAAGTGGGCGGTATACAAAATAAGTATGGGAACCACTGCTCTAAATCATTACTGTACGTAGAATGAACTTAATTTCTGTCATATAATTATTTATTTTAATAAAAACTTAAATTTTAGTCATGTAACGCTTTGCGAGTGAGTATTAAAAGTATACAAAATGTAAATAATTTATCAATGAATTTTATTAAATGTACCTACTTCTTGGAGCTATTTTGTTACTCCAACGTGCACGTACACGTGCTAATTACATTTAGATATTTTAAATTGTGACTCACCTACCAGTCCACTAGTCCGATCTCAACTGCCAGTTTAATTCTAAGTGTCAATTTCACAATCGACACGCAAAAAGTGGCCATTTTAAGACTTCAGGTTCTTATAAAGCCCGTCAGTCTAATCTCAAAAAGAAATGTAATAGCAATATTAACATTTATACAATAGCGAAAAATAAACAACAAGGGTTCAATAAAACAATCATATGACACAGACTTCATTTTTATTACAAATATTAATTGCACATAAGAATATTTCATACAAAAATATATTCTTAATTAAAAAGATTCCCACTAAAACAAACTATAAAACTGCAATACATACAGAAATACAAAATATTAAAAATTTCGTTTTAACAAAAGCATAAGAGTACATATAAATTTGCAAATCAGATGTCAAGAAGTTACAAATAATTCAAATTAGTTTTGTAAATATTTAATTACATAAATAATCAAGAACGTTTACAATAAATTATTTTGACTGTACATTATAATTGACAAAATATCAAAGCCGAAAAGTCAATAGTCAAGATTAAAATGTTCAAGTAATTTTTATAGATAATTTTGTTTAATTAATTTATTCGTTAACAATTCAACAATATAACTACCTTCTTATTTACATTTGTGATAGGTAATTATTAATTTCCCCTTTTATTTAATATTAAATCTAAATCCATTATCATGAAAAATTAAACTTTGTTTTAGATATCATTTTGACAATAAACTGATAATTAAATACACATTTGTTAAAAAATACACGAGATGATCAAAATCGGGCCACACTGATCGAAATTGGCTCATTTCACCAATAACGGGAATAAGTGGGACACGTTGATCAAAAATGTTATCTACATGATCATAAGTTGAACAATGTTGATCAAAACTGGATCATGCCTCTTTAAATACGACCAAACTTGATAGGTAGACAATAAAAATGACTCTAAAATCTTTTTTTACTAGTCACAGAAATTGTAAAAAAATAGGCCACATTGATCGAAAATGTATTTATTTTTAAAATTATGAGAATTATAGGAACAAGTTGATCAAAAATTTGATCCACTGTGATCAAAAAATTTGGACAATGTTGACCAAAACTGGATCACGCTAATTTAAATACGATCAAACTTACTAAACTTCATAGTAAGGTACGTTTCAAAGTTTGTAACACATAACAAACGACTATAAAACCGTTATTTATCACATTAATTATTATTTATTATTATATAATGTAATATTTTAACGCCAAATAGTAAATTATTTTTGAGACTATACATTATTAGGCGAATTGATAAAATCACCATCATAATAAACTTTATTTATAATGTTTATTTTAAAAAAACCTAGCTCCTAGTATATTCCTAAAACCAAAAAAAATATAAATGGAATAATTAAAATTTTACTAATTACAAATTGTTTTATAAATTATATAGGTACGAACTTTACTACTTAAATATTAAAAATTATGACAAGGCGTGTGTTTATACGTAACAGTGATGAAAAAATCGAACCATGAATTTTACAATATTTTTTATCATCATGAACATGTATAATGAGGAAAAATTGTACATTTGCTTTAAAAACACTATGGTAACATTCGTAATACAACTATTTATATTATTCTACATAATAAGTAAATTAAAGATTATATATATATAATTGTGACGTCGTTTCCCAGAGAGACCATTTATTAAAGACATTTGAATTATTCGAGACCTTTTGTCGCATAGACTATGGCTTGGATACGTATATTTACTTCTAAACAAGCATTATTTGCTGACACAGTTTGAATCAAACCAATATTATTTTTAAATTAATGTAATCATATCGAAGGCTTCATAACAAAAGGGCTTACATACAAAATTGCAGTTTTACACAAGGTACAAAATTGTGAATAAAACAAAACTATTTGATTGTAAAGGCTGAAATTTGGATTACCCTTCTATTTAGGTACACTTGCATAGATTTTAGTAAACAACAAAAAATGCCATTTTTGCGTATACACCCATTTGTTATCGAGCCCTCGATATATACATATGTAACAAGTCTATGAAGAGAATTACTAATTTGAGCGAACTACAGATAACTAAAGACAACTTCCAAAATGAGTTTCGAAAAAGTATTGCAGTACATGATATTTATAAAGCTGAATATTTCACAGGCGATTTAAGGCACGTATTCTAGAGCCATCAAGAGCTATTTGAAATTAATTATCTAGAGCGCATGCCTCACATTCGACATTTCAATTTAACCAATTCTATCTTCGAATCTAATTTTAAATTTTTATATTGTTTTAGAATACAGTTCTACGTCCCACTTTAATAATATGACGAAGCTCTTTTATATATACTCTATTCTCGTTGTAATTTAAGTACATAGAATTACGGACCGACAATCGATCAGTAAAATGTGTAAATCTGAAAAGCTCTTAAAGAACGCCTACATCAAAAGATGGCACTAATACTCATTGCTTATTTTTTATTTTCTCATTCTAAAAAATATATATTTGAAAGAAATTATCTTTAGATTGGGATGGGAGATTGCCGTCGTTTGTCTATTTCCATACTAAGTAAAACTTAAATCTTGAGTGTCGTTCGTACTTTAACAGTAGAAACATAAATTATGAGTAATATTTTAATTCATGCACAAAGTGTATCAGCAAACAATTAACAAATTAAATAATTACATAACGTCCCTTTATATCACAATGTAATTCGCTTGGGGCGCCCTCTTCTTTTAACGAACAACTTGTTTATAAACTTAAAAATTTAAACTTACTGTAACCTAAATAAACACAGAAGTTTTTGTTGGAACAAAATTTCTAAACAGGCGCATTCGGGGATTAACTCGATATGAACACTAGCGAGACTTGCCGGGTAGACTCATTTAGAAGAGAGGATAGTATACCATGCTTAATCTATAAAATCAGTGCAAAACGATTATATAGTACACATGATCCATACTAAATATTCAGAACGTTGGTACCGGTAATGATCAATTAAACCTTAATCAGCAGGAATTAAGTATCATTTTGATGTTAAACCTTGTAGAGTAACCATGTAATATAGCAAAATCATAACTAAGGCTGGTGTGCACCGACACTAAACGATGGTTAAACGAGAATAATCGCTAAAAATGTAAGCATAAACAGCGATTATTTTATTTTAATCGTCGGTTAAATGTCGGTGCACACCAGCATAAGTTACAAAAATGTTAATTACTCTCTGTCAAAATTATTTATAAATTTAAATGCGCTTTATCCCATTTGTATTTTAAGGTTTATGAGTTACCTAATGAACTCAGACTACAAGTGCCAGTACCAGCGTCGATTAATCCCAATAAGCGCTTTAGATGCAAAGAAACTTCCATACATTTGCGTAAGTTTATGCGCTTGTGGCTGTTTCAACAATTCGTTCTATGTAAAACTTCTGTGTTTAATCATTTTTGTGCACGTTCCTAATTTTAACATAACGAACTCTAAGAATGGAAGAGTTTCCACAGTTTCAAGTGAACCTATATTATATATATTTCTAATCCAGTATCTACATGTATACATATATGGTATAACTATGTGAAAGTTTCTTTTTCATATATATTATAAGCAGTATATGAGGCGTTTTCATTCTTAGACAACGTTATAAAATATTACTAAATTTTAAGTCCCCATAGACGTAGACGATTAAATATGGTTTGCAGCATCTAGCGAAGCGTACTGCATAACAAATATTATTTTCATTTATTTCAAGTGAAGTTTATTTCATACCAACGATGTTCTCATAAACTTTATGTTTTAAAAAATTCATTTCATTAAAAAAAAAGGAATAAATACATCACTTTGGGAATTTTGTATTAACATTCAACTTAAACATTTATTTACGTAAAATCGTCTACGTAACGGAACTTAAATTGCAGCAAGTATCATATTAAATCACCTTAAATGTATTTATCAATTATCTGAATTTAAAACATTCAAGTAAAATATATGAAAAAGCATATAATTACTTTTTGTGACATTGGTGATGTAATTAATCTCTACGTCATTATTGATTTAAATAATTGTGACTTTATCCACAAGTCTTGATATTCAAATTAAATCGATTTAATATACTCACGATTTGAACTAAATTTCATTAATATAACAGTGATTTCTATAAACATTATACCAACCCAACGACGTGATCGTAAAAGGTTCTGGGATCGTTTGAGAATGATTATACGGAGATAACCGTATAATATAACTAAGCAGTTGTGACCAAAATTTAATAATAACGATTATATCTTAATCTAGATCTTATCCTTTAGGATTGTTTCTTTCCAAATGACACACAGTAAATATTCCATAACATAAATCTATTTGAAAATGAACACTGATGTCTTATAAAATAAGACAACGCTGGATTGTAATTAAATATATATAATTATAATTATAGCACTCTGATAGACAATTCATCATCTCAAAGAGCAATTAAAAAGGTCTTGAATATTTTATTACGGACCTACCTATATATAGTCCGCTGTATTTCTTTCAAAATAGCTGCCTTGCTCTACGTTATCTCGGATCACCTATCTACCACATCAAGAGCCAGCCACTAGCACAAGTTTGATAGTTTATTTATATGCTATTATTTCCTTACATGCAATAGTTGGTTGTTTATTCAAGCCGACTTGAGTCATATAATTTTTTTGCGTGGACGCTACTTTGAAAAAAAGATGGTGAACAGTTCGCAGGATAAAATATTCAAAAGGTTTTTTTTTCGTAATAACACTTTCTAGAATGTGAAAAGACAAAAAAATCAACAAATGATTTTACTGTGTATCAATCGAAAATCTATTTCTCTATAATCAGATACCGTCAGCAACAAAAGTTATTCTATTCACTTACGTCTAATGGTAAGTTTTGTTGTTAGAAAACTTTCGTTACCGACTAGCGATGCGACTCGAATCAATTTTTGAAACACAATACAACCGACAAATATGTCAAATAGATGACGCTGTGGTTAGTATATTGATTAATTATAACTATTTAGGCTTTGGAAGGAAATAAACGCATACTTTGCATAATTATACATAAATGTATCAGAATGAACACTTGATATTGATGACAAGAAAAAATTGACACAAACGCAGGACAAAATGAAAACAAATATGATTTAAAAAATCATAATACAGACAAGGTTAAATTAACTCACTACGACGATATTTATTTACCTGAATAAGATTATGATCAGATCCTCTTCAGTAAATTGGATGTGTGAGAATTTCAAGATCAAATGAATCAACTATTCGCAGAATCCATTCATTCACTTTTAAACGGAAATCAGGAAAGGTAATATTTACAAGTTTCGTTTAATATTATATTATAATATAAAAACATTATGTATATCTCGTACCTTGGTGTCGAGTAAGTGAATTTTGATCGAGCCGCATCATTAATACAGACTGTTCAACTAAGACTTACTTCTAGAATCACAGCTCGCGCTATGTGGAATGTACCAGGAGTGGTTCTCGTTCTATTCCATGATCAGTTTTCTCGCTCACTCCTACGGTATGGAGAGCACGTGAGGGCAGGACGGTGACTTCTTCGTCCGTGCAAGCGAGACGCGTATAGTCGATACCGCGGGAACGTTTCGTTGGCTCCTCGGGTCGGCTACGCCACTGGGAAGTAGTAAAGTTTAATTTAAAAAATATTTAGATACTCTTGTATGATAATTTGTCAAATTTAAAAAAGACACTTTTCAGTGTGTTAGGACCACACTACATTTCAATATATTGTTACGACTGACAAAGACCAAATTTCATCTGCAGTGTATTACCTTTTGGCATTTGGACTTCTATTGTTTACTTGTGTTAAAATTTGTAATTAGAAAAACAGTCTATTGTGTATTGTAATCCTTTATGGTAAGCATTAGCCAGGTGTGATTCTTGAAATTATTGTTACGCGGTCGAGCATTGTGTCGAGACATATTGTATATACTTAGTATAAAGGAATGCCCGAACGGAGGGGTGAGGCAGTCTAGCGATATTCACAAACGGGACAAGACGTGTATACATTCGATAAGCTATGTACGGACTTTGCGCGTGTTATTGAATCGTGCATCACGTTGTACTGATTGCGTCCAGTTATATTTGTACCTGTGTAATACGCGTTTGTATAGTTCTAATAAATTCTAACGACATTTTAATTCGAGTCCTGCAACTCGTAGCAATATTCATATTTACTTATGCTAAATCAATGTCATCGATATAATTATATTTCAGGTATTGGTAGTAAGTGTTGCCAGCCTACATACACTCTAGGCCTTTCATTCCACTTTCTCTCATACACTTATTTCATGAACCACTTTCATCCATTCTCTCTATATTCCCAAGCCGCCTCGACATATTTAGGTATATCTACATTGATACATTGGCATAATTGATATCAAATTAGATCAACTCTATCTAATACCGTCTTAATACTTAAGAGACAACGTTAATGAGCTTTGTAATTAATTTACGTGAGATGACCGTACTCAATAATTTTAATCAGAGATTAGCCGCGGCTTCATTATTTCATACCGACTAAGTCCTGTATGCGGGATAATAACAAAGCTTGTTTCCATCTATTCGATAGAAATATATTCGTTAGAAATTGATTTGTTTTTGTTAAATGTGCTGCTAAAAAACATTGAGACCACCATAGCAGTTATGTCACAGTCCGCTAACTGCAATTTACTAAATACTTCACATACGATTAAAAGATATGAAAATAGTGCGTACCATCAACTAAACACTTGCGGTATTATTGATGAATGAATGAATGAATATGCTTTATTGGGTTTTAAAAATACAGTTAACAGAAACAAAATGTTACAATACAATAGGCAGTCTTATCGCTATTAGCAATTTCTTCCACAACTGATAAAATTGATAAACAGATATTTGCATATCTACATTAATAAACTATAAATAATACAACATGATATAATTAATATATATATTATAAAATATAAAATTATATAAATATTATAAATACACTTATATAAATGAATATAAAACCAAAAAACATATGGGACAATAACTGCTGCATTCTTAAATGAGCTATTTGAGCTAAATAAAATTGATATGAGTTATAATAGTTTGTAGGCTTCTTTAAGCTTCTTAAAAACATTAGACATTGGCGATTAACTTAATCAATTTTTAATTATCCCCATTGTCGAAAGAATCCAATATTTGTTATGAGTAATAAGTAGGTATTTAAAAAATATAACTGCTTACTTTGTCGCTAGATTCTATCGTTCAGTGTCAAAATAGTTGCGTTTTATAAAAAAAACAAAAAATAAGTTGAGTAAATTACGATTTATTTTAATGTATTTAATTATTAATAAAGGAGATAAGATAAGCAATTAAGGTGTCAAGTTTCTACTTAGAAACTTGAAAGCCAACTTCAAGTATCTCTGGTACTTAGTTGCCTGCGATACTCGTAGCTATATTAGCTAATTTAAGACATTATAGATTTAATTATCAAATTTTTATACAATGTAATTATATCAATTAAGACATAATTAATCGTTAGCTATTTATAGATAAAACCATATTAATAAAAATAACATTGTCGCTAACAGAATTATTTTTCATTTGACTATCTATACAATACTATAGATAGTATATTGTAGAGGCAAAATTTCTGGACAATATTTTTTTTGCCGAAAACCGAGTCAGGGGGATGAAAGAAGTGAAATAGAACTCATTTAGATTTTTTCAAATTTTTGTTTTGTTTATCTGTCTGTTTGTACCGGCTAATCTCCGAAACGACTGGACCGATTTACATGAAATTTTGTATGTAAGCTTATATCCTTGGTCAACTTATATAGGATACTTTTGATCTCGAAAAATTAAAGAGTTCCCGTGGGATAGTTAAAAAACCGCACCACGCGGACCAAGTCGCGGGCAGAAGCTAATTAGAGATAAGTGTATTAAATAGTATGCCAAGAAAATTGAAATACGGGACAACCTTTCATAATTTAAAATCACAAAATTAGTAATTATATTAGCGCTCTAAATATTATAAGGCTTGCAATATAACTAAAATAGTAAAAGTGAACGAATAAATAAACACACTACGACTTTAATTTGATCGTAATTATAATTTATTTTATTACAACGCCGCCTGCTGACCTTATAGCGAAGAAATAACATGCAAACATTGACCAACACACAAAGGATTCGCTATTAAATGTGAGCTCAGTTGTTGGAAAGTTAAAAACATACAAACCAAATTCAACTTACACTGTGTAGCACAAAAGCTATGTTCAGAAACCAATCTAGTAATATGAGTAGACAATCAAGAATTTTGAATACATACAATAATTAGAATGTTGATTTCCATGCATATAATTATAAACGCGCAACTAACTGTTAATGACATATATAAAATTAAATTAAAAATACTGACACTAATGACATATAAAAGAGCGGGTATCTAAATACTAAATCACCAACATAATTTTAAAATCTAATAAAAATAATTTTATTTACCGTTTAAATTATAACTAATACCTTAATTGAATTCTTATAGAAATGACATCATAATTTGCAACGCTCGTGCACAATCTAGGTGGCTTTGGCATATTGGATGAATGAATGAAAACACTTCATTTGTTACCAAAATTAAAGCTACGTTCTTAAAAACTAGATACAATAAAGTTGAACAAAGGGCGGCCTTATCGCTTAAAGCGATCTCTTCCAGGCAACCCCTTCAATTAAGGAAAATATTAAAACATAACGGTCGCGGTGTAGACAATAAATAATATAAAATATTCAAAACATATAAAATAAATAAATAAAAATCTTATTATAATATGAGCTAAATATACTATACAAACACAGTACATATCATAATACAGCACTATTATACCTGAGAGACCACCTGTGAAGGAGTTGTCAACGAAGGAAGAAGTGTGTACAGGTGTCATTAAGGAGAGATCATTACTAGAGCGCAAATAACGGGAATGAGAAAGATGTAGGAAGTCATATTGTAAGATGATAAAAAGTACTGACTGTCAATTACCCTATTTTATGCATTCTTGTATCTAAACGCCTCCTAATAGAATATAGGTTCGTTTTAACCAATGTACGACAACGACATTAAATGTCACAATATAATTAATAATTTAAAACAGTTCGTGGTTTCGATAATGCATTTCGACACGATATATTCAAAACTAGGTAAAACGGTTAAATAAACTTCATAGCTGGTTTACAATGATTTCTATCAGTTTCAAACATGCACTAACATTAAGTATTTTGAATTTCATGAATAATTAGAGCATAAACTTTTAAATTAGATTGTTATTTCATATTTAGATTTTAAAATTACGAGCATAAGTATGAGAAATGTTTACAATATATTTCATATATAATACATTAGTATTTAAGATTAGTTAAACGTGATACTCCTATTGAGTTATGAAAATGTATGAATGCATATACATATATGTCTGATGTATCCACTATTGCTTTTGATGAAATCTACACACCGAGATAAACGATGTGTGAAACCTGCTCACGCATCTTGTAAAGCATGGCGGACATACTGTTCATTTCTTTACGAACGGATTCTCTAAAAGCAGCAGTGGCACGTTATGAACTGATTTTATTGTTACGAGCGTGGGACTCTAATTAAAATGCCATTGGAATTATTATAGAGTTTATTAGAACTATACAAACACGTATAACACAGGTACAAACAACTGGACGCAACCAGTACAAACTGCACGATTCAATAACACGCGCAAAGTCCGCCACTACATAGCTTGTCGAATGTACACACGTCTTGCTAGTATTGTTGTCGTCGCTTGACTACCGATCTCTCCATTCGGCCATTGCTGCCCCGATACAATATGGCTTCCAGCCCGCATAGATCGGATTTCTTAGAATCACTTCGACACACGTGCCTAATGACTGCCATAAAAGATGACAATATACAATGGACTGTTTTTCTAATTACGAATTTCACAAACACAAAGAAAACAAAAGAAGTCAAAATCCAGGAAGGTAATAAACTGCGCTTGATGACAGGCAGGTGTGCATTCACTTTTTGTCGGCATGTAACATTATGATAGCAATTTTAATTGTAAAAAGTGTTTAAAATTCAAAATATCTATTTATCTATGGTATCTTATATCTTTATCTATGGTAATCCTTATTTTAAAAACACCTGTTACCTGCAACATCATTAAAACTACAAGGAACAAGACTGCGGCCGCCACGCACACTGACATCACGACTGTCGCAGCACCCGGCACCGCTTGCTCACTTGGTGCGGTGCGTAAGGCGCTCCACTCCGCTATACGCCTTTTCCCAGCTACGGACGAGTTTATGCATTCACCTACATGATAAAATAGTCTTATCTCGTTATAATATTTTAAAAAAACATAGTCTTAATTAAAACTACATCTTAACGGTTCTACTACAGTACATTTTACTTGGTTTCATGCTCAAATTTCATATTATATTTCAAGACTATTTTCATATTATATTTATACTTACTCGACTATATTGTAAATCACCAAGTAATATTAGCGGTGAAAAAAAACATCGTTAAGATCCGCCCACATAGATTGTCTCTGCCTTAGTTTAATAAAGAATTGATTACGACTCAGCTTTATAAACAAATAATAATAAAAACATAAAAAAAAATTGAATAATTGCCTTTTATTTATGGCAGGAATTCAGCAGACGGGCCGACGGCCCACTGATAGAAAGCTGTTACCATCGCCTATGGACATTTGTAACATCAAATGCGCTGCTGCTCTCTTAAGGAAGACTGGAACCTGGTCACTAATGCCGGAACACAACTCAAGACTGTTATGACGACACACCCTAGACTAAGGGTGGTAGCTATCCAGTCGGGCAAATGCTCTACCACCTTGCAAATATGCCAGGTGCCAATGAAATAATATCAACCCATAGACGTGCCATTGCATCGGGTCTGTCTCACTGTACATACATCACACTTGTCCGATGTAGATTGGTGAGTTTCGCACATACGTTATATCAATGTGTAGGTTTCATCATATTATTTGTGTTCCGCGTTAGCACGTGTTAATTGCAAGAATTATATATATTAGGTAAGAAGAACTGCTTAAGCTTTCCATTTAGGATTCAAACACACATTGAAGAAACTACTTCACTATATTCCCTACACTATATCTCTATAGAGTGTAATGTATGTACATATATGTTTATACGTATGATCTCAAACATACGAGTAAGCATAAGCAATTTCGAATGCGATCAAACAACCCTTATTAAGACGGAAAGACGATTAATATATTCAGGTTTCCTGGAAAAAAATGCTTTAAGCGATCCGACCGCATTTTGTTTTGCCATGAAAGTATTGTAAAGATTCATTTATATAAATGTTTATTGTGATGAAGAAAAAAATATCGTTATCTACGTACGTGATATACGAGCAAATCACGTGAATGGATAAAGTAAGAAATGGCACATGACCATTGGCACTTAGTAGCGTGCTTTCGTCCTAGTCATGACGCATGTGTTTCAGTAATTTAAAATAAATCATGCGCTGAACATATTCATTGCCATACATTTTCTTCAAAATATTTTAACAGTTTAAAATACATGCTTTTATAAGCTTACCTGTATCTGGATGACAATGACAGCAATCTTTTGGCGGCGTTGAATTTGCCGAACCGCTTTCAGCACAGCATGGCACGCATTGATTGTTCAACCTTGAAACAAAATGTATATTGTAAAATAATTTTTGGATATGTTCATGAAGAAACACAGGCTTTTATTTTAATGGCTACTATGGAATTAGAAATGGTTCATGTCTACCTTTTCACGGTTGATTTTTGAAATTATTATTAAAATATCTACTTCTTAAAAAGACGAATATAATCCAAAAAGATTTCTTTCATATAACATTTTTTCGTATTTATAAACAATAAAAAAAAACAATGAGGATGTTTTAAATTTACATAAATATTAATTTTTCTTTTTTTTATTGCTGAAGCACAGGTGACAGGCTGTCGACGACCCAACTGTGATGTAAATGTATGTTACCGTCGCTTATGGCCATTAGCAATACCAGAGATGCTGCCGGTCTCGAAGGAGAAACTGGAACCTGGCCACTGTTGCCGGTACACAATTCAAAGTTGTTATGGCGACATATCTAGACCAGAGGTAAATGCCCAGTCAGGTAAATGCCCTACCAGCTATCTGTGGGTTGTTTTGTCGCTTATTACGACAGGCAACCCGGCCGCAGGAATAAATATTCTTTTTCCGTTCCTGCACGTTTACCTAAAGTCCCATAATATGACCTACTTATTTAAGATTGCATTTAAAATCTGTTTTTTTATTTAAAATGATTTTGCTTCAAACCAGCCTTCGAAAGATTTCTATTAGAATTTCTAGTCTAAATGACTAGAGGTATTAAACCGCTAGGAAATAGGAAACTACAGCAAGACTCTTGTCACAAGTGCTCTAGTGGAAAGACACACGCCTTTTGCACGGGGAAAATGTGAAAAACTCCCAAAGAGCCTTTAAGCCACGTATCAAAGAGCTAAAAGAAGTCTCTAAGAGCACCTTTTAATATAGTTTAAGAGAATTCAAACGTGTTTAACATCTCGTATTTAATTTCTCCGCGTTGAGTGGTATTAAGATGGCTCAAGCTCTTCAAACAAAATTAAGCACATACTCATGTTTGAATTATAAAATCAGTGTAATAGAACAATGTTGTCTAATTTATTTGAAGAAAAGTAAAAATGTAAACTGTAAAACTACTTTGTCTTTTTCTTTTTGTCATGGGTATATTATTTTTTAATAAATTACCAAATTATTTAAAAATGACTAAAAATATTTGTTCATTTAAATATAACCTTTGAGGTTTTTTGATCCAAAAAGCCTATTACTCAGTAGACGAATATATGCATGATATATTGTAAACATTAATATAAGAGCCATGAAAAATACATAACTATTATTATTGACATAAAACTATTCTATAGGCTAACATTAATATTGTATTGATTATATCGTTTTAAATTTACATGTATAATTTTGAAGTAGTTTCAAGTATGTATGTACAATTTGCATGCCTGACTGGCAAACACATGTGGACCATAAAAGTAACATAATATTATCTATGTATATACACCATGTTTTTGAGCAAATAAATGATTGATTGATCGATTGATAAAAACGAGATATTTGGAACATACTTTTTGGTAATAAAAAGGTATATCGCTACTTCAGACTAACAAAATAAGTAGGTCGAGTCCCAAGTTCTCAGAGAGGCGATTTGAAAACTGGAAGCAGATCGCTTATTAGTATTATACCTATATAATAATTGTAATATTAATAATAATAAAGGTTCAATCCTTTCCAGTGGATACATTACTATTAAGCACACACGCAAACTATGTGTATACTACATAGGTTTACGCGCACAAGTTTTTCAAAAGTCCTTCATTTAACCTCACACTTTTGTTCATGTGGCGCAACCCACCACCACCTCTATACTTTTATTCGGCTGAGGTCAATACAAGCAACTTCTTTGAACGTTCGCTAAAAGAAAACCTTAAAAAAAATTATTAACAAGTCAACTATTGTCTCCAAATTTGCACCCCATGTTTAGTCTTTCGGTTTCCTCATCTGACTTCCATTAGCAACCTTGCGCTATTCTTTCCACTGCACTTTAAGGGCGTTTTTGCCGAAGAAAATACATTAATAAATTTTATATCTAGAATAGAATATTCTTCATTGCACACAAGAAAATAATAATACACATGAATTAACAATCCTATAACTAGTACAATCGCCAATCTTATCGCTAACAGCGATTTCTTCCAGACAACCTTCTAGAGATAATTTTACATTTCTAATAATGGGTCGGTATTTAGTGCGCATATTTTAAAATATATACATATATTACTAGTAAGTAAAAAAAACCATAATATCTATACAATCTCTAATCGCTATAGTCATGGCACGGATCTTGAGAAATCGGCGGGATAATATACTTACCTATCAAGTTTAAGGGGACTCGAACACCCCGTACAACTGAATTGTCCCAGTCCAGAGCAGGTCCTGCACGAAGCGTCGCAACCGAGGCATGTTCCACTGCTGATGTCATAGTACTGTGAGCCGAGACACTCCATACAAAGACCGCCATCTAACATGAACTTTGGCGGACACGATGTGCATCGTAGTGGCCCAGAACCATTGCACTCGCGGCAGTAGTGGTGACAATGGCGGCAGCCGTCAGGGGTTTGGTAGAAGCCTGCTTAACAAAAGAAAATGGAGTTTCTCTTAATAATTTAATTAATATAATTATTTCAGTTCTAGACACATCGCAAGAATATGAAAATAAGCTAACAAAAAGAACAAGTCAGACACTTTTAATAATATGATAAGATGTTAAGATATTGAAATAGCAGAAATAAAAGAAGCAAATAGCACAATTGGACCCCAGGAGTGAAGCTAGCGCGTCGCCAGTATAAATGGGAGTATAGAGTGAGATGGGATGGGATCATTGGAATGGAGGGAAAACTGCGCCATCGGAACTCTCACTCATCGTACGAAACACAATTAGCTCAAGACGATTTGTTTGACTTCAATATTCTGTGAGAGCGTGGTATCACACCATAACACTAAAAGCTGTTCTCGAGATAATTATTCCAAGATGGCTCTACCAAGTTCCGACTTAGACGTAGAAAATATACATAGTTGTCCCGGCAGACTTCATCCTGCCCGGAAAAGCTTCAATCGATATTAACCAATAAAAATAGGGGTTGATCGTAGAGCGTTGAAAATTTAGGGTTGTATGTATTTTTTAATGTTGTATAATTAAAAATAATAATTATCTAAAAATTTAAAAAAATAGGGTGACTTTTAGGGTGATGAAAAATAGATGTCATCCAATTCTCAGACCTACCCAATATGCACACAAATTTCATGACAATCGGTCAAACCGTTTCAGAGGAGTCTGGTAACTAACATTGTGACACGAGAATTTTATATTTAAGAGGATAATGTCACACTAAGAAGTAATAATATTCGGTAATAGGCGCTATACATTTAAATTTAAAAAAATCTAACATGTCTTTATTGTCCCACCAGATTACCTTGTGGACACTCAGCATGGCACTCGCCAGCTGCCAACTTCCAGCCTTGCGGGCACGACGCGCACTGGTCCCGACGCGGGCCGATGCAAGTGCGGCAAGACAAGTAGCATTTGGAACATGTACCCCGATCCGCGTAATACCTAAACACAAAACAAAGATTATCAATACTGAAACGGACAAGTGGAAAAATGAATGACGACGGATAAGTGGAAAAATGAATCGCAACGGACAAGTGGAAAAACGAATAGCAACAAAATTTTACTATTAAATTTTACAGGCAGATTTTTAATGTACTTGTCCAATTTGAAAACCTGCCCCCCTCTTGCTGGGCTGTTGTTTAGACTAAAAATAATTCAGTTTTGCTGAAACTGCCTAGTAATTTGGAGAGCCAACGGCCGCCATCGCCGGGTCTTAGAAGAAGCGGTAAGCCCAAAAAGTACGTACTGACCATTAATATTAAAATAAGTGGTAAATAAAAGAAATGAAGTTATAATAAGACATAGACATAGCTAACAAATGAAGTACATAGTCATATGTACTAGTGCATTTACTAACCCATCAGCGCAAGAAGTCCTGCAAGTGCCAGATTGCAATCGCAACGAGCCTTCGCAAGACGTGCAATTCAGGCGTGAGACGCATTCCGAACACCCGTGGATACAACGTGCGCATTTCCCGGCTTCGGGGTAGTATCCACTATTGCACTCTGACACACACCTGTAGGGAAAAAAGTGATTACAACATTCAATCGGGCAGGTGAAAATTTTAATAATAAATTCTAGAATAATGTTCATAGTTTTAGTCATTATTTACTTTATACAGAGGCTTATACTGGTGTCCACCAACATTTTAACGGACGGTTAAAATAAAATAATCACTGTTTATGCAAACATTTTTAGCAATTATTTTGTTTTAACCATCGGTTAAAACTAGGTGCACACGAGCCTTATAGTCTCAGCTTATAAACGCCTCTTAAGGATGCTTGGGCAAAGCTCTACTACTTAAATATCTCGCTTAAAACTGAAACAACATTGAACATTGGCGTGACAACGTCTGCCGGGACCGCCAGTAATATAAAATTCTAAACATGCCGTGTCTGTATATTAAAGCTATTTAACAAAAAACCCAACTGGAATACCCTATATGAACGATGGAGAACATGATACATTTTTTTTTTTCTTGTCTGCTTGTCCGGGATTCACGTTAAAAGTCACGTATTGGGCCGAGTTCAATGCGGTTTTCGATAATAGACAGCTAATTCTAAGCTAGTTTTTATTCTGGAAATCACTTTTTCTGGGAGTTATTTAAAATGAATGAATAAAAAATTTGAATTCCAATTTTTTTTACCGATAGCAAATTTAATGTAATAAAATGTGTGAATTTTTTTATCAATCACGTGGGAAATTTTCCGGGAGCGGTTTGTAGTCATTCGTGAGTGTAAAAACTAGCTTATTCCGACATACTTCTCACTAAACCGATAGTTTACATTCTTTTTCAATGCTGCGGTGATTTGTGTCCCGGTAGTCCCGTGGAAATTTCAAGTCAAGTGTAGAGAGAGTCAAGCGCGGGCATATCCTAGTAGCAAATAAATTTTATACATACTTATAATCTTGCAATAGGTTAGGCGACGGGCATGTTAAGCATTGTCCATCCTGTTCACCGTAGCACGACTCGCAACCGATGTTACAACGTCTACATTTCTGACCATCAGTAAATTCACCAGTATGACAACGATCAGAACCGACTGGTAGGCATTTTCCTTTCTTGTTCAACTCCCAATTAGATTCGCAGCTCAAGCAGAACCCGTTGGTGCACGTTGCACATCCTACGGCACACCTGATGGAAAAACTTCATTGTAAAAATATATAGTTTTTTAACGAAACAAAAAATTATCTACAAATATGTATTTCAATTGTTTTCTTTGTAGTAAAGCAAATGGACATGGAAAATATAAAACTTAATGTCCCATGGGAACTGTTTTAGAGTAAGCTTAATACCGTAGAAGAAGAAAAGAATACTAGAAACGACAATAGTCTAGTAAAAAACATAAGTTACTAAATACTACATGACTATGTAATAATTGGCACTACATGTAATTTTTGAAGTTTGGACCAATTTTTTGTTTGAGTATCAACTAATGTTCCTAAAATTTTAAATCCACATATTAATTTTTCATCTTTGTAAATTCGCAAAAATCAGAGGAGTAAGGAACCGAAATATAGTCAAGTAGAAAACCGCTAGCAATTTATAAGAGACCAATTTGTTTTTATCTTCACATAATACCGAGGCAGCAAGTAATGTATAGTTTCGTAGTAATTGCTAACCTTGTAAAATTGATGACTCTTATGCACTTAACGATCGCTTCACCAGGACTGTTATTACGCTATTAATACGTCGTTTACGAGGTCGGAACGTAACTACTTTGGCGATAGACATTTCATAGAAACAATGATCTTAAATCTTTCAATATTTATCACTGACTAGCTGTTAAACGTGACTTTGTCCATAATTGTTAAAACCCACCTATAGCCTTGAAATGCGCATTTCCTTATTTTTTCTTATCACAATGAGAGTTTTTTTTGCATTCATATTATAAATATTATACAAAGACATAAAATATATAACGTGAGATAAACTTACTTCATGCACTCTTTTCTTTTTTTGTCAGCATAGTAACCGCTTGGACAAGCCGTCAAACACTTTCCACCCAAAGCGTAGCTCGAAATGTGACATGTGACACACTGATCCTCTCCTGTCCCAGAGCATGTATCACATGAAGCGTGGCATTTAGAGCAAAGATAATCTTGAGTTTCATAATAAGAAGGCGGGCAAGACGCTAAGCAACTGCCTTCATGAAGAACTAAATGGTGGTCACAAGATGTACAAGCGTCAGCACGCTCTGAACATGTTGAACAGTGAGCAGCACAAGGGCGGCATACTGAAGACGCTGTGTCTTCCCAGTAGCCATCTGGACATTGTTGCAAACAAACAGCCAAATCGGCGACTAATAAATGCGCTGGGGCACAAGTTAAGCATGAGTCTGGACCGGAACCCATGCAATTTTCGCAGGACTCATGACATGGCATGCAAATTCCTCCTTGATTGAAACTTCTCGGTGGGCATCGTGAAACGCAAGCATCGTCCAAACGGTACTGTTTACAAGCGACACATTGCGTAGGTCCTTTTCCATAGCATCCGTGGGAATCGCATTCAGAGTCACAATCATACATGACACGTTTGTTATTACTATCAGCGAGGACATTCTCCCCATGCGGTGAAGGGATGTTTTGTCCATCGAGACTGGCTACCGCCTTCTCCGGGTTGGACCCGGCGGCGAATAATGGAAAGTTTTGGTAATTAGCAAACGTGTCAGTATTATAAAAAGAATTACCGATCGAATCATAGGTATCTGCAGCTGTCGGGAAAGCGAATGGAGGTGCTACTGGCGACGGTCTCTTTGACCGCAATCTGATAGGATCTATAGATGTACCATAAAATATTAACTGCCATTTTTTGAGTATGCCAGGTTGATTGACGTGTCTATTACCGGCATTTACAATTTGCAGACTCCATTTCCCTTCTGCATGTTCACCCCAAAAGTGGACGCTGAGGAATGGCCAATCATCAAAATTAGAACTAACGACGTCCCTCGGTCTCTCAAATAATAATGTAGACACTGTTCCCATTGGTGAGGTTAAGAGTATACGTAAATTGCCTCTGGGGAAAAATCTTAAAGATATTTTACATTGCACATGTTCAAGATAACGAACTTCATTAACTGTTCCACTGCATCCATTGACATCCATGTGTGTGGATAATGTGTAACCAAAAGTGGATTCTATTGGTTTATCTTCATTAATTTCATGCGATTTACATATATGTTGAGGCGGGACTGACACCCATTGTTCTGCTAGATTAACCATTTCTGAAGCATCCATTAAACCATAACCAAACTTGTGACTGACTTTTTTTTTTACTCCGTTAACTATCCATCCCCCTTCTTTTTCCAAGGGCTGTGGGCGCGATGTTAATACGACTAGATACTGCATGTCTCTCCAAGTAAGATCTGGATTAGCTTCAAGTGCTAAGGCACATATACCAGCTGCTAAAGGTGCTGAAGCAGACGTTCCTGTATGTTCTACTGTGCAAATATGATCTGATCTAAGCCTTCCATCCATATCAACGGTAGCCACGCTCTTGTCGTGGCCTGGTGTTCCAGAACTGTAGGTAGTGGCAAGAGTAGACGAACATTCTTCAAGATACCATGGTTTGTAACCGCCTTGCGTGGCGCTAGATATTGATAGTGTAAATATACTGTTTGTGTACCCGTCACAATTGCAAGAATCGGTATGTCTACCACCATTGCCTGAAGCCCAAACGAAAATTGATCCTTTTCCACGTCGTCCACTCGTAACTCCATAGATGAATGCCCTGAAAATGTTTTTATATTATTTTCATTTGGAAATCATATTCAAGCACTGATGACTATATTATACTAAAAAAGATGAAATAAATATAAGTACATATAATAATTACTCATACATGCAATCTAATTTAGCAAATATGTTACCTTCTTGCTAAAGGTCCAGGGCCATCAACAGTCTTGCCATCATCTTCAGGTCCCCATGAAGCACTATAAATATCTATGTGGTCAGGATTCAGACCGAGAGCTCTAGCTTCTACCGCATCATTGACTACTCCATCCAACATTCTTACCCCACCTATACTTGCATTGTAAGCTATGCCAACACCACAATATTGGTTGTATGCGACTGCTGCCACTTCACCGGCACAGCGGGTACCATGTTTATTGTCACCGTTATCTTGAGGCATTGGGTCATCATCATTACCATTTATATCAGTGGAAGCTATTGGATCCTGTACAGACACCAACGAAATATTACTAAATAAGCCCTAAACCTATTCAAAACTAAGTACAACATGTTAAAGTCAAACCTCAGCCACAAAATTAAGAATTTTTATCTAAAAGTAATGTTTATAATATATATCCTTAATCTTAAGGTAAACAAATGAAATAATCAAAATAGAAATATACCTACAAAACAATGACCTTTTCCTCATTAATAAGCTTATTCAATAACTTGAAAACATAAAAAACAAGAATTTTCCTTGAACATCCACAGCGAAGGTGTTATAGAGTTCATTAAACTCCTATCAACATAAGCAAACAACAAATACTCACGTAATTTTGGGCTAAATCAGGATGATTTGTCTGAATACCGTCATCCAGAATTGACACTACTACGCCTTTTCCCGTGTAACCTTTGTGCCAGGCTGGTACCACGTTCATGTCTAGCCCATCTTTAGCACCGCCGTTCTAATAACAAAAAGGGGCCAAGGTTAGAATTTTGGCAAACAAACTAAGTAAACAAAACTCCTACTTCCATAACAATGAACACTAAATAGTTAATAATTTCGTGTCGAATTGTGCCAGAGTACTAATCTAAAATATCGAGTAAATACATATGTAAGGAGTAAATAAATAAATCAATTAATTGTTGAACTTAAAACATTTTACTAAATCAACTAATACAATGAAAATCTGCTTTGAAGGAAATAATTCTGAAGGGAATACTGGTAAAATATTGGGAACAGAGTGCTCATTTGGCCGTATTTTGATCACCAATATCAAAGCAGTGGTCATTGGTTCGGAAAATAATCTGAAATTACGTATCTAATTTGTCGTTTATCAAAAAGGTTCTGTTATTGGACCGGATTTAAATAGTTATTTACGATATTAGTGTGGTGAGTTGGTTTTTCCAAACGAGTTGACGAGTTGAGTGCAGTAGAGTTTGTAAAAAAATCTGTGTGTCCATTCCTAATGTATGAAGAAGGGACACATATCCAAAAACAAAAATATACACACTAACATTTTTTTAAATAATATAGATAAATAGATAGATAACACTTTATTGCTCACCAAATATACAATTTCAAAATATACAAGTACAATATTGTCATGGTAGAAACAAAAAGCGGCCTTATCGCTGAAAGCAATCTCTTCCAGGCAACCTAACTTAACGAATAATTTAATCTAATCTGGTATGGAATATAATTATAACAGTATTTATAGATATGCAGCACCAAACCGAGTTAATTACATTTTAAAACAAATTCATTGTCTTTACAAAACTGGTACCGGTCCCTTTAGAGTTTATGAGAAATAGTATGGTTTAAAAGATCCTAGACCCAAGAATACTGGTATAGAGTTGATTCTAGCCAAACCGCAGGATGTCTTTAGGCTCCACGAATTCAAAAGAAAGTAACAAAAGCGCTTACCAGCGTCATGACACTGACCAAGTACCATTGCTCCTTAAAAAGCGGATCAGGAAAGAAAGGTGTCGATGATAATGCTCGATGATGTGTACGATGTGGTGGCAATCGTCTTGATAGCTGCGAAAGCGCTGCTCTGTCGTACACAGAGTAGTCCCTCTTAACACGTCGTTTTTCACGCTGTTGTTCAAACCATCGCACCTGTAGACAAGGAAATTAATAGAAACTACATTAACAATTCGTGCTGGCTACCTAAGACAACTGCGATTCCATTCAGTGGGATGAAATCGTATACTTACAGAAAGCTTGTACTGGATTGCCAGATTTTCACAGGCCGTAGACATTTGAGCAAAAAATAATTCTTACAAAATCAGTCAACGTCAGAGTCAACAATCAGAATAAAATTTATTGTATTTATACTAGTATGTATCAGCGAAAACTTTGTTCGCGTTGCTATGACGAGGGCGTGTCTTTTAGGGAATTTCATCGGCAGCAGCAAAAAAATATTAATCTCCCACAGACATGACATCATTTAACGGGATAGCGTCTAAGTGATTACCCGACATATAAGCTAGGACTGTGTCGAGTTTCATTTAAATCCGTTCAGTAGTTTTCACACGATGCTCTAACAGACAAACAGACAGACCAAAATTCTAAAGTTATATTTTCCTTATCTTCTGAGGGTTACCTAAACGTTTTCCGTCGTTCGTTTTCGTATTAAAAATGTTTTGCTTGTTTTTATATTAAAATGCCTGTTTCCCAATGGGTGGGGGTAGGCAGAGACGGTTTATTGATTGGATTTCTTGACAAACATTTTTTGCTTCATCAACTTTCATTACTCTCTTCATACACGCCTATTTAAAGTGATTTTCACATATTTTGTGTTATATAGACTATAATATCATTGTAGTTTTAAATAAATTTTTGTTCCCTCTTTCAACGGTTCTTTCGGGCGCTCGGACGAAACGCACGAAGAAAAGAGTTTGAATATTTTCTGCTTTTTAAATTCATTATACAAACTGTACCTCTTTACTGATTTATTATATTATAGACAGCTGATGTTACAGACAATTATAAAAATTCATTTCAGAGTATAGAGGCGTATTGGGTCGCATGAATAGATTTAATAAATAAAAAAACAATTAATCCTTACGTTTTTTTAAGTCAATGAGGATATATTTTATTCCAAACTCCTAGTTCCTAAACATTCTAACAAGCGCAATCGTTAAGCTAAAAGAGGATTATGTTTAATCATCTAAATTATTTAGCCCATGACGTATTTGATTTCAACAGACATTAACCTTGATAAAAATGTGTAAACAATAAAATCATTAAGTGACCACTTTGTTGGTTTTATAAAAATAAAGTTAAGCTAAAAAGCTTAAACAGCCAGTCTCAAATAATGACTATTGTAAAGAAGAAATAAGAAAACATTTAACGGCAGTAATTACTAGATTGCTATCCCAACGTGACTGGAACCAAGCCAACGGAGTATCTTCTACGTATTACCAAAGTTACAATAACAATTAAGAAGTCTATGCCAAATTTCACTTAAAAACGTCTCGAGCTTTATTCTTTACATCGCTTATGTTGAAATAGGAAATAAAAGCATTTGTTTAGTTAAAAGGAGTAAATAGAAACGAAAATACTCGTTTTCCAACTACAGTGAAGGAATGAAAAAAGTGAAGATTTTTTCTGCTTATTGCGAAATTGGTAATCTCGTGGCTGAGCCCAACATAATAGGAGAAATATAAGCTCACGTTACGGAGAACGGATGAGAGAGTATCGCGGCGTGAGGAAAGCATATATGGGATGGCCGGTAGGTCGGTGTCCGACCGGCCGTGCCAAATATTGCTGGTAAGACAGATTGGAGGCTGTGTGAAACTCGAGCTGGTAATTCGCAAGAAACTACGTAGGACAGAGAAAAATGGCATGTTCTCGTTTCGGAGGCCAGACCCACTTGGATCACCAAGCCAACGGAGTAAGTATTGCTAAGTGAGATAAAATCGATTTAGCCTTGAATTTGTCATAAAGGTTTTAAAGCGTTAAGGACATTCTACGGACAGTTTAAAAAAAATGTAAGACACTACTTTAAGCAAACAACTAAAAATACGATGGGTTGATCAAATCTCTGCAAATATAAGAAAACTTAAGTATATCTGAGTGGTTAGAGCACATGAGTCTCAGGCCAATCACGTGGGCTCAATCACTTAGACAGAGCATACACCCCTCAGGTAATTTATTATAAATTATCTTTCAATGAAGATCGTTGAATAATACTTCAAAAAACGTAATAAGGTTCTTTATATTTCTCTTATTGTCAAATATTTTATTAGTCCATACATTTCTGCTTAATATTTTATTAGTGACGTAATAGATTTTAACGGCTTACAGCTCTGGTTGTTACCAACCAGAAATTACTGGGTTAAAAAATATAGTTGGATTTGAAGTTTTATATATGCCTATCCATCAAACATTATGATTCTAATTTTCAAGATCAACAATAAGGTAATTTGTACAAGAGAAAATAATAATAAACAGACTACAAGATCAGAAACTGCGCCCGTAAAACGCCCGGTCCAAACGTTATCCTGCAAAATGATTACAAAGTATAAGCGTGAAAGGGAATTTCTGAAAATAAAAGAGTTTCACCCTCAAACGGAACAAGACGGAGAAGGTGCAATTTCACAGCTGTTGGTTACGTGGAACGCAATACGGCCACTGAGGGAATACAGATGTATTAGTACGGTTTCAACCTTGTGCGTCCTCTGAATTTCCTCTCTTTTAATTTCAGCTTAAATCAAGTTTTGTTAAAGTGGAATGACCAGATAAATAATACTTATATGTAATACCAATGTTCCTTATTGATATCGTTATAAGAAACTTAAATAATATTCAGCCGTAATGAAAACGTTTTAACGGTTTTAAGCGTGTCATTTCCATTAAAACGTAGTTATAATTATGTGTACTAGTCGCAAAAATTAAAAAAAAAAACGATAGTACTACCTACATAATGTTCTTAACTTCTTACAAAGTGTCTCTTTAGGGGAATTAATCAAATGAAATTGGTAGCTACATTTCAAATAATATTATCTCTTGTACGAAGCACGTACATTTTCCCGATTCAGTATTTAGGTGAGTACGCGCGAATTTACCATCAGTATTGTTACGACCTGAGCGACGACAAATGACAAATTCACACCTGAATACCTGTAGAAGTGTTATTACCTTTGTGACATTTGGACTGCTTTTGTTTACTTTTTGTTTAAAATTTGTGATTAGAAAAACAGCCAATTATGTATTGTAATCTTTTATGGTAGTCATTAGCCAGGTGTGATTTTAGCAAATACAGTCCACGCGATCCAGCAGACATATTGTATTTGTACAGTATAAAGCAAGGCCCCAATGGAGGGATGAGGCAGTCTAGCGATAGCCATAAGCGAAGCAAGACGTTAGTAACGGCCTTTGCACGTGTGATTGAATCGTGCATTTGGACTGGTTGTGTACAGTTATATTTGTACCTATGTTATATGTGTTTGTACAGTTGTAATAAATTCTATAATAATTCCAACGGCATTTTAATTCGAGTCCTGCAACTCGTAACAGTATGAACGTCGTTCATCAAGGTAGCGCACGCGCGTGCTCACCGGTGCATATCAAGGCATCTCCATTCATATCAAGGGATGAAATAAATCAAGTAAATAAAGTTTGTAGTTCCAATCATCCTTGATCCTACATCTATCTTAGCTTATCTAAGGCTAATTGGAGAAATTATAACTAAATATACTCACTTAATTTCATAAAATAATCCAAAGTTTTTTAAGAGAATATTACGTACGAGCAAAAGAATGAAAATAAACTAAAATATAATAAATAGGAAAAGCAAGCACAACAAGATGTCGCACAATGAATTTTAATTTTAAAATTTCTCGACAGTAGGTAAGTTGTAGCTCTATCTCGGCGTCGGATGTTGTGTAATTCCATTAGCGACGAGTATGTGCTGCGATAGTGAAGCTAGACTACTGTTTTTAAATATTATATGAGTTTAATAAATGCCCTATTATCTAAGTATACTCGTAAGTAGGTCAAGCCGTGGTAGCTAAGCGGTTACTGCATCCGCGTCTCATACCAATGGCATGTGTTATAATCCTGAAGCATATACCGCTTCGCCAGTATTCTGACAAATTGTGTATATTCTTTACAATTAACAGATGGTGGTGATGAAGAAATACTTTGCAAGCAAACCTTTATATTAATTAGCGATGTACGAATCCCACCAATACGTCTTGAACAAACGTGGCGAACTGATACCGAGGTCAAAGTTCAGCAGCAGCATATTTATGGGCACATATTATTTGCATATTTCAAATACATAGATATATTTAGACACACGTACTACGTTGTTTATTATAATATGGTAAAACAATTACTTGTATTTCTGACTGAGAGGTTTTTAAAAAAACGTATGTAAGCATCGTAAAATATATAGCAGCTAATATGTATTTATTTATAATAGTTTAAGAGCCAGTGATCCGCTACCTGTATGTATTTGACCAGACCTGAGGTTTTGTACATTGAAGCACCTATACCTATCGTGCAAGGTACAGGGACTCACTAGGCTCAAAGTGGTGGACGCGACGAGCGCTGAGGCAAGACAGGTGTCCGTTTTTGACATTTTTTGAATCTATTTGACCACGTCTGCCGTTTTGAAATTTGAAAAATAGGCTTATTATTATAGGAAAATAAGAATAGCAGACCATTATCGCGCCGTTTTACTTTATGGCAGACAATTTTGAATATACTAAAAAAATTGAAAGTAATTGACCAGATCTGTCATTGATATATTTTGTTTATTATAGTCTTAAAAACTTATATTGATCGCGGCAGACGTCTAATTTGCGTATACATATCAATAAATAATAAAATCTTAGCTACTTTCCCAGTCAGATGTATATGTTTTCCGTTGCATTGCATGTTATTAGAATTTTTGTCTGTCAGTTAGTCTCAATATTCGTCTCGAATAAGCTCCGAAACAGCTCAATGGATTTCAATGTAAATAGTACGGATTAATTAAGCAATTTTCTCCTGAATTTCTATGTAATTTATGTTTCATTTTGGTATATTGCAGGGTTGAGAAGATATGAATCACCTCAAAGTCCAGCGAGAGGGAACTGGCAGGCATAGCTAGTTTAATAAGACAAGTGTAATTGCAACCGCTACGGTTTTATTTCATATCATATTAAATTCAGCAAAATTTAAATACGCTAAAAATTTAAAGTTTCAGTATAAAATTAACATTTAAAAACCACTTACATTTGCAGTAAAAATATGAACTCGAAATATAATAAAAAAAACTTTGAATTTTAATTAATGCAGTTACAAAAAATATTCAGTAGCATTACTTTACTGTACTAAGTTTTTATGGGTGCACACAGAAGCCCGACCATTAGACTGATCAGCAATGGTACCTTTATTAACTTATGAGTTGCTAATTAATATACTGAAGATTAAAATGATTATTTAAAGTGCGTTTCTTTCACAAGTCTGACATCACAAACAACCAAGATCATTGAAAAACAATTTTTTTTTAATTCAAACCGCTTCTTACGTTATGGATGCTAGTTATCTTTTTTTCATATAACTTTATCAAACATGGTTTAAAGAGACGACGAAAAGGTAAACAGAATTAGAAAACACATTCCATTTGTTTTCTTTAGGTCAATCAGTGCACATGAACCTACAAAGAGTTTCGTAGGGGTAACACACGTCCCCCTATTTTCGATATTTGGCTATAGAACGAGATGTAGGGTATTTTCTATTAAAATTACTTTGTTATTTTTTGGCTCTACAACTTGTTTTTGTAGAATATTTAAGTCATATTTGAATAGTTAAATACAAATTAATTAATATCTGATAAGAATAATGAAATAACATAGTATTGATATATTAAGACCTATTTAATGACACCCTTCAAGAGTATGTTCCTACATTGAAAAAAAAGTCAACCGTGAGTTGATGACCATGATGGCCATCCAATATCTTTTTGGGAACTCGAAATCGTCGACTAATAATGAAATATTCAGGGTTGAACGTGTACATGCACAGAGAGGTTGCGACTCAGAACACCGCTATATACTACAAAGATTTACGCAAGATCGTTCTGTGTTCAGGCTGTGCAATGTGCATCTCTGGAATGTACTGCCGGCAAATGTGCGATGTGCTACATCTACACGTTCCACAGGCTCGCGGAGGAGCACTATCTAACTGTATAATGTGTACGTATATATATATATATTGTTACGAGTTGCAGGACTCGAATTAAAATGCCGTTAGAATTACTATAGAATTTATTAGAACTATACAAACACGTATAATACAGGTAAAAATATAACTGGACACAGGCAGTCCAAACGTTCGATACAATAACACGCGCAAAGTCCATCACTAAATAAATTACCGAATGTACAGAAGTCTTGCCTTGCGGCTGGTTATCGCTCGACTGTCTCGTCCATCAATCGAGGCATTGCACGGATGCAATATGTGTAAATTTCCTAGAATCACACCTGGCTAATGACTGCCATAAAAGATTACAATACCTAATGGGCTGTTTTTCTAATCACAATTTTAAACACAAAGTAAACAAAAGAAGTCCGAATACCGAAAGGTAATAAAATATGTTTCTACAGGGCTGTAGGTGTGAATTTGCCTTTGTCGGCACCTCGGTAGTAACAATATTTTTAGCTATTTATAATATTATTATTTAATATTAATAATTGTTTTATTATAATTATCTATCTATCTACCAGAACGAATGCAATGGTCGATGATGTTATGCTGGAACAAGTGAATGAGTTTGTATATCTTGGGTGTGCTTTTAGCAGGGATGGAAGGTACACCGCTGACATAGAAAGAAGAGTAAATTTGGGGAATAGTGTGAATGGAGCGTTAGGTAAACTTCTAGGCGCTAAGAATCTCAGCCAGAAGGCCCAGCTTACCATACACAACGCGGTTCTGGTACCTACGCTCACGTATGGAAGCGAGAGTTGGGTATGGAATAGAGAGCATGAAAGTAGAGTAAACGCGGTCGAGATGCGAGCACTGCGCAAAATCTGCGGAGTGACGCTCGCGGACCGCGTTCGTAATACCGAAGTAAGAAAGAGAGTTGGTCTGAAAGAGAGTGTCGGGGTGAAGGTAAGGAAAAGAATGCTCCGGTGGTTCGGGCATGTGGAAAGAATGTATGATGAAAGAATGACTAAACAGATATACAATGCAAAAGTGGATGGATGCAGAAGTCGCGGAAGGCCACGACACACCTTCCATGATCAAATTGATCATGTGTTAGCATAAGGTGGTGTTAGGAGCCTTAAGAACAGACGAGCGTGCATGACAAGAGCTATGAATGTCAAAGAAGCAAGTGAGGTATGTAAGAATGGGCCTGTGTGGCGCTCTGTTGTTCGTGCCTACCCCGCAAGGGACCTGGCGTGAAGTTATGTATGTATGTATAATTATCTAGTTCTACTGCACGACAGCGCTATCTTTGCAATTAGATTGTCTATTAATAAGTTGCTTGGAAGAGATGCAATAAAACTGCCCAGACCTTATAGTATTTAAGTAACACGATAAACTTACTTTTTTCTGTCATGTTAGAGAACAATAAAGATTATTGTATTGTATGCAAACTGCGATAGTGTCTGACGGAGCGATTAGTTGTGAGTGAGCAGTCCAATCATACCCGCTTTTGGTCTCACACTCAGACAGATATGTGTTTACCATAAGTGAATCCCGCTCGTCTTCACGAATTGCAAGAACTATAGAAATAATGAGACAGAAGATATATATTTATCAAATTGCAACAGTGCCTTATTAATGTGCCACACCGTAAAATCTCAAGCAAGCATTGCACGAGACTGCCATAAAAATTGCGAGACATGTGTGCAAATAACGACGCAATCTTTTGGCTTTCCTTATATGTAAACAATCATTTTGTTCAGCTGACATTGATAAAATAAGTTTTCTTGTTTTATACACAACTGTTCGGTGCCACTGATATTGTTTTTTACGCCTTCATCCAGCTGAATAAATATCAGATGTCGCGCTGGAGTAAACACAGTTCTTTATCCATAGGAGCTGACGCGACAAAAAGTTCTCGTTGTGAGGCTTGTTTTAGATTGAATCAAAGTATGGACGCAGTGCAGAGCATATATACATATACTGCGATAAGCATTTGAGAGAGAATACTATAGTTTCATCACCTTAGCGTAAAATCCCCGTTGCGTCTGACCGTCTGCCTCGAAGCCGGAGCCTTCCTACTTTTTCTTTCCACTTCGCGCTGTCTTCGGCATCCATAATTGTGAGACCATAGTACTCATGGCATACTTATAGTGTCATATCATATCATAACTAGTATTATAAATTCAAATGTGAATCTGTTACGTTTTGACGCTTTAACTACCCAACGGATCGTTGCTGACATGAAAAAGCCCTACATGACCATCGGACGCCACAGATCGGATATCGAGAGTTACTGCACAGGCACCGGCTGAGACGCCACCAGCAGCTTCAAGATCACGTCGCCCTCCAAGCTAAAGCTCGGGCAACAAGCATTTCACTCGATACCCAACCAACTCCACCCAAAGGAGTTAAAGGCCCGACTGACACGTCAGAATATTTTAACGACACGTTGTTAGGGGTACTCATAGAAAAGGACATAGGTTAGGTTAGGTAGGGCAAATGCCCTACCAACTGGCTGTGGGTTATTTTGTCGCCTCTTACGACAGGCCGCCCGGCCGCAGGTAATTGTATTCTTTCTCTGTTCCTGCACGGATAAAATTCTAGTAATAAATTCCTGTTGCGTGGTCATCCAGTACGGAGACCGGAGACCCAATTAAGAGCCTAACTAATCAACCACAAAGCGTATACGAAAATCCTACGAAACGTGTTTAAAGTATATTCCTACTGATAAAAACGAAGAAGCGCCCTCATTGTCTTTGTCCTGAAATCCAATTTGCGTAACCGCGACATATCTGGTTGTTCTGTAATTAAGTATAATTAGATTTTATTGTGAAATCATAATTAGGTCCTTAATTTAATTTAAAATGATAATGTTTTGTGCGCTATCATCTGGCGACATTGTGTCAAAAACGACCTGAATATTATAAAAACGACCAACATATTTAGACGTCGGTCGTTGATTTCAAAACAAATACCAAAATTTAAATTACTTTTATTTAACAGTAGCCTAAATGAATAGTAGCTATATTACTAACGATAGTAACAACTGTTGGCATCATTTGATTTAAAATAAATAATAAAGACTATTTCTTGTTACCTCAAATTTACTGACTTCAGACAGCGCTAGTGCAGAGGCGCCGAGAAATGACTTCTACCATTTACACGATGCCAGTATGAAGCACTGGCTTCCTTCGAATTTAAAGTCAGTAGTAGTTGAACCAATGTATATCAGCTTTTAATTTAATGACAGACATGTTAGTTAATTGAAACGGCGCCGTTAAGAAACGCGAGTGCAGCACTTTATTTTTCTATCTTCCCAGGAACAGTATGATTTCTCGATGATAGGTAATTTTTTTTATTTTTTCCGGATGAAAGGCACCCTATGCCTTATTCTATGCCCTTGACAACAAGTATGCAAAATTTGATGATGAGCAGTTGAATAGTTAAGACACGAAAGTATAACATAAACAAGCTCACATTAACATTTACAACATTAGTTGGAATTTCATCTAAATTCTAGGCATACCATACATAAGCTTACAAAAAATATAGCAAATGTCAACCAAAGTTGGAGCTACGGGGAAGTAAATATTCTAACATCACAATACCAAACCCCGCTTGTTAGGAGACCACAAAGAGACAAAACCGTCACGGTACGTTACTGTTACAAACTTCGGTATTACGCTATAAATCTGACCAGCGGCAGATTTGTTTGAATGCTTGTACGAATTGTAAGAGGATTGTTACTGAACAATGTTTTGCAAACACACATAATTTAGTAGTACCATATTTTAAACATTCTTTTTGGTATATACATAATTATGCTATAATAGATAAATTGGGTGAAGCTTATGATCACTGGTAAATTTGAGACAAGACACCTCGTCGCAAATATCCAAATAGATGCATTGACCAGATAAGTGACCAGCTGGACATATTGATAAATTCGGCTTCGTGCTTAAAACTGATCTCGTTGGAGGAAAGTAAATATTCACTGGCATCGAAGGTAGGATTCTTTGCACTGAGGGAACGACTTAGGTTTATTGCAAGTTTCACCAGCTCACTGTTACAAACCCTAAAAGGAGAGAATCTATTAAGAGCCTCACTTAAAATCAGAATTTGAATCTCTTAAACACATGCATAGTCCAACAGACGAACAAGCATGGCGATTGTATCAGAGTTCCATATTCGCCAAAACCTCTACACAAATCTAAAAAAATCCTACTACCCTTAGTTTTGAAGACAAATAAACGCCTTTGCTAAAACAATATTATTATTACATTATAATAAACATTCAACATAATATCAATTAGAAACATCTATTGTAAACATCGTAATCACGATCAATATTTCTATTATCCCTACAATAAGCACAACAGAAAACAATAAATTGTTATGACTTTGATATTTCTCGATCACATACCTGTAAATAATCGCCTGATATCCTCTATCACGTAACATCATATGTAGCTTTTACTTGGAAAGTAAAACATTTGGTGGTACAAAATAAGGTTAGTCTCAGAAGTAACGATTTATATAGAAATACTAATATAATATAGATACTATATTTCTAAAAGGCGTAATGTCACGGGCCTTTAGACTGCTAAAAATAATTCACTACATAAATATCGATAGGATATTATAGGATAGGATATTCTAAGCACGTAACTATAATACGCAAAAAAAGCTAATAAACTATTCCAGAATGATTTTCCACCTGACATTTGCGTTCCGAACGGTAACTAAATAAATGTAGGGCACAAACATTATATACAAATAGAGGTAAATCTTTGCCTACAATAATTCCTTTGAAATATAACGTTTACCGTGGGTATTAACTACTCTACTGGTTACTTTGACTAGGTACGGTTAGGCTTATTTCTTGCTTGTCTAACCTGAATTTCTTATGAAGGCTGCCAGCCGGCTACCCGCGTTATAAAGGTTTCTTACAATGTTTGCTTAGTTTCAATACGACTTCGCTGAGCAATTTTATTATGCCTAGCAGATTTTGCGAACTGTGTCCAAATAGCGTGGTAGGTCGCAAATATCACCACGTAGTTTTAATATTAAAGCCACTTAAAGCTTCATTTCTTCCCAGAGATAGCATTAAACTAAATAGACATGCTATGTACGTAATTTTCAGGAATAAGAGTACTTGAAATTATAATAGCCCAGTAAATAAATTCTGTAGATTTTCTACTGTTCAGTGAATTGTTCTTTTTCGAGCTGCCACAAAAACTAGGTCGTTTGGCGTCAGTCAAATAATAAGAACTAAGAATTTAATACGTCAGATTCTATAGACTCAATTTTTTGGTCTGCCATTGCAGTGAATGAAACTACGACAGGATCCTACCCGAAGCGTTGTAATAGTCAATTTGAATAGATTTGAACCTCGATGAAACGAAAACGCGACACTAAAAAGAGATAAACATATAAAACTATAGGACTAAAGCTACTAAGCCTGGGAGAGAATGAGATACGAGTTTTACGTTGTTCAACCAGAGTAGAGACTCAATGACCGATGATTAAACATAGGTCCCATTTGGACCGCAATAAAACTGATAATAATATTTTTAGATTAAAACAGTGAAAAATTTTAAGTGATACTTAAGAAGTTTATTTTGAATTTATTATATTGACGGGTGTAGGCTAAAGGAATTATATTCATACTAATAAAAGTTAGAAAATAATTATATGGGAGTATATTTTCTGAAGTTTCACTTCTATTGCATGTGAATTGCACACACTCACAATTTTTTTAATAATGTTTATATTGTAGTCCTTTTCTTTGGGAATTTTGTGAAAGTAAAATAGTTGATTTAGAACATGATCCTTTACAAACTTAACATACCAACATTTGCATTTGGGCCCATATTGAATTGTCAATTGAAATCATGGTTGATTAGGTGTTTCTTTATTAACTCTACAAATTCGTCATTCATTTTTTTGCGCATTCTGCCATCTCTTCAAATTAACATTTGTTGCGTTTTGTATACAATGTTAGTAGAGTAAAATGGTTAAGACAGTATCAAGATGTTACGTATGCTTCCTTCTAAATAAGAATTCACTGTTGACAACGGCGATGACATTATCCCTTTATGGGGTATATACGTGTAGATACATTGTGATTTCGGTATCACAGTTTGGCTTCCGTTAAACGGGCATGTAGTAATGACGGGATTTCTCTTCGCCAATGGGCCCTTTTAACCTTTTTTCGGGGAGAAATGATGTCATTCGCCCGGATGGCGCTTATATTGTTATTATAATGTATCATATTTATACCGTGGTTGCCTCGGTGTGGAGTATGGGACGATATCCTATTTTCTAAAGTGACACAAACGTTTTCTTGTTTAGTAATTATACGATGCCTAACAAGAATTTCGATATTTATTTTAGGATTTGTGTAAAGTCAAGTCCTTATCGACTCGACTAAATTCTCATTTTGGTTCGAGTCACCCACGATAAAAAGAAAGAATATAAACTTTATGTTATTCTCAATCCTTGTCATACGCTTATATAGAAGAACTAATGCGAAAGACCGTTCCAACCTTTTTGCTCTGTCACGCATCTCGTGACAGGATCAGAGAAAATCCTTCAATCTGAGTAGTCAAGTAATAAAGCTTTTGATACTTTATGTGTCGGCAGTCCAATAGTTTTTCTGTCACTTATGAACGCTGTAAATGGATGTTTCGTAAATCTTCGTAAGTATTATTGCTTCGTAACTAAAGTTAGTCGTTAAGTAGTTATGGATTGTGTTATACTTTTATAGACTGCGACACGAACGCTGTGTAAGTTTTAATGTTAGGAAAGGCGAGGATGTATAGCATCGCACACAAACCTAACAGGTTTTGTGATGCTTCTTATTGTTGTGTAATATAAAACAACTAATAAACATATTTAAAAAATGCACATAGTAATATTTCTGTTGTGTACTCGGTAGGTCTTTTTACAATTGCTGTGCCAATGCATATGCATTGTATTTTTCATGATTTTACGACATAAAATTTTTCCAGGTGGTAGAGTAGAGAGAGTAGTGGTAGAGTATTAGCTCCACTAGATGGCTACCACCCCTGCTCTGGTATGTCGCCATAACAACCTTGAGTTGTGTTCCGGCATTAGTGACCAGGTTCCAGTCTCCCTTAAGAGAGCAGCAGCGCATTTGTAGCACCTTTGGTGTTACAAATGTCCATAGGCGATGGTAACCGCTTTCCATCTAGTGGGCCTGTCTGTTGAACTCCTGCAATAAAAAAATAAAAAATTGTAGCGATAAATAGTTTACATTTTCCTGTCAAATGTCATTCGAGTAGAAATAGCTGTTTCCGAAAAAATGATTTATTTATTTAATAAAGATGCCAACAGTTTTTTTACATTTGATCGATTAATGGACTTATGATTAAGGTTTACAATGAGATATAAAAACTACATATTTTCTTCACTGTTATTTAACTAAACTCATGAATTTATAAATTTGCCTACCGTCAATGTTAAATTAATGTCTTGGGCTAAACGAATCTTTTTATAAATTATGATAATGACATAAACAGACAGATGGACAACCGGACGTAACGATTACATAAAGGTAAGTATAATATCGAGCCTTTACTGCCATATTAACGTAAGCGACAGTTAGACTTAAGTATATTTTGTATATTATTAGATAGTACGGGTTTTATTCTCAGTTTGGGCTCCTGTCTCCCGTTACTTAGCTTTGTTTATCTGTAATAACTTTAAGACAAACAATGATTTATAGCTTTTTATAACTTCGCAAAAAAATGTTGCTTTTAGTATTTAAGGGAGAAAATAAATAAACATTTCATTTAAACATTATTACTCGTAAGAATATTTTTTGCTGTATCATGTATTTTAAAATGGTATTTTGTTTCAAGACTTTTAGTTAGATTAGAACCTACTAAATCAAAAACTGAAAGCTTTAGAACAAAATATTTGCCTATAATGCCTTTTTAAAAACAAAATACCTGCGTGTAAATGTCGCTTACAATAAAATGGCGGTAAAGGCTCGATATTTTCTATACGTTTAAAACAAAAAGATACAGTATTCAAAATAAACATTTGACTTGTGAGTAAGCCGACGTTATCGCAAAATATCATGCGTATAAAACATTCTCTTTCACTCTGTAAACAAATTTCACAGATTCTTAAGTAAACATAATCTCTTCATTTATGAACGTTTTTAAGAGGTACACAAACAATCTGACTTCAAAGAAAGTATACACAATTTTCGAATGTTCTTTGTAAGAACATTTTACTGGGTATTTAATTAAACAAAGTCACCTTTTAATCCTCCTCATATTGTTAAAAAACCTTTTTAAGTTCCAGCATCTTGTAATTTATTATTTCAAGTCTCCATACCGATGTTTCTTTAACTAAATATTCATAATTTCATCAGAAATTCACTTACCATAATAAGCTTTGATTTGTTAATGAAATATAAGTAACTATATAGTATTTTTTAATGTATGACGAGAGTATGGGGTTTCAGAGTTTGTACAATTTTTTTTAAAAATAAGCAAAATGTCCGGATATTTAGGATAATTCAGCAGATTTTGCAAATACAACGTTTAGAATTTTTGTCTGTCTATCTGTTAGAGGAGCATCACGTGAAAACTATTGAAGGGATTTTTAGGAACCTCGACATAGAGCTAAGCCAGCTCTGTGTCAAGCTCCCTCATCTCTCGAGTCAACACACAGGAACCGTTTCATCCCATTTTCGTGGGATTAACGAATATTATCAACAATTGGTACTGAGGCCGCGTTTTTCTTGTGCCACCGTTGCAATTAACTAACAAACAGGTCGTCATTGTATTACTTCATATATCCGTACAGGAACGGAGAAAGAAAACAATTTCCTGCGGCCGGGCGGCCTGTCGAAAGAGGCGACAAAACAATCCACCATAGCCAGGTGGTAGGGCAATTGCTCGACTGGATGGCTACCTCCCCTGGTCTAAAGTATGTCGCCATAACAGCCTTAAGTTGTGTTTCGGCATTAGTGACTAGGTTACAGTCTTAAGAGAGCAGCAGCGCATTTGTAGCACCTTTGGTGTTGCAAATGTCCATAGACGATGGTAGCCGCTTTCCATCAAGTGGGCCGTCTACCTGTCTGCTAAACTCCTGCAATAAAAAAAATACTTGAAATCAGGTAGGTATAAGAATTTTAATTTTTGATTGATTTGGTCGAAAGGATCTAGATACAGAAGAACAACCTACGGCGCCATCGAGTTTAGGGTTCTACGGAATTGCGTTTTTATTGGTTAATTATGATTCCAACTATTCCTATCCTCTGCCTATACGTAACTACGTCAAAACAATTAACAACAAAGCATGCAAACCAAAAACAACAACACACAGAATCATAAATTCTATTAATAGTTATAAACAACAACACCACGAAGATATCATACAGTGATTACGAATACCATCGGCAATTGACACGAAGCTGCGATAATCTCTTACCCCAGTTACCAAGACCATTAAATACGGAGGGAACTGAATCTCGTAGAAAATATTGCCAGACTGCTCGAAGGCCCTTGGCTCTAACAGAGCGAACAATAATGTCCTGAGAGTAAATATTTCATAGGGATAAATATCGCGACTGTCATCCCAACGCGATGTATTCGCGAACCCAAACGGCCCGTCCACACGGCAACATAAAAGAAACGCTCTTATTTATTTGTGAATACATTCTCAAGTTTATATTCTCTTTAAGAGACTATCCGAACCCTTAATAATTGAATTCCGTGGCCCGGTGATAAAAGATACAAAGTACATTTTCGTAAGAAATTACATTTTAACGCCAGATAGAAGTATGAAATTTATTTGATTACTAGGATCTGCCAGCGACTTCGTCATGCTCGATTCGTAATTCGCGCGGGATTCCCAGGACACAAAGTATCAAAGCATTAACAAAAATAATGTAAACTATCATTTTATTATTACAAACTGTGTCAGAATGAGCAACTTAAAACCGCTCCTGGGAAACATCCCGCGGGATTCCTAGAATAAGAAAACTAGATATTTTATTATATTAAATTTGCTATCGATCAGTAAAAAAACATCAAATTGACATCCGTTTTTTTTAAACTGGCCGTTTCATATAATTCCGGCCGGATATACATTTAGAGATAGATAAAAAAAACTAACTACAAAACAAATATTAAACCTGATTCTAAAACAAATGTATAGAATTGGTTTTGTATCTTATTCGTTGTCTCGGACAATGATGTTCAGTTAGGACTAGATGGCGATGATGACGGAGGGTTTCTAACGATTTCCGGCTGGCATAGACGCACAGCTTCAGATAATGGCCCTCAGGAGCAAACATTAGCTGTCATCCGCATCAAAGCCACTGAGACTGGGGCGTACTTATGTACTGGACTTCCAGGTACACCCCTCTCATCTGTATGATACATGAGTCGCCTGACTCCCAACGGCCCATGTAGAGGCCCGCCCTCTTTTATAATTAGACTCATGTCAGCAGGGTATATACGGCGTTGGCGATAGTGCCACTTACTATCCAAAATTCATGGCGAAAAAAGGAACACCGGAGAGTTTAAGTCTGTATACTGCAGCTGATTTCCGACGAGTGAGGAGTGCATAAACCGAATTTCGTTACGAAACAAGAAACGGAAACAAAACAATGATCGTAAAATGAATACTACTGGGCCAAACTACGTTAAATTTTTAGGGGACCAAATGGCAACTATTCCGCATTGAACTAAAAAAAGTCACGTAAATCGGATAATAAATCTCAGAGTAATCGGTGTATATATATGTACATACATTTAAAAAAACATACCGGCCAAATTGAGAACTTCCCAAAAGGAGGAGGCCTTTTGGAAAGTCGGTTAAAAAGAACTACAATGCTTCGTGTGCACAGACCATTATAAGCTAATATCGTGAAAGTGTAGCCTTTGCTGCCTATCCGCGGGGCTCAAACCCTACCACTAATCCACAACCTCACTTAATCTTTTGTCGTCCAATGCGCGCCTCGTGCGCGCGGGACAATGCTTTATCTCATATCTTTCAGCAATGTATATAGTGTTAATGTTTTCTTTGGATGCGACTGTTTTCCTTTGATGCGTGTCTTCATCCCACTTTTATCATAGAAATGCATATATCTAATTTATAATACCACCGTATATCTAATTATATATTTATTATTTTTAATTATTATTTATGTTTTATTTTAGTTTAGTATACCACCAAAAATCGTATCTTATAATTTTCTTTAAAATCTCCTTAGACACTGGGTTGCCTGGAAGAGGTCGCTTTAACTTATAAGGCCGCCCATTGTTCTAATGCAAATGTATCCATATCAATTGTCTAGATTTAAGATTATGGTGAACATTTATTGTTCAGTTGAAGTTTTCATTCTTTCATTCATACTAAAACTATGCGAGTTAAACAAATATAGACTGCTTTTTTTAGGCAGGGGAAATCCGATTGAGGACCATAAGCCGCGACAAGCACAGAAGCTTGAGGGAATATTTCGCGACCCGTGAGTGGGATTCGCCAGGTCGGAGTGGCACTAACATGTCCAGTCAGCGGCCAGCGGAACACGTCGTACCCCCATCTCGACGTCATGTGCGGGTGAGTGAGAAACTTCAAATACTTAAAATTAAAGACAGTTACGAAATTCAACAATTTTTATATTCAATAATTATACACGCCCTAATTGACATCAGAAAAGGAATCATACTTAACATCATACATACAAAAAAATTAGGCGCCTGAAAAAATTTAACACCTACACGTGCTTTTTTCCAAGAATTTAATTTATTCCTGGAATCCACTTACCAGATCCTGACTATGTAACCTGGTACCACCTCGGAAGTATAGACTTACGAGTTAGCAAAGAAAAAAAATCGCTTTAGAACTGAGATATCGTGTTATGAAGAAGTTTGTTATCAATTTTCGTGTCTCTAATTCCTTGAATTGCACTCATCAGATTCTGTCATGGTAATAATGGAACTAATTCAGGAGTACAAACTTTCGATTGAAATTAAAAATTTGAAAATCAGTTCACAATTGACTTGCGAAATCGAGTAACATACAAAAAAAACAACATAGACGAATTGAAAACCTAAAAAGTCAGTTAATAAATAAGAAACACTTTCAGGCAATTTTATATTATAAATACTTTAGATATCGGAGATGGGCATAGGAACCTTTTGAAAAATATTTAGTAAAACACTACTGAATATTCCTGGGAGATACACCGATTATAACAGCATAACTACACGATAAAATAAGTTTAAAAAAACTTTAATTTCGTTATACTCCTGCAGCAAATACAATAAACTCAAATCATCACAAATAAAAACAACATAAAACAAACAAAAGCTTGATAATTCCCAAATCGTATTTAAAAACTTGCAGAAAACCAATCGAAAAATATTCCGTTGAGAATTTTCAATAAGAAATATTTACGCAAAAAAACTCATTTTAGTTAGAGGATAGTTTATTTTCTTCTCGAATACCCTGCAATATACTCGAAATACAATTTTGTTTACACGCCGAACGGTTGTTTAGGATGTGTATGAGATGTATGAAATATTCACATTATAAATGCGTTCCGTTGTACAATTTCTTTTGGGACTTACAGGGTTATGTTTTTGACGAGATGTAACAGACTCTAATTCTCACATTTGAAGTCAGAACACCAAACGCTTGGATACGTAGAAATATTTAAAACTTTCTGCCGTTAGGGTTCCGTTGTTATTTTAGCTAAAACCGAATCCTTACGTCTGTCTTTGTTTTTGAAGTGAAACTTCATAGAATCGTTGTGATTTGAAACGAAAACTCGCCACTATAAAGAGATAAACACATAAATACTAAGCCCGTGGGAGAATGAGATACGAGTTTTACATTCTACAGCACAGATCAAGTCAATAAGACTGATGATTAAACATAGGTTCAATTTGGACCGAAATAAAACTCATAATAATATTTTTAGACTAAAACTTGAAAGTAAAGGCTACCGCCTAGGGTTTGACACGATGCGTAGCCCCGGGGCAAACTGCACACATATACATTTTTTTATTATCATCTTTTTATTATCTGGAAATCAGGCAGGTAGAGGAAGCTAACGTTTGGCCAGCCTTTAGAACGGGATAGGGGGACCAGAGAGGAGGATTGGCTTAGAAAGGAAGAGACAGAGGAAGGGGGAAGTAGGCCATCATAACTTTCACTAATCGCACGAAACACAATTAGCTAACACTAACCGTTTGATACTGATATCACCCTCCTCGCGACATACCGATCGGGTCGGACGTAAGAGCTGTAATCAAGGTAATGATCCTAGCGTGACTCTACCTTGTCAAAGTGTCATCTCTGTTTGTCGTAGTCATTTTTCAACTACCGGGTGTAGCTGGATGATATTTTGTGGGAATATGTAATCTATATGCCGCTACACCATCATGGAGTGTAACAGCGAAAAAAAATTTATAAATAGGGGTGGCCATCATACATATAACCGAGGATGAAAAATCTGTATGATGTATCATTTTCGTTTGTATGACCTTCAAAAACAAGATTTATATTCCACTAGCTGTTCCGACAGACGTCGTCCTGCCCGGTAAAAAATAGGGGTTGATCGTAGAGGGTTGAAAATCTAGGGTTGTATGTATTTTTGTATGTTGTATCATAAAAAAATAGAAATTAAAAATTTTGTCTAAAAAATAAATAAAAAATTTAGGGGTGGACTACTCCTAACATTTAGGGGGATGAAAAATAGATGTTGGCCGATTCTCATAGATACCGGATAAGCACAAAAAATTTCATCAAAATCGGTCAAGCCGTTTCGGAGAAGTATGGCAACGAAAACTGTGACACGAGAATTTTATATATTAGATAATAACTTTTCAAATAAAACGTAATGAAAATTGTGCCCACTAATTTTAAACTATTTTAACAATTGGAGAAAATTAAGGTGGTAATGCTTAAAATACATTCAACGGAAATTGTTGTTACGAGACCTAAATTTATTTAATCAATAAATTGAAAAGGTTATACAATTATTATAATAAATTTATTTACAGTATCCTAAAAAAGTTAATATTAGTAAGGTCCCAAATCGCTGTCAGCTGGGAACGTGCCCAAAACGCTGGCCGTATTCCCCTAGCTAGACGGCAACGCCAATGTATTTTTTGTTTGACGACGGAGGAATACATTTCACCCATAATTACACCCATATTAACCCGCGCATCAAGGCCTTGATCACCCCAGGATAGTGACCAACTTCACCAACAGAGGTTGGATCCACCACATCCCCAAATGCTGGTGGACCCCAGTGATGGAAACACGGGAGAAGACTTGCTCATATCTGCGCCTCCGGAGGCCGGACTGACAGCCACTATTCTATTTAGACAGCTAATAATAATATAGCCATTCTTTATACATATATGGTGGTTTCATTTGTACCGACCCCCATAAATACATAATCGAGGGCTTCATAACAAATGGGCGTATACGCAAAAATGCAATTTTTTGTTGTTTACCAATATCTATACATGTTACAATTTAGAAAGTCTTCCCAGTATGCCAGTGTGCCTAAAAAGAAAGGTGTTCCAAATTTCAGCCTTATACAATCAACTAGTTATTTTTTTTATTCACAATTTTGTCCCTTTTGTAAAACTGCACTTTTATCTGTACGCCCATTTGTTATAAAGCCCTCGATATACATACAAAACCTAAATATTGTGGTTTTTTTTTATACGAGGTTTCTATCTACTAATAAATTCTTTTTTATGGCCTCGTAGTCAATTGATGTGACATTTGTCACTTGTACGGAACCCTTCATTGTGTTCCGACCAACACGCACTTAGCCTTTTTACTATAAAAATGGTGTAAATATAAACTTAATCTAAATATCATCATGTAGTGCGAAGAAGCGCTCCCATTTCGTTTATTGTAATCTTTTGTCAAAGATGTAGCAATAATAATTTGCTTGAAATTTATTTTTCTTGCGCAGCTTTATGATACCTTTTCCAGCTAACGCGGGTACTTTCGCACAGATTGAATCATTTTTTAGGAATTATGAATATAAATAGCTCCTTACGAATGTATTTTTACTGTTGAATTTTTTTCTTATGTACGTAATTTTTTTGTGTTTAATAATGCAAGACATCTGAACAGGTTTACGCAGAATTCTTGCTATAAAATATTAAAGTAGTAAAGTTAATGTATGACATATTTCCTAATATAAACTGATAAAAGCTTATTAAGCAGATACGTGATGTCCATGTCCGGCTGTCCACCTGTCTGTGTGTCAGTCATTTTTTATCCTAAACTACTGGGCTTACATAGATGACATTTGACAGGAAGGTGTAGTCTATTTAGCGTTACAATGTAATGTATTGAAATCTGGAAAAAAGTAATCATTACCGGTAGTCGTTATACATAAAAACTAAGGGTTGATATTTTCTATGTTCACAGTTGTGTGGGTGGGTACCGTTAGTCAGATCTTTAAAAACAAATGGCGTTACTTGATTAAGTCCAGCTGGCGAGATAATTATAGGTAATATCCGTGCAGGAACGGAGAAAGAATACAATTTCCTGCGGCCGGGCGGCCTGTCGTAAGAGGCGACAAAACAACCCACAGCCAGGTGCTAGGGCATTTGGTCGACTGGATGGCTACCACTCCTGGTCTAAAGTATGTGGCCATAAAAACCTTGAGTTATGTTCCGTCATTAGTGACCAGGTTCTAGTTTCCCTTAAGAGAGCAGCAGCGCTTTTATAGCAGTAACACCTTTGGTGTTGCAAATGTCCATAGGCAATGTTAATCGCTTTCCATCAAGTGGGACATCTGCCTGTCTGCTGAACTCCTGCAATCAAAAAAAAGGTGCCCACCTATATAATGATTTATTGAATCGTATATACATACCTACGTATATACGATGTATATATATACAACAGACCACTGGGTCCGATCCCAAACACCCAGACCATAGTAAATAACCGAAAGTTTATTTTTGAAATTTACCATGCCAAGAATCGAACCCGGAGCCTTCGTGTTCAGTAAGCTCTGTCTTCCAAGGTTTAGCCCACTTATGTCCGGTTCCTATATCGTATTATACATTCACTTGCCTTACCACCGATTACAATTTTAGATTACTTATATGGTGGAGGTTATGTCAAATTTATGTATTAATATGTGAAACAAAAACTTTGTACCCCTTTTTACGAAAATTGCGCGGACGGAGGATTATGACATTAGCATACTTATTATTTATATAAAGAAGGAGTGCAGAATGCTATTTTTTTTATCATGCATATAAAATAGATTATACACACTACAATGTATTTGACACACACACGTGTATACTCTTTTGTTTATTGTTCAAGGCATGTTAACAGTGTTATGGCAAAATCTGTGATTATAGAAGTATAGTCTTTGACATTAATTATTATGGTCGAATTTCGAGCACGGGCGACCACTAGTTTTAACTGATGTACATTAATACATACATACATAACTTCACGCCAGGTCCATTGCGGGGTAGGCACGAACAACAGAGCGCCATACAGGCTTATCCTTACACACCTCACTTGCTTCTTTGACATTTATAGCTCTTGTGCACGCTCGTCTGTTCTTAAGGCTCCTGACATCACCTTCTGCTAATACACGATCAATTTGAATATGGAAGGTGTGTCGTGGCCTTCCGCGACTTCTGAATCCATCCACTTTTGCATTGTATATCTGTTTAGTCATTCTTTCATCATACATTCTTTCCACATGCCCGAACCATCGGAGCATTCCTTTCCTTACCTTCACCCCGACACTCTCTTTCAGACCAACTCTCTTTCTTACTTCGGTATTACGAACGCGGTCCGCGAGCGTCACTCCGCAGATTTTGCGCAGTGCTCGCATCTCGACCGCGTTTACTCTACTTTCATGCTCTCTGTTCCATACCCAACTCTCGCTTCCATACGTGAGCGTAGGTACCAGCAACGCGTTGTGTATGGCAAGCTGGGCCTTTTGGCTGAGGTTCTTAGCGCCTAGAAGTTTACCTAACGCTCCATTCACACTATTCCCCAAATTTACTCTTCTTTCTATGTCAGCGGTGTACCTTCCATCTCTGCTAAAAGCACATCCAAGATAAACAAACTCATTCACTTGTTCCAGCATAACATCATCGACCATTATCCTTGCATTCGTTCTGGTTTCTTCTCTTTCAAACACCATAACCTTTATTTTCTTTGCATTCAAATGTAAGCCTCTTGCCTGATAGTCGTCTTTCATCATTGTGACTAGTGTTTGCAGTTCTGATGGCGATTCGGCTAAAAGCACGGCATCATCCGCATAAAGTAATGTATTAAAATATTGTTACGAGTGCAGGACTCGAATTAAAATGCCGTTGGAATTACTATAGAATTTATTAGAACTATGCAAACACGTATAACAAAGGTACAAATATAACTGGACACAACCAGTACAAACTTCACGATTCAATAACACGCACAAAGTCCGTCACTATATATCTTATTGAATGTACACACGTCTTGCCCGTATGGTAACCGTAGCTCGACTGCCTCACCCCTCCGTCCGGGCATTGTTTTACTAAACTATACAATATGACTTGACACAATGCTCGACCGCATAACAATAGAATCTAAAAATCACACCTGGTCAATGACTATCATAAACGATTACAATACACAATAGGATGTTTTTCTAAGCACAAATTTTAAACACAAGGTAAACAAATGAAGTCCAAATACCGAAAGATAACAAACTGCAGGTGTGTATTTACTTTGGTCGGCGTGTAACAATATATGTACCTTATATTGAGAAACTCGTTTCAAATCTCGTACTGTTTAAAACTGAATGATATACAATTAAATCAATGATTACCTGTGGCTCATCGTTCAACTTCTTGTGATGCTCTTGGCTGGGCTCTAATGATCTTTTATGGACTTCGTGATGTGACAGCAAATAGTAATCTTTCAGCGAACCAATCTGAAACAAGTGAAAAGTAAAAAAATGTTGAATACTGTTTATCTATAAATAATAATATAATAGGTATCTATAATAAAGTGTCTTATTTATATGCTCTATTGACTATTTTAATCAGTTTTTCGTTAAAATATTACTATATAAAATGAAATTGAATTTATAGAAAGCAATTAAATTTAATTGGGAAAATAGATACAGTATCTGTATTTAAAAATCTCGGTAAGCTTCCAGTCTTAAGAATTGAATTAACGAAAAAATATTCTATAAAAGTAATCTAAACTTTTAGCGTGAATTGAAAACAAAAGGTGCGCCCTTTTGTGTTCAATTATTATATATATAAAATTAAGAACAGGCGCGCGTTCAAAATTTCTCTTTAAACATTTTGTTTCCACCCGAATATATTTAGATAAGTTTAATCTAGGCAAGCCAAAAAATTGCTCGAAAAAGTTTAAGTGGCGTATAAATTAAAAGATGAAGATAAAACAGCTGACTGAACTAAAAGACGGGAAATTAGTCTTGGAAAGGAGCTTAGCTCTTGTTAGCAAAGCTATCATCCGACTGGGGGGATTAAATTTATACAGCCTCTTGTCTCGTGATATCGCAAGTTATTTTAGGGGTTGCATAAGCATTAGGGCAAAAACAGAAAGCTCTTGAAATTGAAATTTACATACATGTCTGATCCTCTGTTTGGCAAGAACATGAACTTTATATTCATAGGTAACCCGTGAACGTTTTTTATGATTGTCTTAATTTTGCACTGTCATTTGTTAGCGATAATTTTCTATGTAACCATCTATAGTCAATACCTAACCCCGTATTTTTACTTACGGCCGGCCCTCGAATGAGGCATTAAACCGGTCTTATTGTTCAGAATTCGCTTCAAGTTCTCGGATGTCATATTAGTTCGGATTAAGCTTATAAATTTTCGAATTTCAATGAATGTACGTATATTAGGAGTCCATGTCTATATTGCAGATATTTAAAATCGACCCGTTGAGATAGAGTTAGTTGTGATTCAACCGCGATCGAGGCGTTACTAAGTGTACTTCAGAACGATAATTTCACATTCACTATAAGATATATACTATAAGAGAAATTTGCTGTTTTAACCATATGCTCATCAAACACGTATAACACAGGTACAAATATAACTGTACACAACCAGTCCAAACGTAATGCACGATTCAATCACACGCGCAAAGTCCGTCACTAACGTCTTGCTTCGCTTGTGGCTATCTCTAGACTGCTTCATCCCTCCATTGGGGAATTGCTTTATACTGTACAAATACAATATGTCTGCTCGACCGCGTGGACTGAATTTCCTAGAATCACACCTGGCTAATGACTATCGTAAAAGATAAAAGTACACAATGGACTGTTTTTCGAATCACAAAATTTAAACACAAAGTAAACAAAAGAAGTCCAAATGCCGCAAAGATAATACAACGTCTACAGGTATGCAGGTATGAATTTCTCTTTTGTCGGCGCTCAGGTCGTAACATTACTATATATCGATCAGTGTATATATATTTGATTGGAAAGCTATGGCTGTACTAGCTACGTCTTGTCAGAGTATGTATGTACTCGTAATTAAATAACAATTTAATAAAAGCTTAATAATGCAGTATCACGCGACAATCACAATACATTAGAGTTGGCATATCAAACTTAATATGTTTTTACCTTTAACCTTAATTGTTATTGCTGGTCATAACAGTTTAAATATTAAACGAAGGGTGTATTTTTATTTAAATAACTATTACAGCCAAATACTGGCTTCAAAACATTCTTCAGGTGCGATAAAGGATAATTATATACTTAGAACATAGAAACCGTCTAATACTGCTTAAGGTTTCGTAGGCATTTTGGCAAAAATCAAATCCTTAATGTTTATTGCTGGAATATAGGAGAAACCTGATGGAAAGTGGTTATGATTCGGCTGACCGCTGTAAGCGGTTGAATGTGCGGCGGTGGGATTCGCACCCAGACACGCGATTGAGTACTGGATGTACATTGAATTGCATAACGCGTATAGCAACGCTCTGGGTCCGGAGTTTGTAACTCAAATTGGCAATCGAATCAAAAGGGAATGAGACCACAAATCTTTGACCATCGTTAGTCGAATGAATCTTGAGTGCTACTATCATGGTTGTTTTGTGAAAGTTGCTTACTTTCACAAAACAAAAACAACAACAAAATAAATTTAACAAAATAACATTTTTGACTATTAGTACAAAACATCCATGAGAACTGACTAAAAGAACCAGCCTCGAAGACACAGATGGAAAACTAGTTTAAGGGTAAGGTTAATGAAATTTACAATCTATATACATACGAGTACAATTAATTATAAAATGTTTATGTCAGTGTATCTGGTTTTGAATAATAACCTATTATTAGTTTTACAAATATATTCTTCCTTATGAGCAGCCGGACGGATGACCAGACTGCAACTACCCGTGTATTGCGTATAGAAGCTAATCCAGCAACTGAGCCTTATCAGTGTTCATCACGTCTTAACCTAGTCTCTAGAATGGAAGACGCTCCCAGTGAAACTAAACACGCAGGCTCGCCGGGCACTGTCCTCATATAAAGAGGGTAAATCCTGACATAATTCATTCTGACATTAATAGCAACGCAAGTTTATTGACCCATCAAGAAGCGAACAGGGTAAATTAAATAAAATCACCACGTACCCTCTACCAGAACCGCTCCCAATTGGTCTGAAACCGTTTCTCGTCATAAAAAAGAGTAAATTTTATTATTCGCCCATATTTTTTACATTCAAATGGAATTTATCTCGGTTGAGGGAACTTATACGAGGTATATACTACAGGGCTGGGATTAAATTATTTGGCAGCTCACGTGCGGGGGAGCTGAGGTGAGAGGGTAGAGGGACTTATGAAGGTACTAGAGAGCTGTGTTTAACGTCCAAGCTATTAACTAACACTCATCCTTCACATAGGTATAGCTAAAGCGATTTGTACACGGTCAGGTATGTACAATTTTTCAATTTCGTTGGTGTCAGTGCACGATCTTGTAACTGCGTTTTTACTGGTATTATTTTTATTAGTCATAGGACAAATTTCATAATTGACGGCCTCTGGATGTGTGGGCTAAGCCTTTGCCGGCCTAGCTCATTGCAACGCAGAGACTAAAACAGTAAACAATTGAAAGTGTACCTAAGAAGTTTATTTTGAATTATAACATGTTGACGGATGTAGGCTAAAGAAATCATATTTATATTAAAAAACATAGAGATTCACTTTTACTGCGTGTGAACTGCACACACACACATTTTTTTGTTACTAGTATCTAACTTTCACGACATACGTTAGTACGCTAATACAAAATCTATGAGGTTGAAGGACATACGAAGTGTTTAAGATCACTCGACTGCCACCTACCTTGTAAAAAATGTGTACTAGGTAATAATAATAATATCAGCCAGTACGTCGTTCGGGGTTGGTTTTCAACGGAAACCGACACTTGTCCAAAATGAATTGCCGTGTTCCACATATCGGTTATTTCGATGTACACCTATCATTACGATGTTTTCGTTAAACTTCAGAATGTACGCGTTAATTTTAACACAAGGACTTTAGATCTTTGCGTAAACGGTTACCTTCATCCCAGCCGGGAAGCGAACCCGCGTTAGTGGAACGTAACCCGTGAGCCACGACAAAGTCTCTGGCAAAGTTTCAATCGTCATAAAATCGCAACGTGAACAGATCCTAAAGTCAATTAGCGTAACTCCAATGAATAGCATTAACCTCAGCCGGTAAACTCGTGCTCTCGACACCACAGTGCGGGGTTTTTCGCGTGAGGGAAAACTACCGCCCCCATTACCTTTATTGGTCCATAAATGGGACTATAAAGTTGTTGTTGCAGACGCGTGTTACATGACCATTCTTTATTTGGCTTACACATTCGGTTGATGAATGGCACACGTTTTTTAAGGGAAGTAACGTGTGTAATTTGCTTTATATTGCACGGTTGCGGTGTTTTCTTTTCTTGCTGAAAAATTATTTTGTGTATATAAGTTTAGGGCCGGGAAGCTATTTTATTATATCACTATTTTATATAAAATTGTGATATGTCCCATTCAACTGGGTTTCTATACATGTACGAATGAAGCGCTCTGCGTCTACATTCATCATGCACACCGCAAAAGAGTGGTACTCACTGTTTTTCCCGATATTTACAACCTGGATGTATTCAAGTCCAGTGTGAATAGGCACCTTCTAGGTAAGCGTGCTCCATCCTAGACCATGCCTACGCTCCACATTGGTCGAGATAATGGTCAAACGTGAACCTATACTAATATTCAAAAGAATTCAAAAAATGTCACAGCTATTTTACACAAAAACTACTAGGTTTTTTAAATGAAATTCAGCAATAGCATGTATTCTACATATATAACTATTTAAAACGATATAACCAAGCAAACCAACCCACAAAGGAATATCAGACATTAGGTGCAGCTAAAGTGAGATATTAAATAATAATAAGTTGAGGGCTAAAAGTACTTTACATGCATCTATGTACGTGAGTGTCGTTAGTTGGTTTTGGAAAAAATTATAATATCTTTTCTCTAGTGACTTAAGGCGATAAATGGGACTATATACACTTCCAAAATCGTAAAATTGTTTTTGTTGTATCCTTGTAATTTCCAAACCAAAACTGCAAGCTCAAATTCAATCACTCTATAATTATAGCTATTTATAAAAAAATGAGTAAAATTTGAGTTTATTATGTAACTTAATTCGACAAAAAAAACTAAATTCTGCTCCCAACTGAAATAGAAAACATTGGACGTAAGACGTAACTTATTTAAAATATTCCCCCCGTATTCAAGGGCGAACCAAAGAAAAATGATCACGTAGCACGGTAGAGAAATTCGCGGAAATATATTCGGGTGGAAACGATTGAGGCGACAAGGGAAACGCGTGGTAAATAAATGATATTGATGATGCAGAAATATGGGAGAATAAATCCTGATCGCAGACGGCACATTGGCGCGTGGGCTGGAAGCTAGATGGCTGTGGCGTAAAAACAGATTCAGGGAATAACATCAAAAACGCCATTTTAATACCTATTTTTTTGTTATGTTATATTCTACTAATGGTCGCCAGTAGTCGAAATTCAACCACAATAATTAATGTCAAAGATTTTACTTCTATAATCACAGATTTCACCAAGGCACTACACTGTTAATTTGAATTGAACAATAAACAAAAGAGTACCTATCTTATATACTAATATATAAAGCTGAACAGTTTGTTTGTTTGTTTATAATCTCAGGAACTACTACGGTCTGATGTGAAAAATTCTTTCAGTGTTGGATAGCCCATTTATCGAGGAAGACTATAGGCTATCTATCATCATCTATGTATCATCACGCTTAGACCAATAGGAGAGGAGGAGCAATGAAAAATGTTTCAAAATCGGGAAGCCTATGAAAACAAATTCCACGCGGACGGCGTCGCGGACACAGCTAGTAACTACATATGCGTGTGTGTGTCAAATACATGGTAGAGAGTGTAATGTTTGCCTAATTTTAAAAAAATAGCATTCGTCGCTTCTTCTCTATATAAACTATAAGTTATATGCGAAATTTCATTCTCCTCCGTCCCCGCGATTTTCATAAGAAGGTGTAGAAGAAGAAAAAAAACTTTATTTGCAAAAATAGCTACGTAATTACATTCTTATATATTGTTACCCACAGAGCATATTTTGAAAATTTGTACACTGCATTTTCAGCAAACAAGGTTTGCACTCAGCATATTGCAGTGCCTGAATTATATCCAAGAGTGCAAACCTTCCTTTTGGCGTAAGACGAAAACGACCCAATTTTGTTAATAAAATATAAAATCATAAATAAAACTAATACTACTTATGTAATACTTAATAATACTACTTTAGTACGTAAAAGAAATAAATGAATTTTATTTAAAAAAAAAAACAATGTGTACAATGTTTTTGCTTCACGTAATTAATTAATATAGATACTAGCTAATACAACAAACGGTATTCAGTGCACATTTCCGTTTTGTTTATGATCGTTAAATTATTTGTGATTAAACATTGTGTAATTAAAAAGAAAAGAAAAACCAAAGAACAGAACCTTAGACAAGTGTTTAAGTATTTTTTTGCAGTTTGAATATTCCCACTTTTCCTTATTAATGTCCGTCATAAACTTTCCAGGGTATATATAATTTGAGCCCCAGATATAGTTTATTTTTATTAAAAAATGACTCAAGATACGCTAACTTGATGTCGTAAAGTTGGACATCGTCTCATAACTGGGGATGTCAAAGACCACAAGTTGAAAAAAGCAGGAAAGTGGAACCCGGGCATCGACGCAGACGCCCCGAACGCAACTGTGATTTAATGCCAGAATGCTGATGAACAATTGAAACGTACAAAGACAACTAGTTTAAGAGCCAGCTTAAATCTGACAACACATTCTTTACGGTATCTGAAATTTCGTCCAGTGAGACTTCTATACCCAGTAAACAAGCAATGGGTACTAGCTAAGTCCGGCCGCGGTAGGTTTGGGGTCCCTCAGGTGAGTCAGGTATGAAAATTAAGTAAATTTTTAAAGTATTTTACGGCGAAGATTTTTTTTCCGAATTTTGAAAAGTGGCTGCCAGGATGTTGCAACCTTCAAAATCAGAAGCCATATTTATTTTTCAATTTTTCTAGAGGTACATTATGACATATTTAAACGGCAGACGCCGTAAAATACTTTAAAAATTTACTTAATTTTCATACCTGACTCACCTGAGGGACCCCAAACCTGCCGCGGCCGGGCTTAGCTAGTACCCATTGCTTGTTTACTGGGTATAGAAGTCTCACTGGACGAAATTTCAGATACCGTAAAGAATGTGTTGTCAGATTTAAGCTGGCTCTTAAACTAAACCGAACACGCGTACAGACTGACATGATTCACACGATTTCCGTTTTTGCTAAAACAAGCTACGAAACCCTGAAAATCGTACATACAAATCGTAAAAAAATATGCAATCATATCTAAAAACCTTCTGGAAGAGCTATAGTTTATATGAATACACAGTCAGTTTATAAATATTTTCTAATAGGCCAGCGGTCAGCAACAGACGGCCTGTGGCTGTTTTTTAAATAAAACTTCAATAGGTACCTACCAAAATAATTAATTATTATAATTATACCGTAATTATTAAAAAGGCGGGTAGTTTAAGCAAACGTGCATTACAGTGAATACTTTTGTTCATTTAGCTGTTAATTACAATTTTTAGTACTACTTATTTATGCGAAAAAACTTTATCAATCCTTAATTACGAAAAATACATATGGCTCTCGTCTCACAGATGAGCATTTAGGAGCCATTTAGAGAATTGCAACTACTAAAATGAAAGCTAACTCCCCGTGCATCATCAAAAAAGGCTATAAATATTTAAAACTTTTACTTTTCTAATCGAACTAGAGCAATAATATCTTTCTTAGAAACTTTAATTGCTATTCAGAAACGTGCCTGTGCAATTTATTTAATTAACAAACTCGTTTATTCCGTTAACTTGGTGTTATATCATTAACAATCTACATATTCAAAGATTTAAAAATCAGGTAATAAATAATAATTTAAATAATTTACTACTGATGTTAAACGCCTTACTAAACCAGGTTTGCTTGCACAAAGCTTATTGCTGTGTAGGAAGTTTTGCTCTTAGAGGAAAAAAAAGAGAAAATTGTTCATAACTATTTGAGCTTCATCATTATTATCTTACCGACGAAGTTTCCGTCTGTCTGTTTGAGTAAAGCGTGCCTGTTGTGTACAGATCCTAGGGTCCACTTTCCCACTTTTTTTTCAGTTTGCATAATCTCTGGAATATGTATGTCTCTATAGACCATGGGCCATAATGGTCCGGACTTTTGGAATGCTTGCGTAGGGCCATGAGGAGGCCAACACGTAGAGGCCCATTGACAAATTTGAAGTAAATGTGACAGTGACACTGACCGCCGATTTTCCCTATTTACACAATAGGAAATGAGAACAAAAGAAACCGGACTGTTGGGATGAATGATATATGTAGTGGTATTAGAGATCTGGGCTATGGGGACTCTGCCCGTCGCAATATTCGGGGAACATGGAAAAATGGGCAGACGGTGACTTGCCACTAGCTTGACTAGCTCTAGCGATCTCCACTCCGTGCCGGCTGGCTAAGGCAAGCACGGAGGCGGGGGGGTCTTGCCTTGGCCCCAGGAGTCAGCTCCGAGGTATCGCTACTCAACTAAGGCTGGTGTGCACCGAAAGTTAACCGATGGTTATCCAAAAATAACTATTTAATACTAATAAATCACTATTTTTCCATACATTTTTGGCGATTATTTTATTTTAGCCATTGGTTAAAAGTCGGTGCACACCAGCCTAAGGCTTTGCCACAAAGCCCCCTTGCGGATATTATTGTTAAAGCATATGGTTATATATCATCCTTCACGACATTAAGGCAGCATTATTTTCTATTCTACTCGGATATGGCGATGACAGCATGGCAAGACATTTGTTTCTTACATAACTTATTTAAGTTGAAACTATTATTCTACACTAAGTGCGGCAACAAGAAATAAAACTTTAAAGTCTAATAAAACATGATTTGCTCAACTTAAATAGACGTGTTTTCTTTTTCTTAGGAATTCAAGTAGGGAAACGTAACTCAAGCTTTGAAAATATGCCATGTATTAGCTTGTTGAACATCAAATGACTTGATTATCTTTTAGAACCAGACATCAACTTTATATAGCGTATGTTCTAATAAAGAATTTAGCCGAAAAAAACACCCGTGTTTAGTATCAAAGATTTTGTTTAAGGGCTAGATTTTATGTGGAGTGGGCTATACATAAAGATAACAGTGCGTTTTATGAACCATATACACGCGTTTATTACTATTGCCAAGGCGTAAAGTTTTAGCGGTTTTCTGGCTATTGTGGGCCGCGAAGTAAGCGGGGAATAAATGAAGTCGACCGCCGAACGGTAGCGCGCAATAACATTAACATATAATTGTACTTTTCATAATTTAGCCGGAAATAGCTAGTGTGGTATTAGCTGCAGAGTGGAAATGTGTTTATTTCTCGGAAGCAGTAACGATATTATTACTTACGATACACAAATATATTTTTGATTCGTTAAACGTTGTACGGACTACTCTATTAACACAACTTATACGTAACATCTACATTTTTAATCACGCGACGTCGAGTGTTGGAAGAAGATTAAAATATTTTTTCAATTATTATGGCATGATGATACAAGTGCTTTATGAACATTTTTACTAATACCTATGATAGATAACATTAACAATAATCTGTTTATTCTATTTACATACTTGTTTTTTGTTCACGTATCTCACTGTTTATATATCTATGTATATATGTTTATTATTATCATTTCGATGTAGATAGGTCTAATAACTCGTTTCATTTTTATATTTATTAAACTGTACCAATTTGATATATTATTTGTGTTGTATCGTCCTCCGTGACTCCAGCTGCTGGTCCCAGGCGGAAGAACGGCGCTGGTCTTAGCAGCTAGCATTGCGCTGAGTCTGGGTCCAATTTTAGGATTTATATTGATACAGTTATCTGTTATGTTACTCAGTGTTGTTAAAATGTTTATTTGACCTAAATAAAATAATTCTTTCTTGCTTTCAATTACATAAAAGTGTCAATACATGTTCAAGTAAAAATTCGAGGCTGCATTCTAGAAATTTAAGTAAATTATGTAGCTTAGCGGTCCTATGTGTATTGGTTTTCTTGGTTATACCATTTCACATGATCATTTTCATATCTTAGAACATGAGCCAGCATTCGTTGTACTTCCAATGCATGACACGCCACAAAACATACTTTTTCAGCAAGGCCTTGCGGAGTATCTCCTATTTCAACAACACCATTCTTTTAAACTAGTATTGAAGAATAAACTAAATCAAAAAAGTTGCAACGTATTTTCCATCCACCAAACGTGGCGCTAACGTGTTTCTAACCACTTTGCAAACTTTTTGCAGAAATTATCGCTCATAGCCGCTTCGCTCAATGGAATTTCCGATGAAACTTTTTATCTAAGATAAATACCATTAAATAGTGATCTAAAGTATTATCCGTATAAGTTGAACGATGTTACCGAAACGAGGTCGGGAGCTTAAGAATAATGAAAGCGTGTAGCTCATGGTGTTAACTCTTGCCGAATAAAGACGTTCGTGGTAGTTAGTGTTGAAGAATATTTGTATGTGCTTTTAGAGTGCCGACATCCACAGGTTGAATGGGAAACCTTATTATTTAACATTAGGCATACATATTGGATATAGAGACGTTCGGGACAATCTTGTAGAATATTTGTGTTTTTGGAGTCCAGACATCTACAGGTTAAATGGGAAACCTTATTTAACATTGGGCACAAAAATTGGATATAAAGAGATATTCGGTACAATGTTGAAGAATATTTGTGTTTTTGGAGTCCAGAGATCTACAGGTTAAATAGGAAACCTTATTTAACATTAGGTATAAAAATTTGATATAAAGACGTTCGTGACAATTTTGAAGAATATTTGTATGTTTTTGTACACCCAACATCTACAGATTCAATAGGAAACCTTATCTAACATTAGACAAACAAATTGGATATGATTACTTGACTCAAATGCTTATTTCAAACTGTTCAATTATTCACTTGTAAGACCGCTTATGATGCTGATGCTCCATAAGAGATATTTTCACTATTACGGCCCATTTTCCGTAATATCAAGATACTTAAGTGTACTAAAGATAAAGTTATAACTTCTTGAGGAATTATATGCGTGCCAATAGTTTCCCAAAACGTTTTCTAGGATTAGACAACATAATCAGAAAGCTTCTTACTTTTATTCACCTACCTACAATACAAGGAAGTTATGGAGAACATTTACAATTAAAGCCAGAAACAAGCAAAAGAAAGTAACGTTACCAAAATAATTTATCATCATCGGAGGTGGTAGTCATTTTCATAGAACCCTGCAATGCGTTACCGTCGCACCTGAGTGTACTATCAAAGGTCTTTCGCCGTTTATTTTCATCGAATATTGTGGAATTTGTCAAGTAAGCATGTTGTCTTATTATTGAGTGAGCAGAAAAAAAGACAGGTAAAAGCTTATTCACTTGATAAAAAAGAAATCCAAATTTCTGAGAAGCATTCATAATATCAAGGTAAAAATTAAATAATGTGGCTACTAAGTCAGATACAAAGCAATGCTTTACACGTAAATACATTTTGTTATAAAGTAAATTTTATCTTGTACGCCAGTTTCGAATAAGTTTTTGAGAGTAAAATTAAATGCATTAGTAAATTATCACTTAAGTCTATATACACTAGGTACCTGTGCCATCTACTTTAAGCTTAAAACGCTTGATAGTCGCGTACATACTTATAAGTAGATAATAATTTAATCTGGCGTCATATATCCGCGCTAGTGTTTTCAGGCCACCGCATAAATTATGGTCGATGTGAAAAATAGGTTGCTAGTTGCCGGTAGCCACACAGCGCTGGTATATGTGAAATGGATTCACTTTTAGGACCACCTATTTTGAGAGTTCTTCTTTTTTGAAAATAACTGTTGTGTTTGTATGGTTAATTAGTGTCAATGATTATACATGGAATTTCCATTTTTAGACAAAGCTTTAGGCACACAGACTCTGGAGACTACAGGCACGAGGCACCTTCCACCCAATCTGAGACGAATTCCTAAGAGGTCGGCAGCATTTAGGATTTAGCGTATCACTCACATACACTTTAATTCTATTCGATTAGCGCTAATACCATTTGTGTCAAGGTTAAAGGTACTACCGACCTCTTAGGAATTTGGCTAACAGTGGGTGGAAGGAACATTTATACCTCAGTCTCTACAGGCAAATATACAGGCAAATCTATAGGAGTGGGTAGCCACATTCCATCGTCAAGTGGATCATGAGTCTGCGATTCTCTCACAGCTCCCTCAGAGCTAATGCTAAATAAAAGTTAAGCAATTAGAACTAACAGCGTACTTGAGTAGAACCATTATTAATATAAAACTTAATTACATAGCTCTTTTAATAATGGCCGGGGGGTGAATATTGCACAATATTAATAGTCTTCGTAATAAATGAAACAATAATGAAGTGCCCACTCGCAACAGTTGAGTACTCACTCCAAATAAGAAATTAATATCGAGTCCACTCCGAGAACCGGCTCCTTGGACCTCTTAACTTTCCAACGAGCCGAACACTTGAGCCAGTGTTGCCAGATGCCTACGCAACACTCGACAGAATTTAAACGTCCTACAGGGCACACTCCTTTTATTTTACTCGAGACAAACACGTTTATTTCTCATCATAGAAAACGGTTATTACCGCCCATGAAAAATTACAATACCTATGTTGCTTCTAACGCTTTCACGAAATAGAAAGACCTTAATTACCTCATTTCGTAATAGTATTTTGTATACTTTGAATTTTACAAAAAAACTGCTTTGAAATATAGTATCGCTGATAATTTTACTGACTTATAGCCGGATCCCATATTAGTATTCATTCACCTGCCTTAGCATTGGTTGAATTTTATAAATGAACGAGCCATTAATGTAAATATTATTACAACTAGCTATGCCCACAAATTCGTTTGTTCGGTATTTTTGTTTCATATTCGTAACTCTGCAAAATATCGAAATAAAATTATTATTTTAATTCTTAAATTTTGTTATAGAAATCTGTAAAGTCATTTCGGAGTTTATTCGAGAAAAACATTCAAACAAACTAAGGGCTAAATATTCTAGAAATGGTCTTTTATAGCTTCATACAAAAACAATTTTTACTCCATTAATAATAAAATCACAGAAGGACAGTGTGAGTATCGAAGGGATGTATAAATAAGCACTGTGTCAAGTTTCATTTAAATTCGTTCAGTAGTTGACTTGATGTAATACTCTAACAGACAGAAAGAAACAAAAAATATAAAACACATTTTCAGAATCTCCTGGTCCGAATCAGCTCCCTGATATTTAGTCTTCGTTGTAAAATTTCGACCCCTCTACAAAATTATACAAAAACTAGCGGCCCGCCCCGGTTCCGAAAAAGAACTTTTTATATAGCCTATGTCACCGGGGATAGTGTAGCTTGCCAACAGTGAAAGAATTTTTCAAATCAAATCAGTAGTTTCGGAGGCTATTCATTGCAAACAAACAATCAAATCTTTCCTTTTTATAATATTTGAATAGATAAATTCAGTTAGTAAAATGGCTATCACGCATTGGTCTGATCTAGGTCAAATGACTGAATCGTCCTATAGTGGGCAGTGCATCGCAATATTTTTGGCAAAAATCTGACAACCCTAACTCGAAGGGTCCCTGTGAAATTATTTCGAGATTTAATTCATTCCGTCGTAAATAGCTCTTGCAAAGTTATCAAAGTATGTCCAAGGTTAGAAATTGAATTAATTCGATTTAAATTGGTTCGTTTTGGATAAATAAATTTAAGTTATAATATTCTTATTTCAATTCTAGATTATAACAAATCTTCAATTTCTTTTCGTTTCTCTAGCCATCTGCGCTCGCACAGCCGGACTTGACAAGGTTCACCGTTGACGGATACGTCAAGGAGGAATATACATATATATATATATATATTCAATCTAGATCAAAGCTACTTTATACTACATATGAATTATTAATTTTTCATTTTCGTTGGCAAGTTTTGCCGATTTATACTTTGTACTTTATAAGGTACAAGTGAATCAATGCAGAGTTAAGTGCCAGGGCAGGACTAAATAATGATTGGCTAGCAGCACGATCGGCTAGAACCTCACATTGTACTGATGGTGTTTTATGGATAAACGGCATAGGTATACTATAATCGTGAAATGTATAAAAAGTCACCGTCAAAGTATCATACCACATTTTGGGGCAAAATATGATGGAAATTCAATATCAAAATATCTTTTTATAATTTTTATTGTACTGTTATTTTCTGACAATGTATTTTTTAATTTTGGTTATATTTTCTTCAGTTTTTAGATTGTAATTTATGTTTTGACAAATAGAAATCACTTCTATGTAAGATATATCTATAAGTAGTGTACACATGTAAAGGAAAATATGATTAAGTAGTCAAACTTTTGTTCAACTTTTTATGTCGATAATATTAACTTAGAATGTAATTACTTTTGGATCTATAAGTTTGTTCAAATAGCGTTCGTTCAATTACTTTTAACTCTGACTTTTTATAACCATCATATAAGTCGTCACACTTTCTTTCAGGTAAAAAAAAGAGTTGTATTCGACAATCAAAAGTTTTTACGACTGTTGAACATCATCCAACTATTTTATCGTTCCGAAACACTCGTAACTTCTCCAACATACTTAAACATGACGTCATCAAACTAACTTCGCGAAGTACAAAATTCCACCACAGACCAATCTCAAATTACCTATAGGTACCGGAATTCTTTGGGTGAAGTACTGAAATAACTATTTAAATTGAGAATGTGAAGATACGCTATCAAATAAAACTTACGTTACGTAGAGCTCAAGTTTGCCCCAGTCGGGATGCGGGCTTAAGTGGTATTGAAAGAAAGTAATATATCGGAGTTGTAAAAAATATCTTAGATTCAGTAAAACACTTGTGAGACAATCGTGTACCAACTGTATGATATGGTTGAAATAATTTCGCATTATGAATATCTTGTCAGGAGCCTTAAGAACAGACGAGCGTGCATGACAAGAGCTATAAATGTCAAAGAAGCAAGTCAGGTGTGTAAGAATAAACCCGAATCGCGCTCTGATGTTCGTGCCTACCCCGCAAGGGACCTGTATGTATGTAATATCTTGTCATTATTACTACTCTATTTTTTCTCTTATTATTGCACTTTTTGCAACAACTCCATTAGTTTTTCGGAAAATAATTGTGTGACATACTTCTGTAAATACATAAAAGAGTCTGAGATAGATAAATATGTTCATTTTCTTTGGGGTAGATGTCTAAAAATAATAATAAATCGCCAGACAAACACACACATTGTAAATCCCCAAGCTAAGCTGTGTTATTTGTATTATACAACAGATCACTCTGGGGCCGATCCCAGACCATAATAGACAACACAAAGTTCATTTCCGAATTTTACCATGCCAGGAATCGAACCCGAAGCCTCTACGTTCCAACGAGTTTGGCTGGATAAGACTTAGTCCGCTTAACCACAGAGGTCATCAATGTTATTATGTATGATGAACTGGGGAATTGCTTGCCGTTTCTTCAACAGCGATAAAACGTTGCGAAGCGGCGTAAATAGAACAGAAACGTCTTTATTTTTAACTCATACTTATATCTTTAAAAAAATGTTCGCCACTTAAAGTTAGTTCGAATAAAAACATGAAATCAATCATTTTGAATTTAAATGCCCTGACTTCAAGAGTTAGGCATAAAACATTGTTAAATAAAGCCTAATCTTCATAAGCACACTTACGTGTTTGATACAGTCTGCATTTAAACGATATAAGTATCAAAACTCGTTAAATAAATTTCCATACCTCTTTTGCAGATAAAATAATAAAAGATCAACACTAGAGATATCTAGAGAATACGAAACATCAAGGCAACGCGTTAAAGCACAGATCACTGGGACTCTCATTCCCAGTGTACTGCTTCCACGCTTATAAACAAACTATGATTCTCTACCGTCAGGTCCATTTTTTTGTACAGGTGTCCCTGAGAATCACTTAGAAGTTTCTCTTGCCACATAAAATACACTTTTACTACGTTGCACACACTGATCGGGTCTATTTTGACTCGAATCTATGTCCACGTTCGTGGGAGTCAGGCTTAGCTCCAAAAGTACCTTTTTAGGCCATGTACTGTCAAGCATAGCAAATTGCAAGAAAATGAACTTCAAAAATTAATACAATGAAAAATATTTATCCTTTGGAGAACTAGGACCGTGAAAATTACGACAGTCAAAATTAATTTGAAAGTAATTTGCCTCAAGGTTGTCCAAATTCCAATTTCAAACATTGTTAATGTCTGCAAAACAGCCTATCTCTAAAGACATAAAGTATGACCTACTACGGACTGTGTCCCATATCTCAACTGTCATTTCATCCTCGGGGGGTGGAGAATAGTACCCCACTTTCTTAAAACTTTTAATTAATTGTCCAAGTTTCAGGGAGCTCGGGGAGGGGCGAAACTCGCGTTACATTCCGAGATTTCACTGTCATTGGATATAATTCAAATTGTTTCTTCGACAACAACTCGCTGTGGAAGTTTTAGAATTTGATGACGTAGAGAATTCGATTTGAAATCTTTGGATAGCTAGGATTTTCGAATTAAAACAATCAATTAAATTATCATTCAAAAGTTTTCCCTAAAACATTTTTATGTGAAATTTCTTAAATTTTTTATGGAAAGGACTTCGAATAATTTAGGATAGCGCCTGGTCAAGCTACTATCTACTGTTTTACAGTTTTTATAGAATTTCGTAATGGAATAAAAGGAAACCTTATACAACGTAACACATGGTGAACTGGGTTAACATTTTATATTGTTACATGCCGACAAAAAGTGGATGCATACCTGCCTGCCATGAAGCCTGGTTTATTACCCTTTCCCGCATTCGGAGTTCTTTTGTTTACTTCGTGTTCGAAATTTGCGATTAGACAATAGCCTATTGTTATTGTACTTGTTTACCCGTGGCGGGTGTCCAGTGCAGATTACGGTTTCTCGGAAACCTAAGTCAACCCGGTCCTTTGTTGTATTGAATAGTTTAGTATAAAACAATGCCCGAACAGAGCGGTGAGGCAGTTAAGGAGGATTACGATACGAGTACGACGTAAATTCGATGAGCGATATATTGACGGACTTTGCGCGTGTTATTGAATCGTGCAGTTTGTACTGGCTATGTCCAGTTATATTTGTACCTGTGATATACGTGTTTGTATAGATGTAATAAATTATGTAGTAATTCCAACGGCATTTTAATACGAGTCCTGCGTAACTCGTAACAATATTAAAGCAGTCCTACTTTTCATTACATAACAATATATCCCAATATATAAAACAGATACGAGTTCCGGATAACGCAATAGCACTCTTAAACGACCCCAAAGTACTACATCTAAAAGTTAATTAAGGTATGTCTGTATTAGGTTAAATAAAAGTAAGCCAACAATGCACCTAACAAGAAACGTTAATCCGGTCCAGTTGATTAGATTACATGCGGCGCACGGACGGCGGCAGGTACTAACAAGGTTGTGTACCCGCCCTTATGTAATACCTACACATTCTTGGTCACTACTGTCCACATTGCGACGTACTTTTATAAGGGCGTTGGCAACTGTAGGTCTGTCTGTCTATAAATCCAGCATTAGGCTTGACCTTTTGTACGGCATTGAAACCTGACCTATACTTAAACGACACAAGCATGCGTACCTATCACGAATTGAATATTCTACGGAGAACATACGTGAAGCCTTCTTGTCTGGAACATAGCAGTCAAACTGCGACAAAGCGTCTAGTTACCTGGAAAAGGAATGTCAAACCATGTCACCTTCGCCTATATCAAGGCCGGACAAAACATACTCTACTGCCGGAGAAGTTGTATTAAAAAGCATTATATCAAATTTTATGAACATCTGTTTATAGTCAAAACGACGAAGACAGAATAAATAAACAATCACACAAGACACTTAGTAGATCATTATCACTGTACAATGGAATTTCTAATGACTTCTAAATAATATATAATACCTCACATAACTTTCCGCAATGAGAAGTTCCCAAAGCAGATGCCATAAGTAGACCTATAAAGTACATGGACAGCAGTCGGAAATTATTACTCCCAAGCCTTACAAATTATCCGGCCCGATGTGGACTGTGCCGGGTAACTCGGTTACACGAGCTCGCGACGGTTAATTTACAGCGCCCCCTACAAATTAATATCTCTGATTTGGACCCTTGTCAGCGCGGGAGGGCAACGACTAAGACCCGACCCGTGTTTTCGGGGGGTCCACCCAAGTCATGAGAGAACAGCGATAAAGCAGATATTACACGGTTCAGACAAATTAAATAGATTTTGTTAAAAGTGAAAGCGTAAAAAAGCAAGAGTATATCCTAAATATATTATGTATCACATAATGATAATATCCGAATTATGTAAATAAAAGTAACGAAAGATAATAAATGTAATGAAATGTGCGATATTTTTTATCTCGGGAATTTTCCCGGAAGCGGGAAAATTTAATTTGTTGTTTTTGTTTTCGAACGCGTCCTATATACTCTTTATAGAATCACTATAAAAAAGGAAAGCTATTATAAAAATTATCATTAGTAAGTGAAAAAATAATCAGAAGATTTAAATACATAAGCTAAATACCAAAATAGATTAAGTAGAAGTATTATAACTTATAAATAATTCATAACATTTTTAAAATGTAATCTATAATTATATAACCAGAATAACTAAATCATAATTATTTGAATAAAACCTGTTTCGTCATTTAAAAAGTCAAATTTAGTTATTTAAAAGAAATATTCATCTGGTCAACTACAACCATTTTATAGAAAAAGATAAAAAAATGAAATAAAAATATGCTCAAGTATATTGGCTTCTACGGTTAAGGTTCGGCAGTCGTACAAGAGGCCTTTCATTTTCTTCCGATCCACCCGAAAAATTCAATAAAATGTTAAAAGAATACATGAAATGAACAAATCTTGATTAAGAACCACAACAACGAAGTCTATATACAAGGTAAAATGCACTTAAATATAAAAAAGTCAAAGAAGTTGTAAAACGAAAGATGTAAGTCGTTTGAGAGTGAGCTCTCAGAGATGCATGATGACCCGCTCACGCTCATAACTTAGCCTCTCCCATCAGTCGTTGTGACTCGCATCACCAAAGTGCGCGTGACGACATATTAATCTCTGCCGGGCGTGTTCTAGCTTTAATATTGAGGTTGTGACGTATGCTGCCTCGGTTCGCGCGTAATGCAAACATCGCCTGGCAATAACCCCGCCATTAGACTGGCATTCGCGCAACCGCAATTGTTGAACGAAGAGAAAAGAACATTTCACATAGAATATGAATAAATAAAGGTGACACTGACACACATATGCTCCTTACGTGTGTCAAAGCGTTGCTAGTAATGAACGTGCAGAAAAATCAAGTGGTTTGATTTTCGAGCTTGCTACCGTAGGCGCGTCTGAACAGGTATGCTTATGACTAGACATCGGATTATACGCATTTGCTAGTTTGCATATGCCATTAATGCATATAAATCTATTTTTATAGAGTTATTGCATATTTTGGTACCTTTTTCATTGACAGTGCTTATTTCGGTAGTTACACGTGTCAGGCGACTTGTAATATGCCGACCACGCGTCCGCCTGGCAAATTAAATGCAGTTTTGTATAAAAATCCCGGTCTTGAAAAAATAAAGAAAATTGACGCATTTATCAACGGCACCGGACAAACTCTACCTGAAGAAATCTCTGCAGAAATGGCGCCAAATTTCAAGTTCTGTCCGGTGACGTCAGTTGATGTCGAACGGTCATTTTCAGCCTATAAATTAATATTAAGCTACAAACATCACAAGTTATTGTTTACTGTCACAAGAATTATAATAAGTAAATTATTATAATAATAATTTATAACTAACATATTAAAATATGTTTAATATATAAATATAATGTGAAAATAAACTTAAATTCGAATTAATCTAATAATAATTGGTTTATTGAGTGCGCATATTTCGCCCCTTTTTAGTGCATATTTCGCCATTTTGATACATTGATGTAACAACTTCTTTTATTGCTACATCAATGTTTTGATAGTGCATATAATCCGATGTCTACTTACGAGCATGGCGATGCTATTATCGACTTATATGTGTGTTCAAAACTAGCATGCTTGTTGTTAGCAAATGTAAACAGCTGCGGCGACAGATCATAAAACTGCGGCGCATGTTAGTTTTAAGCATGGTTTATTATTAGCATGTGTTATTTGTAGTTGTTTCTTCAATTTGCGCACGTAACACATTATATTTTAGGCGTTGGTATTACACGCATCGGTGGTTCAGTGGTAGAATGCTCGCCTGCCACGCGGGCGGCCCGGGTTCGATTCCCGGCCGATGCAGTATACTTTTTTAATTTCTTTATTATCTTAGACTTGGATTATAAACTTGTCTTAATGAAATATTATTAACTAAAACGTGAACAGATTTTTCACATTGTGTAGAATACAAAATAACGGTCCAAATAATACAATGTGCTCGAGGAGCTAGTTCACCAATATTAGTTTGGTTTTTACTTGAGAAACCAGAAAATACTAATATAATATGATATGTATGTTTATTATAATAAACTGTTTACATTTTAAAATACATATTTTTTAACATTTAGTACTTTTAATGTTAGAGTATGCTTTAAAGATTAAAAAAGACATTAGGTACTGAACTTGCTTAGTTGGCTGTGTGTATTTCTTCTCTTCGAAAAAAAAGTAAATATAACATTGCAAACAAAGAATTTGATTTGTATGAAAAATAAATATAACCCGACAGATGGCTTCGTGTGCAATTTCGTTCTGCACAAAGACGTCGCGTCGCGCATCATCTTACAAAAAGCGAGCTCAAAATAAATGATAACTGACACTTCTCTTTACATGAAACGATGTAGTTTAATATAATATTAGAATCCTTTTAATTCAAATATGTATATTTCTACTTCAATTATGGGCAAAGTTGATTATAACATCTGAATAACATCTTTATAAATGAAGCTCAGTAGAGATAGTAGCTAGACTCAAGACAGGCTTGGGGTCGTAAAGATCATCAGATCATACGCGTGTCAATGGTCTTAGCTAAAGACAGAACGAATCATGAAGGAGAAGAAGATATAGGAAAGCGTATCTCGGACATCGGAATAGAAACTCCGCAACCAACCAATTTGACAATATAATATAACATATACTTTGACAAACTCTATTACTCTAATATTTCATTTTTACATTTTTGACATCGTATTCTATATGGAATAACTCTGCACATAATATATATATTGACCTATAATTACTGTATAATTCTACAAAATTAATGTCTGTGTATTGACAGTGTATTTGTTAACTAGTTGATTTTCAACTGTCTTTCTCGATACCTATAACCTGGGTGTCTTCAAGTCTCGTGTGAATAGGTACTTTCTGGGTAAGCGTATTCCGTCCTAGACCACATCCTCGCTCCACATAGGGCGAGATTGTGGTCAAACGCGACCCTATACTACAATAAATTAAAAAAAACAACACTATTTGCATGCCTGAAAGGGCAAAAACATGTGAAACAAAAAAATAACGTTCTATTAGCCATTTTTTAAGCAAATAAATGACTTGATTAGTTTTAAAATACTATTCGGTATGTGAAATTAAATCCTACATTAGCTTAGATCACATGCCCACTAATTGTGATCAATGTCGTTGTGATCGCAATTTTTGGTCTATGTTTTAAAATAACTAAGCAGAGCAAGGGTATAATGGGCAGGCATGAAATACTAAAAAGCAATTCAAGACACCACAAATTCCATTGTAAAAAATACCTGACATAATATTTCGCAATTATTTAAACGAAAGCAAACATTCCACCTGCTAACAAAAATACTAAATTAAACAAAGAAAACAAAACACTAAATAACAACACTAGAAACAGTTGGCAACACACCCTCACAGTTTCCCGACAAATGAATACATTACGCACACTTATTCGTTAGACACGTCTCGCAATATCGGAAACCACTTCGCATGCCGATAGAATTTTATTTCTTCTATCCATGTGTCTTTCTTTCATATGTACGCATATTCTTTATATGTCATCATGGAAAAGTATTCTTAGGATGTTATTCCGGCGATCGTATTATCTATGGATCTTGTTTTTACACCAAACACTAAAGTTACGACAGTGTCTTCTTTATTTTTGTTTCATCTTATGCTTCCTTTGGATTATCCAACTGAGGCACAAACTGTATTCTGTTTATAATCAACGTCTTGATTTTATATAATAATAATGCACTAAGGGCCGCTTACATAAAATTCCTTAAATTAATTTAAGAAACACTAAACGCATTTAACACCATTAAATACGATTAGATTTACTCAAATTTTGGTGCCTCCATAATTTGTAAAGATTCTTTATACGACATACTACTAAAAAGTGATCTGAATCGATTCCTGCGCCTCGAAATGATCTAGTGTCTAGAACATTTTTTCTTAATCTTTCATCCACTATTACAAAATCGATCATACTTTTCCCTTTCTGGAAGAGTCAGTAGTTTAAATAAGCGTGTATGTATGAGAAGATTAATGAAAGTTGATGAAGCGAAAAGTGTTTGTCAAGATCGTAACAAGTGGAGATCCATTGTCTCTGCCTACCCCAATGGGAAACAGGCGTGACAATATGTATGTATGTATGTAAATACGATTAGCGTCTTGCTCAACGCAAATTTGTCGCTAAATATGTTTAAAGGAAAGTCAATACATTTTTTGTAAAACATATTTGGGCAGTTTAATATGGTTAACTAATTCTATTTAAAGGCGATCGTTATGCAAGCGACCTTAAGTATTTCACCGCGGATTCGAGCAAAATTAACATATTTTTCCCTACACATCATTTTATAAAAACCAAGCATACCAAATATCAAACTGAAAATAATCTAGTTAATTTTGTTTTTCGTGTTCGTTTTAATTTAATATTCTAAGTATGGTATGGTATTGTATTTTTCGGTACATATGTAATTCTACATTCATTCATCTACGTTATTGCAAATAGGACATAATATACCAAATTTATTAATGATCATTCAGTCAGAGTCATTCCCAAACGTGAACACATAAATAAACAAACATATATTCATACAAACAAAATCACTTTCTCAGTGAATATTCAGTATGGATGCATAAAGGTTACTTACTATGTTTTCTTAATTTTTCTTTACAAGTTTACGCCTTATTAATTAGCACTTATTGTACGAAAAGATCTGGCTCAGCTTGGTTTTAGTTTTTAGAAGCCATCGAAGGCAATGAACGTAAGTAAACCAAATGAAAAATTTCTAGCAACACTTTTTTGAATGAAGTAGTAACAAATTATCATCTTACCAAATATATTAAATTAATACAAGTTATTTAAAAGCAGACAAATTTTAAATAAATTAGATTTGTTGCCAGTATGCCTAGAGTTATAACAAGGAAGAAATATTATCTTCATTTTCGACGTTTAAATGTGACCGTTGAGCTGATTTTATCCAAAGATATTCGCGGTTAAAGTGAAACAAGTACCGAATTTCAGGTATAATCTGTATTCCCAATCGATGAATACATTATGGCGTTGCTCGGTCGTAGGACACTGGCCGATATCGGAAACCGTTCTGTTCGCAGATGCCCGTTTTATTTTCGCATTTCTGTTTGCGTCCAATGTCTGCACACTCGAATTTTGTCGACGTGATGCACCGTTTCTGGATGCCTCAAGTAATTGTAGATGAGATATTTTTTATTTAGCTCTTACTGCTTCATATGAAGCATATTCCTCTTTCGACGTATCTCTAGATGTTTTATAGTCATTTGTTAATTAAACGAGCTTGGCAACAAAAGTACATTAGAGGATGACCGTACATTATTTTGCTGTACTGGCTCCTCACATGTGAACCATGAGACATATCTACTAATCTATACTAATATTACAAAGAGGTAAGGTTTGTGAGTTTGTGGCGTTGTAGGGGATAGTCTCTGGATCTGCGAAACCGATTTTGATTTTGACCGATTCTTTCACCAGTGGAAAACTACATTATTCCTGAGTGACATAGGGTATATTTGATTGTGATTAATAAGAAGTATTTGTTATTTCTGATGCCCAGCGAAGTGGGCACAGATCAGTTAGTATTCGATATAAGTTTATATCTTGGCAAAAAAATGGTCTCCTAATATATAGACGTACCTATCTGCTGTCTGTTTAATTTTTATTGTGGACTGTTTTGGTTTTGGTTGATCAGCTTATGAAAAAGGGAAGGTCAAAGTCTACTAGGTCTTGGGCCTGATATTAGGGTATCTGCCACTATAATTATGACTCGAAAACCATATTTGTCAATTTTAACAAATGTTTTGTTTTAGCAGTGAAATCATGCGGTTTGCTTTATGAAATAGAAGTATATTTTAATCATTTAATGTCGCACTTTATTATCAATATTTAGAGGTATGTTGCGCACTGGTTATCCATTCTTCTACGTATGTGTAACACCGCCAATAGTACTATTTAAATCATTGTTAATACTCATATAAACCACTTTCCTGTGTGCAATAAAGAAGTTGTCGCCCGTGGTCGATATTCGACCACAATAATTTATTGTCAAAGACTATAATTCTATGGCCACAAATTTCGCCAAGGCAACAACATGCAAAAGACTATATATGCGTGCGTGTGTGTCAAATATATGGTAGTGTGTGTAATGTTTTGTTATATTGATTCAATGTATTTTCTATGCGTAATTTTAAAGAAATCTTAGCATTCGTCGCTTCTTCTTTATGTAAACTACTACTAGACCCGGCGAACTTCGTATCGCCAAATTTTCTGAATTCCTAAAATTAAAATCAAGATGTAAACTATCCTATCTTTCAAGTTGATTAAAACTGCACATGGTGTGCAAATTTGATTAAAATCGGTTAAGTTGTTTAGGAGTCCATCGCGGACTAATAACGTCACACGTAATTTTTATATATTACGATAAGTGTGCGAAATTTCTAACTCCTCCATCCGCGCAATTTTCGTAAATTGGGTACAAAGTTTTTGCCTCACTTATAAATATTTAGATTCTATTCTATACTTTCTAAAACAATTCATTTAATGAATATTATAGACATCCCAATTTAGAATTCATATTCTATATTTACGGACGTTTTTGTATGTAAACAGCAGTCAAAAAGCAACTAAATATGAAATTTACAACCAAATAGCACGGGGAAATAAAAACAAAAGTATAGGAATAATTTTCATAAAAGCCACTTCCCAGTTGAATTTGGAGTGCACGTATTTTTCCGTGTTGGTGCACGTATATTGTACTTCGCTCCGTAATAATGTCCCGTCGGGACATTTTATACGAGAGTTGCTTGTTGACAGGTCAAAGATATTGGATGTGCACGCAAATTGTTCTAGTTTATTTTGATTCTATATTTATCATTATATTAATACGTGAGGCAAAACTTTGTACCGCTTTTTATAGTTTATATAGAGAAGGAGTGTAGAATGCTGATATTATTTTAAATTATGCATAAAAAATACTTAGTTCATTGAAATGTTACATGAGCTTTGCATTTGTTAGAGGACGGAATTTTATTTTTGGAACATGTGTGGGGGGTCAATAGAAGCTTAGCCTCAAGTTTGTGGGGTCGCCATCCTTGTCCCCCGGCCGCCATCTTGGAAAAAGAGGTGAAAACACTTTTTTCGCGATATCTCGGAAACTATGCGCCTTACAAAAAAATTGTAATTCATAATTTGTAGCAAATTGTTTTGCCTACAAATATGTTTATATAACTTTTTGCCCTAAATTAAAAATTAAAGAAGTTATAAGCAAAAAAGTGAGAACTTTTTATTCATTCCTAACTCTTTTCTTTACCATAGAACTTACCAAATTTAACTTATCGAATGTTAAGCATGTAAAAAAGATCCTCCGTTTTCCCCGCCACCTATGAGGTAGAGTCCGTAGGCGCGTTTTTTTTACGTGGTATCCCCAGTAGGCCTACTCCACGGACATCTTGCTTATAAGGTAATCCTCGACATCATAATATTTTTAATCACTTATTAGCTAACTACTCTAATCGACTTTTCTACGATGATCCAGGGGGGGGGGGGTTCAGAATCTAAATCAACGTCAAATGTGAAAGTTTGAGGAATAACAGGAGTTAAAATTGGAGTCATAGTTGGAAGTTCATCTTCAAATTCATTTTCTTCCATTAACTTTGATATCTCCATAATGTTGCTGCATGTTTCGCCAGAACAGACATAAAAAACGCGCCTACGGACTCTACCTCATACGTGGTGGGGAAAACGGGGGACCTTTTCTATCTGCTTAACATTTGATAAGTTAAATTTGGTAAGTTCTAGGGTAAAGAAAAGAGTTAGGAATGAATAAAAATAAAAAAATAATTTAGGGCAAAATGTTATATAAACATATTTGTAGGCAAAACAATTTGCTACAAATTATTACTTCACAAGTTTTTTGTAAGACTCATAGTTTCCGAGATATCGCGAAAAAAGTGTTTTCAGCCCTTTTTCCAAGATGGCGGCCGGGGGACAAGGTCGGCGACCCCACAAACTTGAGGTGAAGCTTCTATGGTGTGGGGGAGACATGTCCAAAAATAAAATTGCGTCCTCTGACAAATGCAATATTCGGCCCTTAAATTGTAAGATTTCATTGGAGTAGTATACGTTAGATCAATAGACAGATATCAGACATCAATAGAATTATTCAATAATGATTTATGCAAGTGAACCGTAATTCTATATTAAAATACTATGTATGCGTAAGTATAATATTTACGGATCAACCAAATTGAATCGATGTGATTGAAATACAGAACAGAATATAAACATTGCTTGCATAATAAAGTAGGATGTTAAAGAGCCTAAAATGCCAGAATTGCACCGATACGGAAACAAAAATTACACAAAAAAATCCGAGGGAAATCCCTAATAAATAATCGCCATAAATAATGCTTTCTGACGGTAACACACTGCGCTGCGTGTCAAAGTGAACTGTCAATAAGCGGAATGTTATTGACACATGAATCTCTAATATTACAGTGGAATGTTGTCTGTCAATCAACGTGTATTTTAATAAATATTCAATTATTTTAATGGAATTGCTTTTAGATTATTATAATATTATTAGCTTTTTGGTGTCTCTAAATAACTTCGTATGTTATTTAATAGCTACTAAGACTTCAAAGACATACTCATACTGTTTATTTTGATATATACATACTCCCATCACAAAATAAAATTTAGAACTACCTATGTTTTTTGTTTGATTGGCGTGTACCTACCCAAATATTGAAGTCGTGGTAGCGTAATGGTTATGCGCGCGTCCGAAAGTCAAAGGGCGGATTCGACCCTAGCCGGAACGCATGCACCCCTTAGGCAGTTTTCTGACCTAATTTGCATATTGTTACAATCACCACGTGCTAACAACGGTGAAGGAAAACATCGTGATGCATCCTGCACATCGAGATAACCGATGTGTCGAGTCTGCCAAGCCGCCTTGGTGAAAGGTTGTGGATTATATCTTGTCTGAATTATCTTGGATTTCGGAAAATAAAAGTAGAAACGTTTTTCTGAGACGAAGTATAATGAAGGTTGGACAGACACAGGTACAGACAAAGAATGAAAAGCAAAAAGGAACGAAATGACAGATACACTCTCACAAACAGAATACAGATAATCAAATATTTGCAAATGTGCGCTCTATACACTATTACTTGGACTATACGAGGGTATACTGTCAGTTCCCTATTGGGTCCGAGCCCAGAAGTGGGGGTTATGAGCTGTTAATATTATATCCAAACATTTGTATGACTATATGCAGGTTAAATACAGCGAGACAATTTGACCATTACCAACCAACTCGTGTACCAACTTTACATGTATTTATACAAATAAAGATTCATTCATATGCAATCCAATTTCCATGATAATGGAGTTCGGGGAACAAAGTTATGGAATAAATATGTACATACTTCTTAACGTAACTTCAAGTTAGCATCAAGTTTAAGACGTGTAGGTTAAGCAAGAAAGCATCTTAAGATTTTAGTTACAACAGGGACCCTTTACAAAAATATACATTTCTTAACTAATTGTCCACATTAAAATAAACGTATGATTGAATGCGTTTGGAGAACTGCTCGTTTTCTCTTTATTCGCTACCTTGAAAACCATATTCCGGCAAATGAGATTCTTTTCGCAGAAACATATTCTAAAGTTCACATGAGCGAAGCCACGTTGGGAAATAAAAATATATTTACAACAAAACGATGTGAAACTTACTACGATATCCGATTTAAAATGAAATATGTAAATTATGTTTTAATGCATACGCACACACCATCACGTCTGTTTCACATTGGGAACGGCAGGTCAATGGACTAGTACTTCTAAAATATTGGTACGCCTTTCGCATATATTTTCATTAATATACTCTTACTTACTAATAATAAATTAATACTCAAACGTTTGTATATCACAAGGAAAATAAATAAATTGATCGATTTACTGGTTTAAATCCTTCATTAATTTCAGTTAAACGTTAATCTAACAGTCAAAAGTACTTCAGACGAAACCAATCACCTCAAAACAATAAGTAGACAAAAACAGGTCACTTTTCTGTCTGGCATTTGGGATTGCGAACGAACACAGTCGACCGGCGACTTGCGATGTCATATTTGAAATGCCATTCCCAACGTGACAACAAAGAGATTCAAAAGTAACACTCACGAGAAAAGCTCTCGGCACGAAACGGAGGGAAGTGACTGTCGCCATAACACTGACACGTTTTAAAGTGAATTCTTTTCAAAATATTGTACATACGTAATATAAGCTACAAATGATAAGTTTTCTGAAATTAATTTAATCATACATGCAACATACAAGCACGGCCTTGCACAAAGCACACCATTCATTTTTAGGGTACGTTTTTTTTGTAAGACAGGAAGAGTGTCTTTTATTGCGACCACACTCTGGCCATACAGGAAGAGGCCAAACGTAACGCCTAATGCACAAGTACTTGTGGGGCTGTCAGGAGAACCAGATCCTCCCCGGGGGCCGGAATCCGGCCAAAACACCCACTAAACCTAAACCTGCGCCTTTATCTAGACTTGCAGGGACGCCACGGGCTGACGCCAACCAAATGAAACACACGTGGAACACACGCAACGTAACAGAGGCCGTATGGCAGAATAGAGACCTATGGAAGAAAAAGACATCTTGTAAAAAGATGAAACAAAGAGAGAGATTGACATTACAAATCTTTTAACTAACTTATGAAATGCCGCGTCAAAGATCATAAATCATATCGACTGTTGGTACAAATAAAATATTTTTTCAAATGACAGGAGAGAGGCAATACGTTGATGTTGATGTGACGCGGTCGGAGCCCATAAAAATCCACTCTCCACTGGAAAACCAAATGAGAGACATATAAAAAGAGTTGGGGAAATAACCATATGGACACCTGTGTAGGGCTGTTACGCTGTATTATTTTATTCATTTGGATATTCTAGCAACAAAGCTGCGAAGAGTTTTTCTACCAAGCATGCTCCGCCTTATACTACAACATTGTCTAAAAGAGACAGGATAGCGGTCAAGCTTGAACCGATAGTATTTATCTCACATAATAAATTAATCTAATATATAAAATTCTCGTGTCACAGTTTTCGTTGCCATACTCCTCCGAAACAGCTTGACCGATTTTGATGAAATTTTTTGTGCTTATCCGGTATCTATGAGAATCGACCAACATCTATTTTTCATCCCCCTAAATGTTAGGGGTAGTCCACCCCTAAATTTTTTATTTTATTTTTTAGACAAAATTTTTAATTTCTATTTTTTTATGATACAACATACAAAAATACATACAACCCTAAATTATTAACCCTCTGCGACAAACCCCTATTTTTACCGGACAGGACGACGTCTGCCGGGACAGCTAGTAGGTATATAATAATTACACACAAATGAATACATTTCTTGCTTTCTTTCTAAATACGTATTAGTAAAAGTGATGTGTACTACAATTTTTTCGCCTCGTCTTCTGTCATTTTCCAAGAGGGAATCGGCGTGGTTTTATGCGTGATAACCCTAATCAAACGTCCGAGACCAAATCCGGATTGCATTCGTAACAAAATGGAATAAAGTGTACATCCCACAATTCACCTATATTTCGTATACCTATTTATATTCCCAAACCAATCACTTCGTTTCTATTCCATAAACGTGCACGTTCGTAAAATGTGGCAAATTAGGGCTTTGTACGTTACCTCCGTTGCGAATTTTTTTGTTTCATATGCCGTGGGAACTCGCATTTTCCGTGTGAAATATATGTATTAAATAAAATTGTTGTGTCTATCTGTGACTTTAAAATGAATACCAAAACTGCGGCACTTAAAAGCACACTGGTAATTATAAAACGAATGCCATATTCATTGTTTAACTCTTTTACCAAGTTGCAGATCCAAGGCACCGAAGCGAAATCATACAAACATACACATTTAACAACAACAGCAACAACAATACTCTTTATTGTACACCAACTTAAAACAGTGACACATTAACATATATGAAAATTAATACTACTACCAGTACAATGGGCGGCCTTATTGCTTGAAGTTATCTCTTCCAGGCAACCATTTAATCCAGACAAATAACCTTCCGGCTTATGAATATTATTGATCAAAAAACGTAAAAACAAGTAAAGTAATATGAACTTAATTTCTTGTAAATAGCGACCATTGCTACAAAAGCCTGTCATAAAATGCTGTTGTAAGAAGACGTTTTCCCAGCGTCACTAATAATTTTCCGACGACCATAAAGGTTTCCTAGGACGCGCAATATTATAATAAATGTAACTCGTTATATTCCAAACGATATTTTTATTTTTCCAGGAATTCTAAGCCGAAGAAAATATATTTCCTCGAAGTGTTAATTTCAGTTTCTCAAAATTACAAACTCAACGAGCGTTGTACAAGTTGTTTGATAGTTAGTTTTGGATCTGATCCGCATGATGGATCTCGCGGCACATCATTAGCCGTCACTCGCACCAAGGGTGCCGAAGGGGGCGTATAGTTGTTCCGTATGCGTCTTAAGTGAAAGGAAACTTGCTAGGAGGAGGAGGTAATCTCGAGCGGTAAGCCTGCCTAAGGGCCCAGGGTTGTAGCGTTGGCTAAGCTATTGTCTCGAGGGCACGACTTGGATGGCACCATAAAAGAGCGGTTCTCAAAATTTTTAACAAAAGTAATTTTACGATGTCCCCCCCACATTTTACAAAACAATAAAATTAAATAATAGCCCATTAATCATACAAGTCGATATTTGGTCTTAGTCACTACACTACTTATCAAAGTATCAGTAATAAATATAAAAACACTTAAATAATCAATACATTTTATTAAGAAACGAAAAAAACAAATACACTTGAAATTTTAATGTATGGAAAATTGCTTGTCCCAAGAGATCACAGTAGTTAAGAATTGTTGTCATAATTTTCAAATAATTTACTACGTTAAGAATTTAAAGGCATCGTTTTACAATAGAGTATAATTTCGAGGGTTTTATTTACATCATGAGTTCATTATTTCTGTCTTTTTTACTATAGCGTAGTAACGTATAATTGGAAAGGCAAGACACAAAAAGATTTTCCAAATCAAAGTAAAAAAAAGAGCATCGTTTGAATACCTGGCTGGTTTTAACGAGAATCTACTAGTCGCCGTAATACTACGTACTTCAGTGCCTGTAATAGCAAACGAATTTTTGACATTACCGCAATGTCGTATTTATCTAATTCGTACGGTGAATATCTTCGCAACGTCAAGATGTTGAAACAGCAGAATTAGGACTTTCAGTTATGTAGGCCGTCTGCCGTTTTGCCAACTATACAATAAACATAGTACTATATTATACTATAAATGTATTTCAAACTAAAAACAACCTTATCCAAACGATTATAATGCTCAAACTGAATACGACAGGTTGCTATAATAGAAACATTGATTACACAACCCATTTTATTTGTAAAACGACACGTTTTATTTTTTTATAGAAAGTATATTTCGTGTGTAGTCGACAAGCATCGGTGGTTCAGTGGTAGAATGCTCGCCTGCCACGCGGGCGGCCCGGGTTCGATTCCCGGCCGATGCAGTTTTTTTTACACCGAATCTTAAGATAAACTTTTTGTTTGCTATAATAAACTTACAGATTGAATATTCTTTCTATGCGTTAAATCGGCAACAAATTTGTCTAATATCGAAGTTCTTCACAGATTTGGATCGGCCCTCCTCTAAAAGGGGGGTTTTAAGGGTAATCCGGAATCTCCCACCTGAGATACCAGGGCTAGGGCTGTCACGCATTACCATGTAACAATTTGAATTCCTTATTAGACTACTATATCTATTTACCTTATCTATATGGGAATGCAGCGTACACTGTCATTAAATTGAACTGTACAATAAAAATATCAATAAAACTTTACAATTGAACGAAATTGGTTCTTAATTAAATATTGATTTGCGTGCGTGTGTATTTACTAATGACGCGCAGCGGAGTGGGCATTGGTTAGTTAGTAATAATATATTGTTACATACCGATGAAGAAATGCTTTTTTTGGATTTAGGAATTCTTTCGTTTACTTTGTGTTTTAAGTCAGAAAAACATGCTATTGTTATTGAACTTATTTTATGGCCGTCGAAGCTTGCCAGGTGTGCGGGATTAACTCGGCGAACGCGATCCTTTGTTCTATTATACAGTTTAGTATAAAACAATGTCCAAATCGAGGGTTGGGGCAGTCAAGCCTACGACACGAGTAAGACGTATGTAGTACTTTCGATTAGCGATATAGTGACGGACTTTGCGCGTGTTCAATTGCATTGAATCGTGCTGAGTAAACTGGTTGCATCCAGTTTTATTTGTACAGGTTTGTACAGTTCTAATAAACTCTATAGTAATTCTAACGGCATTTATTTTAAATCGAGTCCTGTACCTCGTAACAATATTATTACTGCTAATAATATTAACAGCATTAATTGTATTTAGAGTCAATAGGGTAATCCAGTTGTTTGTTCAAATGTACAAAATCAGCCATTACTATCGTTTCCATCTATTTTGGCATACCAATCAAATTAAACAATAGCGAATAAAGGTAATCTGTGAAATGATGTTCAATCGCGACCACTATTGTTCAGGCAAATGCACAGTGATTTGTTTTGTGAATAATAAAAATTGACGTTCTGCCGCGGGTCACACACCACAATAGAGATGGGGGCACATGTTGCAATTAATTCTAACATCATTTGTATGTAAAAGAACAGGCGTTGTGAACTCCTGTTGTTTTAAAAGAGAAACGATTATTTTATAATCACATCACAACTTATCATGTTACTTATAAAATATAGAAACAATTTTAAATACTTTTCTTACAGCAATTAATGTTGTTTATTGACTGTTGTTACTTCTATAATATATACCTTCATATCTTACGTTAGTATGAGATAAATAGATAACTCTCTATTGTACACCAATACAAACATGAACTTAAGACTAAATTATATCTAGTTATGTACAAAGGGCGGTCTTATCGCTAAAAAGCGATCTCTTCCAGACAACCCCTTTATTAATGTTCTGTAATACGATAAAAAGTATTTCAGTTGATTTAAGAGTCCGTTTAAGAGTCAATAATTAAAATAGAACTAATTTTAAATATTTTAATGTAAAATATCTTTTGTAACATACTTATACAAATCAGACACTCACACTTTAAAATACAACGTGGATGAAAACAAATACCATGTAAATAACTAACAGTATACCTACAATAATTATAAATACCGTTTGTTTGAATGAACATGATACTATCACAGAAAACTAATTTTAATCTAAAAGTGTAGTCATAAGAAAAGTTTTCACATTTATAAGAATGCTAATACTATTTTGTGACACGATAATCATTTTATAAAAGATATGTATAGATATGAGCTGAACTACAACATAATATAATCAAAAAAAAATTGTTCTGAAAAACAAATAACTATATCGAAAATTTCGCTTAAATAAATTAATAAACCCTGTTGTCTGGATCAACAATACAAACATGTATTTTATTTACAGTCGACTTGAATAAGACATTAGTCATTATAATTTACTAAGTCATTAGTCAAAATTAACATTTCAATATTACAAAACTTCTTTATCAGACGTTGCCTACGAAGGTGTAAACCCTGTAGACGACTAACCGAACGATGGGACTTTAGGGCTTTGCTCCGATAATCTGCTGGCTTAATGCCGGAGGGCATTAGCGAACGGGCTGGAGTGGTCCGCGACAATATCTCGGCAAATTGCATCCTCGTACCAACCACTTCTATCGGTGGCACTAAGCGAAGTGCTTTAGGGCGTAATTATTACTGATAAAGTATTTTACGGTCTGAAAAAAGGTGTTAAAATCGAGCGATAAAACTATTAAGGTATAAGTAACCATTGACTTTCAAAAAATTTATGTTAAGATCAGTATTTTATACTATATAAAAAGAAGTCAATTATTATAGAAGTACCGTGATTCTAAGATACTCAAAGACACTGACGAATGCAGATAAATGGCATGGCACCCTTTGTAGTCTGTGCGTTGCTGCATTTGAGTTAAAAGTACGCAGAGGTAGGTCTTAGAATCGATCCCTTGAAGACAAGTTTCAGAAACAACACTGCTATTTATTCTGGTTTGTGTATTGCTCGCTCAACTCATAAATATACAATATGTGCTCTGTTGTGTCTATGCGGGTAATATGTGATTACTTTTCTCGCTCATAAGGCGCTGGTGAGGTCGGCACAGGTAGGTTTTTCCCCCTTTCCTCAGAGCCGCAAGTGCGGCGTACTGGACATTGGGTTCTATGAGCTGGTCGAATGCGCTGCATGGGCACCTCAGAGGTTTAGAGCTTAGCAGGCCTTAGTAGGGCCGATCGATTCGCTGGGTAGTTTGTTCGAGGCCATGCTGCACAGCGAAGATTACTGGGGAGCGGTATCAGTCTTTTGCGAGGCAGTAATGTCTGAAAGGTGCGTATGTAAGTCGCGGTCCGATGTCCGGAGGCGCAGATAGGCGCAAGATCTCCTTCCATGATTCCATCACAGGATCCATCTGCATCTGGGGATGCGGTGGAACTAAACCTCTGTTGGTGAAGTGAGTCCTTCTGCTTCCCAGGGTGATTCAAGCCATGATGCGTGGATGAACATAGGTGTAATTACGTTCTAAAACTCATCTTCTTCCAACTCAACCGCTGACACATGGGAGGCTAAGTGATGCAGTTGAGAACGTATTTATCAGAGTCCCACACAAGCCGTGCGGTGCCCCCCCTCATAAAGGGTATTTTACAAAATATACACCCCGTACTCCAACAAAAAAGAGGTGTTATCCAATCGCCAGGGCAGCAGCAAGTCATGCTGCGGTATGCTATACAAATGTCGCCCTAATTATAGAATAGCGTACAGAACATGCTTGATTGTAAATACAGGAATAAATCAAGCAGTCCATATTTGGTGACAAAAATGAAATAAATTTAACCTATAAATAAATAATTCCTTATTCAAAAACAGATAATAATTTATATTCAGAATTTATGATAACAGCAAAAACATGCTCAACTTTCACCAAACGTGAACGCAGCGAGGATTTATATTTTGCATAAACGTAATATTAATTCATTAATAACCCGCATTTTATACGTCCATTCCATTACGGGTGTCAGTGTACAAACCAAAGGGAGTTTGTATGGTAAAATTTTATTTAAATTTCAAATGGGGATCGGTTTTTCGGACACGGTCAACTTTTATGTGGCCCAACACGAAGTTGAATATATGCTACGGGCATAGAACGAATAGCTCTGATATGGATTAAAATAATTTAGGGTACATATAGATTCTTTTTTAAAGTAGACATTGCAAATATACACAATTTTGTATAACAGGGGCCTGTTTACAGTTTAATTTTGCGCTACCGTTAACGGAAATAATAATAATTTAATAATATTATATTAATAAAAAATTGCGGCTACGCAGTTTTTTATTTATTGCATTTATTTCCCACAACAAACAAAAGAAATAGCATACAAAACAAGAAAAACTTGAAACAGTAGGAAAGACAAGAGTCCTAACTATGTAAGATCTTATATAATGGAACTCCTAGTTCTCGGTCTCTATAAAACATATTTCTTTCACCATTTGTTATGTAAATCCCTTTGATAGTCCTTTGATCACTCGAAGATTTGACGAGTCCTTTCGATAATTTTCATTCTTCATTTTCAACCATTCATTATAATTACAAAAGGAGTCAGAAAGTATGTTGTAATAAATAAATAGTAAAAAAGCGCATCAGTAACAAGCATGTAATGTGAATAATGTGATTGCAGAATGAACAATGCAAACAATAAAGTTTCATTGCAACACAGTGTATCTTGGATAAACATTCCTCTCACAATATATATTTGAGGAATAATTTAATTAATTAACGTACGTACAAACATAGGACCCGCACATTCAGATCGCGGCCAGAGAGATATTGTGTTCGTTCCCACCGCCACACCTGGGTTGCCTAGTTGTAAAACTCACGTATTTTGGGAAGTGTTGATATATTTACGAATAAAGTTGGGACATCCGATGTAAAAGTTTGCTATTATGAAAAACTAGGGCTCCCTGCGGTACCTCGTCTAAATATGCCACGGGAAAATTTGCCTTATTTATGATAGAAAGCTTATATTGTTCATCTCTGTTGCATTACCAGAGCCTAACCCAAAGCGTTACCATACTTTAGGATAAGATAGAAAAGATGGTATAGGCGGGATGCAATGAGAAAGGAGAATGCAATAGGAGGGTGAGATAGAGAAGATGGGATACAGAAAGTGAGATAGTGCGAAGGGGAATAGGGCCATTGCGAGTCTCATTCATCGTACGAAATACGTTTTTAGGAAATAATAATTTAATTGATACAAATGAGTTAATATTTACACTAGGAACTAACACAGAACTTAAAATAAAATATGTACTAAACAATTAATAACTAGATTATTATTATTATTATATCTTTTTTAAGTTTGATTTGTCACGATATTGCAAGGTTTGAAAAAAATGTGTTAAGGTGACTTGGAAATATAGTAAAAATGAATTAAAGAAGGCCGAGAGAATCAGACGCATAACAGCAGTGTCGATAGCAAAGTTGGTTTTGGTAGACCATAGAGTAATTGACGTGACCTAATCGGGTATTTTCAAACAAAGATAAATAATGCAAGTAGATGAAGCTACATACATTGTTAAGCCTGCCCTTATGAAAAACAGATGTAATAATATACACATTGCATATATAATTTTCCATAGAAGTTTGTCGAAATCATAAACCTAGCAATATTATTCTCAGTCGCAACGTTCGTCTACACAATAGCCATACTACAAAACCGTATTCATTTATTTATACTGTACACGGTTGCCGCTGAACTAACTACATCCCACTTGTTAGCGAAACCGGTGCTTACTAAAATGAAAACTGCTACTATAAACATGAACAAACCCTAATATTTTAATCCCGTATACATTTACACATAAATTATTTGGAATATACATTTTGCTACCAATATTGGTTACATATCTAAGCTAAAAAGGAACAAGTTAATGTTTAAAGGAGTAGTAATAGGTTCTTAAGTTGTCGTGCAAACATTTTTTATTAGTAATAATAAACTTGTATTCAAATCACGCACCACAATTGTTTTAGGAAAAAAAACTTATTTTAAGTTAAAAAATATTATAGAAAGTAGATATTTAAAAAAATATTATATGTAATTATTGCTTCTTGCCTGCACCACCTATAACGCCGGATTAGCTAAGAATGTAGGTTACCTGAAAGAGATAAGGTAATCAATTCTCGTATATCTAATATATAAAATTCTCGTGTCACAGTTTTCGTTGCCATACTCCTCCGAAACGGCTTGACCGATTTTGATGAAATTTTTTGTGCTTATCCGGTATCTATGAGAATCGGCCAACATCTATTTTTCATCCCCCTAAATGTTAGGGGTAGTCCACCCCTAAATTTTTATTTTTATTTTTTAGACAAAATTTTTAATTTCTATTTTTTTATGATACAACATACAAAAATACATACAACCCTAGATTTTCAACCCTCTACGATCAACCCCTATTTTTTACCGGGCAGGACGACGTCTGCCGGGACAGCTAGTTACATATATATGTTACTTTGTATTTATTATTAAAAAGTAAGTAGTTCGCTACTATATGCTACGTATACCACCGTCGCCGTTATCATCTCAAGTCATGTTTGGGGTTATCTGGAAGAAATTGCTTTATTGCGATAAGACCGCCCTTTGTACATAATTAGATATAGTTTTAATCTATAAGTTCATTTTTGTATTGGTATATAATGTTCTTTCTATAATTTTTCAGATTCCAAAGAAGTATAGAACTATTACAAATTAATAAATATATGTACATACACGTTTCCTCCTCTAAATTTATAAGCTTTTTCTCCATTACCTGTAACAAAAAAGAAATGTTGATTCAAATAAATTGCATACGAAAATTGTTACCAAATTAATAAACACCTTAAAGTTAGACAGCTAGAGCGCAAATTAGTATGAGAACTTCGTGCTGTTGTAGGATAGCGAGAACAAATAAAACGGTCCATTAGACCAAATGACTGCATTCAGCTGACCAAAATTAATATAATTAAACTTAATACTCTATTTACTTGAAACTTTTGTAGACTTTAATCGTAACAATTAAAATTAAGTGAGAATACAACTTGTATTTTCTCAAGTTTTCGCGACTGTTAAACGTAATGATAGTACTACACTTTGAAGGCTTTAATTGCGATTTTATGTTGATTGAATATTTGACAAAACGTCTCATTAAAATGAAGAATTAAATCAAAATTTCGTTTATAACAAATATATTTACTTATTAAGATACCCAATAAATCACACTTCATATATATATTAGAATTGTTATAATTTGAAATTCGGTGAAACGAAAATCACGAAGAGATTAACATATAAATCTATAGGACTGAGCCTGCGAGAGAATGTGATAAAATACATTACATTTGATAATTTAAACCCTATGGTGATACAGATTGAGTTCGAAATGTTTAGAAGGTTTACATTAATACTTGGAATTTCGAGTTTTAAACTTAAATATATTATAGCGATATACCTAGACCTCGCGCACGAGATTACTGACATGTGGCATATGGAGTCAACCATCATCGTACCGATAGTGATGTCCGTTAATGTTTTTGTAGCGAAGAGCCTCGACCGACATCTAGAGAGGCTCTGACTCGGCAAATGTGTGAAGGGCCAGATACAGAAAGCGGTTCTCCTGAGCTACGGCACGCATTGTGAGGAAGTTTCTGTCTCTGGAGCCTTAACCACCGGTAGCTTGGGCCCTAGGCCCCGCTGCCGACGGACATCATCTTTTTATATTTTTTATATGTGTTTTTTTATATATACATATATATATACATATATATATATACATATATATATATATATATATATATATATATATATATATATATATATATATATATATATATATATATATATATATATATATATATATATATATATATGTGTATATATAAAACATAACGCTAACATTATACCAGAGGGACAAGGGCAAGACACATACATTTAAATCTCTATACATACTTTCGTTTATTATGTGTATTTTTACTTAAAATAATTAATAAAATACTAATCATTTTTATTAACTTTTTAAAAACAAACACTATAAGATTCTAGTTCTGGTATCCTGTAGGTTAAGCCCGTATAATTTGAGTAATTTGACAACCTATTATTACACAGATGTTAACGATACGATTTTCAAATGCAGATCGGCTTCGGTGCAGTTGTTTAGGTTATACGATATACTACTCTGCGAAACCTCTAGTAGAACATTATACATATAACAGAAAATAACAGTAAATAATAATCGGCGAATGGCCCAATGCCAGAAAGTCGTCAAATTTCAATCAAACCGCTCGCAAATTCCTTGTATATTATATATTATTATAATATTCCATTTATAAATTTGTTTTTCGAGCCATAAGCTGGCGACATAACGACAGCCATAATGTGCCGGCTTATTTCCTCTTACATAGCTTTATTAAGGTACAAGCGTTGTGAGGAGCGTAAGCGGGAATAGAATAAGCGTAAGTCTGATCATCCTGATCTCGTCGTCTCCCTTATACTACCGGACTAACAGACGCACTGAAATGCGGTCCGGTACAGAACTACTAGCATAGAATTATTATGCTAAGAACCCGAGTAGGTGACAGTAAAGTGAAGCACTTTTAAGTAAGAGCTAAAAGTCTCAGTTCCCTTGTCAACGCGTCGGTCCCGTCAGTACGCAAGACAAACTCTCAGTGTACCGTGCTCCAATAGTTCCAATTCCTCACTTTCCGTGCAGGAACAGAAAAACAATACTAATTCCTAAAGCGGGGCGGCCTATCGTCAGAGGCGACAAAACATCCCACAGCCAGGTGGTAGTGTTCCGGCATCAGTGGCCAGGTTCCAGTTTCTCCTTCAAGGCCAGCAGCGTATTAGCAACATCACTGGTATTGCTAATTTCCATAGGCGACGGTAACTAACCGCTTTCGATCACAGTTGGGCCATAAGCCTGTCTGCTAAGCTTCAGCAATAAAAAAATGAAAACCTTTTCAGAAATACTCTATTTAATTGCAACGTTATTTGTATCTGCGTGCGTGTGAGCGAAAATAATTACATGGCGCTCACGCACACATCGATTGCAAAAGACCGGGACCCATTGCCTGAATCTGTTCGCTCGATACAAGCCGGGCATCTTCAAGTCCTGTGTTAATGAAAGCCTTCTAAGCGAGCTCCATCCTTAACTATATTTTTTTCACTTAACATTACAGTTTGCCTATGCCCAAAACTGGTTCAAAGTGAAAATTATTTTGCTTTGCTATCATCTTCTACACAAGTAAATAATTTTCATCATTTTTTAGTTTCATCTTTAGTCCACTACCAGTGTAGATAGAAAATGCGAAGACAATATATCTCAATGTTAGGAGCTGTAACGGTAAATGCGAATATTCAGAAATATTGGATTTTAACTGGTGCGTGAACATTTATTCATATTTTTCCTCGATTCGATATACAAGGATAAAATATTCTCATAATTCGTCAGCTTAGGCATCCAGAGTGGAACTCGAAAGAGAAATGTTATTTTTCTTATATATAGATACATTTCCCAGTAAAATAGAAGGCCCAAAAATTACATTTTGATGACAATAATAACACCTATGATAAATTTTAATTGGGAGACGTTAAACAAGTAAAACAAAACAGCTAAAGATGCTGCAATCGGCGACGCGCGGCGTCCTATGTGGTCGAGGGGGCTACCAAGCCTTTGCCGGTCTCGCTCACTGCAGCGCAGGGTTTCTTCGATTCGATTAATAGAAAAATTTGTAAAGGAATTTTCCGTTATTTACTATGGTCTGGGATCGTCCCTAGAGTATAATACTGTTACGAGTTACGTAGGACTCGAATTAAAATGCCATAGAAATTACTATAGAATTTATTAGAACTATACAAACACGTATAACATAGATGCAAATAACTAGATACTACTAGTATAAACTGCACGATTCAATAACACGCGCATCCTTCGTAAAAAAAAACAAAAAAAGACAATAGGCTATTATCTAACTGCAAATTTTAAACACGAAGTACACAAAAGAACTCCGAATGCGGGAAGGGTAATAAACCAGGTGGGCATTTCTTTGTCGGTATCTAACAATACGTTATATTTTACACACAAAACAAAACGTTACTTGCTAAGCTATACTTCCAAGTATAGAAAGTTTGATCACCTTTAATCGTTTTTTAAAAATAATTATTTATTAAAAGAAACCTTTAAAGACACATTTTCTACTAACAAAATATGCTAGTGTTGCAAACGTCTATAGGCGACGGTAACCACTTTACACCAGGTTTACCATTACCCTATTGATTTTGTTCCAACTATAAAAAAAAACATTATCATCCACAAAAAAGTATTTATGTCTGGATTAGCAAACACAGATAACAACTTTTATTTAGAAACTCCTTGCATTAAGATACATAAACGACACGGTCGTACCACGGAACACCATTTTAATTTCTAATATTGTTACATGTAAGACAAAGTGGATACACACCTGGTTTAGTAACTTTCCCGCATTTGGACTACTTTTGTTTACTTTGTGTTTAAAATAATTAAGAAAAACATTATATTGTTATTGTACATGTTTTATTGCAGTCATTACACAGGTGTGTCGAACTAATTCTTGGAAATGATTGTTTTGCGTCGAGACATATTGTATTAGTACAGGATAAAAGGAATAGCCTAACGGAGGGGTGAGGCAGTCTAGCGAGAACCACGATCAAAGTAAGACGAGTACATTCGATAAGCGATATAGTGACGGACTTTGCGTTTGTTATTGAATCGTGCAGTTTGTACAAGTTGTATCCAGTTATATTTGTACCTGTTTTATACCTGTTTGTATAGTTCTAATAAATTCTATAATAATTCAAAAGGCATTTTAATTCGAGTCTTGTAGCTCGTAATAATTTAAAGAATATAAAGAAACGTTATGAGATATTATGTGTAATTGCTTTCGGCTTGATTTCGTGTCAGCGCTTAATATTACGTGATGTGAGATAACAAAATTTTCATTTACCTGTATTCCCGCGTTATATTGTTTTGATAAAATCGAAAACCGATTTCCTTGTTTTTGTAATTTGATTATTCTATTTATTTTTACAAACCTAATATAAATGTGAAAATGATATTGTTACGATATTCGTTTCGATAATTCTTTATTATACTCCGCTGTAATTAATTATCATAATCATCTCGAATTAACAAAATATTATCCCCGCAAATTGCTATTGCGCCTGGCCGCCATTTTGGTGACGTAACCGTAGCCGAACACTCAGTACTGTTAGCATCACTGGCCGGCGAGTACGCCTAAATATCGAGTTGCGGATGACGTCACGGGATGTTAATTTGACAAGGTTCCAGCGCATTAGCAATTTGCGGGGATAATAGGTAGACCGAGACCCATGCTCTCAGATTGAAGATGGCTAGAGAAAGCCGATCGCGCCGCAGTGCGTTACGAGAACTTAGTTAAACAATAGAATTGATGCGGATAAAAATGGACTAGTTTCTTGTGGATACATTACTGTTAATCACACAGACTAAATTTATGTAATATACACGTGGTTTGGGACGTGTATATTACATAAATTCACGCATTTAGCATCTCTTCCGGGCAACCTTAATGAAAGAAATTTGAACCAGGCGATATAGGTGGTGCAGAAAAATGCAATAGATACATAAATATTCAAACTAATTTAAAAATAAATATAAACATATTGTTTACATATGACTATTCATATGTATAGAATACATTTCAAAATACGTAAGTTATATAATAAACTTATTAGCATGAATATATTGTGTTAATCAGATCAAATCAGCTATTTGTTGACAAAAAGTGTTTTCTGAGCAAATTTCTAAATGCTGGATTTTGCCTCTCTTGTTAGAGTAAAGGGCAGCATATTCCAAAGTTTGACAACCTGCACTTAATCCATTAAAATCTTACAATTTAAGGACCGAATATTGCATTTTTTAGAGGACGCTATTTTCTTTTTGCGACATGTGTGGGGGGGGGTCAATAGAAGCTTAACCTCAAGTTTGTAGGGTCGCCACCCTTGTCCCCCGGCCGCCATCTTGGAAAAAATGGTGCTAACAATTTTTTTGCGATCTCTCGGAAACTATGTGTCTTACAAAAAAATTGTAAAGTCATAATTTGTAGCAAATTGTTTTGCCTACAAATATGTTTATATAACTTTTTGCCCTAAATTAAAAATTAAAGAAGTTATAAGCAAAAAAGTGAATGAAATTTTTTATTTATTCCTCTTTTCTTTACGATAGAACTTACCAAATTTCACTTATCGAATGTTAAGCAGGTAGAAAAGGTCCCCCGTTTTCCCCACCGCCTATGAGGTAGAGTCCGTAGGTGATATAATGTAAGAAAATTTTCTTTATTAATAAAATCTTTTATTGATTATAAAATATATTTTATTCTTTGTTACAATTCTTGAACAAGTACATTAGAATTTTGTGTATGTTTATTATTAGTATCATTATTGAATCTAATTACCGAAATACGGCTAACGATGTGGGTCAGAGTAAGAAAAGAAGTATAGAAATTCTAAAACTATTATAAAAACCATTTTACATACCGTTAATTGATAGGTACATGATGTGTTTAAATCTTTTTTTATTTCGCCTCTCCTTCATATGTCAAGAAAGAGGGTTTTATTTTATTTTAACTTTTCTCTTCTTGTAGCTACTTTCTAGAAAATATTATTATACTCTACGTTTACTGTCTATTGAACGTATAATCATTTGCTTCGAACGAAACGAACAGCATTTGCTTCACGGTGAACTGATTTAATCTGTTCCCGTCAAAATATGCTCTAGACAGCTAACGTAACCCAGGATAAACGTTATAATACGTTCATTGTACATGATAAGAATACTATGAACTTACTGCGGTTTCAACTCGCATACTTTTATTTAGACATCACATTTAGAAATTTGCCAAGTATGAGAATCGAATCGGCCTCTTTGTAAGTATTATTATAGAAGAAGAATATTAGAAATAACAATCACATTACTACACAAATCTTTCTATTGTTGGTTTTTTAATATTTTATTTTTTAAGAAATTAATTTTATACCGTAACCGACAAAATTCAACGAAAAAAATATATTAAGATAACACGGACGTATTCGTCAAACGATCACATCCCACTAGGTACAGACCAGATCAAACCGCAATAGATACAGAGTATTTCTACAACTTTTAATGTATGTAGTTTTTCTGGTTGTGATTTCTATTGGTCGTTAGCTCGTTTTTAAAAGAGTACCTTAGTGCAGGTAGTTTCCATTATTTTAAAGAAATCATTTTAGGAAACTGTTCGGGCTTGCTGCAATGAGCTTTTTTATTGCGAAGCTGGGAAACAAGTAGACGGCCTAGCTAATGGAAAGTGGTTCCCGTTGCTATAGACGTTTGCAACACCAGGGGCGATGCCAACGCGTTGCAAGCATTTAGGCAAAATATATATATCACATTAGGGAGGGAGGAGTGTCACGAATGTGACCGGCTTTGACAAGGATGGGGGAGGGGTCAAAAATTATGAAATTCGTTTGACGTAATTTATAGATGGCCCTGAAGGCCAAAGAGGTCAATTAAAAAATCGGCTTTATAATCGGCTAATATTAAAAAAAAATGTTGAGACCTCTACGTGTTGGCCTTCCCGTGACCCCACGCAAGCCCTTCAAAAGTCCGGAATATTTTTATGGCCCGTCGCCTTTAAAGACATACAACATAATAATAAAGAAATAGTTATTAAAAACTGACAGACAACACTACAAATATTGTTCCGCAATACGTATACATAAAAACCGTAACTAAACAACCAAACATATTTCTGCTTTACTGCAAATATTATTTATGTTAGGTAGTTTTTCATCAATCAAACGCAATGATGGGCACAACAAATCATGCCTCCATTGAACCGTGAATGTAGTACGTTCATCACAGACTGGAAGCATTACTTTAACGTACCCATCGAATATTTCCAACACTTGACACGCGTGTTTATAATAAAAACATATCTCTGCGACGTGCGAGAGTGGGTGGGGTCTGAGGAATGAAGGGGAAGAGGAAAAATAGGGTAACATTAGGCGCGATAAGTTCCCGACATTGTGCCGTACTATTCGCTCACAATATTACATGAAATGAGTACAATAAATATAAGGACGATCCTAGGGTTGCTGGGTCGCATTTACTTATACCTAGCAGATGTGTCTTCATTGAAACTCCATCGACCGTACGGATATTGTGAAAAATGGGTGAAATTTGTATATAGTGACTTTATATGTGAGCCAACATTACTACATAAAAGCTTCAAACCATAATGTAGCGGAGAAAAAATACGATTTCTTGCGGCCGATCGGCCTGACGTCAGAGGCGACAAAACAACCCACAGGCAGGTGCCCGTTTGGATGGCTACCACGCCTGGTCTTAACTATGTGGCCATAACAACCTTGAGCTGTGTGCCGGCATTAGTGACCAGGTTCCAGTCTCACTAAGAGAGCAGCAGCGCCTTTATAGCACCTTTGGTGTTACGAATGTCCATAAGCGAAGGTAACCTCTTTCTATCAATTGGGCCTACTGGCTGTATGCTGTACTCCTGCAATTTTTTTTTTTTTTTTTTTTATTGCAGGAGATCAGCAGACAGGCAGACGGCCCACTTGATGGACAGCGGTTACCATCGCCTATGGACATTTGCAACACCAAAGGTGCTACGAATGCGCTGCTGCTCTCTTTAGGGAGCCTGGAACCTGGTCACTAATGCCGGAACACAACTCAAGGTTGTTATGGCGACATACTCTAGACCAGGGGTGGTAGCCATCCAGTCGGGCAAATGCCCTACCACCTGGCTGTGGGTTGTTTTGTCGCCTCTTACGACAGGCCGCCGGGCCGCAGGAAATTGTATTCTTTCTCCGTTCCTGCACGGATTGATTGCAATAAAAAAGATCGAAGGGAAATACTGCCAGATGATAAAAAATTATGAATAAAATTTGTCGTAACATTTTTACACCAGTGTGTTTATAAAACTGAGTGTCACGGAGACGAATAACTGCAGTGTACGTGTGGAGTTACGCAGTACAATCGTATTAAGACCTAATATAAATGCGGTATTCTTCATGTCTGTAAACGTAGCAGATAAACTTCTTTTAGATTGTTGTCTTAAGTGGAGGTAAAATATTGTGGCGAATGATGGTGGAACCATCCAGACAGTTTTAGAACTTTTGGAAAATACTAGATCAATCTAGAAGGAAAGGACAAGAACGGATATATTTAGAAAGAGATAGACGATAAACGAAAGAAAGAGATAGATAGATGTTAGAAAGGGATAGATGTATAAACGAAAGTTCCCGAACAGAAGGTTCGGGAAGGAAGAGACAGAGATAGATAGAGGGGTTCTAGAAAATTCTTCCGGGTATATAAACAGCGTAAGGCGCGCCTACCGGGTAGTTTAGAGTTTAAAGTTGAGTTTAGTACAAGACGGTGAAACGACAAGTGCGACACTAAAGAGTTTTTAGAGAAGGTTAATAGAGGACAGAGACGAACTAAGTGGTGAATTTAGTGACAAGTTTGGTGGACAGATACGTGAAGGAGGTGTGTAGCGTAGTTCGAGAGACGAATCGGAAGCGAGCTACACGCGATAATATTGGAGGTGGTCCGCGCAATATCGGCGATGGTATTGAGGCTGTGACAACTTATCGTCGGAACTGTGCATCGTTGGTCGAGTGTTTAAGGACAGCAACCCTACAGAGAGGTAGTGCGCGCGGCTGTGTAAGTCAATAAAAGCTTTTAAATTAAAAACTGGTGTTTTCTTCCAATCCATAAGTGCGTACCCCCGCTCGCACGTAACAATATTCAGCCATGTTGCCTCCATCAGGTCCCAGTAGAAGGGGTGACACCAAAAGCCAGATTAACGTCGTGAAGGACATAGGTGTCTGTCTATAATTTCGTAATATTAAGGCAAACCAAAAACCACGAGATGAAGTGCATAATTTACTTAAAATAAGGTTAACGATGATGAACTCCAGTACGTGCAGAAAGAAGCATTCTGAAGCAACAGAATGACATCTTCCGACTTTAATAGTTAAACAGTAAACGACTTGCAGAAATTTATCTTAGAAGCCTCTTTGAAATTCTTTAAACAGCCCATTTTGTATTGGTTCAGTTAGTTACAGCTCTTCTAGTCTTCTTGGCGCTTTTTGTTTTCACGCTCACTTTAATTCAAGCATATTTTTAAAAATTTTATAACAGCCCCAAAATATACAACTAGTATTTTTCATACGAACCTCGCAATTGGGTATTTGACACGTATTTACAATAAATTCTAAAATAGTATTTATATAAAAGAGCAGGTCAATCCAACTTGTCACAAAACATTTTACTTTCAACATTTATTATTTTATTTCTTTGAAGTGACACTTCTTTGGAATCGTTGTGATTTGAAACTCGATGCGAAAGCGACACTAAAAAGAGATAAATTCATAGGACTAAAAATGCGATAGAATGCATAATATTTAATCATTTAAACACTGTGCTCATACAGATAGAGTAAGAAAGGTTTTGAAGTCTTTTGTTAATACTTCAAATTTTGAGTTTTAAAGCTTAAATATATTATAACGATATAATATATGAAATGTAATACGTAATAATAACTTCACGAAATTTAGAATACCTCCCACCCCTTGTCACGTTTTGTTTCACTTCTACTGCGTGTGAACTGCACACAGATATAATTTTTTTATTGCATGAGTTCAGGACACAAGCAGACGTCCCACCTCATGGAAAGCGGTTACCATCGCCCATGGACATTTGCAACAATAAAGGTGCTACCAATGCGCTGCCGCTCTGTAAAGGGAGACTGGAACCTGGCCCCTAATGGCGAAACACAACTCAAGGTTGTTATGACGGCATACTGTAACCCAGGGGTGGTAGCCATCCAGACGGGTAAATACCCTACCACTAAGTTGAGAGTTGTTTTGTCGCCTCTTACGACAGGTCACCCGGTCGCAAGAAATTGTATTCTTTCATTGTTCCTGCACGGATAGAAATGATTTTGATTATAGTGCAATCCATAATGATTAAGGTATTTGACTCGTTAAAACTGTGACGTCATAAGGCAGTATTCACATACAATATCAACGAGGTAGTGACGTTTAGTGCAATGATAAAAAGTATCTCAGTTGATTAACTTAGGTTAGATAATTTACTTACATTTAGAATAATATGTTGTAGCCAGACTGAACTTAGATTTGTAGGTTAGGCTATGTACGTAACAAACATCGAGTGATGTGGCAACTGGTACCATAGATAAAACATATGTCTGGCACTACGTGTATTGTTTTTCAGTATGGCTACAGTGACAGATAAAGAAACAAAATCCATACAGTTTAACCACATGATTCACATGTACCATGTGTAAATATGTGCTCTATTTAGGTTTATTTATTTTTAGGTACTTGACTTTTATTTATTTTATAAATATGCTATCAGACTATTCTGTTTTTTTCTTTGTTATTATTCCTTTCACGTATACGTTGACTATAGTTAAATTTAATTTGTTTTTAATGTGGGTCGCTTGACTTTTGTGATTAAGAAGGTGGGGCACTGAAAATGGGTGCTGTGTCGGACTATGTTTCGGCACAGCAAAAACTGAGTGCCAATCTCATTTCGTAAATTGCGGCACACATTTTCATTGTTATTATTATTGTTACAACTTAGGCTCTGACAAAGATAAATTCCACGTAAAGATCTGTAAAAGCACATATACCTGTCGGCTGTAATCCTTTTATGATCTTCTTCTTTTGTTCACTTATTTATTGGCATACGTTTCTGGTTATTGTGGAGAACAGCCTATTTTCTTATTGTACTCGTTTATGGCCGCTTGCAAGCTGCATCATTAGCCATGTGTTGCGGATTATAAGTACCAACTAATTCTAAAGAAATTACGTCGACCATTTGTAAAGTATAAATGATGGCTTGATGAGAAAGAGAGTCAGTTGAGCTACAACTATGACCTAGGCGTGACGTGTGTACATTTGTGAATCTAATAAACGGACTTTGAGTGTTTTATTGAATTACGACCTTCTGCATTACGGTTGGATTTGTAACTGTGTTATACGTGTTTTTATAGTTCTAATAAACTTGCCGATCTAATAAATGCCTTTAGAATTATTATAATTCGAGTACCGCAGCCTCGTGATATTATAAATTATTGTAAAGTGTCGCATTTTTAGAAATAAATAATTTATTTCTTTTTATTTAACTGTCAAATACCCAATGGAGGCAACCCTAACCTATCGAGGTATAGAAGCAGGTGTGCCAAAGCGAACGGTCGGCGGCCGAACGTAGCAACGTGAAAAACTCATTCGTAAACAACAAAAGGAGAACCGACGTTATAACTCAACGCGTCTGCTCCGTAAGGGCGGGCAGGTGTTGACTCAAGATAAAGTACTGACGTTGCGCTCTATCCCGTGATTTAGATATGACCTTCTGAACGCAATCTGCATTAGTAACCGGTGGGTGGGAGACGATGGGATGGGGTTTGCTTTATTGGAAGTTAACACCTGCGTGATACGAAAGTACAATGCGAAATACGCGTTATAATATTGGATGTTTTATTTGGTGTTTGGTAGTGAAATGTTATATTTGAGTTCGTTTTTATTAGACAGGTAGATAACTATTGCGCACTAAAGTATAGGCAAATAGAAGTAGTATAATACGAAAGACAGAGTACGACGG